>OY728133.1:1116716678-1117966678 GCA_963277665.1 Viscum album
AAGACCTCAACTTCAAGGTAGTCGACACCTATGTATTCCTATCCCCAGAAACCCTCAAATGTACTCAGCAACATTCAGAGTCACACAATGAAAATCTAAACATGAATTTCATTACGAACTAAGCATGAGTCTCCCTCTATAAATTACATCAACGGCATGTAATCTATTGATTCATAGAATATTGTGAAAAGTATTGAGATGAATCAAATGAGGAACTATATATAGGCATGGCTTCAACAGTCGTCTCCCTCCTCCAACGATCATATTTTACTTTTAATTATGGAGGTACTTGTACATGATTCACTGAAACAACAGTTAGTTAGTAACTCAATGCATGACATAGTTTTAATGAAAACAAATTGTGAGAAACAATATGGTTACATAACCAAAATAAAATATTTGGAATGTAAGAAAATAATAGTTCAAAGTAAATCCAAAAACACATTTGGTGTCTATAATTCAAGGATATTAGGATTCTTCTTTTTACGGAATTCAAAACCTGAACTCTATAGAAATTTGGAGTCTGAATACAATGGAAATTTAGAATCTGGATTTACATGAATTTGGAACCTGAAATTACAATGGTCAGAGTTATAATTTATTAGAATTCATAGTCATAATATTCAATGTTCGGAGTCAATGTTCATGAGAATTTGGTGACAAATTTAAAAAATATTTGAGTCATAATTCATGACAATTCTAAGTCTGTACATACAAATATCAGAGTTTGAATTCATCAGAATTCAGAGTCATAACTCATAAGAGTTCGGAGTCTCAATTCAGAGATCGTAGAGTCAGAACTCATAGGAATTTGAAGTCTGAATTCGAAGAACTCGAAGATAGAACTCATAAGATTTTGGAGTCTAAATTCAGAGAACTTGGAGTCTGAATTCGGATCCTGGAAACATAATGATCTTTATCTAAGTATTATATGATTATGAGGTTTTAGATATGAAACTGCATTTTACACTCAGAAAAGATAATGAGCAATGAAATATATGGTAAGGATAAATTTCCTTGGAGAAGGAAACATTTCCTTATAAATGTAAAACATAGGGTAAAATGAAATTTTACTTGAGATAAGATGTTTGTGATTTTCAAAACATGAGGATTGGTAAAGTTATAAAGAAACATTATTGACTCAACAATCTCCCCAAACATAAATGAATGGAAAAGTCATAAAGAAGCCATATTGACTCAACAACAATTACTAATTATTCATATTTAATAATATTTATTACTATTTATTACAATTTATGCGGAATTATTTCTATTTTTTACTAATTATTGATAGTTATTTATAATTATTGCTAATTCTTACTAATTATTGCTAATTATTTCATATTATTGAAATTATTACTAATTATTTATAATTATTACTAATTATTGCTAATTGTTTCTAATTATTGCTAATTATTAATAATTATTTCTAATTAATCATAATTATTTTTATTTATTACTAATTATTTCTAATTATTACTAATAATTATTACTAATTATTTGTTAGTATGCCTAATTATTTATAATTATTCATAATTATTCTTATTATTCATATTTATTACTAATTATTCCTAATTAATCATAATTATTTCTATTTATTTCTATTTATTTCTATTTATTACTAATTATTCCTATTTATTACTAATTATTCGTATTTATTACAAATTACTCTAATTTATTACTAATTATTCCTATTTATTACTAACTATTCCTATTTATTAAGAATTATTTCTGTTTATTACCAATTATTTCTATTTATTTCTATTTATTTCTATTTATTACAATTTATTGCTATTTAATTCTACTTATTGCTAATTATTCCTATTTATTAATATTTATTACTATTAATTACTAATTATTACACTTTATTACTATTTGTTACTAATTATTCCTATTTATTACTAATTATTCGTATTTATTACTTATTATTCTTATTTATTGCTAATTATTACTATTTATTACAAATTATTATTATTTATTAGGAATTATTTTTATTTATTACTAATTATTAAAAAAAATTAATAATAATTTCAATTTATTATTACGAATAAACACTGATAATAAACTATTTAAATCTAACTTAATTACAACTAATCAAAAAAATTTAAATTAACAAAAAAAAATTAAATAAATACTAAATTAAATTAAATATAAATACTTTTAATCTTGATCTCGTATTGATGTAGATGACTTCATAAATTTTTTGTGAAAGAGAACTAACTCAAACAAATTTTCACATTGAAATTAAATTTCAAAGAGAGCGTGAATGTGAGAATTGAATGGAAGATATAAAAAACTAATGGGGGGAATATATAGGTTGGATTAGTTGAGACGTGACCCGTCAGATAAAACATCTCCCACATTAATTACAATCGGAGGTTAAAAGAGTGTTGGCGACATAACCAGTCGTAAAAGGGACATGTCGTCCCACTTTTTGCGATGGGAGAACATGTCATCCCAAAAACCTATTTACCACCGCTGGTTATTTGCAACTGGTCCAATCGCAAATACAATAATACCGACGCACTATTTGCGATAGTGGAATCCCCCCGTCGCAAATAACCTTCCCGCAGTTTGCCGTAAAAAGTGCACCAAATTTTTTGCGATGGTACCCCAAATCCCACCGCAAATAACCAATTAATTGTGATTGGTAGAATACTCCGTCACAAATCGCCTGTAACAAAAATCTATTTTTCCCGTAGTGTATACCCTCATATTAGAGTGGAATATCAAATATGACCATGAACAGACAATATGTAAAACATATCTAGAAAAATATAATCATTAATCCATTGATCAGTAAATAAAACTGTTGAAATATAAAATTAATATCCTCTATGAATGTTTCATATACATGGATGGATGGTTTATTGATTCAAAAAAGTGGAATTTGGGAACATACATGCATCCAAACTATAGAAAAATTAAAAAAGAACAAAATGATACTACACTATCACCACTAGCATATGTACATTCCTATTCTTCTATGATATATCTATATGTATTCATATCAATATCCTATAGTAGGGTGATTTCCCTTAACCGAGCCTTTATAATAATTAATCATCTCAATGACCAACGACAACGCGAGCAGTATGTGAGATAATATATTTTTATGTCCCCACAATGGTAGTTAAAAATAAATATACGTTCATCAGCCAATCAAATAGTGTGCATTCATAATTTATTAAATGAAATAATAAAGAGTGATGAACAAATAAACAACATCCCGCTAAGGTTACTAAAGGGAACCGGACGAGCCTACATTCTTCAGCTCATCGACAGGGGGAATGTCGGATCTGTCACTATATATATATAGTAATATTTAAATATATAGTTATATATTTCATAAACATATATAAAAAATGTGCATGCAGGCATAACTCTATATATATCAAGAATACTGGTTGGTGGATACACTAAGGCGTTTCTAATAAATCTATAACTAGTATAATGAGATAATACAATCAAAAAACAAGAACATTCCCTACATTTGACAGTGAGTGGTAGACTTCATGCTCGTCACTCGAAATGGTGAGTGTGCCATCATGTCAGCACTCTAACAAGGGAAGTGGCCCACCAAGACCAAAATCCATCTAGTTTCAATGGTGTGTGATGTCATGCTAATATCCTAATGTAAGGGATCATGATACTATAGAAACACTAACCTTTTAACATATCATTACTTTATTTTAATCAAAAATTAATCATCAAATTAATATCCAAGGATCATAACGTCTAATTTCAAGGAAGACTACGTACATAAAAATGAAATCATGGGACTAAATAAAACATATATTTATTTAATTATCATATTTAGCACCTAACTTACATTGTAGACATGTATCATCCCCTAATAACCTTGGGAAAACATGAACAAATGAATGAGCTAAAAGCCCATATTGATAATAACCCTCTGAATTATTCATAGCCCATATAATAAAAGGGATAACATATTGATATAAAAAGTAATAGAACATGATTAAACATTAAAAATCATAACATATATACCTTGTGATCATATAACCATGGAACCATAGTAATGTTTCCAAAACATAAAACATGTCATTAGCATGAGTTAAGGCTAACCACCAACATTGATTCATCTAGATCATGAGTCAAGGCTAACAACCAGGACTGTTTCACATGACTTCTCGTGAGAATAACATTTACCCAACTCATTGAAGTGCTATCTAGGTTCACCAATCATTAACATTTCAATGTATATTTAAACCACATAATTAATCATACTTAAGGAATCAAACATAACCATAATCATTACTCTTGGAGAGAAGTTTGTATCATAGTTATCTCATAAATCATAATAATGGGGAATAACATAAAAATGTCTATGAATGAGGGAATTAAATCATTCATGGACACTAATAAATGATAATAGTATATATAATTATAGGTGAAGTCAAACTGAAGTGAAATCATGTAAAAAGAACTTATTAATCTTTAAAATTAAAACATGTTAGTGTATTTTAAAATAATTATACATAATCAGTTAAAATGGATAAGGCGTAATATTTTATATAAACAAAAAGTGAATTGGTATTTTTTTAATAATATAATTAGTGGTTTTATAAAAATAACAGTTTCTTAAAATAGGTTATAGGGTGAACTTGAATATGGTTTGGGATTCAAGAACTTCCCTTAAATTGGGTTTCTTTTTCATAAATATTTCATAAGGTTATCATTTAAAAACATTTATACCATCAAAATATAATTATAAATAGATAATGATACATGATTTTGGAAAAAATAAATAACCTTTAAGTGATTTACATAAAAATAAATTATAATTTTATTTTGGTAAAAATAGTTAAAGAGTAACATGTACGAATAATGGATGTTAATGTAGAGTCCCTTACCATATGTTGGAAGGTGTTATTCTCTTAATCATAATCTCCTTGCTAATAAAATTATATTTATTAATTAATAATACCAAAAACATTTCAATGTTTTTTTAATTATTAAAACATTATTTAGTTTTTTATGGCCTTTTTAATGGGTTAAGAGGTTCAATTTCAATGTTTGGAAGTGTTTGTTTCCTTGGTTTTCAAGATTTTATTACTTCTATACATGTATGTATATTCATGTAAGATGATAATGGTTCACTAAAGTTGAATTTATTTGTTATTAGTGGTATTCCATATGATTAAATGGTTATATAAATCATTTGTTTATTTAGAGTGAGGGGGAATCATTATAAATAACCGTAATGATAAATATTTCGGTTAAATGGTGGGTTTTGACCACAACAAAATCATTTTTCCTTAAAAATTAATATCATGAGTAAAAAGATAAAAAAAAACCCACATAAGATATAATACATATGGTATATACTGTTTAAATGATAAATATTGTTTCATGAAATGAATATAATATGGAAATAGAAATTGGCAAATCATTGTCCTTGAATGTGATAAATTAATACATCTTGGATGGTGTTTTTATTTATTGTATGAAATGTATTTAAATAATATATGGTGGTAAATTAACCAATTACCATAACAACACTGCAGTACATTTATGGTATAATAGATTTAATACCATTTAATGGGATGATTTGAGGATAGAAATGAAAATAAATGAACATGAAAATAAATTGAATGAACAAAGAGTAAAGCTATACTCCATGATTAACTCCACTTGAGTCTCTCTTTAAAGTATTTATTTGTAGATTTTTTATGAACAAAATCTCCATGAACTGGGGTAGAGGTTTCAGAAGATAATTTAGAAGAATTTAGGCAAGGTATTATGCTTGATAAATTTGAGGAGTAGATATGGTGAGGGTGGTATTTATAGGTTAGGAGAGGGATTCTTTCTCAATATATAATCCATTAGTTTATTATTTTTCTCAAGACAAGAAACAATGTTGATTTGTGAGACCATTAATAGTAACTGGGGAATTGGAGTTCAAACCCATAGTTCGTAAAACATTATAACATCATCCATGAGTCCATAATTCATATATTTAACATTTAAAATAAATAATTAAACTTTACAATTCAACAAGAATTCATGTATTATATTGAAATCACAAAAATTAAAATTAACAATTTTTCATCATTTAGAATTTAATAATGCAGTCTATTTTAGAAAAATAATTTTCAAAATATTATTAATTTAACATTTAATTAAATTCATTATATACATGGAAAAGAAAAAATTTATCAATAAAAATGCAATTTTAACACATAGAAAATTTTATAAAGTTATCCAAAATTATCTTCTAATAAAAAGACATAATAAAATATTTTTTGAATATGTTTTGTAAAGATATATTTTAATTTAAATTATTAAAGTATACAAAAAATATAATTAAATATTTATACTTTATAAAAATACAAACATTTACTTGAAAATTTTTGAAATATTTATTTACTTCTAATATAATTAAATTATATAATATTGAAAATTATAAGATGGTTAAATTTTATCTATACATTCATTAGTGAGGTTAATATTACATTGTCGTGTTTATTAATCATAAGGGTGAAATTACTATTCCAAAGTTCGAGTTACTATTTTAGCAATATGTGTTCTTTAACTTATAGGGATAACTATTATTTTTTTCATCCATCAATTATAAAATTTTTATTTTGTTATATATTAAATTTAATGTAACTATACTATAATAAATAATAAAAATAAGGGGAATCCACTGATAAAAAATTGGGTCGTTACATTGGTATCATCTTATGAAATTTCTACCTCAAAAATTCAATATACATTCTACTTTGAAAAAAGGTGTGGGTACTTATCCCTCATCCAATTCTCTAATTCCCTTAGTTCATCTTTAGACATATGGTTCCACTATAGTAGTATGACCAGGTGAGTAGTTTTATTGGATAGTAATTTATATTTATGATCAAATATTGTCAATGGATACTCTTTATAAGAAGGATCATTCTCTTAATATACCACCTTAGATGTCACTTTATGTTAGTGATTCAGTATGTATTTCATTAGGAGTGACACGTGGAAAACATATTGTACTTTATAAATGTTATCTGGAAGTGCTATTCAATATGGAACATCTATTATAGAATCACAAATCTGGAATGGGCTGATGTAAATTGAACATATCTTTCTTTTCATCCCAAATATAATTGCATTCTTCCATTAATTTATTATATGGAATACCACGACTTCAACATGGAAATCATGTTCAGGTTGATGATTTTTTTAAAATATATTTTGATGAATTTGGGATTCCATGTTGTGATGTTGAATGGTTTTCACGTTATCCACCATTTTTCGAACATTTCATCTCCTACCACCTTACTCTCTCCGACTTCTTACCAACATGACAATGTTCTAAACCTTTTTCCATAAAGGTCTTCTTATAAAAACATTTGGATGCGGGAGGGAAAATTATAATTATACGATAATTTTACTGGTAAAAGATGTTGTTTCAATACTACTTTGAAGACCATAAAACATGATCTCAACATGTCGTACATTTCTTGAATATTTCTCTCATATTTTCCATCAATTTGAGGATGGTATGCCGTACGGATAAACTACTATGTGCATAGAGCGTGATGGAGACTTTTCCATAATAGCAAGGTTAACCTTGAATATAAATTGTATACAATGATATATGGATTATCAGGCTGCCTTACCATATCTTTAAAATATGTCCAATCACGTTTATCGAGTGATAATTACTCTCAAATTATGATAATGTGGGAATTATTTTTATGATGATCCACAATGACCTATAAAGAATTGTTTCCTCTATATGTCAGGGGATTTATAGTGAGAAAGTCCACAATAATCTTCTCCCAATTCAATATTAGTATGGGAAGTGGTTTCAAAATCCCTAATGAATTATTCCTTTTAAGATTCAGTTTTTTACATACCTGGATCATTGATGTATATTCAACAATCTCTTTATTCATATTTTCCCACCAACTGTTCTCTTGTTAATCGTGATACATATTTGTGCTCCATGGGTGAATAGAGATGAATAAACCTTGTGAAAGATTATGAATCTCCCTATTTATATTTTTAATTGATTTTACACATGGTCATGACCCAAATCTTACGACACCTTCCTCATAAAGATTGAACTCAGATAATTTCTCATTGGTAATAGCTTTCGCGCATTTCAAAAATTATACATCATCTTATTAATCATCCTTTAAATTATATATCAGGAATGGTTGAGAAATAATTTGAGAAAGGATAAATTATTTTCCTCACATAATGATTCCCATTCCCATCTACTAGAAATATAATACTATTGGATCCTTATCAATTCTAGTCATTGTTGATGATGCAATATCCTTTCAACTTAGAGAATCTACAACCATATTTTAATTCCTTGAATGATATTAGATTATTTAGTCACAATCTGTTATAATTTCTAACCATAATCATGGGTTAATATTAAGCCCCTTATTTGTGAATATATATTCGGGACTCTTGTGAATAGTATATATATTATACTTCTCCCTATATATATAATTCTTCTATATTTTCAACAAAATCATCACATCTTCCAACTACATATCAGGTATAGGATTTTATTTTTGATGCATTTCCAACTTTTTTGAGGCATAATTAGTAAATTTATCATTTTTGTATCATTAAAAATCATAATCCATTCATTTATGAATCTTTTTACATAAAAAATATGTCTCCACTTGATAGGAGTGTGAGTACTAGCAGAGTGAAAAACCTTTTTTTGAACCCCTTGAAGCATTCTTGAAATTCATGAGTCCATACAAACATCACCAAGTTCATGTCAACATTGTAATTGGCTTTGAAAATCTAGATATGTTATTTCTAAGTCATCGATAATATCCTTCAAGACCAAGAAAGCTACATTTCTCTATTACAAATGTCATCCTAATCCACTCCTTGATTTCCATTATCTTGGAAGGGTCCACAGATATCCCTTTACAAATGATAATATTTCCCAATAATGATACATCCTCCATATATAAATCACATTTAATATACATTGAAAAAATTTTCTCCCTTCGGTAATTATTCATCATTGTATTCAAATGCTATTCATATTCCTCATTTCACATATAGTATACTATAATAACATCGATAAATGCTACAATAATTTATTTACATAATCCAAAAATATTATCTTTATTAAATTTAGGAAAATTAATGTATCACTAGTGATTCTTATGGGAATCACTATGAACTAATAATTCTAAAACCTTCATTAAATGCAATTCTAAGTAATATCTTTCATCCTCAAATTTATTTTCTCATATCACAACGGAAGGTCCACCATTGAGAAACAACTGGAACAAAGTAGATAACTAAAATAGTCATATATATGAGGCAAGGGTTACATTTAATTTATCATCAATGTATTATGATCATGATAATCAATACAATGGCGCATTGATTCACACTTCTTCTTAACAAAGAGGTCTGTTGCATCACATAGTGAAGCACTCAAGCCTATAAAACAATTCTTCATATTCTCTTGTTACTTCTTCTTCATCTCTTCCATCTCAATGGTGGTAATTCAATAAGGTGTATTTGATAGAGGTAGATATCCAAAAATAAGGTCAATTAAGAACTCAAACTCCCTGTCATGAAGAAGATTATACAATTATTTAGGTTATATGTCACTATAATCCCTCTTAATGGGTATATCTTTTAGAAATGTCATATATTTTGTCTCAATCATTTGAATGCGATATGATTTCTCATAAGAAAAAAATTTTCACACTTGAGACGATAATTCTGAAATAGTTTCTGATTCCTCCATATAAAATGTAAAATGTGTTGGAGGATGCTTTGGTTTTTTAAGAGTTATCACCCTTTCCAAAAAAAATTGATGTTATGTTTTTATAAAGATAGCCAATAAATTCCCAAAACACCAACAAACTCCACCAAAGTGAGTATGACCATATTTTTTAAGAGGCTCAATCTAAAAACATTAACGAAGGAGGAGTTATATAATTTGGATGCAATAATTTCCCCATTTTATATTCTCACACATAACTAATCATTAAAATTTCTAGGTTGTGATTGAATTGTTCTTTTAATGTGTCAAGATATAGAAGATTCCATAGAACTAGAATGAAATAGTATGTTCGAAATTCATAAATGAATAACCAACATACCTGTCACCACATCATTTTGCGGATCCACATTAGTAGTAGTGATATCATAATCCCATCCTTGTTTCCTTGGAGGTTATTTCAGATTACCTCTATCAACCATTTTCATAAAAAATTGTTCTTATTATTCTCATATTCCATGTAGTTTAAACACTGCACTACTAGTAGATTATTGATATGAACCTTACTTTCATCCTACATATTAGTGGAATTCTTCATATCCCTTTGGCAGTTCAAATCATTATTCCACATTTAAAGAAATTCATGGTTCGCATTAAAAAATTCCATGACATTTCTTCCAAAACAATTTGACACATGGGATGTTCATTCATTATTACATCATAGGATTTATTTGACGATTCACCCATGTTTGACACCATTTTCGAATTTTTTACACCCGGACCATGATTCTGCTAAGAGTTTCTGATCTTTATTTCTTCCTTATGGTCTCAATAGACTATCTCCTTGTAACATTCAAAGTCTCAAATCACGAATGATTTTCCTAGACATGACATTAGTCTTCAAATGAAACGATCCACCCTGATTTGGGTTTTCATTAATAGTCTCGAGGAATACCATTCATGAATTATAATTTTTGATTCATATGCCTATATAGTATCATTATATTTCTACTCAAGTCTGAGGAACTCAATTTCCATATTTAGAAAAAGGTAAATATATATTGAAAAAAAAATTCATGAATTCCTCCCAATCCATTGAATCAATTTACTCCTTGGTAATCTAGTTTTTGATTAGTTTCCACAATTGATCAACTTATCCTATGGACTGATACATGCAGTACAAGTTTCTCATATAATCAGCATTGGATGATATATAATACGTTTTCAATGGTGTTAATCCACTATTCCATGAGGATGGAATCAGAATATCCACTAAATATGGGAGTCATTTTCCACATGAAGAATTCAAAGAAAAAATTATTTATCCTTGGAGGAGGATGGAGTTATTCTTGAATCATGTTATTATTCATAACTTGATCTAATTATGAATGTACTTTTTTAATTTTTTTAGCACATTTTTCCATCATATTATTCAAATAATTATGGAAATAATCTCATTTCCTATCAAATTTATTGTTAGAATGTGGTGTTATATTTACCTCCATTAAATATGATAATTAATTTTCACTTCGGGGTATTGAATATTTATCTATTATATATAAAATAGAATAATTAATAATAAAAGTATAAACTCTTAAAAGAAAATGTATATCCTTAATTCTGATTACCATGATTCAATCTAGGTTATCTATGATATGTTTCAAACATATATATTATAATGGTATTTTTTCACATAATAATGCATCATATAGAGATTATGAATTTAGCAAAGCATATCTCTTTGGAGAGTCAAACTACCTGCACTGTAAGGCATGTTGTCGTGTACGCAGTTACCCCAAGTTAGGCTCGGAACACCTTGTTGATGTTGTTACATTACTTTTGTATATCCTATAACCACATACACATATAGTTTATTTATATGGATGTATTTTCTCCATAATCCACATAATATATACATGCCAAAATTTAGGGATGTTTTCTTATATTCAGTTTTATACTTATGGTTCTTACTAATTTTATATATTCCAAATCTCCAAAAATAAGTAGAGCATCCTATGATACCATATATAGTGACCCTAGACATATACACATATTATTACATGATTTTAAGCTTATTTAATGATCATATTACAATATAACAATCATAAAGTATAGTATCTTGGGCGACTAGGGACATAAAACTAAAAACCAGGGACAAAATATAACATTTCATTATTTAATCATCATATTGAGCTCCTAACTTACATTGTTCTCATACATATTCATAGGATATACAAGAGATAACATGAAAAAGGGAATGTTCTAATATCCATATAATGGAGTAAATATTGGAATAATGTGTACCACATGGGTTAGAAAACATAACATAATGATATAAAAAGGATTAAAACCGGATTAAATGTTAAATATACTAACATAAAGAAAAAGGTATCATATAATCATGGAATCATTGTATTTTTGTGTCAACATAAAACAAGAATTTATGACAATTCAAGGCTTGTTTCAAATAGTGTAGTAGGAGTCAATGCTAACCACCAAGAAATTTGCACATGAATCATTTAAAAACATATATATCCCCAAAACTGAAGGTTGAATTGATCGTGATACATAATTTTGGAAAAAATAATAACCATTTACAAAATGTACATGAAAATAAAAGATAATTTCTTTATTGTAAACAGAGATAAAGAGTAACCCGATGAAAAAGTGGAGGATCGGGTAGAATCACATAAATTAAGTTTGATGGTTTTCTTTCCATGAACATAATATCATTGATAATCAAATTATATTCACTAAAAAATAATTAAATACCCATTTATTAATATATTTGATTTATTATAACGTTATTTATTCCATATTTGGGATTATTTATTTTTTTAGAGGATCAATTTCATTGTTTAGGGTCGTTTGTTTCATTGGTTTTATTGATTTGTTTACTGATTAACATGTATGGATAATCATGTAAGATGAGAATGGTTGTCCAGAATTGAAGTTATATGTTATTATTAAACATCTCTAAAATTACATGTATATAAAATTCAATTGGTTCTTTTAAGTGAGGATGAATCATTACATAATACATTAATGGTAATATTTTAGGCCAATTATCTATTTTTAATCACAATGAATTCATTTTTTATTATTCTTTAATATATTTTGTAAAAAAGTTCCTAGAATATTACATAAGATATAAAAAATATGTTATAGTTTGTTTCAACCACTAATTTCATTTATTAATTTAATTTTATACGAATATATAAATTAAAAACCCATCGCCCTTGAAGGTGATTAATTAAGACATCTAAGATGGTGTATTCATTTTTAGTGTAAAAGAAGGGGAAAATAGATATGATGTTGAATTATTTCACTAGTATAAAAAATCCTTGTAAATGTTAGGAACTATAATTATCATTGAAGTTGGATGGGGAGTGCTGATGATTGAAAAAAATTCAAAAGGAAAGTGAAAATAAATTGAATGAAAATGGAATACGGTTTTACCTCCTGATCCCTTACTCTTGAGAGCCTCTTTAAGGGATTGGTTTTTCATATTTTGTTAAGAACAAATGGGTCTAAACATGGGGGATAGGGTTGGGAAATTATTTAAATTTAATTTTTCCAGGGAACGTGATCTATGAACTATGAAGAGAGGATGTGGTGTGGGGTGATATGTATAGTTAAGGTGAGGGTTGTTTTCTTAATATTTAATTAATTAGTTTTTTGTTATTCTGAAAACAAGAAACAGTGTAGATTCATGTGATAAAAAACAGTTACTAGAGCATCTGTGGTTGAAAAAATGGCTCTTACATCAGAATAAAATCACCAATTACTCCATAATGCATTTATTTAGAATTTATCATTAATTATCATATTTTAAGATTTAATAAAAAAATATTTTAAAAAATTCCAAAACATTCACCTTAACCATTTGTAGATGTGTAGAATTAAAAATTGAACACCATTTTATCAGAATAATTTTATTAATATTATAAATATAATTTTTAATATAAATTATTAATGACATGGATAATAAAAATGTTAACATTAGAACAGCTTTTCTAACAACTTAAAAAAATTATTATGATTTCATAAAATTATCTTATAATCATAAGTCATAAAAATAAAAATTGATTAATAATTATCATTGAAAATATTTTTCTTTTAAATTATTAAATTATTTATAAACATATAATTAAATATTTAGGACATATAAATATACCAACACTTAATTTTTTATATTTAATGAATTTATTTTAAAATAATATGTTGTAATTATATTATATTGACACTTATAAGATGAAAAAATATTATTTTTACCTTCATTGTATATGTTACTTTTATATTTTTTGGATTAATAATCAAATGGGTAACATTACAATTCCAATGGTCATGTTAATATTTCATTGTTATTTTTTCTTTAAAATCTAGAGATACCATTAATTTCACACATTATTCACTTATAACGTTTGTATTAGGTTCTATATGAAATAATATGTCATTATACTACCGCACATAAATATAAGAAGTGAAATACATTGATAAAACATTTTGTGATTATAGATACCATCATGTTAGAATAAACACTTACCTTTGTATAAAACCCTCTAACATGGAGTAAGTTATATTTACAATTATATTCATGAGGAACTACCTCCTTGTAATATTATTTATCAATATCAATATAAAATTTGTTTTAAATTCATTTAATTACAACTATTCAAATTTAATTATTATTAGTTATTCCACCCTTATAATTAATTCCTTTTAAACCATCCAATTATTTTTATGAAGGGGAAATATCATGGAATATCCATTACACTTAATCAATTAATTAAAACATTATAACATGGAAATTCATTTTGAATGTCCCATTGGGTAACTTAATAGGTCACATGGTCAAATAAAGAACCTGTTTATATGGGAAACTCAAACTATATGTTGATCCAGTTTGATAAGATGCGATTTGGTTCGTATAAAAAATAATATATCACGAAAATTATATATCAATATATGATGAATGTTAAATAGTGTTTCAGGTAATTCAGTAATTAACTATAAGGGTGAAACCCAAGTGGCACATCTAAGGTCTATTTATAAATATTATAACCATCATCTAAACTACTTAATAGAGATCAGAAGGGGTGAATCTTGGCATTATTACTAATTCCATATGAATAATTCAAATAAAATGGGATTCATCGAAAAAAAAGTCATGCAACACAATAACATAACTATAATATGATAAAACTCATGGACAAACGACAATACCAACTTCCATAAGGTTGTAGAAGGATCTTCACCAGATATAAGCCTCATATTTTAAGACTGTTTAAAGAAATTGATGAAATAATTCAATTTCTTGAATATAGTGAAAATAATATGGATCCTAAATAGAAATATGGATTCAGATATAAAAATAGATATAATGTAAGGGATGAGAAGAGATTACTATGGTGAATATGACGTGTCTAACTAATCGTGAATCGTACACCTGATGTGGGAGATTCCTCAATTGATAATTGATGAAATTTTATATTCAACGGGAGTGAGAAAAAGTGTTACATGAAGTTATGGGTAATGGAAAAAAAGATAAATTGAATTTGACTTTTAATGTGGGAAATAATGGACTCCTCATCTAAAAATATAAGGGTGCATAGTTTACAAAACCATGTGATAAATTTTTGCAAGTCAATGTTTAAGCTATTACACTGCATTGTTATGGAACATGATTTCCTAAACAATGTGAAAACTACACAATGTCCCAATATAAAAACTAGGTATTTCCTATAATGGTTGTGATCCAATATTTTCATGTTTTCATGAAAACCATGTATCTCTTATGACACTCGTTTCCATGTATGAATAAAAGTAATTGTGCAACATGGGTGGAATGCTTTACACTAAGTCTATGGGATAATTATTTTTCCCATTATCGATATATTGAGATCCAAACATTCCACACACACTAATGTAACCTTTTTTGTGTTTTATTTAACAATTAATAATATTATTGGATTAATTTAAATAAAAAATAAAAGATTTTGTACCTTTATAAATAGAAGGCTGGTTGCATTTGACAACCACTGTATTAATAAATCTATTCTTCTCTCATAAAAAATTTGGATATCAATAGAAATGCACACATTGGATGAAATATTTACTCATTCTATTTAGAAAACATCTAGTATATTTCATTGCACATTTTTAGTAGTATGGTGGATAGATTTTCATTCATCATTTTGAATGACCATGTGATTTTTTATTAAAATCCCATTTTCATATATTATGTTCTTGTCAATGAGGATAATGAGAGTCCATAATTTCCATTTCCTCATTATTTTCATGTTGAAAAATTTATTCAAAACAAAAAATTCCCTTTTATGGTTATTTTATTTCCAAAACATCATTTTAGGCCCTATATTGATTTACATAAAAATATTTTTGGGTGAATAAAAATTCATGAGTCATATATTTCATGATTTCATATGTTTTCTTCATAGGAACTAGTATATTAATCCTCTATTTGTTTCAACATAATTAATTCACACCCTATTATAGTGAGAAGTGTTTAAGAAAAATATTTAATAAAAATATCTTCTTAAACTCCACCCATTACATGGAGTCAATGTCTTCATCTATCCTGATATTCATAATGAGGGACCATCATTTATCATCTATAACTTAAAATTTATAAAAAGATAAAATAACATTTTAATGTTTTTAGAACTAGAGAGTAGGATATATATTTTCTATTTTAGTAATCCATTACGCAAAAATTAGTTGACTGAATTTTCTACTAAAGGAACATGGATTCTTCTGAATGATAGACTCAATGATATGTTTCTCTTTTTTTATGTTTTGAAGGCAAAAATAGTACAACCTATCAAGATCTAATATTACATTTAAATAATAGTTATCATTCCATGTCCCATAACATTTACATCTGAATTAAAGAAATCACAAAAATTTTACATCAAATTAAATTTCACCTTATTTTCTCATATAAATTTCCATTAACTAAATCTAAAATTTTATTATGGGTATCATAGAAAAATAATCTATGTACGACATTAGGGGTTATCAGAAATCAATACTATGTTTTCATATATTATTACACCAACATTTTAACCTATTTTAATTTTAGAACATCCTTTATAACATTTGGTTCATCATATGTTCTATAATAAAATTAATCATTAACAAATCCTAGAAAAATAATTAATCCCCTCATTGATACAGAATAAGACACTCCACACTGACACTCCCAAATCCAATGAAGAAAATATATAATTTAAATATATTATATGATACCAGGGGTGAATTCATTTTATAAAATATATATATTTTACATAATTTTCATAATATGGACATTATATAACATAAATTACAAAACAATCCTAAAAAAGAATAGTTTACTGTCATTCAAAATTAGCATCATGATTGCATTTTTTTTCTTCAAAATTAGTCTAAAAATTCTCCAATGAGAATCTCTATACATGATATCCATCTACAAAATTCATGTATAATACTCTTATTCAATTCCAATGGAATTAAATTATTATAATTTTTTTATAACATTTTCTTAGTAAGGGTAGCCATATGAGATACTAAAATAGCATATGTCAGTATAATTCAGACATGAGCGTATGATAGTCAATGCACATGGACACAAAATACGATAATCAAACCCAATAAATAAAATATAATATACAATTAGGTGTCACATAAGACATTATCCTAACATATGATACTAGTAATAAAAATCTTAAAATGTGTGTATATAACCATTTTATATAGATTAAATCTTATTCATGTGGCATACCCTAGAAATATGTCATAAGCATAATAATATGAAAGAAAAATATTTTGGAAGGTATTAGCATAATGTATTCCATGTATATTTTATTAAAAATAAAAACTATTTCCATATATAAAGTATGAAACATAAAAATAATTTATATTCATTGTTTCATAACATAAAAAAAATTCCACAGATGGATTTTTTACCATAACAACAATATCGAAGAATATGATTTTAAAAATTACATTTTTGATCATGTAAGGAGTCATGAACATAAAAATATTATATGTGAATAGAGTTGTGAATAAAAAAACAATTTCAATCCTTTTATTTGAATATAAAAATATCATCCATCCATATAGTTTTTACCTGAGGAAAATTTCCACAAATGGAGTTGGGAATATAATAACAATGACCACACATATAAAAAGCATCATTGTATAACAAGACATTAAACATTACCCAATGCATTGTTGGAATATAATGGAATATTAAATAAAATAAAAAAACCCTTGATGTTTTCTTTATGAAAACAAATAAAATTTCTCAATTCAATCACAAATTATTTAACCCATGGTGAGAAATAAATTTCATGAAAAATTCCACATGATATTTTTATAATAAATTTATATAAATAAAGATGATAGTATTTATAAAAAAAATCTTGTGAATGGTATGTAATATTAAAGTATTATAACATTATTAAGATACACGTTTATATGGGATTTGTAACATTACTCTAAAAAATAAGTATAAATATACATTACTTTTCATATATTTTATTTAAAAATAAAATAATTTATAAAATGGAAAATATTAAAGAATATTTAAAATAATGATATATTTTAAATTATAATTCATTTGTAAAAATAATTTATAATGTGAGAAAACAGATTCATCTAATAAATTTGGAAAATAATATTATTTTCATATTTTTGAATGGAATGGAATACATGAATTGACAGATATATAATTTTTTTAAACAAATATTAACATAAAAAACATTGTAAAGAAAGTAAAAGAAAATAAAAACATACATTAATATTAATATATATATATATATCAAATTGATAATTTTTTATTTGAAGTAACATGATTCCTGATATTAAATTATAGATATGTTTGATTTCACTTACAAGATTCCATTATGTTGATCTTTGTACCAAAGGGATGAGAATTTTTAAGAAAAAATAAAAATGTAAAAAATTTAAAAGGGAATGACAAATAAATTGGTTGTACAGGAAACGAAACTAATTTTTCCCAAAGATAGATTTTTGGATGTATACATTCTCGATTTGAATGCTATATTGAAAAAAATACTTATGAGATTGGTAACATTTGAATCAAAATACTATTAAAAAGAAAATATGAAATTGAAAAGTATATAACAATACTATCCTAAAAATAGTGATGACAAATATATATGGGAAGCACATAAACTTCCAAAATATTGGTTGGTGAATATGGAACCTATCTAAATGAAGTTATATTTTAGATGAAAACCCCTTATCTTGTTTTTCTTCTTTTTCATACATGATTTAATTATCATATAATAAAATAATTATATATAATAATATATTTTTATACCTTTGTAAGAATTATTTACTATATTAATAATATATTATATTTAACTCTTAAATATTTATAACTTATCTTTTATTTCTAGTAATAATCTATTATAAAGACATTAAATATTTTCATCTCTAATTTGGCAGAACAATGTCCTTAAACAGTCTATGTTTTTTATTTTATCATATAAAAAACATTCAATGTTTAAGAAAATGAGTTTCTTAGTGATTTATAATGGTTTATGTTTATTCCAGGGGATTTTGGGCTATAATTATCTAGGATGAAACCAGTAACATTCTTCTACGAATTTATTTTAATGAACATGTTGTGGTATTTTGATAATGTCTTAAATATTAATATCTACTAGAAAAGTAATAAGGAAAAATTCATTTACACATTACTATCATATGATATGATTCCATGTATATTCCTAGTCAAGAATCGTGGAAATATTTAACCATCATTCATGCAAGTTTTTTGAACTAACCCAAAACTAGAAAATGATATTATCAATGGATGATTTTGATTCTTAAGTGATTTAGATATAAAATAACTATAATAAAAATACAATAATAAATCTTATATTTTATTAATGTGATAAATATTAAATGGTTATATGTGGAAGGTAATTAGAAATGAGAATCAATGACAAGAAATCATTTCATTAAAATATGGTTCTATATCTTCTCTTAAATACCATATTAGATTTGATGGAATTAGATAATTATATTAAGGATATATGTTACCCAATATGGGAGAGGAATATTCTTATGGATATATGGATATATATTATGAATAATTATTTTTTAATCTTGTTTGGAAGGGGTAATGGAGAAAACCAAATACAAGTATTTTAATTTACAATTAATGTGGATACAATGAGGATAAATAACAGATATAAGTTATGGATTGATAATTATACCCAATATCCACACATTTTGAGTTAATTATTGTTCTTTTTATAGACATTAACCTCGTATTAGAATAAATTCAACTAGTTTTTAATTAATAGTGGGTACTCACTTTTTATATCTGTAACTGATATTTAGGCAAAAAAAGACACTAATAATCAGAAATAATATTAAATTTCAAATTACATATTTGAAATATATATGATCTTATTATATTTCCAAATTATGGAAACTTATATATTAGATAAAAAATATAAATATAAACTATTATTATAGGAAAATAAATTTTTAATCCATACTTGTTTTTAATATAAACTCATATAATCTATTATGTAACTAATTTCTAACTTATTAGTTTATATATAGACTAATTACATTGAATTATTCATTTAAAAGTTATTAATATAATTTATTTTGATTAAAATCCATATCATTTTAAAATAGTTCATTAAAAATTATAATTTTTTAATATTAAATGATTCGATTCATTTACTAATAAAAGTAATTAATTAAATTATTGCCATAATATTTTATTAATAATTGATATTAATATATATAAAATGAATTTTAAATACAAAATTAAAATTATTTTATAATAATAATGATAATAATATGTAATGCATAAAAAGATTATGTTTATAATAACATATTTTAACTAAATACACACAATTTATTTGTTCATAATATATATATTGTTAAATTTCTTAAGAATAATTGTAAATCATCAACATACATAGAGCAAATGTTCATTTAAAATGTCCATATTTCCAACTGTTATATATCATATTACAATATATTTAATCCCAATAGATATAACATTCTTATTTCATTCATATATATAACCATACCAATATTACTAAAATTAATCAATGTTTTTATTTATATATTAACATGTCTATTATATTTCTCGTTTATTTCATTCATTCCATAGTTTCTGTTGTGGGTAATAAATTTATCTAAAATAAATAAAATACAATTTTTATCATTTTTTTATTTACATACTGATTTATTAAACATTTAATTTTCATTATTTTGTTTTATATTTTATTTTCCAAAATGAATTAATATTTATATGGAGTTATTATTTTATCTATAAATAAAATATATCATGTTTTTTTTGCTTTGTACATTATTTGAAAAAACATATCCAACCTAGTATTTATATAATTGGAAATTGTTATTTAAACAACTTTAACTACATATTTGGGGTGAATCATTATATGAAATATTAAAAAAATAATCATTTTGGGATTATTATTATTATTAAACAAATACTATCACCTCTCAAATAATCAAAAAATGAATAAATGTAAACTATTACATGCATATGTCATAAAAAACACATCTAGGTTATCCTAAATAGTATACATCCCCAAATAATATGAATGAAATGTTCCTAAATACCTAAAAATATATTCTGGAATGTCGTTATAATGATTAAGGAGGACTTATTGTCTATTCTGTCTTATAGCCAATCACACTTTACAAGATCACTCTTCTAACAATTGAACTACACTATCTGCTCCTCTATAATATTCTTCTGTTTATTCCATGAATACTAGTTGTATACACCACATTTTGTGTGGTAGGAATATCCATGTTATTTTAATCAATTAATATTAATTTACTATTTAATTTATAGGCATTTCCTCAAGGTTATCAAAACATTACTTTCAAATAGTATTTTCCAAAAATTCATGCTTCTTTTCTGTTTATCATGGGTTTTTAAACGTTCACAACATACTACAATTTGTCATAATAAAAATCAAATTTTATAAAAAATTATGTTTTTCATTGAATAAACACATCCATATATTAAATATACACATTTCATTAATAAATTATAATTGTATAATGATTTCATATAAAAATTTATTCCATGAAAAAATTGATTCAATTTGAATATTGATATTCAATATGTTTTGGATATTTTATATAATGGATTTAGATTCATATTTATAGGTGTAACACCATATTAAATAAATTTCATCTTTCTTAACTTACCTTGGTCCAAACATTTAGAGTTCACCCAATTTCAATGACTAGGAATTTACTTATTAGAAAATAAACATCTTTTATGAATCATATATATGTACTTACGTGGTTTGTGAATCTTTATCTGCATCATGAAATTCCAAAAATCACAAAAATACAAAACAGACATCAAAAATATTAATTTTATGAATTATGAGGAGGTGGCCTCAATATTCACATTCACCCAACATATAAAATATCATTATGATGTTCTTGAAAATCTATCACTTTCATGAATATATTTATTTTTATTTCAAAAAAACAATCGCTACACATAATTTTTGGACCAGAAAATTTTTAGAAAAATACAATACACCTTCACCATATATGAACACATTATTGTAACCTTCTTGAGATTCTATAAAAATATTAACCCTATTTAAGGGTCGAATATACTTGTCTCTTATTACAGATTCACTGATCTTATAAAAGTCTATAATTCCAAGGAACTTCATTGATAACCTTGATGAAACATAACAACAGACATTATCAATATGCATCATCAACCAACAATACCAACCCAAAAAAACACTATTGTGTCACCATGATTTCTTTTTTTCCTAAAAAGTTCATAAATGGGTTGGTTCATATCTAATCTCTTGTTGATCCTATATTAACTAATTTATTCCTAGTAAATTATAGAACATTGAACTCTTTCTTTGGAAATGAAAATTCACATCTTGTGACTTAGTATAATAATAAAACATTTACAAGAAATATAATCTAAGATCCCATAAACCATGCATATCCTAGTAAAAAAGAGTATATTTTAATATTCATTAATGAATAAAATAATTTTTGATACCAATGATACTGACTAAAAAAATTGTACGTATATCAGTGGTTTGATAACATTATTTCATCCAATTAAAATTGACACAAATATAAATTGATTGATGATTGTCACATATAATTATTTTGTCATGAGGGACAATTCTTCCACTCCACTGGGTAACTAGTTTCCTCAAAACACATTGTAAAATATCTGTTCACATATATTCATTGCTAAATAATCATTAGATTCATCAGAGTTAGAATCTCCACGTATTTCTAAACTCCCATATGAGCATCTCACTATTTCATGGACATGAAACATCCCATTTTAAAATGTACCAAAAACATTGTTATCATGAGTTCAATAAATAAAAAACATATATTATCATAGAGGGTTGAAAACACCTTTATTCAATGACATGGGTGACCACATTAACAATTTAGAGGTGTGGACTGTCAACTAGACTCGATGATCCAATCTATATCAATCAAACCCTTATTTGGGTATGTCCCCCCTTAAAAATTTCTGAAACATGTAGTACTTAAAGAAAATATTGAAACTTTAAAATCTTATTTTCCATATTTTCATTAAATAAATGATACATTTTTTTGATGTTATTCATCATTGGGTGATAAAAATTCGTTTAGATATCATTTATAGAACATTAATTTTCTCAATGAATTCTGATCAGATTCTTATATTCAACTCATATATCTACAATTTTATGATCCATACATTGTAACATTAGTAAAATTTTATTATCCAAGATTTATTCATCATATATAGTTCTTAGAGAAACAATATAATATTTTATGCATTTCCATGAGAAACAAAATCACCTAAAGTGAAATAAACATATAGATATTGATTTTCGTATATCTTTTTACCCAGCCACATACAATATTTATAATCCAATATATCTTTTTAAGATATGTCCTCATATTTTAAACAAATGTAGACCATTTCTATGATATAGAAATGTATACATTTCATTGTATATATATATCTTCCTTAGTGATTACAATAATAATATTCCTCCTATAATGGGCATAAGATAAGGTTTTTTATGTAACTATTATATTCATTATGATTTCCTTCCAATATTTCATTACCTGTTAACTAAATAAAATGATTATATCACAAATCATTGATCAATTGAAATTGAATTTATAGAATTACAATGAAAATAAATTTATCTTCATTCAATTTAAGAATTATTATATCACCCACATATACCAGCATTACATTCGTCGATTACTAAATTTGATAACATTTTATTTTAATCCACTGCACATCACTAGAATCTAGGGAACATAAAATAAATACATATTTATTAATAAAATTCCCTTAAAGCTTGTTTTCATTCCAAAAAATAATCCCTCAAATGAAAAGAATTGTTCTTATATTCACTAATGAAAAAAAATTATGGATATTTGATATACACATAATCATCAAGAACCCTATTCATTAACATTGGTTTTATATCAATTTAGAAATATTTAGAATTCTTTTTTCATATTAATTTACTTTAATAATTGAAATGTCTCCAAATGTTCAACAGTTTAAAATCATTGGTTATAATCATTAACCTCTCTCTGGGAGTATCTCTTACACGAAAATAATATTTTGATCTGAATTAAAATAGTTTCATTATGTATTTTTTATTGTAAGAACCATTTTCTCATGATGAAATTCTCTTCTATCATCCTCAACACAATCACCAATGACACTTTTTTTATTTTGTGAATCCCTTTTTTTATCTCTTATTCCAAATTAACATCATCTGTATCTTATTCCAAAAAAATTCTCTAGATGTATTAGTAAATATGGTTATTATATATTCAATGGAAATTTATTCTTTATTTTTAGACTAATCAATGATTATCTGTTATTTATCAATTTAGGATTGGTTATTTCTTTCTGTGTGGAAAAAATACCAATACCACCCAACCCCCATACGAGACATATATTGAATCCATAGTGTGTACATGCACATACCACCAAAGTGTATCATTTTGTCATCAATATCCACATTACAATATTCAATGATTTTCTGAATATTATTCTAATTTTCTGTAATATTCAGATAATTTACCTTTATATCATTTCATAACAACTTATTACAAAAATAATAATATTCTATTTATCTAGATTATCTATGTTATATGACATCATTTCCATGGATATAAAACAACCAATGTTATAATATATTTATAGTATAAAATGTACTATTGAATAGACAAAATTTCATATGTAACGACCCAAACATGAGAAGCCTCCCGAACAGTGCTAAACTGGTGGGGTGTTATTACCTTAGTTGCACCTCCCCGAATGCCAAAAACTAACAACTAGCAGTGAGGGTCTCATAGGTATAGGGCGAGGATATACCCTATTCAAAGATAATTGTTGTACTGGTTTGTGTTTAATAATAATGATGTGGCTGAAATATAACTATGTAGACTTCAATTAGACCCATATAGAGGAATCACATTATGTATCGATAAACAACAGAGGAAATAAATATAAACAACAACAGCAGATTGTGAACACAAAAACATTATTATCTTGTGTAACTACTACCGAATGACAATAAATGCATCCAAAGCAAGTCATACATATCAATATGTAATGGCGCCAATGGCTACCAAACTCCATCTAGAAAATAAGTTAGAATGTTGATACATGAATGTATGCAAAACAAGTAACTCTAGGTAGGTAAGCCCTCAAGGTCCATACAATATCCATGTAACAGTTAATGCATCCCAACACCTGATGCTGGACACTTTCTTGCACGTAAATCCTTAAAGTCTGCACACGTCCCAAGGGGCCCGTGCAGGTTGTGAGACGAATCTCAGTAGAATACCGCCCAACGGTGAGTACCTAATATAAGTGTTTAATAAGTCATGCATTTATAAGGAAAACAGTAAAATAATGATGCACAAATAAACACAAACTCCACTGGTGCTCAGCAACCACCATAGAGTGTCACCTACTTCGGCCAAATATTGATATCTCTGTCATGTAACCCGACACAACGTGCCCCCCTGACACCACGCGTCTCATGCACCGACGTCCTGAAGTCACACCCATGATTTGTAATTCGGAGGAACAATGATGCAGGTCCACAAATATGTAATCGGAGGAAAAGGGATTGTCTGCCTTCAAATAAGTAACTAGCGGGAAAGTGATGTCTGCCCTCAAATAGCATACCCAGAGGTACAACAATGTCTTCCCTCAAATAACAGATAGCCTCTTCTTCCAACCCGATAGCCTAAATGCTATCCATTGAAGGCTCCTCACCTTTCACGTGACTTCCTACTGCAAGCACCACAAAACCAAAAGCACCTAAACCGCAACTAATGGGCGCCTCTACCCACATGAGTGGTCAAAAACACCTCATCATGGAGTCTCTCTGTGTGTACACTACTCAAAGTTCTTTGGTGAGAGATAATGACCGAAATAGTTCCCTAGACACAACACCACTAAAACCTCATGTTCATGTGACCATGCCACTCATGTATGATAGCCTAACCATCCCAGTAACTTGGGCCATGCCCAACCTGATCGTCAACCTGCCTCAACCGACTCCCATGACACCCAATCTCATGGTCAGAACCACCCAATATAACCTGGCCCAAGCCCAAAATGTGATCAAAATCACTCAATAATATCTGGTCCATTCCCACCACAACCACATATGATTCCAGCATATGTACTTCCACAATTACAAATGTAGAATTTTAAATAGAACCCAATAATAAACAAAACAATATAAACAATTGAATTGGACAAGCCCATCAGTTATCTAACAACAACACTGAAGTCTTTAAATCCTCTAACAAGTCATATCAAGGTTCAATAAACTAAACTTATCATATGGAACATCACAGTTTAGTCATAACCATTTTGGATTTCACCAATCAAAGTGCCCCAATTGAGCAATGACCCCTCACCCGGCTTCGCTCAAGAAAAACAGGTAAAGTGTATACACAAAGGCATTTCACGGGTCCAATGAACAACTTAACTTGAAATAATAGATAAAACTGGTTCCCACTCAAAATACATTAAAACACACTGAAGTCCTGGCCACCCAAATGTCTACGAAAACACAAAAAGATGTATACACCACCTTCCCGAGACTCGTACGATGATACTACCTCAATAACAGCATCAAATTGGGACTAAAACATGGTAGATCTACAAAAGGATAAAAATTTCTCTAACATAAATAACTTATCCTAGAAGAAAAATCAAAGAAAACGGATCAAGAGGAATCAAGGACTTACTGAGGGGGTTCCAACAGATCAATCGGTGTTCAAATCACGTCTCAAATGAATTAATAGAATGTTTTTGATGATTTGGATGACTCTCTATGCTCACACCAAAAGAGGTATTGAGGTTCTGCCTCAATAAGAGGCTACAACCAGTTTTAATAAATAAATAGAAACTACACTGCATGTAATTTATGTACACACCATATATCATTTTACTGTTCATATGATTTCTAAAATTATGCCGACTGACTTTCCCGAACCTGCCAACACGAGTACACGGCGTGTACCTTGGGGTACACAGCATATACATTGATTTTCTTCTTTTCCTCACAGACTTACCCACACACAATGTATATGCCTCATACCCAGCTAGATTACACGGCATGTCCAAGAAGGACACAACGTGTAATTGGTTAAATGATATTACCTGGAAAACATGCCTACACACCATGTATGGCCTCTAAACGGTCACGGGTATACGGCATGTCAATAACTACATGTCGTGTAGTAAGAAGTTTATACACAATCATCACACGGCATGTACTTGGCGGCACACGGCCGATGCTCACCCAATATATACACATTGTGTACTATAGATTACATGGCGTGTTATTTAGAAATTTCCAAAAACTTCCCAGTTTCTCCATTTTTCTCTGAAACAATACAAAAATACTAACAGGGTCAGGAATGGACCCATTCTAAAAACCCTGGTTCATAAATCATAAATATTGTATTTATTCAAAAACAATTATTGTATAGAGTATTAATTTCTCCCAAAAACATATTTTCTATTTTCAAAATTAATAAAAATGTTGAAAGATATCCATTCTAAAACATCCCTTTTAGGTCATTCCCAGTAAGAAAATTCTGAGTCATGCTATTGATGTTTCAGTTTCTTCCCTCAAGCACCCCATTTTTTATGATGTCATATTATTGTTTTCTCCTAGTTCATTATGAAATTATTATTGTGATAATCATCAACTTATCTATTTGTGAACATTTTTCACATTATAAATTCTGAATGGAATAAACTTTTACCAACTATCATTTCTTCCAGCCTCATATATTGTGTTATTCATATGAGTATAGTTGGCAAGTTGGTGATTACCAAAATCCACATATTCATATTAAATTCATGATTTAAAATGACATAATATATCTTACCATAAATATATCCTCATGATATATGTTGGCACACATCAAAATGCACTATATTAAAAATTCTTGTCAACGTTTTCCATTTCTCTAAGTATGTATATGATGTGACATTTGTAAGGTTGAATCCTTAAACATTAAAAAATCATGATTTAAGTCAATAATTATACATTGTGGATTTATTCAGGTTCATAGTATTATAAAATTATGCTATAACATGTACATAAAAACTTGAATATTATAGGTACACACTTCTACTCACTATCAATTTTTTCATTTTAAAAATTATAAAATAAAATGAAACATTTCTTCTTCCATGTTTTAGATAACATGACTTTTCCTTGATCCCATCTTTTAAAATATTCATCTTTATGTCCTATAAAAACATTTTTAAACATGGGATGAGCATAAAAATATTGGTAATGGATACATAAATAGGGAAAAATATTTTTTATAAACAACTTGTAAAAGATGTTTACTTTGCATTAAATTAATACTTTTCACCATAATGATGATGAAAAAAACACTTCCCTCAATATAATCTCATTTCATACCCTTTTGTAACCTATATAGTACACTAATTTCCATAGAAAACTATGTATATCATATAATGGTCACATGGGAAAAATGTATATTGTAATGGAAATACCATACAGTCGACTTCCCCATATTTCATTAAATGGAATAGCCAGACGACCAATTTCCTCACCCAATGCATTGGAGGTTATAACGTAACCACCCATCTATGGTTTATCACCGAACCACCTGACATTTTTTATCACGTAACCACCAATCAAATGTCCATGTACCAATATATAATCATAAAAAATTAAATATTCCAAATATCAAAATTTCACCGATATCATTTCATTTGAAATCACAAGAAATAATTTCCGGATATTAAAATAATAAATCCCTTTAAAACCCCATTTTCAGAAACAAAATTCCAAAAAATTGAAAAAGGTATTTTTTTCCCAGTTGAAAACATGATTTCATATAGAGGAATGTGAATATCAAATAAAGATTACGGTGGTAGAGATGGAAATATCCCCACAAATCCTTAAAAACACTACTTTTGTCATTTAGTGAAACCGTTCATAGAAAAATGATTCCATTTGAATAAATCTAAAAGTTTAATTTTTTAATTATATAATGTATTAATATATTCATTATTGATAAGAGATTGAGACAATGTCCATTACCTGACGTCTATCTTGACCCATTCAATCATTAATATCCTGAATTATAAACTCAAGTTAATTTATACATTCATCAGAACCTTTTTTATATTTATTATTTATTTTATATATCTTAATAGAACTTTATAAAAATTACCTAATTATTTAGGTTAATAAATGTCATTTTCTCGATATTGGGTACTTGAGTCGAAAATGATCTTGTTATATATCAAACTTGTCCATATGCTAAAAATTCCATTATATCTAGAATATTATGTATATATATAATACATATGTATTTATAATATTCCATAACATTTTTGGATATGAAATGAAATGCACCGTTCTTGGAG
This sequence comes from Viscum album, assembly GCA_963277665.1. Taxonomy (NCBI): domain Eukaryota; kingdom Viridiplantae; phylum Streptophyta; class Magnoliopsida; order Santalales; family Viscaceae; genus Viscum; species Viscum album. The sequence goes on from OY728133.1 coordinate 1,116,746,423, forward strand.
ACGGTTAGACATTTGTACGCGGGAACATTACTTTCATTTATATTTAATATTTAATGGAATGAAAACATAATGATACATAACTATATTATAATTGAAGTATAATAATATATTTTATATATTATACATATTTACATTGACTCCCTATTTTATATGTTCCATGTATGTCAAGAATGAGTCATATAAATTTGAGGGGGCAATAGTCTACAGTTCCTCGAATAAAATTATCATGTCACACATCATGAATAAAATTAAGATATATTGTAAATAAAATGTAAATAAGAATAAATACAATATAAAATTAATATATATCTTATAATTATAGTTCCATCATAATTGACACCATGATAAATGGTAGGATATAACTGATCAATCATCGTTTCGTGAGGCAGTTGTTCGCCATCCACATAAATAGCATGTTCTTAATCAATTTGATAGAGGTGTGTGTATGTTTTTTTAGAATAATTATCATAATAACATACTATAATATTGAGGATATTTTTTATGTAATCAGTGAATAATATTATAATACGAAGTGATTATGTATAATATTGCAAATGAACTTTAGAGAAGACGCTGCCTATTAAAATGGGTAACTATTTTTGATTTCATGAAAAAAAATATTTCTTTAATATCCTTATGCATAATGTAATTCTTATATGAGAATGATATGCGTGATGAAATATTATTTTAGTATAGTTTTTATTAGAAAAATGGGATTTATTGTTTTGAGAAACTGTTTAGAGGTGGTGGCATTTTATAAGTGTGAGGAGGTGAACTTTAGGAATTTCTCGAAAGATTATTTTACTATAAAACATTTCGATTTCAGAAGGGGCCCCAACTCATTTAATTAAATTAAAATATGAGAATTGAATGGAATACTCTCAACTAATAGGTTTTATAAATGTTTTAGTTTTTAATTTAACCTTGTCATTTAGCTTAAACACCGAGTTAACTAATTTAACTTTTACCATGTCTTCCTGTATATTCATACTATATGGTTAATATAGTTAACATAAAATTTTAATAGAACATCAAGTGATTCATTAATTAAATTTATAACCTTATTTATTTCATTTTTCTTAATATTAGATTTTTAAGACTAATATAACATTTAATAATATAGTAATAGTTCTAAAAACATGTTAATGAAATATTTTTACTATTTATATGTTGACATTTTTAAAATCCATAACAACATTATTCATTAGAAAAAACTTCATATATTTTAATATAACAATTCATGATCATCCATTAAATTTATTTATGACATATAGTGTTCCAGAATAAACTTATTTTAACATTTATTATCTTATTTATTTAAATCATTCATTAATAAGATAATCACTACATCATCAGTGTGTTATAAATATATTTATTTATTTGATGTCAAAAAATTATAAATAAAATACCATGATGTAGTTAATAGTTTTAGATTCTAATTACTAGTTATAGTTGATTATAAATTTTATATAACATCATGTGAAATTGTTTTATTAAAAGATACATTTTTAGGTTATATTTTCCATAACATTAAATTAAATGTAATTAAATGACATTTTAACATAGAAGTGGCTGAATGGGATCCTAAAATCAACCCAAATAAGCCCATGGTCGAACATAACTCATCCAATATTGTTAAGACTTTTTTTATGGTAATTTAATATTTTTTTACCCTTATTTACCTGATTTACTCTTACACAAGGGTATATGAAATATTTAATACAGTTACTACTACTAATATCTAAAAATAAGAGATAACTATTTACACAATTTGGAAAACCTCATTCCAAATATGGAATCGAGTTTCACAATTCAAATCAATGACATTGAAGATATTATATTGAATTTAATTCTCTTTGTGACAATTAAAAAGAGTGTTTTTAAGAAGTAAAAAACAACCAAATGATGGACATGCATTTATGTACAATTTTCATCATGAAATTGCATCCAATGAAAATATTTTGATTAAATGACGAAAATATAATCCAATTATAGTTTATAATCATTTATAAGTTTTCTCAAACTATATAATTAAATAATATTGAGAGGTTTCCTTAAACTAAAATGCAATATTTTTTATTATTCATTAAAAATGTACTTTAGAAGAAAAATATAAAAAATTAATCTGAAGTTAATTTTGATTTTTTGCATCTATAAAAATATTAATTTTACAAATAAAACATATAAATGTTTCAAAAACTATATTTAAACATGGTTCTCCAACAAAATGTGGCAAAAATGAAATTTTAGAAAAATACATATTTTGTACAAAATAATTAAATCTATCTTATATCATATATTGAAGAAATATAAAATGAATTTAAAAAATTACATTTTATATATCACATATATTTTTCAATAAATATATATCCATAAGGAGTGATATGAAAACAAACTTATTCTCTTTTAAATGAGGTTTTATAAAACCACATCCATTATATTCAATTGGTTTTTATTTCCATTTCTAGTAAATTTAGAAATCCATGAATCGTCATTTAAACATGTGTAAACCATATTTAAAAATTTTGTTAATACTATTTATTACCGACATTCTATCAATTATGCGTTCACTTCCTTTTAATATAATAATATTATTTTTGTATTATTTTTCATTATAATTCAATGTTTTGTGCATTTTTAGATTTTGGAGAAGCATGTTGATGCGTGTCAAGTATGCTATCATAAAAATCATCCATATTAACTTAAAATTAAAATCTAATTCATTAGTATTAATGAAAATAAAATATTATGATTCTATTAATACATGGGTCATTACATCCATCCCCCCATTTGGAAATTCTGTTCTCACAATTTTAAAATTTCACTGTGAAACATCCTAGAAATTACCACATCATAAAAACTGTTAATAAAACAATAACCTAAAAGGAGATAAATATAAGCATAAGGGTATCCCTGGATTACAAAAAATAGTAATCCATGAAAAAAATTATATGAATGTGAAAATTAACCATCAATTTATATTGGAGAGTGATAGAAAACCTGATCAGGTAAAAGATAAAAACCAGAATACCAAACACTTCTAATATGTTAAAAACTATTTTATTCCACAATAAGAAAAGTAAATGGGAAATATTTTATGTTTTAATCCCCCTTTCATAAATTTGGATAATTTATTTATTATATTGATCAAAAACATAATGAAATATACATACATTTCAAGAAGTGTTTCATCTATTAATATGTTTCTACAAGAAACTCATATTTTCTCCCAACGATGAGTATTCAGGATGAATTGGTAACAAAAAAAGTGATAGAATAGTCTTATAGAGAAAAAAATGATCCACAAAAGATGAAGGACATATTTCCCATGAAATTAGACATTAATCAATACCAAAATGGTTAGTACAAGATCAGATAATCTCTAAAAGGGCAATATTTTATCCAAAATAAATATTACTCTTAATCACCAAAATTTAACAAAAATTACACAAATCTCAACAAATACCATTCAATAAACAATTTTCTCTTAAATTATTCCAAACAATCAAAACTAATCATGAATCCCAATATTCTGATGGATTTGATCACATAGTCTTCCAAAAAAAATCATAACATTGATCTCTAAATAACATCAAATACTCTTCAATTCTCATACACAAAAGTAATTAGCCTAATCCAATATTATCTATGATTAGTTTATCATTTACATAAATAACCCAAATAACTATATGTCCACAATATAAACCTATATTATTCTGAAATAAAATTCGACCATTACTCCTCAATTGAAATCCTGAAGTTTTCTATTTTAATGAGGCATATAGTGTTCCCAAAAGAGAAACATATTCCAAGATAAACTAAAACATATAATAACCAAATCATTTTTTTAATAAGGATATAAAATTGATAAAACATAAGATCCCAAATCAAATTATTCTTTATTAATAAAATAATTTAACTAAAAATAGTAATTTATAATAACCATGGTCTTCACATACGCCAGTGGTAGGCATTACACCCTTGTAACATTCAATTGGGTTTTTTATTTCCATTGCCTTGATAGATGCTGCAAGATTTCAGACATCCTATTATTTGTCCTTTTTCTAAAACCATATCACTATTATAAAATTGTAAAATAATAAGATAATTTCCCCAAAAATAACCATAATTTATTTTTCCCTAAATGTTAGGTAATACCGATCATTTTGCATCCCAAAATGTAATAACCATCTATCACATCAAAATCCAAAGATCATATCAACATCTATTGTTTTCTATTATATCCACACAATAAAAGATAATTATTTCTCAAATAAAATTTTCACATATCTATCTTCAGGGTTACACAAACTTGAAAAATCCTTCCAAAGTAACAGCATTATCGAAAGAGGCTCAATAAATTTAAGAATTTAATCATCCTAAAATGTTACATAACTCGTGAATGAATTTTATGTAGACTTCGTGCTTATAAAATATTATTCATGATCCAATAACACTTATTTTCCAACATATTCTGAAATACTTCTTTTAATAAAAACAATATCATGAATCATATCCTAATATTCAAAAATCTCAACACAACAGCTAAGAAATAATCCATACCATTAATTGTTAATTGTCAGTTTCCTCATCCTAAATTAGAATAAAATTAGGTATTGTTAAAAATATATTTGTATAGTCTAGATGATCCCATTCCCAAACCATTTTTTGAATGACATCTAATTTTAAAATTACCATGGACAACATAATAAAATCATTAAATTAATCCCTTGTAAAGAAATTATTTCCCTTTAGCATAGTCAACTAGATGTTTCCTTTTTCCATGGTAGGTAATTGAATTATAAACATCATAACAACATCTATAATATCTTCTCTTCCCGTTGAAGCATTTTCCTATGTGTTTCATTCCACATCCTTGAAACATATTTTTGGAATATACATACCATTACGATTATTAAATGATATTTTCTAGGGATTTTTTTCTTGAATATATGATTCCTTTGAAAATTCAAAAAGGTTCTTGTACTCAATAGGGACTCCAAATACTTGGTTAAGAATAACCACAAGAGTTTTCATTACAGCTCCAATTTCATTCAGATGCATATTTAGAAACATTTCATAGTTTTCTACACACTCATTGTTGCATTGGTGCATAATAGATCCATCTATTCACTAAAACCAAAATGGTCACTATTAGTATATTAGAAAAATCATCATATAATATCATATATGGATGGTAAATAATAAGATATAGTTAATCATGTTTTCTTAATCTCATTAAATTTATCTAAAAAACTACGACTCTTTATAATATGGTAACCCTTATTTTTTATGTTAATTATGATTAAATAACTCCATGACCTCTAATGTTTTCTAATCTGACCTCTAATACCAACTTTATGTCCCCATCCTTAAACATTACATAATTAAGAGTTATGTCAAGAATTTTACATTGAGGATATTTTCTGGTTTGGAGTTTTAGAGAAATAGGTCATAACTTATTCATAACAACTTGAAAACGATAAGTAGTGAATTATACTAACTATCCATATTTTTCATTTAATATAAACTCTTAAAATATAAACATGTCTAGTTCCATGTTTTTGACAACATGACTTTACCTTGATCCCATCTATGACCCTATTTATCTTTAAGTCCTTTGAAAAAAATTTCAAAACAGTGGATGAGCATAAAAATATCAATAAGGGATACATAATGAAGGAAAATTGTATGTTATTAAAAAAAGAATATACACAATAAATATTTTATCATAATGTAATACTTTTCACCTTAATGAAGTATCAGAAATACTTAACTGAATATAAGCTCATTTCATACCCTTTTTTCACAAAAATATTTTCTTATAACCCATAGAATATAATATATATCATATAAGGGTAACTTAGGACCTAAACATACTTAAAAAGAATAACCATACTGTCGACTTCCAAAAATATTAATAAATGGAATATCAATATGACCGACGTCAATACCTAATGCATTGGATGTTATAATATAACCACCATTCAAATTTACAATTACCAATATATTATCCTAACACATAAAATATTTCAAATATGAGTATTTCACTAATAACATTTCATTTGAAACCATAAGAAATCATTTCAAGATATTGAATTAATCAATCCACTACAAAAACCATGTCCAAAACTAAAAAAAACCAAAAATGGATTAAAGGGTTTTTTCCCTTTTAAAAAAATGAATGTTTATAGAGGAAGCCAAATATCAAATAACGATTACGACAACGAAGAGGTCATTGACATCAATAATAGTTAAAAAAATATTTTTTTCAGTTATTAAAACACCTCGTAGATAAAATATTCCCTTTGAATGAATTTATACATCAAATGGTATTATTATACAACATTTCAAAACATGTCTCAATGAAAGGAGATGGAGAAAAAGTCCCTTACCTCATGTCTGACAATACTCATTTGTATATTAATTTACTAAATAATTAACATAATTTACTTTCTACTTTCTTAAGAACCTTTTTCATGTTTATAATTCCTTTTATATCAATTATTTCCACGTCATAAAAAATACATAATTATTTAAGTTAATATCAGTCATTTTGTCGATATTGGGTACATGAGTCGAAAATTGTCATTTTGTTAATAATGTTTGTCCATGTGGAAAAAAGTACATTATCTAAAAAACAATATTCATATATACCACATATATCCAGTATATATTTATTTATAATATTCTATAACATTTTGAGAAATGAAATGAAAAGCACCGTTTAGGGAGACATAAGTCATATGTAAGCATAAACGCTAATTTCATTTCAATTTGTTATCTAATTGAATTAAAATATAATGATACAATGGTATATTATAATTAAATAATAATATAATATTTTTTATAGGTTACATATGTTCATTAACTCCATTTTTCTATGTTCAATGTTTGTCATGAACGAGTCATATCACATTAAGGGGGCGGTAGTCTGTGTTAACTCAAATGAAATTATCATGTTTACACATCACGAAAAACATAATTCTATGTTGTAAATAATAATTACAGAATAATAAAGAAAATTTGAATTAAATATATATCATATAAATATTGTTCCATCATAATAGACACCACTATAAGTAGTAGGAAATAATTGAACAATCATCCTTTCGTGATGCAGTAGTTCACCGTCCACTGAAATATTATGTTGTAAATCCATTAGATGGAGGTGTGCCTTTGTGTAGTTTGAATCCATATCTTAACAAAATACTAGTATATTTATGATATTGGTGTTTTTATGTAATCAAATAATATTAATATAATAGGGAGTATTGAAATAAAATATAGGAATGGAACTTTAGAGAAGACGCTACCTCATCAAACTGGTAACTCCCTTTGATTTGAGCCAAATAGAATTTATAAATTTCATTAAGCCTAAGGTAAAGCTTCTATGAGGTATAAAGAGATTTTGGGATATTATTGATGAATAGGTTGGATGATACAATGGTATTGAGAGATGTAGGTAATGGGATTGATGTGGTGGTCTTTTATAAGAGGGATGAGGGGCACATTAAAAATGACTTGAATGATTGTCTTTTTATAAATTTAATATCGATTTCAAAAGGTCCCCAACACATTAAATTTAATTTTATGGTGAGTATTGTTAGAAATAATCTCTACCAATAGATTTTAGAAACGTTTTTTTATAAATATAACTTTATCATTTAGCTTTGACCCTTAGTTATAAAATTTAACCCTTTCCTTGAATTCTTGTATATTCATAAGATATGGTTAATGTATTTACCATAAAATAACAATCGATCCAAAAGTTTCTAATTAATGACATTTCCATAATTATTTATGTCATTTTCCTCAATCATAATTTTTTATCACTATTAAATCATTTAATAGAAGAGTTTTTTTTTAAAAACTCAGTTATGTCAAATGTTAAACTATTCATATCACGACATTTTAAAAGTCCATACAATGTTGATTATTTCAAAAAAACATTATAAATTTTACTATAAAAAGTAATAATCATCCCTAATATTATTTTACGATATTAAAAGTATAAAAATAAATTTATTTTAATATTTATAATCTCATTTATTTAAATCATTCATTAATAAGATAATCACTATGTCATTATTGTGTCATAAATATATTTATTTATTTGATATCCAATAATAATAATGATAATACCATGATGTAAGAGACCTATTTATATTTATAATAAATTTTATAGTATGCAATTAAAATTATAAAACTGAATAAATTTTTTTAATAATAGATACATATTTAGATTATATTTTCGTTATCAATATATTAAAAGTTATTAAATGTCATTTTCTTACAAAAGTGGCTCTAGGGGGTCCTAAAATCGACCCATGGATTCTCATGGTAAGAAATATCTCCACAAATAGGGTTATTACATGTGTTATGGTAATCCAATACTATTATAATATTATTCTTTTACCCTTATTTACCATATTTAACATTTAACCATGATAAATAAAATATTTAATTAAATCACTATTCATAATGTCTAAAAATAAAAATACCGATTTAAAAAATTTGGAAATTATGATTTCAAATATGGATTCAATTATTAATAATTCCATAAAAGGAAGATGATGAATTTAATTTAATATTAATTCTTATTGTCAATACCAAAAATTGTTTTTAATGAAGTAAAATCTAAAAAAAAGGTTTGACATGACATTATGTCGAATTTCAATGTGATGTTAAATTCAATGAACAAAATTGGGTTAAATAATTAAAATATTACATAATTGAACTTTTTTTCCAATTTAAATTATAGCATAACTATATAAAAATTTAGATTAAAATGATGTTTATAATTAACATGCAATATTATTATCTATTCACTAAAAATGAACTTGAGCAGAAAAATACCAACATTTTATCAAAAGTAAAATTTTACATTATTATGCTAAATTAGAAATTTATTTTTACAAATAATACATATAAATGTGTCAAAGAATGATTTAAAAAATGTTCTCCATCAAAAGGCGGTAAAACTACATTTTTAGAAAAATACTTCTTTTATTTGAAAAAAATAAATTTACTGTTATATAATATCCATAAAAAATAGTAGATGAATTTAAAAAATTACATTGAATATATATCAAATATTTTTTACTAAATAAAAATCCAAAAATGGTGATATTATAAAAAAATTATTCTCTTTTGAATATGTTTTCATCAAAACACAACCATTATATTTAATGGGATATTATTTCCATTTCTATTAAATTTTGTAATCACTAAATCATCATTTTAAAATGTGTACACCATATATCAAAAATAGGATTATAAAATTCATTACTAGCATTCAAACGATTATGCTTTAACTACCATTTCAAATAATAATTAAAGTATTATATTAATTTTCAGTATAACTCAATATAGTGTGCAATGAATGATTTCAAAGGATCTCGTTGTTGTGTGTTGAGTGCACAATCAGAAAAAGAATCCCATTTAACATAAAATTTACTTTTTATTCATAATTATTAATTGAAATCAAAATATTTTATTCTATAAATAATTTTTCATTACAATATTCCCTTATTCTAAGGTGCTTCACGTTTGAGTACCATCACATGATAACTAAGGGATATCTCAAGAAGCATCGCATTTTACAATATTTTCCAAGGATATATGGCTCAAATGACCTTGAAATTTATGTAACCACAAATTTTCACCCTCTATGGATAGAAAACATGTATTTATCTTCCTCTACCATGATATTGAAACCACAACATGCACTTCCTAAAAACCACCACTATACAATATTTTCTGTTGATGACAATAATATAACTGATAATTATTATTTATGGTATGTAGTCACATGGTTTTATCAACCTGTGAAATTTTTTAAACAAACAATCAACTACAACGATATATTGGTGTCTCGAATATTTTCACTAATATATTTCACTTCATGACATAATACACATCATACCGATATAATTTCACCACATTAAATAACCTTCCTTATATTATATGATATAAATGTTAAGATTATTATTTCAAATCATATAGGATGTTCATATATTTTCATTGATCCAAATATCATCACAATTAAATGATTTTATGAAATTTTTCACAACCCCACTCAGATCAAATACTTTATTATTTTAAATGAATTTTTAGTCATTGTTGATTATCAGTTTTATTCTCGACATTGTTCAGAGTATGTTGGACCAAATTCATGTTAAAAATATGTAAATCAATTTTGTGTTTATTTTTAAATTTGATGATTCATTTATAAAATTAGTACACCTATACTATGTTTTCCTCATCAAATTCCTATGAAATTTTCTTATGAAAAATAATTCCACATATAAAAATCTTAAAAAACCATGAAATTACTATCTCGAATGTTGAACACTTTTATCCTTCATATATTTTTCTTGTTCCAATTAATACCTATTATTAATGGGACGTTCTATTCAATTATGTATTTTCAATCCATAAAGAAAACACCTTCTACATGTTTCATTCATGAATACCATTTAATATAAAAGGGTAATTCCATAGGTTCTATGAATCATTTCATTTTCATTCTTATACTAAGTCGTTATTCAAACTCAGAGTGAGTGATTGTGGACTAATAATAAGCATTACTACACTCTATTTGGGATCAATCGCCATCTAATATGTGTAATTATCATGAATCAAGTACCCAAACTCTAGTGTATAATTTATTACATTAAGAGAAGACACATGGGATCACATCACAATAGATTGAATATTTTATTTTCCATGATAAATTATTTGGAAAAATAAAATTCAAATTACAATTGAAAATAAAATATTGAAATTTTTTTTCATCATGCTCTTCATTATTCTTCATAGCTTTCCAATTAATATCAATCAAAAACACATCATAGTTTTCTACTGAAAATAAAACACAATAAATGGTGATCTTAGATGCTTAGTAAGGGTATAAGTAACATAACATATATTATATATAACTAAAATTAATCAATATATAAAAGGTATATAACTTAAACACATTAAATTTAATCAATAAACTAGGCATAATACAAAATAAATATATGATTATCAAATAAATTCAGATAAATAATGAAATTATCTTGAATGAATACATTGAAATTATAACTAATCAAATAATCACAGGGTTGTAAATTAAAATGTTCATATTGAGAGAAGGAAAAATGATTTAAATATAATAATATCAATAACATCAAAATTACTATTTAAAATTTGGGGAATAAAACCGTCTAATTTTACCAACTGATTTACCATGTGAGACCCATCGATACATTAAGGGGATATATATAACCAGACTCCACCTATGAAATATGAATTCCAACTATTTCCCCTTATGAATGGGGTCAATCATAATAAATATAAAAATTTACAATGAAAAATTATCATACAAAATGTTAATACATAATTTATTCAATGAAACATAATCATAAACCATCTTTGGTATTATGACGAATCATCGTAAAATATGAAATCCTTATTAAAACATCTCATAAATTATACAAATAAATAATATTTATGACCAAGATAAATAATATCTATAATTTATTATATGTACAATAATGACATCATGTCATTTATTATTATAATCATTGTAAAAATGTCATAATAATGTTTTTGAGGAAAATATCCATTGCACTTTGAAAATCACAAAATGTAAAAAAGTTTGAAATAAAATTTTTTAATTAATTTTCATTTAATTTATATTATTAAAACTATAAAATTATTATTAAAAAATTAGTTTTCATGATGTATATATTTAATTTCATCTCATACGTATTAAACCAAAGAATCATTTCACATTTTCACTAAAAGTGTAACACACTAAAATTCTAAAGAAATAACATTATATTTGACAGTGTGCATGATATGCGACACCAGGAGTGTAAAGGAAAATAATACCCATATAAATTTTATTTCTTTTAATATTTTAAATAGATTTTATATTTTCAATATTTGTTAATTCACATGATAATGAGTTACAATGCATTACACTGAAGTGTGACATTATTCAAAAGCTTACATTACTTGCATTATAGTGTTTTACTGAATAATGATATAAATTTAATATAATATGATAAAAAGTAGGCTTTAAACTAGTGTTCATTAAATGAGTAACTAATTTCTAAAAATCTATGGTTTACAAAATTTATAAATGAAATCATTTGTTTTAGAAAATTTATAAATTAATTTGACAACATATTTATTAGAAAAGAATGTTTTATTATTTTCAAATAATTGTTTTACCATAATAAATTTGATTAATAACAATTTGATGTTGGTATTAATTAAATATATATATATATATTAATTATTAAATATTTTTTTGTGTTCATATGATAGTTTTGATATGAATAAGACAAGAACAAACCATATTTTACACTTAAATAACTATATTTATATAAAGGGAATTTTAACAAATTTTAATGGAGATAACATATTAAATTTGAATATTGACACTTTAATTTATTCAATATGTTAAAATTAGATTCATCTTGAAAATAAAAACATAAAATTACTGTATGGAAAATTTTTTCTATTCTTTGAAATATTTTATTTTTAATGAATAATTAAGAATATTATGTTTTTATTCAAAATGTCTATCCTCTAAATTATTTATAACTATAAATTAATATTTTTTTATTTTTTAATATAAATAGATGATATTGTTATCAATTAATTAAATTTACTTCTTCAGATTCAATTTTAATTTAAAATTGGATATAAAAACATGTAAAACATATGGTCGTTTTAACATTAAAAATCTACATTGTCATCTTATCTATGGGATTAAATTTAAATTAATTTCTTCCACTATTGTGATTGGAATTTTAAAAAATAGATACCATATTCATATTAGAAATTATTTATAATGTCTAATATGAAACAATTGGTATTTTAGAAAAACAAATAATTGAATGTAATTATAACTAATTATAATTATTAAGGGAAAACTAAGAATATTAAAGGACTAAACCATTATTTTAAAGGACCAAATTGCCTATAAAATTCTCCAAAACCCATTGTATGGATGTTATTATTCAATGAACCTTAAATTAATTATTATTTTGGATATGGATTGTAACTTCTCGATCCCAATTACCCAGAGTCAGTGCTTTATTACATAACATTGACATGATCACAAAAGATAACGTCTCGAAAGACGGATTAGTTTACTAGCCTTGGAAACACTATATACATTCATAAGTCTTAAATTACGTGATAAAATGGAAAACTACAACATCATAGTCTCCATAGTACACACTCATATCACCTCATACTATCTTTGCATGTCAGTCATGAAATACATTTCACATCATGGGAAAAAATAAAACATAGAAAGGGGTAAGCTCAGATGCTCTGTAAAGATAACAATATAGTGGAAACATTCATAAATAAGCATAATCATTTAAGTCAATTTATAACTAAAACAGAAGTCGTTTAAACATTAACATCAACATAAAAAGGAAAAAATAAATGATATAATGTGATTTACATATTTCAATGGATATTCTACTCGTCGAATAATTACATTAATATCAATTTACACATTCATAATGATGGAATGCATAATTCTAGACTTTTATAACCACATAGTCAAGGCCTTGTGCCATGAATAAAAATAATATTTTTTCAAGGCCTTGTGCCAAGACACTATTTTGTCTAATGAGACATACTGATGCATTGAGAAGATATAGTGGGCTCCACCCGTCACTTACTAAGTCCAATGAATTCCACATATGAACGGGTTTAAACATAACATAAACATTCATATTAAAACTAGCATAAGAAATGTCAACAAATTATACATAAACCATGAATGATATATACATAACACATCCACAATTAATCATATCACAAAACATTCAATTCAATATGGATGGTTTGTATCATAAAAAATTAACTTCAAATAAGCTTAAAATCCATCACAGGATGTTGATATAGATGAAACCAAAACAATTTGAAAATAATATCTCTTTTTTGAAATAATTTAAATGTCACATAATTATAAAATAAAAAGTTTACTTTGAAAATATTGTTATAACCTTTTAAGAGATGCTTTGACGATTTTATAATGGTAGATAATAGTTGCACCCACCGTATAAGTGAAAAAAGACTTTATTACCTTAATTGTGTCAAAAAGATTTAAAAGAACCTTGTTTGGAAAACAACGGAATGATTCTTTTATAAACATCTTATAAACAGTCAAACAAGGCTGTAAATGAATTTGACCCATATTCTATAAAATAGTAAGATTGTTATGAAATACATTTTTAAGAAACATGGGTGTGGATGATAAAGAGGTCCTATTAGATAATGACGTATAAAAAACATCAGATAATGAAGACATTGTGAAATAAAAAAAATACCTTGTACTATTACTTGGTCTATGGTAGGTTAACCTATATTATAATGGTTAAATAATATTTATAATATTATACAAGAATCATATACATTAATATGATATCATATATTAAATTTTTAACATTGCTTTGTTAATAATATCTTAGTGTTATCATTGTTTCAGGTGTTAAAGGATTTGAGTTCCATTATATTCGTTGTTATGTGAGTCATATTTGTTAGGGATGGGATGTATCTTACTCATATACAGAATGATATCTTGTCTTTTAACAATATTATTAATCCTATAATTAAAATTAGTCAAAAATTGATTATATGGGGAATGAATCTCATCGCGTTCATGGAGACAGTAATCTGTACGTAAGCATGAGCGACAATATAATTCATAAAATAATATAAAATTGGATGTCATATCATATATATATATAATAATTATCTTGTTATATTTATTATTTACATCAATTAATCATCATTATGACACCCATCCAAATAATAATGTATTCAATAACAATTACACCACGACATGGAGACAGTAATCCGTACGTACACAAGTATGGTGACATATCATTCAAAGGATAGATAGAATAATGAATATGGTTTTACCATAATCATAATTAAATCAATGTATATAGAAAATATTGGAGTCATTATTTTAGAATGGAAACCACAAATAATGAGTAAATGGATGAAGAAAAAACTTGAAAGAGGTGGCAAGATATTTACCACTTCATTGGGTTCTTCATTTTAATTTGATCAAAAGGCCTCCATTGGATGGATTTCTGACTAAAGGAATTCCTATAGGATGAAAGGGGTACATTTTATAAGTTATTTAGGAAAACTTGGCCAATCCAAATGGATTTGACGGTGTGAATTAGAATGAAGGGGAAGTTCTCTTTTATAAGAGGTGTGAGGGGAAGCTTAGGAAAAGCTATAAATATTATTTTATAATAAAATAACTTTCGGTTTCAAATATCTAAAAAATTTATTATTTAATGTATAAGGATGGTATGGTACTAAAACCACTCAACCAATAGGTTTCAGACAGATTTGGGACATTATATTATCATTATCTTTTAGACTTAACTCTTAGTTAAATAGTTTGACATTTACCATGTGTCTTTGTATTTTTATATTATATGGCTAATAAACATACAATATATATATCCAAGAGAATCCCAAATGGTTCATTAATGATACACCAATCATTATATATGTCTTTTGGATGATTCATAGATTTTTAGGGCCATTATATCAATTTATAATATAATATTTGTTTTAAAAACTATTTTATGTCAATTTTGAATCTATTTGGTATTTTGGTTTTTCTAAATTTATAACAGCATTATTGCTTCCAAAAAAATTCATATAACCAACACTAATATGTCATAATAACCTAGAAAAGTAGTGGAATTCATATAATGTCTCAAATTATATTTTTTTGGATATTAATAATATAAATTAGTTTAATATTTCATTAATTCGGTAATTACTGCATCATCAATGTGTCATAAATAAATTAAATTATTTAATGTATAAAAAATGTAAAAAAAATAAAATTATGTATTAAATATTTATATATTTATAATGAATATTTATATTCGAAATTATCTTATGTTTAACACTGTATTAAAATTGTTTTAGTTATTAAACATTGATTCTAAGTATTTTAAATCTTCTTTAAATAAAATAAAAACAGGTGCCCTAATATAATCCAAGTGGACAACAAAGGTTCATATTTTATTAATAAGGTTGTTTTTGGTCTAATTATACTTCTCCAATAGAATTAGGACATGTTTTAGGGTAATAATAATTTCATTTTTACCCTTAATTACCCTATTTACTTTTAACGGGGGTAAATAAAAGTAAAAAAGTTATTATTCACAAAACTTTAATTTTTTTATTGAACCAAATTTTACTCCTTGATGTTACTGGTATGTCTCATACATCTAAAATTAAACTCACAGAAGTGGTTAAAATATGTTTTTGATGAATTTTAAAAATCTCTTAAGAGGTTTGTAAAAGAAGTGGAAATGTTCAATAAAATATTTATATATCTAAAATTATTATAATCTGACTCCAATGAATTATATTAAACATATATAGGTATTATATATCTATTTTGACATAAAATATATTTAAGTAAAATAAATAAATATTTAAATAAAACTTTTGATTTATACTATTAGTCATTGTTTTTAACTATTCAACAGAACATGATCATTTTTAGAAAAACAACAAAAAATGTACCCTAAACTAATTTCGATATTCTGAATCCAAAAATAAGCTCTATTTTGAAAGATAGAATTTATAAAATTTCAAAAATCTATTATTACTATTCATAAGATCTAGTTTGTTTGGTTGTGGTGTGTTAGATCTCAAAGTTGCGTACGACACATGATATTTTATTTTTCAGAGAGAAGCGTACCATGGAAGCATGGTGTGTTACATTCTCCCCTCCTTCAAAGAATTCTGTCCTCAAAATTTCTATAATTTTTCTACAAAAAATGTCTCAGGTGGTTCTTCATCATATATTCCTCGGGTTCCCACTTTTCATCTTTCATCTTATGATTTCTTCATAAAATTTTTACCAGACCAGTCATCCGGTTTCTCAGCACTTCTTATCTTCTATCAAGACCCTTGACAGGCTCTTCGCAATAAGACAGATCGGGTTCCAGTTCTAATACCTCATATGTGAGTACATGCGTTGGGTCAGGCATGTATTTTCTCAATAGTGATACGTGGAACACATAAGGGACTTTGGAGATATTTGGCGGCATTTCCCAATGGTAAGTTACATCCGCAATTCGTTCTAGAATTTTGAAAGGTCCGATATACCTAGGACTCAATTTTCCCTTCTTACCAAAACGTATAACACCCTTACATTGAGATACCTTCAGGAAAACATGATCTCCTACATGACATTACAAGTCCATCCTTCGGTTATTGGCATATCTCTTCTGCCTACTTTGAGCTTCTTTGAGCTGGTTTTAGATTACCTTCACCTTTTCCACCATTTCCTCAACAAGTTCTGGGCCTAGAAATTTTCATTCACCAACAACATCCCAAAAAGTTGGTCTGTGACATCTCCTTCCATATAATGATTCATATGGTGCCATATGAATACTTGAATTGAATCTATTGTTATAGGATAATTCTATCAAGGGTAAATATTGATCCCACATATCTTGAACGTCATGTGAGCATGATCTAAACATTTCTTATAAGGATTGAATAATCCGTTCTGATTGTCCATCAGTTTGGGGGTCGAAGGAAGTTCTCAAATGAATCTCAGTATCCAGGGCTTTTTGAGGACTTTTCGAGAATGTTGATTTAAAACACGGATCACGATTAGAAACAATAGATAGGGTTACAATATGAAGTCTCACGACTTCATTAGTATATAGTCTTGCTAGACGTTCAAGTGGTAAATCTTCTCTTATAGTACAAAAATGTGCTGACTTGGTAAGACGATCCACAATGACCCATATTTCATCATTCCCTCTAGGAGTATTTGGTAGTCCCATGACAAACTCCATCGTAATATTATCCCATTTACACTCAGGTATGGGAAGAGGTTGCATGACTTCTTCAGGATGTTGCCTTCCAGCTTTCACTTGTTGACAAACCATACATATTGACACAAAATCAGCAGTCTCCCTCTTCATGTTGTCCAACCATAAATGTTCCTTCAAATCAATATCCATTTTGGTGCTCTGAGGGTGTATAGATAAATTGGAACTATGAGCATCATCCAACAATTCCATTTTAAATCATGTATATCGAGAACAAAAAGTCTCTTCCTAAATTTTAAAATTCCATCTGCATACACAATGTCGCTCAATATTCCATCATTCCCATCTTTAATCTTCTTTTGAAACTATTCATCACTGGTCCGAGAACTCATTATCCTTTATAGTAAAGATGGGTTGGAAACCATTTGAAAAAGAATTGATGTTTCACGTTCCATGGTTATTCCCATAACCATCTTCACTAGATCCACGTATATAGGATCCTTTTCAAATCTCATCTTGTTCAAAACTCCATGATCATTTCTACTCAATTCATCGACCACTGTATTTTCCTTCCCCTGATGGTTGTGTATCGTGAAATCATAATCCTTTAGTAGTTCAAGCCATCTCCTTTATCTCATGTTGAGTTCTTTCAATGAGAAAATATACATCAACCTCTTGTGATTAGTATAAATACCACATTTTTCTCCAAATAGATAGGGTCTCTATATCTTCAAAACAATGATTACATCTTCTAACTCATTATCATGAGTAGGATATTTTTTCTCATGAATTTTTAGCTATTATAATGCATATTCAATAACCCTATCATTCTGCATAAGGACACAACTGAGTCCTTTCATTGAAGCATCACTATATATAATAAACCCATCATTCCCCAATAGTAGAGTCAATATAAGAGAATTGTCTAATATTATATATAGTTATTAAAAACAATCTTCACACTCTTTTTTCCATAAAAATTTAACCACTTTACGTGTGATCTTTGTTAATGGGTTAGCCAACTGTGAAAACTTTTGGACGAAACGTCGATAATAACCTGCTAAACCAATAAAACTATGTACCTCAGTTATACTCGTCGGTACATTCCTTTGTTGGATTGCTATTGTTTTAGAAGGATCAATTGACATTCTATCCTTAGAGACAATATGACCATGAAAAGAAATATCCTGAAGCCATAATTCACACATAATAAACATCCCATATAATTCATGCCTTCTAAGAGTCTTCCGGATAATGCGCAAGTCATTTTCATGATCATCATAGATTTTTTATTATACCATGATATAATAAATAAATACCACTAAAAAATAATCTAGATACTCTGTGAAAACTCTATTCATTATATCCATGAAGACATAGGGTGCATTAGACAATCCAAAAGGCATTACTGTAAACTCATAACGCCCGTACCTGGTTTGAAATGTTGTCTTCAGAATGTCTTCCTTCTTCACACACAACTTATGGTATCCAGATCGACGTTCAATCTTTGAAATTTATTTATCTCCATGAATTTGGTCAAATAAATCACCAATGTGAGGTAGGGAATACTTGTTCTTTATGGTTATAGCATTGATCTACCTGTAGTCGATACGTGACCCCATAGATCTATCTTTCTTCATAAAAAATGATCAGGGAACCCCATGGAGAAACACTACGGTGAATAAATCCCTTATTACTCAATTCCTCTAGTTGATTCTATTGTTCCAATAATTCCACAATTTCTATTCTATAAGGGGTCTTCGATATGTGCCTTGACCCAAGAATTAAATCAATGGAAAACTCAATTTCTCGTTCTACAGGATGTCCATGTAAATAATATAGAAACACATCACCATTATCTTCCACAATAGGTACATTCTCTATTTTAACATTCATTTCCTCACCCACAATTATTTAATTTTTTTCCTCCACAATAATTGAATATAGTTGAGCTAATGGGGGTGGATCTATATAAGAAATAGGTGGTGACACATATTCTCTAATGATACAGTTTTCTTTATCATTATCATAAAAAATTGTAACCTCTTTATTCATATAATAAATATTCACATCATGGTCTGATAGTCAATCCATACCGAGGATTATATCAAATTCAATCATGTGTATGATGATGATATCAACAGATAAAGAAAAGTTATATACTATAATGGGGACTGATTCACAAAACAATGTGGTGATGATACTTCCTTTAAGAGTTTTAACTGAAAACTCTCTTGATAAATAAAATTGAAAATATCTAATTTTCTTAGCAAAATGGGAAGATATGAAATAATATGATGATCCAGAATCAAATAAGGCATTTTCTAAACTTCAGTAAACCATTAAATTACCTGACCTCACATCTTTCGGAGCTTCTACCATTGCAGTAGTGATAGCATAATATTGTCCTTGATCCCTTTACCTTTTATGAGGTAAGTTCCCCTCACTCTTAGGAAACTAATTTTCATAATGTCTCATCCCCCTGAAATTGTAGCATGGAACATCGTTAGATTCTTTATTCCCCCTGCTATCACGAGCATGGTGGCCTTTTTCACCACACATGTAACAGACTCTCATTCCCTTCAAACAAGTACCAGTGTGTTTCTTCCCAAATTTAATGCAGGATGGATATTCTACTTTTCCTTTCTTCCCCTTATTTCCATTTACACAGTGATCATCAGATCTCTTATTCTCTTGCATTTCTTTAAAGTCATATGATTTAGAGAATTATTTTTCTGTCTTGATATCACATGAGACAATATCTTAATATGACGAGAAGGACTGTGAGACTAATTCTCGATGGAGAAAAGTCTTTAACCCATTAATGAAACGATCAGTCTTACTTCTTGGGTTAAGAATATAATATACATCATGCATTTATAACCTTATAAAGTTAGCCTCATATTTACGACATTCTCATCCTCCTTTTTCCTTAGACTCAGAAATTGCTTTTCCATATCTGCTCAATGGTCACGAGGAATGTATTTTTCTATGAAAAGATCTTTAAACTCCATAAATTTCATATTTGATACTTCAACATCTTCCTTTGTTTTTTGATTCAATGACCACCATTGATCAGCATCTCCAGTTAGGCGGTAAACTGCAATGAAATTTTTTTCCCTTTCACTACTCCCCAAGCCGTAGAATAGTTTCTCTAAAGAACATATCCATTGCTCAGCTACTAATGGTTTTGTACTCCAATTGCATGTTGGTGGTTGTTGCCTCATGAAGCGATCTAACATTGATCCTCTACATTTTGGATTGGGGTGCTCCATATGGGTAAGGTTATTATTCAGAAGCTGAGTGAGTTTTCCTAGTATGGTGGTAAGCTGATCAGAACTAGTTGTATCACTAGCTCAACAATAATTATATTGAGCAGGAGGGAAATCCCAACATGGAGTGTGTGCATTGATATATTTAACATTCCTTCCACTTGGATCCATTTCTACACAATGAAATAAACTATATTAGTTTATGAATTGCAATACATAAATCCAAACTTGTAAAATACTTGACATCAAATGAACAGTTTATGGATATAATCCATTATCATAAAAATGTTTTCATTGAGGAGGTATATACTCATAAACCATATATAATGTTTTCTAAAAAAATGATAATTATCCTAACCATATCCACTAGTAATGTTTTAAACAAGAGTGCAGCAAGGCCCGTTGGCGTGCACCAGTTCCCGTTTGAGTCTAGCTCAAAGCGGTGTTTTCGGGTTTTAACCCTAGGTACATCTTTTCCAGAGCCGCCTCTACCTTCTTGTATCCAGACAAAGATTTATTTCATGGGAAACTCACAAAATCTCTACAATAAAAAAATTCTATGAAGTTCTTCTATACTAATCCTCAATGTCTATCTTAGAGTTATGTTCTCTAATCGGAGTTTATCTAAATCTAATTTCTAAGGTTTTTACTAAACATCATCTGATACCAACTGTAAGGCATCGACCCCAGTTACCCAGTGTCGGTGCATTATTACATAACATTGATATGATCACAAAAGATCATGTCTCGAATGACCGATTAGTTTAGTAGCCGTGGACCCACTGGATACATTCATAATTCTTACAATACGTTATAAAATGGAAAAGTACAACAACATAGTCTCTGCATCCACACTCATATCCCCTCAGACTATCCATATGGGTCAGTCATAAAATACTTCATCACATCCTCAGAAAAAATAAAACACAGATAGGGGTGAGCTGAGATGCTAAGTAAGGATAACAATATAGCTAAGACATTCATAAATAAGCATAAACATTTAAGGAAATGTATAACTAATACAAAATCCTTTCAAACATGAACTTCAACATAACATGGAAAAAATAAAATGAAATAATTACATTTATTTATTCAAATGGATATTCTACTAGTCCAATAATCACATTCAATATCAATAACCACATTCATAATGATGGAATGCATAATGTCGGACTATAATAACCACATAGTCAAGGCCGTGTGCGAAGATTACAAATAACATTTTTTCAAGGCCTTGTTCCAAGACACTAGTTTGTCTCATGGGACCTCCCGATGCATCGAGGATATATAGAAGGCTCCACTCATCACATTCTAATTCCAATGCATTCCTCTTATGAACAGGTTTAAACAAAACATAAACATTTGTATTAAAACTGGCATATGAAATGACAATACATTATCCATAAACCATGAATAGTATAAAAATTACACATCCAGATTCAATCATATCACAAAAACATCAATACAATGTGGAAGTTTTGTATCATAATAAATCAAGTTCAAATAATCTTAAAATCCCTCAATGGATGTTGACATAGATGAAACCAAAACTATTTGAGAGAAATATCTCTTTTTGGAAATCATTTAAAAGTCACATAATTATAAAAGAAAAAATTTACTTTGAAAATATTTTTCTATTATTTTAAGTGATGCTTCGACAATTTTGTTATGGTGGAAAATAGCCGCACCCACTATAAATGATAAAAAAGACATTCTTACCTTAATTATGTCGAAATGATTAAAAAGGACCTTGTTTGGAAAACGACGGAAATATTCCTTTATAAACATCTTATAAAAATTCAAACAAGGTTTTAAATGAATTTAACCAATATTTTATAAAATAGAAAAAATGTATTGAAATATATTTTTAAGAAACATGGATTTGGATGATAAAGATGTCCCAGTAGATAATTATGTATAAACAACCTCAGATAATGAAGATATTGTGAAATAAACCCTTCCCATGTACTTTTCCTTGGTTGAGGGTAGGTTGACCTCTTATATAATGGTCAAATAATTGTTATTCAATTAATCATGAATCATATACATTAATAAGATATTATATATGATCATTTAACATTGATTTCTTAATAATATATTAGTATTATCATTATTTCAGGTGTTAACGGATTTGTTTTCCTTTATATTCATTTTTATGTGAGTCATATTTGTTATGGATGGGATGTATTAAATTCATATCCAGAATGATATCAAGTATTTAAACATTATTTTTAATCATCTTGTTGACCTCACCTGTTTTGATAATCCCAATTATGCTTTCATATACTTTGATAATCTCAATATAATGTTTTTCATATATATTAATTCTTTCAATCTGTGATCAATATGATAATAATATTAAAATGATCCCTGAGATATGTTAATCCATGTCTATATATGTTTATATGAGTTATGAAGACCATCTAACCCATTCAGATGTGTTTTGTATAAAACATACAGGTGTTATAGCTACTGATATAGAGCTACCGGTACTCAGTCTACCGATAGACAGAGTCACCGATACACTAAGGTCACTGATATAAACAGAGTTACCGGTCAGCAGACACTGTATACCGACATAATAGAAGAGCTACTGGTGTTCATGTCTACCAGTTGATACCGATAGAGTAAGCCTACTGATGCGTGTACTGAATCACAAACCAGAGCTACCGATATGATGAATTCTACTGATTGAACCAGTCTTCCGAGCTACCGAAAGAAAAACAGACCAGAGATACCGATAGACAGAAGTCTACCGATAGAGCCAGTTCATAGATAGTTACTGATACAAGTTTAATCACTGATATATCGAACTACCGATAGAAGGCTGCTGATAGTGCATGTCTACCGACACGTGTAAACAACTACTGTTGCAGATAGCAACCGATAACAAGAGCTACCGATTGAACTAAATCCACCGGTATATGAGCTAGCAATTCAAATTCATAAGAGCTACCGATGGAAGGTTCTGCAACACAAAGTCCACTATGCACGTCTACCAACAAACGGCTACTAATGATTGACCAAGTAGTCAAACCCTATACTCTTCATACTATTTATTTATTTAGCTAGTGGTTACATATGATGGTTTTAATGCAGTTAATGTTATTTAATGATTTTTGTTGCATGTCAAGGAACCGTACATAGTACCCATGAAAAAGGTGATTATTCTTTTCTACCGAAGATGAAATCTATAAAGGGATGGAAAGAGAACACTGGAAATAATACGCATATATGCAACACAAGAAGAAAACACTGGATATATAAAAAAAAGAATCAATGAACGAGAAGATACACGATGGGTGAAAGAGATAAGAGCTGAACAACATTTAAACGTGGAACATTTTTCACAAGTATACCTTCATACTCCAAGAGTTCTGGACATACACAAAGAAACTCATTCTATAGTAGAACCCAAGTTGCATCTTGAGTGAATAACTTAAACAATATTTTCATGCTCTTAGGGTGCTATGTTGATCCTGAAATCAAGGAAGAAAACGACACTCTGTTTTCTGAACAAGAAGCCATAGAAGGATTCAGAATCTTATCAGACAAATCAAATGAGTCCAGAGTTGCGCTGCTGATCACTAAAGCATTTCTAAACTCATTCATACTTATCTTTAGTGGTTATATCATTACATTGTGAGTAGTGTGTGTACCCTACTTATTTTACACACACACTATCTCTTGTGCTAAACTGGAGGATTCTTAAATACTCACTCAAACTCCATAACTCTTTTGTTTCCCACTGTGGAGAGTGGTAAAGGTCAAGTAAGAACTGGACAGCCTGTGTGCTATTGTTTGTTTTTCCCACGAAGAACTGTGGTAGAGGACATTGGAACTGGACAGTATTGTACTATTGTTAACCCTGATCCAGGGTGTGGATCAATTTATATAAATTGTTGAGAGGACTAAGTCTCGGCTTGAGACTGAACATGTTGGTTAACTTTGTTGTGCATTTTCATTTAAGTCTATAAGTATACTATATATTTATTTCATATTCCGATGATTATTACTTTTAAATACAAAACTATTTCAAAGCTACATTGATAGTTAAATTAGCAAGTGTTTATACTTATTATAAATCAGTAATTTAGTTTCAAAAGTTAATTTAATCTTCAGATTAAGTCAACTGAGACCTAATCAATATTTGAGAAAATGATTGAACATTTACACTCTATATAGATTCACTACAATTTAACTTTGTTTTTAAATTGAGGGATTTTAAGAGAAATATTTTTAATAGAAATTTTTATTGGAACTCAATTCACCCACCTCTTGAGTATCCACTCCGACCAACATTTGGTATCAGAGGATTGTTTTTGTTTAAAGATTTTTGAAATACTCTGTTTTTCAACTGTGATTTTAGTTGCATCATTAATGATCATAAATTTCTGTTAGATATGAATTTTATCTCTTTCAATATTTTTTCTAAAATCTACCTATGGATAATAGATTAGAGGGTGATGATACTAACCGGCCACCTTTCTTCAATGACACCAACTATGCCCAGTGGAAAATGAAAATGAAATTTCAATTACAAAGTATGGGTTTTGATATTTAGATTGCTATAAATTTTCAATATAAAATTCCAGAAACTGAAATAACAAAATTGGATGAACCTACAATTATTGCTTACAATAATAACTATAAAGCCGTGAATTCCCTGTACTATGATTTAGGAGATAAAGAGTTTAATAGAATTTCTGCTTGCAAAACTGCTTATGAAATATGGGATACTTTGAGTGTTTATCATGAAAGACCAACCAATGTTAATGAAATGTGTTTGAATACTTATAATATTAAATATGACAATTTTAAAATGAAAACTGATGAACCTATTTCTGATATGTATCTTAGGTTTAATGAGATAGTCAATACAATGAGTTCACTTTGAAAAACTGTTCCAGATAAGGAAAATATTATTAGGATACTGATATGTCTTCCAGAACGATGGAGGGGAACTTTTGTTTCAATCAGAGAGTCATGTGACATTGTAGCACTTCCAGTAAAAGATATTCTTGGTAAATTAATGATGTATGAGGAAGAACTGAAGGTGAATAAGGAGGAAGATGATGAACCTAAGAGGAAATTCGTAGGTTTCAAGTCTACATACTCTAAGAGTAAAGACAAGGAGATAATGCAAATACCTACTAAGAGTTCAAGAAGTGAAGATTCATATTCTGATAGTGATGATGAGATGGCTCAAATATCCAATATATTCAATATGTTCTATAGGAAGAATAAATTCTTCAGGAAATCTAACTACAAAGGAAAGTATTACAACAAGGGACACTCGAATAAGGACTGGAAAAAAGCCAGATAAAATTGATTAAGTTGTCTGCTATGAGTGTTAAAGGAAAGGACACATCAAGGCTAATTTTCCAAAATTAAAATACAAATAGAAATATGATTATAAGTACTAGAAGTACAAGAAATATATGAAAGAAACATGGAGTACTTAAGAGGATACCACAAGTTATTCTGAAGTTTCTGATTCTGAGAAGAATCGTGCCAACATGTGTTTCATGACTAATACCTCTAAGTTACCTGTTTCCCTGGTACTAAATGATTATTATTCTGGAAATAACAGTGACTCAGACAATGTTGAAAATATTTCTAAAGTTGACCTATTTGAATACTGTAATATACTGAAAGAGACATGAAATTAACTTGAGGATAAATACAAATCATTAAAGAAACAACATTCTTTCACTACTAGTGTTAAAACCGAACATACTATTGAAAAAGAGAAGAATGCTCAACTATTAATAGAAAATACAGAACTAAAAATGTCAAATGAGAAAAATAGAAAAGACTTAGAAAAGTTTAAAATGGAAAGGATACACTAACTCAAATGCTAGGAAAGCAAGTAGAACCAAAATACACTACTGGAATAGGCTACAGAACAGGATAGAGAAAGCTTATTAAGAATAGATTTATTCCAAAATTTGGATAGAATAATGCTAGTTCAAGTTCTCTAAATTCTTATGCTTCAACCAGTTATGCATATAGTTATACATCAAATAAAGATTATATTTAAAAATCTGTTGATTCTATAAATTATATGAGACCCGTAAGACAAATATGGGTACCCAAAGCATAGATTTCTAACCTTTCTAGACCCAAGAAGATCTGGGTACCAAAATCATTTCCTATATAAATCTATTGTGTAGGAATCATGGTTAAAGAGTTCTCCCAAGAAGGTATGGTACCTAGATAGGGGATGTTCAAGACATATTTCTGGAGATTATTAATGTTTCAAAAGTTTAATAATAGTTGATGGATGCCATGTCACCTTTGGTGACAATTCTAAAGGAATGATCATCGGCCTAGGCCAGATTGGTATCTCTGATTCAGTTTTAATTTTAAAAGTTTTATTTGTTGATGGACTTAAGTATAACCTGTTAAGTATTTCTCAATTATGTGATGTTGGATTTAATGTGAAATTTGAAAATGAATCTTGCAATGTCTTTAATTCTAATTTTTTTTGTATTTTCTGCCTTAAGAAATGAAAATGTTTATGTAGTTAATTTATATTCATTAGCTAAACAAAATGTTAATTGTTTAAATGATTTTCATAATGAATCTTGGCGTTGGAACTAGAAGATTAGGACACTAAATAATCTATTAACATAGAAAAATGACTAGAAAGAACTTATTTAGAGGCCTACCTAAAATTGAATTCCCAAATGACAAAGTTTGTAATCCATGTCAAAAGAGAAATCAACATAAAGTTTCTTTTAAATCAATGAAAGAAGTTTCAACTTCTCAACATCTTGAGTTGGTTCACATGGACTTTTTTGGACCATCAAGAGTTTCTAGTTTAAATGGGAAGCACTATGTCTATGTTTTAGTAGATGAATTTTCTAGATATACTTGGGTATACTTCTTAGCTCACAAAAGTGAAGCTTGTTCTTACATTGTTAAATAATCCAAATATGTAGAAAATCATAGTGTACTTATGATTAAAACCCTGAGAAGTGATCGTGGATGTGAGTTTGAAAATCGAGATTTTGAATCTTATTGCTCACACAATGGCTATAGTCACAAATTTTCTCCTCCTAGGACACCTCAGTAGAATGGTGTAGTAGAAAGAATGAATAGAACCCTTCAAGAAATAGCTAGAACCAAGCTTAATGAATATGACCTGCCTATTTACTTTTGGGATGAAGCTGGGAATACAACTTGTTATATTATTAATAGAGTCTTAATTAGACCATTTCTTATGAAGACCCCATATGAGTTGTGGAATAATAGAAAACCTTATCCTAGTTACTTTAGAGTCTTTGGCTACAAAGATTTTTTTAATTCAAAGGATAATATGGATAAGTTTGATTCTAAGAGTGATGAAGGAATTTTCCTTGGTTATTATTTAACTAGAAAAGCCTACAGAGTCTTTAATAAAAGAACCAAATGTGTGGATGAATCTGTTCATATCATGTTTGATGAAACTGATCCACATGAGCATAAAACCTCTCTTGACAATCATGAAGAATATTTGAGTCGTTCTGAAACTTAATGATAGAACTAATGAACATGGTGTAAAAACATACATTTCTGGACATATTCCAGAGTCTTCTTCTATGGAACCCGAACCGATAGATGAACCTGAAATTTCTAGTCCTACCTTTACTAGATCAATAAGGATTAAAAATAATCATCATTTGGATGTGGTTGTTGGTAATACTAATAGAGGAACACATACTAGAGATTCTCTAAGAAACCAGGTTGAACATCAGGCCTTTCTTTCACAGCTAGAACCTAAAAATATCAATGATGCTATCAGTGATGAATTTTCGGTAATGTCTATGCAAGAAGAGTTAAATCAATTTTAAAGAAACAATGTCTAGGAATTCATTGATAGAACTATGGACACTTTAACAATATCCTATAAATGGGTTTTTAGAAACAAAGTTGATGAGTTTATAAACATAGTTAGAGACAAATCTATGCTAGTTTCACAAGGATATAATCAAGATGAAGTTATAGACTACGAGTAAACCTTTTTCACCAGTAGCCAGATTAGAATCCATTAGTATATTACTTTCCTATGCTACTGATCTTAATTTCAAGTTATATCAAATGGATGTAAAAAGTGATTTTCTAAATGGTTTTATTGTTGAAGATGTTTTTGTTGAACAACAACCTGGATTTACTAATCCTCATTTTCCAAATCAAGTTTTTAAACTTTCTAAAGATTTATATGGGTTAAAACAAGCTCTAAGAGGTTGGTATGATAGACTTAGTAATTTTCTTATTTCAAATAGTTTTACAAAATGGATTGCTGATACATCTCTTTTTATTAAAATATTTTCTAAAGTTGTTTTAATAGTACAAATATATGTTGATGATATTATTTTTGGATCTTCCAAACACTCTTTATGTATTAATTTTTCAAAATTTATGAAAAATTAGTTTGAAATTAGTTTTATGGGAGAACATAAATATTTTCATGGATTTCAAGTTTTCCAAAATAAAGATTGTATTATTTTGAATCAAAGTAAATATACAAAGGATCTATTCAAATGTGATGGTTATGATAGTATTAAGGAAAGTAAAACTCCTATGTGTACAGTTAGTAAATTGGATGCAGATGAAACTGGGAAACCAGTGGATCCAACCAATTACAGAGGTATGATTGGAAGCTTACTTTACCTTACTTCTAGTCGACTAGATATTATGTTTAGTGTGTGTTTGTGTGAAAGATTTCATGCTAATCCAAAATAATCTCATTTACTTTCTGTCAAAGAATTTTTAAGTATCTTAAACATACTTTAAACTTTGGTTTATTTTACCTAAAAGGAAAACCCTTTGAGTTAATGAGTTATTCAGATGATGATTTTTCTGGTTGCAAGTTGGATAGAAAAAGCACTTCTGGAACATGTCATATATTGAGAATGTCCTTAGTATCTTGGTGTAGTAAAAATCAAAATTATGTAGCATTATCCACTATCGAAGCAGAGTACATAGCTGCTGGTAGTTGTTGTGCACAAATTATGTGGATTAAACACACTCTTTTGTACTATGGATATGACTTTAAGCACGTGTCAATAAAATATGACAACACTAGTGCAATAAATATTTTGAAGAACCCTATGTCTCACTCTACGACCAACCACATTGATGTAAGGCACTATTTCTAGAGAGATAATTACATAAAGGGTGATATTAATCTTTAGTTTATAAGCTCTGATCATCAATTAGCCGACATTTTCACTAAACCTTTTAGTTCGGATAGGTTATGATACATTAGACATGAGTTAGGAATGTTTAACCTCAATCAGATGCTATTCTCACCGATGTGAAATTCTCACTGATGTGAAATCATCACTGATGAAGAATTCTCACCGATGTGATATCCTCACTGATGTGAAACCTCACCGATGTAACCTCACTGATAGAGATTCTCACCGATGTGTGAATTGTTTTAAACCTTCTGTCTGCCACCATAATCTGAATCATTGTTACTTTATTTCATTTTGTTTATTTGTTTTATGATTCATTAATGATAAAATTAATGTTTGAGCTACATCTAAATCTATCGAGCCTCAAACCTTAACCCTCGAACCTTATCTCCTGAATCTTTATTAAACCCTTAATACTTCGGACCACTGATGGAAAAAACCAAACTGTTTACCATCAGATATGACTCTTTTGAGCCGCAAACAAAAAAGAAGAAGACAGATCAAGAAGCAAGTGGTAGTGGTAGTGTTGCTAGAACAATGTTGAGGAGAGGACCAGTGAATCCTCATCGGTAAAATCGAGTTATTGTGGTTGAAAAGGAGCTATGTGTAGAATGGCTGCTGCCTAGAAAATCCTTACTGCTTGAAGTTCATGAAGATCAAATATGGTTAGAAAGTTTTTCAAGCAACAATTGTCCTTACTTCTAAAATTAGTGAAACAGTTTTACAATTTTGTATCCTTTGAATACTCAGAGAACGAAAATCGAGTAACCTCTTTTGTGAATAGAATAGAGATGTCATTTTCATCTGTTGAATGGGATTAGTGCTTGAATGTTCCACATGATGGAGTATCTAGATATGTCGCGAGATTCATTCCACATACCAGTGATATTTTCGACAATGAGACTGCTTTGGAAGAGCTAACTTGTGATGGAAGTCAATGACAAGTAGTTGCTGCCGAAATGGATGGAGAGAATAGATTGGTGATCAAATTTTTTCAACATGTCTTGATACCTAGGAGAGGAGACTTTTGCAATTTGAGATATCAGGACATCTATCTCCTGAACCACTTAAGACTTTGTGTAAAGGTGAATTTGTGCAGATTGTTGATGCTCCTGATAGAAGATATGACATGGACGAAATCAAACACAAATTCCCTATTCATTGCTAAGTTGATCTTTGTTATGATCATGGTAAAAGGGGTTTCTAAGTCTCAATATGATACATTGGTAGTGAAGAATAACTTATGTATCACAAATATAGTTTGTATGTACATGAAAATAAATTGAAACCCTTGGAGAGGAGAATGGGTCAATGATGACCAGAGGGTGTATGACAAGTTTAATCTTGTGAATCATCCTTCAAGACCAATGGATGTGAGGGATCCAGGTCTGGGACCTGATGAAGAGGAGACATAATATAGTGACGATTCAGAAGAGGATGGTTCCTCTACTGCTAATGAAGGAGGAGACCCTGACATGCCTCATAGTCTAGCTCCTGAAAATCTAGATCAACATAAATCAGATAAGGAATAAACGGCTTTAGAGGCTGTTGAAGTGGATGCTGTAGAAACTGAAGAAGATGTTCATGATATTGAAGCATCTATGTAAGCTGATTTGAGACTTAGTCGAGTGATTGGACAATAATTAGTACCAATAGAGGAAGCAAATTATATTGACATACCCTTTACTAATCCAGAAGACACTCTTGCTGATAAAGTGATGGAATTGATAGTGGAAGATTCTCCTCGGGATGAAACACCTGCTGAGAATGCTGTTGACAATGTTGTTGAGACTGCTGTTATAATAATTGAGGATGCACCAGTTGAGGGAGAGCATCAATCTACGCTTGTAAGTGTTACAATGGCTACTGGAATTGAGGATTGGGTAGAAGACCCTAGTTTTGTGGCATGTGGTTTAGACTATGCATATTCAGATAATGAAGAATCTCTAAATATAGAAAGAATTGTTTATGATTCTGAATTTGAAATGTTTCCAGAAGATGTGCTTAGAGTACATGACCTGGATAAGCTGAAGAAAAACATTATGGAATGTTTTGTGGAAGAGGTAATGAAAATGGAATTTTCTATGGTATCTTCAATTCAATCAGTTATGAGTGAATTTGTGGTCATTTTATCCTCTGAAAGAGAATCTATAGAAGTAGCACCTGCTGATTTGGTTACCAAGGCTAATATTGATATCTTAAAAGATGTGCTGAATGAATCTTTTAGTGCCTCAGTAGCTGAGAAGAAGCTGTGTTTTGCGGAAGAAATTATTATGTTAGAAATATATTTTTAACTTTCTCTTGCCTTCAATTTATCATCCTTTATGGGCGAAATAGTTGATGAAGGTAAAGAATTCCTGGCTCAAGTTTCTATACTTGATGCAGATCTTGAAGCTCTAACAGAATCTGTTGTTTCTTTAGACTCATACATGAGCTCAAAATACCAAGCAGATAACGACTTAACTTATGTAAATAGTGTTGTATGCCATATGGTTTTAGTATTTGAAGGTTTAAAAACTTCTATGAAATATCATATTACAATCTAGGATTCCCAAGTTCAAAATCTTATAAGTGTTTTGACCAAAAGCTTCAAAGAGACAATATCTTTCTCTATTGGTTCTCTTTCATCTAAACCATCGATGGATTTGAATCATTTTAGAGCTGTGATGAAGGAGGAGCTTGGTTCTACCTCAACCAGTGGCTCTGAGGACTCATCTGAGGTGAGCATAGTTGTTATTTCTACTAGAGATTCAGCCAGATAAATTATGAAGATAGTCCAATACTACATGAGATAAGCCTCTGCCTCTCAAAAAGAATTGAAATAAAAGGTGGACTCCTATTTCTCCAAAATTTACACAAAGACCCAAATGACCAGTCATTTCAAGCTTCTGATTGAGAGTATGTAACTACCTCCTGTCAATCTTTCCTTCAGTGATAAAGTTAGCAAGCTCAGATAATTGACTCCTGCATTGGAAAAGATTATGGAGATCAAGGATGACTTCATATCTGCTATGGAGAGAGGAGGAGGAATAATTATGGATTTCAGAAATCTGTTGCTTCCTTTTCTGTATATTGATTCTAGGCCAGTAATGGTTTTTCCTGCTTTGCCTGCCTCTTCCTCTACTGCTTCTACAATTCAGATGACTCCTGCCCAAGAAATTTGAATCCTCACACCTATGATCACACAAAAGACTACTGAATACAGGACATGCATAGTGTCAGTTGCTCAGGCTCCTGTGGCCATTTCCGGAATTCCTACGCCTTCAGCAGAATCCTCACCACCTGAATCCTTTTCTGACCTCAAGGGAAAATCTCACTTTGAGGATGTGGATTGATCAAGTGGAATGGACTGTTTGATAGGAATCCTATGAATTTTTTTCTATCTTTGTACCTTTTTGTAACATTTAATACAATTTATTTTCTTCTATTCCTATTGTTCCACTTCTCTTTGTTATTTACCACTTTTTGATTATCACAAAGGGGAGAAATATTTTACAAATGGAGAGATATTAATGAAAGGGGGAGAAATTTAATTCAAAAGTGGATGATATATTCACCAGAGGGAAAGTTATTAATGAAAGGGGGAGAAATTTTATCTAAGAGCTATAATGATTTTCCCCTTCGATACCTATGAATTTCATCTTCTAATACCAGTTCCTTTACTCTCATCCTCTGATATCATTTCATTTAGTTCTCTGATACCACTAAACATTACCTATGATATCATGGCATTTTCTTTTATCTATGATACATTTTTTCTTTTATCTCTGATACATTTAATTATATCTCTGATATATTATGTTTTATAACATACTGTTTTCTCTGAGAAAATTGAGTTTAATTATATATCCTCTGATATAATTTTTTTAAAAATAATTATATCATATGTTTTGATTATCAAAAAGGGGGAGATTGTTGACCTCGCCTGTTTTGATAATCCCAGTTATGATTTCATATACTTTGATAATATCAAACTAATGTTTTTCCTACATATTAATTCTTTCAATCTGTAATCAAGATGATAATATATTAAATTTTTTCCTGAGATATGTTAATCCATGTCAATCTATGATTATATGAGTTTTGAAGTTCTTATAAACAATTCGGATGTGATTTGCATAAAACAGGCAAGTGTTATAGCGATTGATATGGAGATACCAGTACTCAATCTACCGATAGACATAGTCTACCGATAGAAATAGTCACCGATACACTAAGGTCACTTATATAAATAGAGTTACTGGTAAGAAGACACAGTCCACTGACAGAACAGATGAGCTACCAGTGTGCATGTCTACCAGTAGTTACCGATAGAGTAAGCCCACTGATATGAGTACTGAATCAAAAACCAGAGCTACTGATATGAGTAAGTCTACTGATAGAACCAGTCTACCAAGCTACCGACAAACAAACAGACTAGAGCTACCTATAGACAGAAGTCTACCGATAGATCCAGTTCACATATAGTTACCGATACAAGTATAGTCACCGATATATTGAACTACCGATAGAAGGCTGCTGATAGTGAAAGTATACCAACACGTGCAAACATCTACAGATGCAATGATCTACCGATAACAAGAGCTACCGATGGAACTATAGTAACCAGTATATGAGTTACCGATGCATGTTCAAAAGAGCTACTGATGGATGGTTCTGCGACACAAAGTCCACAATGCATGTCTACCAATAAATGGATACTAATGATTGACCAACCAGTCAAACCCTATACACTTCATACTATTTATTTATTTAGCTAACGGTTACATTTGATGGTTTTAATGCAGTTAATGTTATTTAATGATTTCTGTTGCATGTTAGGGAACAATACCTAGTACCCATGCAAAAGGTGATTATTATTTTCTGTCGAAGCTGAAAGCTATGAAGGGATGGAGAGAGAACACTATAAATAATACAAAGATATGAAAGACAAGAAGAACACACTGGATATATACAACAAGAATCAATTAAATAAACAGATAAACGAAGGGTGAAAGAGGCAAAAGCTGAACAACGTTCAAACATGGATAATTTTTCACAAGTCTACCTTCATTATCCAAGAGTTCTGGATATACATGAATAAACTCATTATAGAGGAGAACACAAGCTGCATCTTGAGTTAAGAACTTCAAAAAACTTTTCATTCACTCAGGGTGATAAGTTGAACCAGAAATCCAAGAAGAAAATGACACTCTGTTTTCTGAACAAGAAATGAGAGAAGGACTCAGAAGCTTATCAGACAAATAAAATGAGTCCAGAGCTGCACGGGTGATCACTAAAGCATTTCTAAACTCAATCAAACTTATCTTTATTGATTATATCTTTACATTTTGAGTAGTGTGTGTACCCTTTTTATTTTACACACACACTTCCTCCTATGCTAAACTGGAGGATTCTTAAATCCTCACTCAAACACCATAACTCTTTTGTTTCCCATTGTGTATAGTGGTAGAGGTCGAGTAAGACCTAGACAGCCTATTTTGTATTTTTTTGTTTTTCCCACAATGAAATATGGTAGAGGTCTTTGGACCTGGACAGTACTGTACTGTTGTTAACCTCGATCCAGGGTGTGGATCAATTATAAATTTTTTAGAGGACTAAGTCTCGGCTTGAGATGGAACCTCTTGGTTAACTTTTTTGGGCATTTTTATTTAAGTCTATTAGTATACTATATATTTATTTCATATTCTGCTGCTTATTACGTAGAAATAAAAAACTATTTTTAAGATAATTTGATAGTTAAATTAGAAAGTGTTTATAATTATTGTAAACCAGTAAGTTAGTTTCAAAAGTTAATTTAATCATCAGATTAATTCAACTGATACCTAATCAATCTTTGAGAAACTGATTGAACATTTACACTCTGTATAGAATCACTATAGTTTAACATTGCTTATAAATTGGTGGATTTTAAGAGAAATATTTTTAACAGAAATTTTTATTGGAACTCAATTCAACCCCCTCTTGAGTATCAACTCCGACCAACACATCTAATGAAAATTAGTCTTAAATGGATATGATGGGGAATGAATCTCATCGAATTTGTGGAGACGGTAATCCGTACGTACGCACGAGCAATGTTATAATTCACAAATAATATATTATTGGATGGTATATAATATATACAGAATCATTACCTTGTTATATTTATAATTTATATCAATTACACATCATTATTATACCCATCCAAATAATAATGTATTGAATAACAATTACAACAGGACGTGGAGACGGTAATTCGTACATACACACGTATAGTGAAAATTCATTCAAAGGATAGAAAGAATAATGAATATGTTTATACAATATTAATAATAAAATCACAATATATAGAGGATATTGAAGTTATTATTTTACAATGGACACCAAAAAGATATAGTAAGTGGAAGAAGAAAGGAACTTGAAAGAGGTGGTGAGATATTTACACCTTCTTCAGGTTCTTCCTTTTGGATTGATCAAAAGGGCTACATTGGTTGGATTTCGGAATAAAGAAAGGTCTCTATGATGAAGGGAGGACAGTTGAGAGAGTATTTGGGAAGAGGTTGGCAGAGCCAAATGGCATTGAAGGATTTAATTAGAGATAAGGTGGAGTTCCCTTTTTTAAGAGGGGTGAGGGTCACCTTAGGAAGATGTTGAAATATTATTTTATAATAAAATAATTTTCTTATTCTAATGGCTCCAAATTAGATTATTTAAAGGATATGGTGGGTATGGATCGATAACCACACATCCAATAGGTTTTAGAGTGGTTTGGGTAAATATACTAACTTAATCTTTTATATTTCACTCTTTGTTAAATAGTTTGACATTTACCATGTGTCTTAGTGTTTTTATATTATATGGTTAATAAAAATACAATATACTTCCAAAAGAACCCTAAAATGGTTCATTAAAGATACACCTATCATTATATAAGTCTTATAGATGATCCTTATTTTTTAAGGACCATTAAATAAATTAATAATATAATATTTTTTTAAATGCTATTTTTTGTCAATTTTGACACTATTTGGTATTTTGTTTTTTTCTAAATTCATAACAGCATTATTGGTTCGACAAAAAAATATCTAAGAAATTATAATATGTCATAATCACATAGGAATTTAGTACAATTCATAAAAATTTTCAAATTAAATTTATTTGGATATTTATAATATAAATTATTTTACTATTTAATTACTTAGATAATTACTACATCATCATTGTGTCATAAATAAATTAAATTATTTAATGTCTAAAAAATATAAATAAAATACCATTATTTAAGAAAAATATTTATATATATAATTAATATTTATAGTCAAATTTACATTATGTGCATCCCTATATTATAAATTGTTTTGTTATTAAACCTTGATTTTAACTCTTTTAGCTCATATTTAAATAAAATAATAATAAGTGTCCTAATCTAATATAAGTGGATCAAATATGATCATATTTCATTCCTATGTTTGGTTATGGTCTAATTAAACTTATCCAATAGAATTAGGACATGTGGTAGGGTAATAAGAATATCATTTTTACCATTAATTACACTATTTACTTTTAACCCCTGTAGATAAAAGTAAAACGTTACTATTCACCAAAAATTATTTTTATCTTATTGAACAACATTTTACTCGATGGTATTAACATTGTCTCTAATATTTTATAAATTCAACTCACAGACGTGGTAAAATTATGTTTTATGTGAATTTGGAAATTCTCCTAGGAGGTGGGAAAAAGACGGTGAAAAGTTAAACAAAATTTTCATATATCTAAAATTATTATAAACTAAATCAATTGAATTATATTGAACATATATAGGTATTATGTATCGATTTTGACCTAAAATAACTTAAAATAAATAAATAATTATTTAATTAAATATTTAGTTTCATACTATAACTCAGTGTTTTTCTCTATTCTTCAAAAATAGAATGTTTTCAAAAAAATTACCAAAAATTCAACCTAAAATAATTTTGATATTCCAAATCCAAAAATAAAGTATATTCTAAAAGATAAAATTTATTAAATATCAAAAAGTGTGTATTTCTATTTATTACGGCTAGTTTCATTGGTTTTGGTGGGTTAGAAGTCGATGTTGTGCCCAACACAGGCTATTGCATTATTCAAAGAGAAGCATACCATGGAATCTTGGGTTGTTACATTGATGACTTTTATTAGGTAAATTTTTTTGTACACATAAATTATATTAAAAAATTATATGAGATTCATTTTCTTCCCCCATAATTGACCACGTCCTCTCCCACGTCATCACAACTCTCCATGCACACATAATCAAACAGGATCTCCCAATAGAGATTCCCAAAATCCCTCAACTATACCATTAAGCATCCATTTGGAAAAAATACTTTCATGGAATCCATTTCACACAAACCAAAATTAGTTACTTGATTAAGAGTTAATGTCTTCTCTCATGTTTGTTAATTTTAT
The DNA here is from genome assembly GCA_963277665.1 of Viscum album. Classification (NCBI taxonomy): domain Eukaryota; kingdom Viridiplantae; phylum Streptophyta; class Magnoliopsida; order Santalales; family Viscaceae; genus Viscum; species Viscum album. The sequence continues at coordinate 1,116,785,174 of OY728133.1, forward strand.
TTCGATACCCCACTACATAAAATTTCTTTCTTCAATGAACACGTAACGAAACTAGTATATTAAATATAATGAGATGTTTTTATGTGGAGGGATTGTCATACATTCAATCAATCCTCCATACAATGGGTATCAAACATACATTTTCTGTATATGGTGATCTACAAACTCATGAAATGATGATTTTTAATTTTTCCCTTAACACAAATCATGTTTGAAATTATTAATGGCTCCATTTTTATTTATTTTATATATTATATTTATAATTTATTTATGAAACTATAATTTTTATTTAGAAAAAACGTTTATTCTATACATCTTGTGTGAGTATGATAATTTTGTTTGAGGAAGTGTGGATCAACGCCCCTTAAAAGATATGATTTGTTCATTCCAACAAAGAACATATAAAAGATGGTTTTAATAAATACATGTAACATATATAACATAGATACTATACTAGAATAATAATATATATTTGTATCATTTAAGATTAATTCTTTTAATATAATAAGAAATTGAATATAGTGTTTCTTCATAATTACGGCCTACTATCTCCATGAACGGTGCAGTTTATATCTAATATCCAAATATAATAGAATAATATAAATACTTATATACTAATTATATTTGATAATTTAGTATAAATATACATTATGGAGATTATTAAACCATTATATAATTAATGATAACAACAAATAACAAGTCCCATCTTACTCAGGAAAACTATAAAACTAACACATGAATTAGTAAGATTAATGAAAGCGTTAATAAACGGGTAAGGAGATATTATAAGAAGAAAATATCATGTATTATAATCTAGAGTATGATTGTTATGATAATTAGTAAAATATTTTAAACCCATATATAGGATCCAAAATACCAAACCACAAAAAAGAGGGGCATCGTATGAAAATTTAATCTCAATTTTATATTTGTTGAGTCTTATTAGTTATTATGCACCAATTCAGTTTTATTTGATTTATATAATATATTTTTATGTAGTATGAATAAATCACCTTATTATCATGATATTAAATGTTTCATTTATTTTCATTGTTTTATGATCATTATGATTCATATATTTTAAAGGTGTATGGGATACTTTTGAATGTACATAAATTCTTTTCTTAATGATTTTTTAATGACTATGTTTACAATATTATTTCCTTTTGTGGTTGTTAATATTATCATGGAACAATAACATTCATGTAATCATTTTTTATTTTATTTTAAATTTAATTCACATATTATTATTCAATGGATATTAGTATTGGATAAACCATAAAACTTTTTAAATATAGTTTATACTTTGATAATTATTAGATTATTTTGGAGGAAAATTGATAATTTCGTATTCATTATTCAAAACAAATATTTGATATTTATAATTATTTATTTCATATTTTATTTATTAAGAATTATTGGGACATTTAATTATGGGAGGATCTTGGACATTATATAGTGCCTCGATGCATTGATAGGTTATTAGGAGGAAAATTATTTGGCTAAATTAAACAGGTTTATATCCAATGATTTAAGCTATCTTATGAAAATACTTAATGGTATAGGTTTTCATGTGCCTCATACATGACATAAATTAAGAAATAATTTCCACCTATTAGTTCATTTTATTATTCTTCCATGATATATTTCATTAACATATCTATATATAACTTTACTTTTTAGTTAATTGATTAGATGGGAGTTTTTTAGTTTACCACCTTGCCATGTTGACATTTCCATATCTAGTTATTTAAATTCCATGTGCTACTAGACATTTACCTTGACATGTTAATTAATTTAATTATATTTATTATTTATTCTACATTACATACTCTTACTGATCATTTGATGTCACCGTTATTATGTTTCCATTCCGTAGGTTATGAAGAATGAATCATTGAATAAGTAGTCGATCGTGTAATTTATTTCATTTTATTTTGTATCTTGTTTTTATTTCCTATGTACCAATGAATTAATGGAAATATGTATATAATATTTCATTCAAAGACATGTAATTTTATCTTTTTTATGAATTTATTCCTTGTAATAATTCCAATATGAGAATGTAATGAACTCAATGGAGGGTTCAATGGGTAGGACATTACAGTTTGTATTAGAGGGAGTTTAGTAGAAAACATCAAACCATTATTTTGAAAACATAGATTAGAGAGCACAATCCTTGATATAAAATGAGAATAATTATATAATAACATCCTATAATATTGGTATTAAATAGATCATATATGTATTCTTAGAAATACTTTCAAATCATTACTCTACATGTTTATTTAGTTTTCGAACAAATGTACCATGGATTAATAAGCCTGAAAATGGGTTATGGGCCTAACTTAGGGTAACATGGTACACAACAATGGGAATTACTATACATATGGTTTAAAACTCCCATTCTATACACTTAATATAATTCATATTCTCTTCAGAACCCATTTTGATGGACTTGAATGTAAATATATCTCCAGAGAAAACATTTTTACAATTATGAGTTTATCTACACATAAATTTTACAATTTTTGTTAGTCGTTCCATGAGTTTTAGGATGATAAAACATTTTATGATTTATTTTAATTTATTAAATTGTTTATAAATGGTGAATGTTATAATGAATGTGAACTCCATCAATCTATATGGTCCAAAGAGTAAGAATGATCATATCATTCATGGTGTTGTTGCATCATTTCAAAGTGAAATTTTCTCCCATGTATTATCACCATATGAGGAATAATATCATGTGCTATGGATATAGGTAATGAAATCAAAAAGTATTATTTCTTTGAAAGAATACAAGAAACTATGAATCTATCTATTAACCATGAAATATGAATGAGTCAAAGAAGACGAAGGGAAAGAAGGATTTTTTGACATGTGATAATTGTGGAATGAATCACTCAGGTACAATATTGAAGATAATTGGTGTTTTCCATAAGTAAAGTGAAAAAGGACACTGGGTTCATGTTTAGAGGGGTATGAAAAAGGTTTTTAGTGTAAAATGCTTCAACTATAAGGAGGGGAGAGACTATATGAATCAATGTACTAATCTTAAAAAGAATGTACGCCAAATAATGTTATTGGATAATAATAATGTTATAATAATTCCATTGATGGAGAGAAATTTTTAACATGCATATTAATAAATTATATCATTTGATTATTTTATCAGAAATGTACTGGATATATGAATTTTAGAATATATGATGATTTTGATTAAATAATCTTTCCTTATTTATTTGGAATCTTATACTCATTGGTACAATGAACATATAATAATTAGAAGGTTATTGTTTTCATAAAACACAAGATTGAGGGGAAACCCATTAATATGTTTTGGATGATGAGATAATGATGATGACATAATTTATTTGGATATTTTTTGTCATCCATGGAATATACGAATGACTTGCTGGAAAGTGTTCTTTTCGATCATTGATAGAGTTTAGACAACATTTGGTTATAAATAATATATCCAACAATAGGTGTCATACTTAATTTATATGTTATAATACTTGTTAGTAAGAATTTATATTTTGATTTTATTTATAACTATAATTCAGGAGGATACAAGATTATATTTTTCACATGTTCGGAATGTGAAAATTTAGATATGATTCTTGTTGATTAAAAGATTATGATAATTTCAACTAGTAAACTCAATAACCATATTTCTAAATCTTATTATAATATTATTTTTTGGAAAATATAACCATTTATAAAATTTAATTAGTTGATAATTGGATTTGATTTTTGATGGTAATGTATTACTTCACTATATGTTGAATCATATGTTGTGAGATTAAGAATAAATAGTTCGAGACATTATCATATGAAAAGATTATTTTTGTAGATACTTATATTTTTATATATTCTTAGAGAGGTAAATAATTCCCCAACTATAATACACCTGAACATAAAACCAAAATAAATTATATTACCTTCATCTATGATGAACTAAATGGCCCATATATCATCACATATTTAGGGCCTTATGATTGTTAGCATTCCCCTGACCATGTTATCTATTACTCTCTATCATACATTTATTGATTAATTTATTCTTCTATGTCCATGTTTTCATTTCCCACATATGTTCTCATAATAAGTAACCTATTTATGTGTCCATGTTCATTTCCTATTTCTCTTGTTAATAATATGTGATATGAACACTTTTTTTGATGTGAGTCATTAAAATTTAGTTTATTTATAATTTCTATATATTAGTGATCAATTTTAAATTATGATGACATAATTTATTTAAGATGGGGAGAATGTCACCCCACTTGGAATTATTTTATAAGAACTATATATAGATTTTGTGCCGGAAATGAGACAACAATCACGTAAGGAAAATTAATAATTTGATAATTTGATATATATTTACTATTTTAAATCTATTTAATATATTCAATATTTGGTAATGCACGTGGACGCTGAGTTACCAAGCGTTTCACGCATGAAATACATTCTTTCAAATCATACTACATATGCAAGATAGATTTGTAACGAATAACGATATGTTATTATATACAGTAATATATAAATTTTCCATTCAATTAAGAGTTATGAAAATTGGAAACTAATTTATGAAAATTCATGGTTTTCAAATATTTAAAATAAATCAATTTGTTATAAAATTTATATAAATGAATATGAATACCGATTTAATATAAAATAAAACGGTATTATTTTCACAAAAATATTTTACCCGAATAATATTATTAATAAAAAAGGGTGGTATTAATGTAATATATATATTATATATTAAATATACTATTTTTATGTTCATTCAATTGACATGATAATATAGGTTAAGAGCAAAACCTATTTTACACTTTAAAACATAGATTTTTATAAACCCAATTTTATTACATTTTAATGGGGAACCTGTTTTAAAAAATATATTTGAGATAATATTTGTATAGAAATGTAAAAATAGTCTTCATTTTTGAAATTGTAACATAATAATTAGGTTTGGGTGAATTTTGAATATATATTTGATTCATTAAAATTTTTAAAAAATGATTGAAAATACTGATTATCTATTCAAACATAGTTTTTTATCTAATTTATTTACAAGGTTAAATTATAATTATATTTGGATTAATAGTTTAATTAGAAAATATTGTTTTCAATTAAAACAATTTCTTTCATTGTTTTCAATTTATTTTTTGAATTTACTATAAAAACAAGGAAATCTTTAGGACATTTTTACCATAAAAGCACGCATCGTCATCCCATCAGTGGGAAAAAATTAAAATTAATTATTTCCACATCAGTGATTGAAATTCTGAAAAATGAATTCCATAATAATGATATTAATAATTTATACTATCTAATTAAAAAATATTTGTTTTTTCCAACATGATTACTGAAATTATTGAAATTTATTACAATTATTAAGGTAAAATTTATCTTAATAAAATACTTCACTATACATTTAAGGGCCTAATTGACCTAGAAAAACGTCCAAAACACATTTTCTGACCATACATAGGCCATTAAACTTCAGTTCTTGAGTTTTTTTGGATGATATTTTAGTTAAAAATGTGGGTACACCTAACTTATTTTTCCAAAACACTTAGTGAGTCCTTTTCCTTCCCAATTAAACACCACCAAATATCCCACTTCCTCATTCCTCTCAAACCATTTAGGTTTAGAAAAGATATTATAATATAGATTCCAAATGTCCATCCCCTATTCCATGAGGCATCATGTTGTCCATAAATCTTTGAAGGAATCTTTTTGGTACAAATCGAATGTAGTTACCTGATAAAGAGGTAATGCTTTCTCACAAACTAGTTTATATAATTTCAATTAACCACTCAAAAATCTCACCTTATTTCATGTTAATGTAACGACACTAGTATATTCAATATACTAATATATTTTTATTCTAGGGTTTTTACTTACACATAAACACACATGCATCTAATTGATAACTAACATACTATTTTTGTGTACATCGAACTACTAACACATGAAAAGATGATTGTTAATTTTTCCCTTATCCCCTATCATAGTGGAAATTGTGATGTAAAGTATATTGATATATGATATATATGATATTTATATTGTATTTATTATTTGTTAATTTTTAATTAAAATGTACTTTATGCTTTCAATTTTATGTAAATATGATTATTTATTTTGTGGACGTGTGGAATGTCACCCCTTAAAGTGATATGACTCCTTCATGACCCACATAAAATGTTTAAGGTATAGTTTTAATACAAATATTTAACATATATAACACGTATTGGACAGATTAATTATAATAAACATATCTTTACCATATATTTAATTCTTTGAATACATCAATGAAATAAATTTAGCGTTCTTGCATAAGTAAAACCTACCATCTCAATTAACGTTGCACATCATTTCTAATATCCAAATGTAATGGAATATTGTAAAAATCAATATACTAGCTATATATGAAAATAATGTCTTGTTATAAAATATGTAGAAAATGAAACCATGAATAAATTAAAAACAACAATAATTAATAATTTAAAACATACTAGAGAAAACTAGGAAATTTACATATTGAAAATGTAAAATTATTTAATGTTGTTAACAAAAGGGTAATGATATATTATAAGAAAAAATTATATAGAATTATAAAAAATATTATGATTATGATATTAGTCAATGAAAAATTTTAAAGCTTCATATAAGTGGATAAAGACCACATAACAAAAAAGTAAGGATAATGTAATAGAATTTCATCTCAATTTACATTCCATTGAGTCTTATTTGTTATAATGTGACAATTCACTTTCATTTAGTTTATATTCTAAATTTTTTGTTATATCATGAATCCCCTAATTTTAATGATATTTAGAGTTTCATATAATGTCATGTCATTTATAATATTGTGATTCAAATGCTTTAATGTTTTGTGGGACACCTTGAAATGTGACAATTCACTTTCATTTAGTTTAAATGTATTTTTATTTTAATTTCCATTAATAATTTGTTTTGGGGGTTTCCAAAGCTTTCGTGGAGAATAGGTGAGTTTTCATAAATTGGGTCAAATCGTGAGCCCAATTCCAGATTTAAAAATAAACTTTTTTTCTTTTTTAACATTTTCATTTTTTTAATATTTTTCACTCATTCCAACTCCTAAATGTCCTACCCTGATATATTAACACCAAAAGTAAAATTTGGAGCCTTTGGAAAACCATAACCACGGTTTATTTTGAGTTTTATTTATGGGATTGGGCCTGCTCGGAAGCCCATATCCAGTTTTAGAAATTAATTTTATTTATTTAATAACGTTTTCAATTTTAAGTATTTTTCGGTTCTTCCAAGCCTCGCATGAGCCACTTCCCCCCCCCCCCTAGCCGCTCCCTCAACCTCTTTACCCCCTCTTTGGAGTTCTTAAAAATCCCGATTTAGGGACGAACATATTAGGGATTCTAAAATCGGCCAGATTTGATGAGGTATGTTTATTCAATCATAACTCCATCAATTAATACTTTTTCCCCTCAATTCCAGTTCCTAAATTACCTACTAATTGTTGTGAGAACATACCGTATGTTTTGGCAGTTTTAAATTTTAGATACTCGTGTTTTGGGGAGATTCATTCAAGATTTCTGATGTAAGTTATTCCATTTCATTTCCCCTTCCAAATTTCTTATGGTTTCATTCTATTTGTTTAGGGTTTCATCCTTCTTCATTGAAGTGAAAAATGACCAGGGGGATAGGGGTTCGAACGTAAGGGTTATCCTTGGGTTTTCATGGTCCAATTTTCTATTTTTAGGTTTGATCTACCCTTCTTGAGGTGCGGCGGTGGCGCGTTTGTGTTTTCGCACAAATAATTCAATGGTTTCATTTCATTTGGTAGTTGATTACAATTTTGATGCAATATTTGTGTATTATAATACTGTATTTACCATATTTTTATATTTATATCATTTTATTATTGCTGCCAAAATTGGTTCTAATGATGTTTCTATTGCAATTGTATTTTAAATGCCAATTTGGTGTGAAATTGGGGGTTTCCAAATAAATGTTTTATTTGTTTATTTGGGGATTCCCTATAAATACTTAGTTATTTTTATTGATCTATAATAAAGCATAAAATACTTTTTATAATGTTTATCCCCTCTGGTTATTGTTTCAAAAATGGGTTTTAATTGTGATTGTAAAGAAAGTGAAGTTTTAGTTCCAGTTCTGTGTGAAACTGAAGGTTTTACAAAGGTAACAATTTTTGTTTAACATGGGGATGCCCGAAAATTGATTTGTTGTTTTAATTGAAATTTATTAGGCTGCCTTTACTGTTTTTGTATCTTCCAAGTGTGAACATAGTGTACAAGTGAGTTTTTAAGGGGTTTTGTGTTCAAAACAAAACGAAATTTTTAAAAAATTGATTTATTCAAATTCAATGTGTTTGGTGTGTGTTTTAAGTGGTATAAAATGTGATAGCTATTGTATTTGTTTCATGTGACCATTAGTGGTGTTTTAAATTAAAATGAATATGTGTTAAATCCAGAAATTGTTTGAGCACAAACGGGGAAGCCCAGGTACCTAGGTGGGGCTGATTTGTACTAGTACGGCTAATGTACCGGATGGGTTTTGTCCCTGTTTCACTTAGCATTTGGATAACAACAACTCTAACTAAACTATGTGGATGATTATTGGGGATCAATAGGTTATGGGTATGTTCCCTACTAGTGTCTCATTCACGATTACAGATTTTACTATGGTTACATTACACCGAGGTATGAGGTACATGGGGCCCGAGACTATCTAGTTCCTAGGGGTGTTCCCGATTTTGTTTCTTATTTGATTTTTGGTATTTTCCCATATATTTGGGTGTCTTTGGAATTATATTGCAGTATCTAAAATTCCTATTTAAATGTGTTAACATTCTGAATGTTTTATCTTGAATTTTTTTTTCAATTTAATGTTGCAGTTCTTGGAATTTGTCACCACTTTTCATTGAATATAAAACTGCTTTCTTTTTCACCTTGTATTGCATACACCTTGGAATCATAGGGTGGTATCCTATTGGGCTTAGTCTAAAACCATACTTAAACTCCTTGGGTGTATGTAGACTTTTTTTTGACCTAGGTAAAGCAAAGGATAAGGGTGATGGCGGTTCACTGTGTTAGTCCTCATCCGTGGGGAAGAATAGTGGAGACGGCTTGGGGGTGATGACCCCTTGTCATGTAGAGTCCATGGGGGTGTTTTGTTTCTATTCCATTGTGTCTTTGGACCTTTTTTATTTCATTTGAACTTATGTATTCAGTTCTGGATCTTTTTTATAAACCTTGTTGGTATGAATTTTTCAGATTCATTTTCTCAAATATTTTTGGTTTTTTATCTATACATATTCGGGTAAATCATTCCCAAACTAAGATAAATGATACTCGGGCACTTGTGCATCCCGTGGGGATAGGGAACTCCCTTCGGGCCTTGTCAAAGGCTGGGTTTGGTGTCATTTTTGGCGGTGACCATATTCGGTTCATGACAATATAAGTACTATAATTATTCGTTTTTTTATTCTTACAACCATAATATAATATCTAAAACATTGTACAACATATTTATTGAGTCATTAATTTATAACATTAATCATTTTACATTGATTTGATTAATATCATAATATTTTCAATGAACCCTTAAGACTATTCTATGGTATATTCTATTAATCATTTATATATTCATTTTAATTTTTCCCTCTCTCTTTAATGTTGATTCATTTTATAGTGAAAACTTTATATTTATATATATGTCATGATCATGGTGTCCATTATCTGAAAATCATGGTAGCCACCGATTTATTTTGACCAATTATAAAGTATTTTTTTCCATAATTATCACATTGGGGAAATATGACATTCCATATATACTTATATTCTTTACATTCTATATAATATATCTCTTCAATTTACTCTATTTAATGTCTTAATTCTTGGATAATTCTTTATTAATCTTCATACGAAATAATAATATGTACCCATATGATAGGAATATCCGGGAGTCTAGTTCCTAATGAATAAGTGGATTAATATCATCAATAAAACAATCAATTTTTCAATTTGGATTACCTACATTGTCAACAACATCAATTAATATCGATTTAAATTTGGATTCATACATGGAAACATTTTCATCTTGATTTTATTTTAGATTTATAAATTGTGTCTCTATATCTACTCATAGCTTGTGAGGAAAATTATAATCCAAGATGAGATACCCAACATAATTCCATACAATGTTTTTAATTCATATTCATCCTTGTTATTTTGAATAAGTGACCACCATTGATCTGCATCTTTAGAGAGGTGCTAAACATCCATGACAACATTATCCCTTTCATTTCATCACATAGATATATATATCCTCTCTTTAGAACCTATCTATTTCATAGATAAGAATTAATTTTTTGTACAATTGAATTGTTTTGGTTATTAATGCTCGAAGAAATAAATTATTGTTACCGTACAGGGTGGATAAACAATTTTCTCTATTCCATAATTGTTATTTATCATAACATGAGATAGCTTCCCTAATATAGTAATATTTTCTTAAATACTAGATATATCTCCAGGTCCAGCTTTATAATATTTTTTATGGGGAATTTACCAATATGTGGTGTGTTAATCAATATGTATTTCATTCCTTCATCTATGTTACATTTCCAAAAAAAATGAATACATTAGATTTGGTACTAACAATATGAATACTAATATATAATTCATATACGAGTGAAATACATAACAGAAATTGAAATATTTATGCATATCTAATCTTGTAATTATTAAAATGGATTCCTTGTGAATGTTTTCAAATACTAAAAATATATTCAAAAACTTCATAAAGTTTTGTAATTAAAACATGAATTATCCTAAGAATATCCTTTTTAGTTACAATCATGGTACACATTAAGGCCCCTTCTTATGAACTGGGAAATGTTCATGTAAATCTTAGAACATATTTTCCAAAAATATTACCCTTAAGTATATCTGTTTAAGAACCACATCTACTTGTAGTATCCATAGTGTGATGTATTGAAATAAAATCCACATAATCCCTACCTCTCCAAAACATTAGAATATTATTCTAGAATTATGCTCAATTTATATCATATGACTATTTTCCATAATCTATGTTTTCAAAATCTAGTTCCCAAAGATAATACTAATATTCTTATAACACAAATTGTAATGACCTAGACTTTATTAACCTTTAGAATATGTATAATTTATTTCAATATCATGATATACATGAAATTGAACCTTCAAGACAAAATTTTTTTGTATTCATAATAAACATTATAGATACATGAAATTCAATTAATTATTGAAGGAATATATTACCAAAATAGTCTTCTATGAGAATTATATTAGTCACAATATCTTATCCATGAAAAATAATCACAAAATAAATCATCCTTTAATCATGTGGATAAAAAAATAAGAAAGGTGTAAGCCATGATTCTATGTATGGGATGACATGTAGAATAAGATATCATGATTAAATATGCATAATAGTTTTTGAAAGGAAAATAACTGAAACACACTCCATTAAATCAATTAATTGTTTATGATATTGAAGAAATATATGATGATAAAATATATCTATTTAAATAATCACATGATCTAGAATTTTTTCAATGGAAATTCTAACAGCATGAAAAATGACCTCAAAATCCAAAACTATTATAATAATTATGGAATAAAATATTTCAGAAATATGAAACTATCAATACATTTAAAAATATAGTTTAAATCGGGGGTGGACACCCTATTAATTTGTACAAACAATTTTTTTTATGAATCTTGTAAATCAATTAAAGGGGTATCTATAACGAGACCCAACCGTTCATAGAATAATTAAAATGAATTCCTTATAAGAAATTGGGGGGGATATAAAAAATATAATAATTTCTATTGAAAATTAGAATCCATAATTATAACCCATTCCTCAAATAGAGAATCATTATCTGAAACCATCGCAAGTGATATGGTGAAATATAATAAAGTTGTACATCCTCATTTAAGCTAATCATCAACCATATGTAAAATTAAAAAATTGATATTAATAAAAAAATACCTATTAGATCGTAATATCAATAATGTGTAGTTATCATTCCAGATTATAAATATTATAAAAATGTTATAAAATACTTATTTCACGAAAATATCATCTATAAATTGATAATCAACATTTAAATCAATAATTCTAAACAATGAAAATAATTTTTATTGAGAATAATATTTTCAATCATGTAAAATAATAATTAAAAAATTGTGTGGTCATAAGGGCTAAAAATTGAGTTCATACCATACACATTATGAAACATTAATTTCAAATGTTTTTTAAAACCCAAACAAGTATTGTTTGGGAAATGACATTAACATTACATTAAATAAAATTTGTAAGTATTGAAAATGATTTATTTTTTTAATATATTAAAAAAAATGTTAAAAGAAATAAATCATTTCTGAAAACATCATATTTTATGAAAAATAATATTTGAACAAACAGAGAAAAAATGCCGGGTTTTCATGAAAATATTTAATCCATCATTTTATGTAAAAATAAGTTATTTTTTTAAATTATGTGAAAAAATTAATAAAAAACCTATGGAGAAGAATTCAAATTTTTTTAATAATTAAACTTTAAATTATTCCCCCATGGTAGGCTGACACAAAAACAATCCCCAATAATGACGATATAATGAAAAAACACTGATCACATTGATATATTTCGAACCATAAGCACCATAATTGAAATAATTTCAAACGAAAAATTTAATAAAATTAATATAAATTGATTCATGTTATAACATATATAATGTGCATTATACACCCTACAAAAAGGATTAATTGGTTAATATAGAATATATCTCATATAAAAAAATTTAGAGGAGAATGAATTACCTCAGTATAAACATCCTTAATATGGGTCCTAAACAATTTTATAATAAATATTTATTTATTAAAAATATATTAAATATAAAAAATAATTTTTTTAGACAATATAGGATTTACTTATGTAATTCTTTCACCCATTTGTTAATAATTATTTGATAAATATACTGTTTCAGGAGAAAATTTGTTAGGTTATCATTAATGTTTTAGCCTTATAATTTCGATTCTCTTAATTTGTTCATAGTTACATCTTATCCAGAAAATAGTTTACTTTGTTCTTCAAGAAAAAGGCCATATGTAGATATGGACTATATAATCATTTTTATCAAAGGATTAAATGATAGGGAAATAAATATTAATTCAATTATCTTTAATTATTAATCTATCTGACATTTCTCCATTACTAATTAATTTTTTTTTATCATCCAAGTGAAAATAAAATGATATACATTTCACATCGCTATTTGGTGCTGGAAGTCAACATATATGCTTAAGCGGTGGTGTTTTTTAGAAAACAATATTAAGTTATATATTTAGATGTGATATTATATTTAAATTAGTATGGTTATATAACAAGTATCCCACATATTAACTATCATTCACAATAATACCTTTCATGTAATGATAAAATATGATTCACATAGCTTTATGTGGTAGTATCCTTCCGTACACACGAGAGACGAAATTGTATCCCCCACAAAATGAATAGAAATAATATATAGGTGATATTAATATTTCAGAAGTATAATAATGTCATAAATATTATTTGAATATATTAAATCCATTATTATATAAATCATTTAATGATGTAGATGTAAAAGGAAAAATCATTTCATGAAGTGGTAGTCCATTAAAAATATGATTAATGGTTTTGATACACATATAATGGAACTAGAGATAGATCATCTTTATTAAATTAAAATAATAAATTTTAAGTATATTGGATAAACTATATTTATTACAATATAATATTTGATGGTGTTAATAATGAGTTGGAAGAAAATATAAAACAAATATGCATGTTTACAAATTTAACCCCATATTCATAGAGCCTCTTTGGGTTCATACCTACAGCCTTCATCGGAGGGATTACTAAATAAAATAAGTTGTATATGATCTAGATAGAACACTATTTAAGTTATTTGGATAGGTATTGGATGAATTTAATGGTTCTGGAAGTTTAAATTTAGTACGATATAGGTGGACATTTATGGCAGGGGGAGGGGACACACATAGAATTTTTGAAATGTTAAAGTGATGCCCACATTTTTATCATTTCAAAAATTTCTAAAATCAGAAATTATGAAGTATTATAAGTTATATATTTTAAATATGGTCATAAAAATTGTTTTCTACTTGATATAGGTTACTTTTAAACTATATAATCAGTGTATTACCCCCGGGTAAACACATTGTTAACATAACTATGATAATTAATATTTAACTATTCTCACTATTCCTTAGGGTGAAGAAATATGTGATCCTTATTATTTAATATGGGTTTTTATTATTCCATATACCGAATAAATTTTCTCAAATTCATTTTACAGAAGTAGTTGAATTAAATTTAAAATTAAACCATACATATGATGAAAGATCAGTTTTCTGAAGATAAAATTCTCATATGTATATATTGTTCTAAAATGAAAAATTATTTTTAAACATTTTAAAATGAAATATTATAGTTAAATTTTAATATAATAGAACTAAATATATTATAAAATAAATTTTTAATATCAATTTTTTTTAACATAATTAAAATTTAAATGCAATTTTTAATAAATATCAGTATTATTCAGTAATCATAAAAATATTAATATTTTAAGAAAAATCAAAAAATTTCTCCCAAATATAATTTTGTGATATAGATTTTAAAAATTAATTTAATTTATTAAAATAACTTTTCTAATTATAAATGAAAATAATTTTTTTCATAATGGGAGACTGGGCCGCTTTTTAGTGAAATACAGATTTTCAAAAAAAAATAGCATACATTAAATTAGTTATTTTTATTTTTATAATTGATAGATATATGTTGAATTTATTTTATAATTGTTTATAACACAAATTAATTTAAATTTATTTAGTATTCTTCATACCCACAAACATAATAGTTCAATTGTAGTGGTTATAATAATATTTTAATAGAGTACCAAATTTCATTTAATCTTGATATTGCATGCATTGAAAATATCAAAGAGATTTTATTTGTATAAAAAGAAATTATTTTTAAATAATCATGGTGTCACATTCTAGTATTGTATTGTTTTTAATGATACATAAGCTATTGAATGTGGTATTAGTTTTTAAAAGTATTATTGTGTTACAAGATGTGTTGTAATGATGAGCCATTTAATTCTACTAAAAATTCATTAAGTATCTTTTTGGTCCTCAAATATGTTATATCCCATGTTTTAATGTTTATATACTTAATTATTGATATCATATTAAGGGACATGACCCCATCCTAATCTTTTACATTTCATCATAGGCCAAAAACCTCTTCTTAATGTCCTTTAATATATTTGACTCAATCATTAACTATAATAGTTAACCCATTAATAGTATTATTCTATTCATAAAATATGATAATTTACACAATGATATTATATTAGTTATTTAACTTTCAGTATATGATAATTTAAATTTATTCTTCTATTAAAATTTTTATTATGATACTACTGCATATAGTGATTTTTATAAGGGATAAAATTTTCCACTTTTAGTTTTGGCACTCCCAAAATATATCACATAATTGGAAACATATAATTAAACATGAATATGAAATATTATTTCTATATATAATTCATTAACAAATCCTTACTCCATTTTCATATAATTTTCTATAATTCCCACAATATAATTTTATTTTATTTCATTTCTGTATATTAAATATTTCTACTCTTCTTTTTAGAACTATCATTTTATATTGAATGAATTTTCTTATTCTATAAAAACAACATTTAGTTATTCTCAAACCTTTCACATTAACTGAATTATGCTTCATGGGAATTATATAATCACAAAAACCATCATCTTGGATATTCTTGGTTGACATTTCTATATGATTAAAAAAAATTCCACATCGTAAATTACTAATTGGATTTTTCCCTTTCATCATTAATTTTCACCACTATGGAGCTTATGTGAGGAATAAAATCACTTTATCCACTCTTCCTTCTTCATAGGCTTTATATGCAATGAGATTCATCATATTAGTGAATTTTTTCTCCCTATAATACACCTTTTCCACAAGCTCAGTACCATTACATTTCATTATTTATAATAAATAATACTATGTAAGAAAACTAATGATAGATTTGTTGGATCATTGTTCTACAGTACATAAACGTTTTAATTGATCCATTGTTGATATATTCTAAAGAAATGCTTGATAATATTTACATCATTTATGTTTTTTTGAGATCATGAATTCACCTTACAATGACATTTATCCACTAAAATAATTAACCATTGTACACATTACTGTGAATCCTTGAGTCCTTATATATATATATATATATATAATCGAACATCCATTTTATATTCTCATGATTTTGATTCATATTTTTATATAATTATTTTAATTTCACAAATGGTATTAAAAATTTTCCATTCCATTAATTGTATATATATATTATGGGATACGGAACCCCTAATATCACTTACTCATATAGGGCCATAAATCGATTCTTTTTATAGTAAATTTAATCAATCTAATATTTCTATAATAGTTGGAAGACCAGGAATTGTATCTGAAAAAAACATTCTTTCATAATTATCTTATGAAGTGTTTTGGATAATTCTTCATTAACATAAAATTATTTCCATATAATATTTGAATATTGTTTTGATTAATAACTTCTATTACTTAAACAATGATACATTCACTAACATTAAATTTTCTATATAATATTAATTATTATTTATAATTGGTTAAATACATTATTAGGGGTATTGAATCATGTTTTAAAATATTATGTCAACTACCAATTTTTTGTTTTTGATTTATTACTAAACAAAACTCTATTCTCACTCGATCTTATAGAAATTAATGAAAAAAAGATAAAACATGAACTGTATGAATCAATGTAACTTGGTTCATCTTAAATGGCCTATATATATGGAATATATGAATGAAATGTGATGATATACCAAATATAAAATAAATAACTTCTATTATTGTTTTTAGTGTGTAAATATTGGGCCTATTGGTTTATTACCAACCACACAATGAACGATCACTTATTTCCCAATATAAGTGTTTTGATTACCCCACTAGAATATACATCCATTAATTAATAGATTATAAGTTTATCAATGTATTTTGGTGTCATAGGGCTATATATTTTCCAAAATGATGAATATCAATTAAGCAAAAAAAATATGTTGAATTCCTTCCATTTGATGTATCATTAATGTTTTTTAAACCTTTGAAATGAAATCTTGTAACTCCACAACTTGTCATTTTTATACAACTCCCAAAATTCATGAAACATTGGTATATCATAAAAAAATATTTTCATATAGACAAAATCCATTTTTATTAAAATACTTGATTTCAATGTGGCTTCTTCATATAAGAAATTATTTCATTTAAATCTAATGTGATTTTTGATCACTGATATTCTCTATGGTTGGACACATCAAATTAGGTGGGTATTGACTATTTTTTTTAAAATATGACCATTATGAAAATTCACAAATATAACCGATGTTGAGTGAATCATTCATGGTTCCCCATAAAAAATATTGGTTAGTAAGATAGAAGACAAACAGGATAGAGATTTTGTCAAATTATGATGATGTTGATTTTTTATTATTCTAGAATTAGACGTGTTTATGGATTCATTTTGTCCATATTGGGAGAGGTCATTCCCTATGAAGGAAATTTACATAATCTATAGCAGCCCTACTCGAAGTAATATCTCTTTCGTGGAGGCACTTGTAGGAGCGATAAATCGGGTTTCTTCTACAGAAAATATGAATGTTTACAAACGCTTAGGAGATTGTTCTTTAATGGTGGCGGTGGACAAGGATGCATTCCATAAGAATTTATATATTTTCCTCTACTTGGTGCTTGCTATAATTTTCTATGGGAAAGGTATCAATCCATGGACGATATCTGATTTAAAATTGCAAATTTCTCATTTTTTTGTTTAATGGGATGGAGGCTTTTTGAGATTGGAAATGGATTCTACCATATAATTCTATATTGGAAAGAGGATGATTCTTCTTTATAGAGTTCTTTTAATCGTAACTTGAAACCAAGCATATTAAGGGTTTTGGAATGAGACGCTAATTTCAACCCCTTGAAACAACATCCCTCTTTAACACATGTTTGGAATAGAATTCATGGGCTTCCATGGGATTACTGGCATCTGAAAATTCTGAATGATATTTCTTTAGGACATGGCACTCCCTTTAATGTTTAACATAGAACTATCAAAGGGTGATATTTTTCTATATGTGATAGTGTTGATCGAGATTGAAATGGAACTACAACCTCCTAAGAACGTCATTTTGGATTTGAATGATCAATAGCTCGATGTAAACTACGAGTTTGAGAACAAGAGAAAATATAATATTTATTGAATGATAGTTGAACATTACTTTATGAAATGTTGGGTGGCAAAAGTAGAATATTCTATCCCCAAGTCATCCATTGTTTAGGGTAGAGTCAATAAATGGAAAAGGTGTACTAGTAATAAATGTGAATGGAATTTTCAATGAATAAGGATAGGAAGGGAAAAAAGATAAAAAGTGTAGTAATTTATTTGGTAGATTTGGTTGAGGAATAAGAAAATCAGGTGGTAAACACTACTATGGATTTCAATCATAACAGAAATGCTAAATTCAGTCCTTTAGAAGTCATTAAAGACAAGTTGCTGGGACTCTCCACTAATATTTGTTAAATTTGTCCATGAGTTACAGTTTGAGGAATAACTTATCATGTTCATTTATTCTGAAAGAGTGTAGTAGTTATCCTCACAAGCATCCCACATTGAAGTGTCATTTTTTTGGTATCAATAGAAAGATGGAAAATCCATAAATCTATCCTGTTCAAGAATGATGTGAAAATCGGGGAAGCACAAGAAAATTTCCCAGAGGGAACACAAGTTTGTACACTTATTTAACCAGACATGGATTGCATAATGAAATGTATAGATGATCTTGGAATACTAGTAGAAATTCCTAAAAATTAGGAAGAAACATTCGAAAAAAGGGCGTATGACCGCCAAAAATATCATAATGAAAATTATCATCTATAACATCCACGACATATCCAATCATGGCACTGAAATTTCCATCAGGATATTTACATGAAAGTATAATTATTAAATTATTAGAATTTTAGATCCCGAGATACAATCCAAAAAACATGGAACTATGTTCAGTAATAGAGAGTATAATCTTGTAGGCACTAACTGTAAATCCCTAAACCCACACATTGAGATTCAGTACTAAAACATGCGATTTTTTGTGCGTAAAAAGGATAATATAAATATAGACAGTACATTATATATTGTAAGAATATTTTTGGACTAGATTCTGAAGGATTAGACAAACAATACATAAACATTTACAGTATAATGCATTTAAATTTATTTAATTTCTTCTTCTATAGCTTCATATTATCCTTTGAAAACTCATTAGTACAAATAATCACTTGAAGATATACATAAAAGAAGGTGACCTAAAATCCCACAAATAGTATATATAAGATCAATATAACATGGGTGAGCATTAAAATAACATAGGAAATGAATCGTGAACCTGAAAGGAAGAATAAATAAGAAAATTTAAATGTGGAAATGCATAAAAATGAAACATCATGTATTAGTGGTTAACTACAATACATAATTTTGAAAAAGGTAGTCATCATGCTCACACATCATTTCCATTATATGAATGATATTCATCACATTAACCAATTCATTAAAGTACTATATAATTCTGGGCACACTCGTCACGTTGAGACATTCATATTACGGTATATAATTCAGGGCGCACTTGTAACATCATAACATTATCATTTATCATGCATGCCACAATGAACATATATAAAAAATGATCAATAATAACCCATGGAAATGAATCGTTTTAAACTCATTGAAACAAATTCATAAACATTGGTTTCCAAAAATTAAGTGGGAATAACATACATGATACGATAAACATCAACCTTCAATGAGATGTACATGATGTGTTTTTTGAAGGAATAGTTATTTTTGGAAGAAATTTGTTTGACATAAAATTTAGTAGAAAACACGTATATTCCTGAGATTTTATGATAATAAGGAACATATTATTTTTAAGGAATCACTATACCAAAAATAGACTGAAAGAGGGAGAACCCGAAGAAACAATGTTGGGTTCGAGATTTTCCATTTACTCTGTATCTGAACACATTCTTCTTTTTAATTCCCAATTAAAACCTCATTAGATTAATTAATTAACAATTCCAAAAACTTATTATACAAAAATATGGATCATTATGTCTCCATTATGTTATTTTATGGTACTTTTTATGAGTTATATAGTTTAAAATTATTGTTTCGTATAGTTCGTTTTTATAGTTTTCTTGAGCAGTTCACATGTATTAAAAAATTAATGTTTTATAGATAATTGATATACATTCAAAAACTAATATATCATTTTATTAATAATATTAAAAAAGATTTAATGATCTTATAATTAATTATATTATTTACTATCTGGATAATTCATTAGATAAGAATTAAATGATTATTGTTTGGGTTATTTTGGGTGGGTTTTTGACCAAAAAGAATTTGTTTTGTTTTTTTAGTTAGTATTATGCACATAAGATAGATCCAGAGCATGTATTATGATATAATACATATAATAATAATTGGATCAACCATAAAATGGTTTCAGCACCAGATCATAATGCTGTAATAGAAATTGAAAACATGTCTTTTTTGAGGTTATAAATTAAAACCTCCCGAACAATGTTCTCTACTATAAAATAAAAAGAATAGGAGAAAGGGGGTTGTATTATATGATATCATATTAGTATCATAAAATGAGATTATATGTATGTTACTGTTGATATCATACCATGTGGATGATGATATGTTGGGGGAGATTAATAAATGAACATGAAATTGAATGGAATTTAATGGAGAGAGAGAGATTGGAATTTCCTCTTGAACCATCCTATGAAGATCCTCCATAAAGAAGCTAGGCACGGTATATTTATGATACCAGAAGCACTTTTATGTGGTGGGGGTTCTAGGGAAGAGGTTTGAAAATAGTTTCAAGAAGGCTTGAAGCATGAATGGTTTGAAAAATTGAGGGTGTGAAGGGTGGTATTGATATTGAAGGGGAGAAGGATTTTCTCAATTTAATATTCATTAATTTATTATTTCTCCAAAATACCCGAAATAATGTATCTTAAATGACCATGAATAGTACTTTTATCATTTAAACCCAAAATAATTGGTCTTACATCCACATAACATCATGCATGACTCTATAATTAGCTTATTTTGCTTAATTAGTAAATTAGGGCATTTTACTATTCATCAAATATTCAAGTATTTCAGAAAAATAGAAAAAATTCACCCCAACCCTTTTTTTCTATGTAGAATCCAAAAATGAAGTCTATTTTTCAAAAATAAATTTATAAATATAATTAATTTAAAATTGAACTTATATTATAATATATTATTAAAAACTATTTTAAAACATTCATTTAATTATTCTAAAATATAGGTACATAGAACTTTCACTTGAATCATATTTATATACTATCATAGGTAATGTTACTATTCATTAGGTTATATAAATATTCATAAGGGTGTGTTACTATTCACAAGGGTTAGTTACTATTTGCCAAAAATTATTTCTTTTCAATCATATTCTAAAGAAAATACTGATCGCAACCGAGTATATCATATTTTCAAATTCAAATCATAGAAGTGACATACATATATTTTACATCTTGGTAATAAATTTCACATAGTAATCAGTAGTTTATTTAAGTGCATAGTGTTTCTGATTTAAATCATGGGATTTTACATTCATCCACCATTTAATGAATTTCGCCCTCGTAATTCATTCATAGTACATATAATTCTGAATTTATATATTGATAATTAAGAAAACCTATTGTCCTTTGAAAACACTATAGTACAAATATTCACCTGAGGATATAAATCTATAATGGGTGAGATAAAAGCCAAATAAATAGATGGATGAGATTAAATATAACACGGTGTGAGCATAAACATAACATTGTAAAAGCATCATAAATAGGAGATGGAGTATTAACAAGAGACGTGAAATGTGGAAATTCATAAAAATGAAACATCACGCCATAGTGGTTAACTACCAAACATATTTTGAACAATGCTATCATATTTTTCACTCATCATTCCTCTGGAACTCATGAGATTCATCACTTTTCCCATGTTTTGTAGTGACATATAATTCCGGGCGCACCTGTCACATCATAACATTATCATTTATCATGCATGAAAAAATAAACATATATATATAATTATCAAAACTAACCCAAGGAATGGAATGACATTCATGTCATAAAAACACATTCATAAACATTGGGTTCCCAAAATTAAGTTGGAATAACATACATGATATGATAACCATCAAACATGATTTAGATTTAAAAGGCGCAATTTTAAAAGAATAGTTATTTTGGAAAACATTTGTATGACATAAACTTCATTACCAAACATTTATATAATAGAAAATATATGATAATGATAAAAATATTATATTTAAGGAGTTAAAATACACAAAATATAGGGAAAGAGGTAGAACCTGAAGAATTAATGTTGGGTTTGGGATTTCCCCCTTACCTTTGTTTCTGAACGTTTTCTTTGATTTAATATCATGTATAACCACATTAAATTAATTAATTAACAATTAAAAAAACGTTTTTTACCTGAATACTATTCCTTATGGTTTCTTTATATAATTTTATCGGATTATGGATTAGATATAGTGTTTAAAAATATTGTTCAGAAATGTTCATTCTTATGATTTTCTTGAGAGGTTCACATGTATTCATAAATTAATGGTTGTGTATAACATCGATAATCATCCATAACTGATATTTCATGTTATTAATGTTATTAAAAAAGTTTAAATAATATTATAATGAATAATATTATATAACTTGTGGATAAAATATTAGATAATTATTAAATGACGATTCTTTATGTTATTTTGGTCGTTTTTTACCACAACGAATTTGTTTTGATTAATCATTTAGTAAAATAAACATATGTTAGTTCTTGAACATGAAATAGTATATAATACATATAATATAATCTGGTTCAATAGTAAAAATTGTTTGTTTACTAGATCTGAAAGCTGTAATGAAAACTGAAAACATGTTGTTCTTCATGATGAGAAATTAACACCCCACGAACAACGTTCTCTTTTATAAAATAAAAATAAGAGGAGAGGGGGGTTATATGATATAAAATAACATTAGTATCAAAAACAATTATTATATGTGTGATATTGTAGTATCCATAACTTTTGGATGAATATAGGTTTGGGAGAGTTTAATAAATGAACATGAAATTGAAAAGAATTTAATGTAATATAGAGAGGGAGGAATTGCCTCTTGAATCCTCCTCTTGAGATCCTCCATTAGTCTTCTGGTCATGGTCTTTTGATGATATATGATTCTTTTTTATGTAGGAGAGGGTCTAGGTAATATTCTTGGGTAGTTTTTAGAATATTCTTGATGTTTGAGAGGTGTGAGGAAATGTGGGTGGGAAGGATGGCATTTGTAGTAAAGGGGAGAGTGGTTTCTCAAAATAATATTCATTAATTTAATATTTCTCTACAGGACATGGAATAGTGATTTTCCATGACCAATAATAGTAATTTTTTCATGTATTCCTGAACCAATTGGGCATATATCGGCAGAACATCACGCATGACTCAGTATTTAGCTTATTTATCTTAATTAGTAAATTATAGATTTTAACTATTCATAAAAAAATCCATTATTTTAGAAAAATCACAAAAATTCACCCCAACTATATTTCTACTTATAGAATTAAAAAATGAAGTCCATTTTTCAAAAATAATTTTCTTAATATAATCAATATAATATTTAATTAAAATCATAGTTTATTATTATAAACATGTTTTAAAACATTCATGTACTTATTTTAAAATATAGGTACACAATAATTTCACTTGAATCATATTTATATACTATCATTGGTAAGGTTACTATTCATTAGGGTATGTAAATATTAATAAGGGTTCATTAGTATTCCTAATGGTAGGTTACTATTAACTAAAAAAAATTTCTTATCGGACTCCAAAGAACATACTGATCACAACCGTGTGTATCAGATTTTTCAAATTCAAAACCAAGAAGTCAGAAAATTATTTTTAAAATCATGGTTAAAAATTTCACATAGTACTATGTTGTCCATTTAACAACATATTGTTTTCAACTAAAATCTTGTGATTTTATAATCACCCCCCTTGAATGAATTTCACCTCTACAATACGTTTATTGTACATAAAATTTTGAATTTATATATTGATAAATAGGAAATAATATTTTCTTATGTGTACCTAATTAACCTTATGTTTAAAAGTTAATTTTAAAATGAAAACATCTAATCAAAAATGTTGTCTAGACCGTTTCTCTGATACCAATTCTAAATCCCTATAACCTCAATTTCGGAATCAATACTAAAAAAATATATGTATATTTTTTAAAAAGGATAACTGAACAATACAAAATACATCATTCAATTGATTAAATTTTCCGTTCTAGGTTTTGTAGGATTAGAAAAACCATACATAAACTTTTACAACAAAAAATATTTAAATTTATTTAATTCATCAATATCTTGCATCTTATTGTCCTTTGAAAACTCTTTAGAACTATTGACGCTCCTTTCGTCACAGAGTCTAAAACAAGGAAATTGGGGAAGAAAATTGGGAAAGATTTGAAGTCAAAGTGATTCAATCTTATGAAGTGGAAATGAAATTTGGGATTAGGAAACTTGGTTACTTTGTTTTATACAAAGCCTTAAGATTAAAGCCCTAAGACTTACTTTGCAAAAATTTTAAGCCAATCAAGGAGGCCAGCCGAGGACAACCACCTAGAGCTCATGCGGGACACGAGGATCAACCGCGCTCAAGGGGTGTCCTCAAGGCCAAGGCGACACCCTGAGGCAACGCGCCCCCGGAGGAGCGCACATGGTGGGCGCATAGCGCGCCCAAGGAGTATAGTTGGCGCTTGGAGCACGTCTGCAGAGGCAGGGGTGGGCGCAGAGCGCGCCCGCAGAAGAACACGGTGCGGGGCGGCACCGTGGAGGTTGGGAGTTCAATCGAGGTGTAGCGGGCAGCGCTACTTTGATAAACCGCGGAAAAACTGAGAGCCGCTTCGATGTGGGACGCGGGATTTTCAGCCGGGATCTAATCTCGGTCGTCCGCTTCATCCCGCGTCGATCCAGGCCGCACGATCCATCTCGCGCGAGATGATCTAATCGCAGCCGTCCGCCATCATTAAATGGCCAATCCGACGGCTCCCCGAATGTCTTCAACCTCGAGCTCAAGCCGAGGACACCCCGTGCCACCCACGGCCTCGCCATGTACCAGGCGCCTCCCGAAGCCGGTATTCGAGCATCCGGCCACTTCCGAACAAACTAAGACCTCCATCCGGTTCGTCTGGACCTAAGGAACACAACCATGCATAAAAATAAGTTTGCATGCAATGTTTGGAGAATTTCGAGGTTGGCCGAGGCAAACAAAGTGCCGATGCCATGAAGGTTTGTGTTTTGCATGGTTTGGGCCAAAGGAAGTTCGTGCATGCGTTCTAAGTCGCATGCACGTGAAGGAGGAAAAATAATAAAAGGAACCCACGTTCAACAACAGAGGATATTTCAAAATTTGGAGGAAACCGTTAAGATCCGAAAATCGCGGTGGTTCAGTTTTTTTTGTTCTCTCACGCGGATGAACTAACCCTACCTTGCCTATAAAATGAGGCCGTGGGGATGGAGAAGAGGGCTGAAGTTTTTGGCCAAAAACTTAAAGTCTCGGGAGAGAATACATGCCTCGCGAAGAATACCCCTGTGCACACCACTTGCGTAGCAGAATCCCGAAGCCTCCTTTTTGGATTCGTTTTGTTCCATTTGCAGACTCCATGCACAAAGAAGAAATGGAGAAGACCCCCTGCATGCTACCCCTTGCGCGACAAGAAGAAGAAGGCCGCACTCCAAGCATCACCTTGCGCGCCCGCGGTGCCTTGCACACTTGATGATTAGCGGCTGCCTTGTCTATTGGACTTGCACGATTGAAGAAAGGAAGATGAGCCCGCACCCTTGTGCGGCGGTTGCACCAGCGCGCTGCCTTGTGCCCTTGCACCCTGCGCGTACCCGAGGTCTTGTAACACCATGCGCGCCCTTCTTGTGCCCAAGGCAGAAGCACCACTTGTGCGGCCCTTGCTTGTGACCCTACGCGGCAGTGTGTGTGCAAGAGTGAAAGAAGGTGTGCAAAGGGTGAAGGCCGAGAGGCCCTTGTATATACAAGAAGAAGGGAAGGCCGTATGCCCCTATGTGTGCAAAATGGTGAACCGAGTGTGTGCATAAGGAGTGCACACTTTGAAGGAGAACCCGAGGCCATATCTTGTGTGGGTGAAAAGTGAAGAGCACACTTTGAGTTTGTGTGTGATAAGCAAGTGGAAGAGGCCAAGCTCACTTTTGTGCAAAAAGTAAAAGAATTGTATGCAAGAAGAAGTAAAATGCCGAGGCTCAAACTCACTTGTGTACCAAATGAAGAACATACCCACGGCTTGTGTGTGCACCAAGTGAATACTACACTCATTGTGTGTGTGCAATTTAAGAAGAGGTCGTAGCCTTAAGTTTGTGCAAGAATGAGGTCGTAGCCTTAAGGACTTGCGCGCCGCTTAAGGACTTGCGCGCCGCTTAAAGACTTGCGCGCCCTTATGTTTTTGGGTGCCCTCCTTGTCCAAGTCATCTCCTTAATACCATTCCACCTCTCCTTTTCAAGGATCCAGTCTTCAAGACATTCTTCAAAGCCATCTTTGGCATGTTTTCTTGATTGACTTCCTTCTCTAAAAGGAATTATGTGGAAGGTTTTATTCAACCTCATCATTCAAAGGATGAGAGAATCTTTTAATTTAGGCCTCCTCCTCAGGATTAAGCCCTAATCCATAATTCCTTAAATGCTCTGGGCCTCCTTTTCAGGAGTAAGACCCAATCCCCTAAAACCTGGGCCTCCTTTTCAGGAGTAAGTCCCAAGTCTCCAAAATACTTTTCAATTCCCTCAACCTGGGCCTCCTCCTTAGGAGTAAGTCCCTGTCTTGACAAGTTCCCTTATGGTCGCGCAAGTACACTTGTGCGCCGCCTAGTAGTCGTGCAAGTACTTGCGCGACGCCTTATGGTTGTGCAAGTGACTTGCGCGATCTAAGTGGTAACCGCTCGGTAACCGCTCGGTAACCGCCCAGGGCCTTATTTTGCCTATAAATAGACCCTGTGGGCCCCCCATTCGAGAGGATCTCTTTCCAGAAACTCGGATCAAAGCTCCCGACGCCCAAGTCTCTTCTCAAAGCTTCCAGAACACTTCTAAGGTAATTTCTTACCTAGAATGGAAGATCTAAAGGGAAGAAGGAAGGCCAAGTGTTGAAACTTATCAAACACTTGCGCGCCGACTTAATTCCTTCAATATAACTTGCGCGTCCCCTCTCTGGAAGAACCTCAAGAGGATGATAAAGGGTTTTATAAAGAATCGCTCAAGTATTTCAACTCTGGTTGTAAATCGCGCAAGTATCCCTCATGTCGCGCAAGTATACTTGCGCGACCAATACTTGCGCGCCGCCGCAGGACTTGCGCGACTTTTAATACTTGCGCGCCCCTATCTTTTTGGTGCCCATCTTGCCCATTTTACCCCTCTTAAGCCATTTCACCTTTCCTATTCAAGATTCAGTCTTCAAGATACTCTTCAAAAGCCATTTACGGCATGATTTCTTGACTTGACATCCTTATCTGAAAGGAATTCTGTGAAATACCTCTCAACACCCAGTGATTTAAACATCTTTATGTCACCAAAGATTGAGAGTTCATTCATTTCAACCTCATCCTTTAAGATGAGAAAATTCTAACCTGGGTCTCCTTTTCAGGAATAAGACTCAGTCATAACCTTGGGCTTCCTTTTTAGGAGTAAGCCCCAAGTCCCCTAACCTAGGCTTCCTTCTCAGGAATAAGTCCTAGTCATAAATCTTGGGCATCTTTCTTAAAAATAAGCCCCAATCAAGTTCCCAAACTTGGGCATCCTCCTCAGGAGTAAGCCCCAAACCTTAATCCCTAACCTGGGTCTCCTTTTCAGGAATAAGACTCAGTCATAACCTTGGGCTTCCTTTTCAGGAGTAAGCCCCATGTCCCCTAACCTGGGTCTCCTTTTCAGGAATAAGACTCAGTCATAACCTTGGGCTTCCTTTTCAGGAGTAAGCCCCAAGTCTCTTAAAATTTCTCTTAACCAGTCATAAATTACCTTTGATTTGGGTTTCCTCTTTAGGAATAAAACCCAATCATAAGTCCACTCCTAACTTGGGCATCCTCCTTAGGAGTAAGCCCCAAGATTAGAGTATTCAAATCTCCATGAAGCACATATAACTTTGTGGACCCTGTTCTTGGATTTTCTCCCTAAAAGTAAATCCTAAACCTTCGTCTATCTGGGCAGTCATCTATACATAAGCCCCAAAACAAATTCTTATGATTGCATCTTTTATGGCACAATTGTCTGAATTTTACAAATACCTCTTGTTTCTCACACCGAGCATGACTCACGTGAGCTTAGAGTGTAAAAGTAATTATGACATTCATCTTTGAGCCATTAATCATAAAACATCATATCCCATTCCTCGAACTACGTGGGTTCTGATTCCTTTTTTCAAAACAAAGGATACGTAGGTAGCCCATTTATGGGTTTGATCCCAACATTGAAATAATCTCTGTCCTTCTGAATGACGATAAACTTCAAGTGCCCCACTGAGTGGCTTTAAAACCAGCCTGGTCATCAAAATGACCAAGAGACTTTTATATAAATGTTTTGAAGGATACCATTGACCAAGAATCTCTAAACAAATATAGATGATTCTATATTGATGAAGAACCTCGAATACATATAAAAGATTCTCTAAATTTCTTGCATATTTAATCATTGATTGTTAAAACTAAAGGAAAGCTCATTTTATACTTGGTAATGTAATAAGGATTCACGAACTTAATTTAAATCTATAAAGAGAGTCCCGGAGTAGACAATAATTCCCCTCAAAAAGGTGTGATGAGTCCGACCTCCCATCCTCTCGACCAATGCAAATTCCTAAGCCTCATTAGCCCACAAGATAATGAGCGCCTGCCTTTGGAAAGTAGGTCCAAACGGATGTGGAATCATTGGATGTTTCCGGTTCTACGAACAAACCCGTTAGAAACCGATCGGAACGTTTGAATCTCCCGTCCAGGAGGTCATCCCCGGATTCCGCGCGGAACAAAAATGGTGAACCCGACGTGAATCCTTAACCAAGTTAAAGTGATGTTCTTCTTATCTGTTAGGCCATTTGGGCCAACAAGGCAATCATTGACATGTGCTCATCCAAAAGATGCAGTGGCCGGATTCATCTTGATTATGTCTGTTACATGGAACAGGCACTCTTTTTTTCAAGATCTTCTACAAAAATGGCTTTCCTTAAATTCACCCCTGTGAATACTGCTGCTGGGAACACCTCTACTGTGAGGTCTGCTGCTGTGAAAACCAATGCTTCTACTCCTGCTGGAACGTCATCCGCTCTGAGGATGACATCACCAACTCAGCGTCTTCAACGCTGTGTTTCTAATGCACTGGTTAAGGAGTACCGTCGCAACGGTACTATCCCAACTATGGAGGCCGCTCGTCAAGCCCTCCAAGTTAACAATTCTACCTGGTCGTCCGGACAACGGCGACCAGCAATCAAGAAGCAGGCGGTGCTGACTACCGTCTCCAACCGTTTCGGGTCGTTATCCCCGGAACGCAATTTCCATTCACTCCCTTACTCCGAGGAAGTGAATGAGCAGGTCCCGCAGGACCTTAATTCAAAAAGACAGGAGTCCTTCTCAAGGGATCCCATCAACAATCGCCGCCAGACTCGTGCGGTAGTGCGCCCTCAACATGATGAGGGTACCGGCTCCAGGCATTCAGCTCAGGTTCCTCGAACCCGAGCAGGCAAGATGAATCACCAGAGACGGAATCCGGTTAATAATAGGCAGGTTGTCATCCCTGCCATCTCCGGAGAAGTCCACCAACCTAACTTGGTGGCAAATAACGAGCAGGCATACACACCTATTCGTTTTAATCCCGCTGTCCAGCAGACTCGTCTGGCAGCATCAAGCCGATCCCGCTAGGCAATTCCGGCGGAGTACCATAGGCAGGAACATACACCTGCTTATACATCAGCAGTTAGTCAGCAGGCTCGTCTGACTACATATGATGGATCTCGTCAACAGCGTTTGGCGAAGTGTAATCAGCAGGCACATACACCTGCTAATACTAATCAAGCCTACCAACAGTCTCGTTTGGTAGCGCACGGAGAAGTCAGTCGGAAAGCCCCGACGACAAACAGGAGGCAGACTAAACTCTCTGCCTCCACACTTGAGTACTGTCAGGATTCACTGACAGGAAAAGGAGGTCAGGAGCAGGCACATACACCTACTCCAAGCCCGGAATGGACGTATATCCCTGTTCTGGCGGCTGAAGTCACCAAACATATTTTGTCAATGGTGAAAGAGCAGAAGCAAATTCCTGCTCATATTCTGGATGCTTGCCAGGATATCATAACAGCTTCAACATCATCTCAGGGACAGACACATAAATCTATCCCTAGCAGTGGAGTGACACATCAACAATTTACTCCGGAACAGACACACACATCTGTTCCAGTCCAAGAGGGTTGTGGGGCCTACTCCCCCATATCATATGGACAACCAAGTCAGGCACATACACCTGATTTGAGCGATGATCGTCAGCCTAACCTGACCATCTTTCCTGATCAGGCACATACACCTGCTCAGAGCAATTACTTTCGTCATCAAGTGATTTCTAAAGCGAGTAAGAAGGCATCTAAGAAAAAGATCCGCCCAGCACAGTCAGGAGATCAAAGGCCAATCTACAACAAGGCCTTGCTCGATGCTGGAGTTCTTGAAGCCCTCAGACATTTATCTGTCGGAATTCAAGATTCTACTCCCTCAGTTCCCAATAACAGGAACATTAATCCCGAAGTTCTTCAACAGACACTTCCTCATGAAGACTTGCTTCATGAAAATTCGGTCAATCTTGAAGTTTCTTCTTCAGATGAGAACCACAGGAACCCTCTGTGTGGTCAGAAGACCAAGGAGCACGAGATCTCATCTTTTGCTGTAACCCATCATGAAGGTCCTCCTCATGGTGATGAACTTCGCTGCGAAAGTCCTCTCCGCAGTAGTGATTCACATTGTCTCGAAAATTCTTCAGAAGGCAATGTAGTGACGAGAAAGCCCTCCTATCTCGAGGCACTTGCAAACGTAAAACCAGTCATGTCTGAAGTTTTACTATCGGCAGGTGAAACTCTTTCTCCATCAGAAGATAGCTTGGGGTTCAGGTTATTCTCCGAACCTTCCCTGGGTCATTCATCTTCCAGCATGAATAGTGATTCCTCTACCAATCTTGTTGAATCCGATGAAGCAACAAGGAAACACCAAATCTGGTCCAAACAGGTAGAAGAATCTTCATTTAATGATAAAGAGGAAATGCTGAACATGAGGAAAAAACTGGCAAAAGGTGAAGTACCAGTCATGTTTTGGCCTTTGGCTGATTCACAGTATGACATTCCAAAGATGTTGACGGATGATGGAATCCATGATATTCGTCTTAACATATGGAAAACTCTTTGTCAATTAAAGAAGAAGGTATTATCTTACGATGAATATGAAAATCATCTTAAGATAATAGAAGGGTTACAACGCCAGATTGATTTGGCATCTCTATCAGTCTCTCGGTATCCGAAGGCTGAAAAGCAACAGAGAACCCTTCAACGTTCATGCCTTGGCGCACTAAGAAGATTGCGTCAGTTAATTTCCAATGCTCCATCTAATGTTCATATCAGAGGATGGGGTATTCACGGAGCACTACATTTCACAGTGCTTTCCGGTCAGCAAAGCCCGCCGAAAATGGTCTCATGCAATGTTATTGCCCATGGCCGGCCACAGTCAATGGGCTTTGTTCATAATCAAAATCTTGCTCGAGATCAAGCTTCAACTAGTTCCTCTCAAAATCAAGTATATAGAGAACAGGTTGTTGAATTGCTCCTACATCAAGCAGGCGAGAATATTGCGCAAGCCTCTCGTCTGGAGCAAACACGTCATCAAATGACAGAAGTTTCGGAAATCATCCAACGGTCTGTTGAACCAGGTGATAAAAGTGGATACAGTTTAATGCATCCAGCTAGTTTCCGAACTAAGATCCGCAAGATCAAGAGAGATTTCAAGAAGATCTCAGACATAGCATGTCAAGAGACACCCCAGCTTGCCAGACTGGGGACTTCTCTAACCCAACCCTCAGAATCAATGAATGGGATTCGAGGAGTTGAGCAGAAGCAACAGGAACACCCCCAGTCCATCGGACTGGGGACTTTTTCAAATCTTCAATCCCTCCCTCAGAGAAAGTCAGTATTCTCTCGATTAGGGAATAAGCCTCAAGAGGAACGAAGAGCCAAGATGTCAGGAGATTCTCTCCAAGTGACGGTTCTCCAAGAAATTCCTGAGGGGTCAAGTCAACGGAATGCCATGCCTTATCATGGATATAAAAGGAGACAATATCACAGAAATGCTGATAGAGAGGATTCCATGAAATATGCATCCATTAATGTCATCACTGCCGTTGCTGCTGATTCACCAAATGAGGCTCAATCAGAGGGATCAGATGAAGAGGTTCCTGCTCAAGAAGTTGCGCACACAGACCTAAATGAAGAAGGTGTGCGCACACGTAATCAAAGGCTTACCCAAAATCTGGGTATTCCTTCAAGTAACCCACTTCCCCCTCTCCGAAAAGGATCCAATAAGGGGAAAGGAAAGAATCGGGTTACTTCTCACCCTTCCTCTGAAGGAGGTCAATCGCTCTCATTAGAGCAAAGGCTTGCACAACAGGAGGAAGAAATGAAAGAATTAAGAAGGTTGAATGCAGAACTACTTCAGAGTAGTCTTCTTCTTAAGAATGCTGAAGTCCGACAGCCGAAGGAATTTGTTGTAACTACTGAGATGGATCAGGAATATCCTCCTTTATCAGTACACCCACAGAGGTCTAATCCTACGGGTCAAACGCAACAACGGTTGGCAGCACTACCATTAGTTGCAGCACCAACCTCCACGGCTGTCCAAGCTCCATTCATTGCACCTACCCAAAACCAAGTTCAACCTGACGTTTCTCAAAAGTTAATAACTACGATTGAGTCATTAACAGCTCGGTTAGAAACTATGGAAGGGAAACGGGCGCAAGTTCAACCTGAAAAGAAAGTTTACCCTGAATGGGTAGATTCAATTTCTCCTCCATCCAGTTTTGGAAACCCTATTTTCCCTACTTTCAATGGATCAGGTGACCCTGAACAACATTTGACGCATTACGTGTCTTGTTGTGATCCTATGATGGGAACTCCAGAGCAACAAGAAGCAGTGAAACTCAGATGCTTCGTGCGAACCTTGCAAGGACCAGCTTTTGTCTGGTATACAAGCTTGAAATCCCGGTCAGTCATCGGATGGGAGGATCTTCGTCAAAAATTCCTTCTTCAGTTCAGCTCAACTTTGCCAAAAACGACAGTTTTCGATCTTACAAGCTGCAAGCAAAGGGAGAATGAAAGAGTCTCTGATTTCATTGCTCGTTGGAAGGGATTAACGTATTCCTTGAGTTTATCACTCCCTCAGGAGGAATTATTGCCAATCTGTGTGGCAAATTTGCGTGACGAATTACGCACGCCATTGATCCCTGTGAAATACACAGGAGGGTTTCGAGACCTTACTTCAATCGCTCAACCGATTGAAGATTCCCTTATGCAGGCTAAGGTTAAATCTCGTGTAATTCCATCAGCTCCAGGAAGAAGAATGGGTAAAGCAGAAACTGCTACAGTTATGCTTAAACAGGCACCTATACCTATTTCTACTTCAAAACCTTCATCTTCTCGAAGGGCTCCACCTCCTGAACGCCAACAACAAAGGCTGTTTCGTCCAAATGATCAAAAAGATCAACGACGAAAACAATTTGAGGATATGAAGAGTAAAACATACTCTTTCCGAAGTGAGCAAGTTCCTGGTTACTTCATTTCAGCTCTGGAGAATAATTTGGTTCAATTACCAGTGCCGAAGAGACCAAACAAGGAAGGAGATGAAGACCGTCCCAATTATTGTCCCTTTCATCAAATGTTGGGGCATCCCATCCAGGAGTGTTTTGTCTTTAAAGACCTCCTACAAAAGATGGTCGACTTGGGACAAGTCAAATTGAAGGGTTCTTCAGCTCATGTAGCGTGTATTACCGCTACAGATCTAGAGGAAGGAGGCGAGTGGCAGGAAGTCAAAAGCAAAACTGCGAAAAAATATGATGATTGGATGGTCAGAAAGACAATCAATCGGACCCATTCCATTTTGCGAACACAATTGAAGAAGCCAATTGTGTCTCCTACAAAAGCTGCAGTAAAGCCTCCATCAAAAGACAAATCCTCAAAAGGGCAGAGCAATTCAAAGAAGAAAGAGGAACCAGGAGAAGATGAGTATGTATCAAAGCCTAAATTGTCTTTGACTCTGGCAGATTTCATGCCATCTACTTCAAAGCAACGGGCACCGTCCCACCAAACGGCACAGCCTAAACAGGCTAACTTGGCAGAGTCTTTATCAGACGAAGAATTGATCTTTGGTTCTGTTAATATGATTCAATTAACAGATTCATATTCCAGTCTTGATGAGCCTGAATTCCCTGTATCAAATAAAGGAACCCGAGGAAGTTCTAGAGGTTCAGGATATAGGGGAAGACGTGGATCTTTCCGAAGCCACCACTCTAATTCTACCCCTGCTAGCACGGTATATGCAGCAGAAACTCGTGGTAGAGCCCTTCAGCGAGCTCAAAATGAACAAGCAAGTTCTTCTGCCAATGGCCAACTCAGCTTCGGCACAGTTATTTTGGAAGACCGATTAAATGTTCCATCTTCTTTATCTCAGCAAGTAAATGGATCTAATCAGTCTAATTTTCCAAAACCAAAGATGTTGCCTACTTCAATACAAGAGGCATCAGCTTCCAAAGCATCTGCTTCCAAGATACCTGCTAAACCACATATTCCTATTGGGAAACGCAGGCCTCTAGATCAAAAGTATGATATATTGAAACACTTGGCCCAAGTACCAGCCAAATTATCAATTTTGGATGCTTTGAATCTATCAAAAGATCTTCGGAAAGCACTCATCGAAGCTTTATCAAGTCCTCAGGAGTTTGAAGCTGAAATTGCTCCAGCTGAAATTTATCACATAGAGAATAATCCTGCAGAATGCCATGCAGTGATATCTTTTACTGATAAAGATGAAGATGATGTTGTGCATGGGCACATAAAACCTTTGTACCTATCTGGAAAAGTCAATGGTATAGATGTTCGAAGAGCTTTTATTGACAATGGTTCAGGAGTCAACCTCATGCCCATTCGCACACTTCGTCGATTGGGCCTCACGGAATCTGATTTATCTCCTTCTACCATGATGTTGCAAGGATATGATAAAAATGAACAAGAACCACTGGGAGAAGTTACACTCAGAACTCAGTTTGGAGATCTTGTTTCCAATTCAGATTTCATGATTGTTGATCAAGACTCAGCTTTCAATATCTTGCTTGGAAGACCCTGGTTACATCAGCATGCAGCTATTCCGTCATCATACCATCAATGTCTCAAATACTGTTTCGATGGTCAAGTTGGAACATTATATGGTGATAAGGCCCCGTTCAAAACATGTGAGTCTCAATACATTGAGGCGGAATTTTATCACATGAAGGGAAGAGAAAAATCTACAATGAAGGAAATTACCAAAGTTAATGCTCCATATGGTTTGGAAAAAATTCCAATAAATCCATTTTCACATGTGAGTACAGATTATGTGTTACCTATCAGTCAAATTGACAAAATAGGCCCAAATCAAAATACTCTTATGGAAAGATCCATAATGTCAATTACGGCAATCGAGCCAGACAACATGGGAGAAATTGGTAACTTACCAAGCAACGATGAAAGCATAAGTGGTGACGTTTTCATTTCGTCTGCTGAAATCCAACAAGTCTATACTTCGCTAATCAGGCCAGAAGAAGTTATAGCAACACCAGAGGTGAATGTTGATGTCGATTCTCAATCCATCATCTCCTCTTTATTTCCCAACGAAGACCCTTTTTCATCAATAGGGACGGAAATGGAAGCTTCTTCTTCAAAATGTGAAAATTTTGACATCTCCTATGATCATGAGAATTTCGTTTTTTCATCTACTTTGCAAGTAGAAACGGAAGATATAACACATGATGAAGAGGAAGAGGAAGATCTTAGAGATGCTCCTCCAGCATTTGAAGAGGGTATCTCTACCACTGTGGATGAACTCAGAGAAGTAAATCTGGGTACAGAGAAAGATCCACACCCCACTTTAATTAGTGCGGCCATGACCCTTGAAGAACAAGAGATGTATATTTCTTTTCTAAAGCAAAATAAAGATATTTTTGCTTGGAATTATACAGAGATGCCTGGCCTTGATCCTGATGTTGCCACCCATCATTTGGGTTTGCCAAAAGAACATCGAGGATTCAAGCAAGCCGCGAGAAGAACACACCCAACCTATGCTTCCAAAATCGAGGCTGAAGTGGATAAGCTTATCAAAGCTAACTTCGTCAGAGAAGTTCAATATCCCAAGTGGTTGGCCAATATTGTCCCAGTAAAGAAAAAGAACGGACAAATTAGGGTTTGCATCGATTTCAGAGATCTTAATCGGTATTGTCCCAAAGATGATTTTCTAGTTCCGATTACAGAACTCTTAATTGATGTGACGGCTGGCTATGAAGTACTTTCTTTCATGGATGGATATTCTGGATATAATCAGATCCGAATGGCCCCAGAAGATGAGGAATATACAGCCTTCAGAGCTCCTCAAGGTGTGTTTTGTTACCGGGTGATGCCCTTTGGTTTAAAGAATGCAGGTGCAACATATCAACGCGCCATGCATCGTATCTTCAAACCTTTTCTAGGGAAATTTGTTGAATGCTATGTAGATGATTTGGTGGTTAAATCCAAACAACGTTTTGATCACTTGGCTGATTTGGAAATCATATTCCACAAGCTTCGACAACATAATTTGATGATGAACCCCTTAAAATGTGCTTTTGGGGTAACCTCAGGAAAATTCCTCGGCTTTGTTGTACGCCATCGTGGTATTGAAGTCGATCCTGAGAAGACCAAATCAATCCTCGGTATGTCACCTCCTCAGAATTTGAAAGAATTATGAGGACTTCAAGGACACTTAGCCTATATTCGGCGTTTCATCGCCAATTTGGCAGGCAAAAGTTTACCTTTTACCAAATTATTGAAGAAAGGAGTCACTTACCAGTGGACTAAAGAATGTCAAGAAGCATTTGATGTTCTCAAGAAATACCTCTTAAGTCCACCAGTACTCATGCCACCTGTTGAGGGTAGACCTCTTATCCTCTATGTGACAGCTTTAGAGCGATCATTGGGTGCCTTTCTCGCTCAAAAGAATGATGCTGGGAATGAAAATAGTCTCTACTATCTCAGTAGAACTATGCTTGAAGCAGAAACCCGGTATTCGAGTATTGAAAAATGCTGCCTAGCATTAATCTTTGCAGTTCAGAAACTGAGACACTACCTGCAACATCACGAGGTCCAATTGGTATCTCGTAATAATCCACTCAAATTCATCCTTAGTCATCCAATGCTTACAGGACGTCTGGCAAGGTGGGCGGTTATTTTACAGCAGTTCGACATCCAGTATGTGTCTCAAAAGGCAATTAAGGGCCAAGCTCTGGCTGATTTCCTGGCTGAACACCCTTCAGTGGAAGACACGTATTCAGATATCGAACTCCCTGATAAGGAAGTTTTTTCTATTCAAGAGAATCCTCAAACATGGGAAATGTATTTTGATGGTGCTTCTAGAAGTCCAACAGGGAAGAAAATGGAAAATCCTAAATTCAACAAAGTTGGTTTAGGAATTGTGCTCATTTCTCCAGATAAGGCAGTGTTACCTTATTCCTTTTTGTTGTGGGAAGGTGGTACCAATAATGAAGCTGAATACCAAGCTCTCATTGCAGGCTTGGAGTTAGCGCTTCAAGCACAAGTGAATCACTTAAAGGTAAAAGGTGATTCAGACCTGGTAATCAAACAAGTCAATGGGGATTATGCCATCAGAAAAGAAGAATTAATCCCTTTGTATGATTACGTCAGAGAGTTAATGTCGGAATTCCCTTCAGAACCGACATTTTCTTATGTCCCAAGATCACAAAATGCTCAAGCTGATGCACTGGCTAATATAGCCACAGCTTTAGCAGATCCAAATCGGGACGAGACAACCATCTGTATTGCCCACCGTCATGCAATTTCACCTTATGTTCAAGTCAGAACAGAGGAAATTAATGAAATTAGTCCCATTCCTGAACCATATGGTCATACTACAGGATGGATGCCACCTATCAGGGAATACCTTCAAAATGGAACACTTCCACCTGATAGAGCCGAGAGAGAACAAATTCGGCGACGTGTGGTCAATTTTACTCTTTATGATGGTCCAAACTACCTCGAGAAAATTCTCTACAAACGTGGTTTTGATGGAGTTCTCTTCAGATGTATTGATGGTGAAGAGACAATGGCTGTCATAAAAGAAGTGCATGCAGGAGTCTGTGGTGCCCACCAGTCTGGACATAGACTGTCTGATCAAATTCGAAGGCTTGGATACTTTTGGCCTTCAATGATACAAGATTGTGTTAATTTCACAAAGAAGTGTCATTCATGCCAAGTATATGCCAACTTCATTCATCAACCTCCAGAGTTGCTTCATACGGCTAAATACTCATGGCCATTTGCCACATGGGGAATGGATGTGGTAGGACCTTACCCTTCAGCTACGGCCAAGCAGTTTAAGTACATTCTTACTGCTACTGATTTCTTTTCCAAATGGGCAGAGGCAGTACCTCTCAAAGAAGTCAGTTCTAAATGCATTGTTAGCTTCATCAAGTCTAACATCATTACTAGATTTGGTGTCCCTCATACCATATTGACAGACAACGGCACCAACTTCTGTTCTTCTGAGGTAAAGAGATTGTATCAAGAATACAACATTAAGTCCAACCATTCATCTCGATATCATGCAGCGGCTAATGGCCAGATAGAGGCCTTCAACAAGACTCTTTCAAATATACTGCAAAAGATGGTGGATAAAGATAAGAGGTCATGGCCTGATAAACTCTATCATGCTTTATGGGCTTATCGGACTACCACTCGCAATGCAACGCGGTCTACTCCATATTCATTGGTATATGGAACAGAAGCAGTCTTGCCAATTGAAGTTCAATTGCCCTCACTCAGAATAGCCATTTGTGATCAGTTATCAACAGATGAGCAATCCCAAAAGCGTTTGAATGAATTGGAACAGTTAGATGAGAAAAGATTGTGCACTTTGCACCACTTGGAAATCTATCAGAATCGAATAGCACGAGCTTTTAACAAAAAAGTTCATCTTCGTTCATTCATTCAGGGAGAATTGGTATTGGTTCTCAGAACACCAATGATACCAGGAAAGAAACCTCCCAAGCTTGAACCAAAATGGGAAGGGCCTTATTCAGTACATAAGGTCTATTCCAATGGAGCGTATTCTCTGATTTCAATGGATGGAGAACACATCACGACTCCAACTAATGCCAGATTTCTGAAGAAGTATTTTGTATAAACACAAAATATTGTTCCTAGAACCAAGACTTACAATTGGTTCATACACCAAGGTCCGGTATGACCTTAAACTACACCAAGGTCCGGTATGACCTTAAACTACACAAAGGTCCGATATGACCTTAAACTACACCAAGGTCCGGTATGACCTTAAACTACACCAAGGTCCGGTATGACCTTAAACTACACCAAGGTCCGGTATGACCTTAAACTACACAAAGGTCCGGTATGACCTTAAACTACACCAAGGTCCGGTATGACCTTAAACTACACCAAGGTCCGGTATGACCTTAAACTACACAAAGGTCCGGTATGACCTTAAACTACACAAAGGTCCGGTATGACCTTAAACTACACCAAGGTCCGGTATGACCTTAAACTACACAAAGGTCCGGTATGACCTTAAACTACACCAAGGTCCGGTATGACCTTAAACTACACCAAGGTCCGGTATGACCTTAAACTACACCAAGGTCCGGTATGACCTTAAACTACACCAAGGTCCGGTATGAATTTAAACTACACCAAGGTCCGGTATGACCTTAAACTACAACTTCGTCCAACATGACGTTAAACTGTGTCACCTTCAATGTCCGAGATGACATTAAACTAAATTTTGTCCCTGCAACATGACATTAAACTGTGCAGCACCAATAGTCCTAACTGCAAGACTTTAAACTGCACAGTCCCTGATTTTGTCCTACATGACAATAAACTGTATAGAAGTTCCTATATTTTGTCCGAGATGACATTAAACTATATTTTGTCCTAGCGACATGACATTAAACTGTGTGGCACTTTCATCGTCCAGCATGACGTTAAAACTGTGTTAAGTCCCTTATTGTCCTACATGACACTAAACTGTATTCTGTCCGAGATGACATTAAACTATATTGTGTCCTAGCAACATGACATTAAACTGTGTGGCACTTCCAACGTCTAGCATGACGATAAACTGTAAAAAGATCAGAACTGATATCCTCAT
Organism: Viscum album; assembly: GCA_963277665.1. Taxonomy (NCBI): domain Eukaryota; kingdom Viridiplantae; phylum Streptophyta; class Magnoliopsida; order Santalales; family Viscaceae; genus Viscum; species Viscum album. The sequence goes on from OY728133.1 coordinate 1,116,826,071, forward strand.
ATTGATTCACCTTAGTCTTAGCTACATGACTTTAAACTGTACAGCATCAGTTCGTCCTTGCTATATGACGCTAAAACTATACAACAATGGTCCAGTATGACTTTAAACTGCAACTTCGTCCCACACGACATTAAAACTGTGAAAAAGTTCCATAAACAGTCCAGCATGACCTTAAAACTGCATCATTCCTGGTCCATGTATACGACCATAAACTATTTGCAAATATGTCCAGCAAGACGTTAAATTGTGACGTCTTAACTACATGACGTTAAACTGTATAAAAGTCTCTCACGTCCGGAAAGACGTTAAACTATATAATCATCAAAAGTCCAGCATGACATTAAAACTGCACAATCCCCCTTTCGTCCAATATGACGTTAAACTGTATTGTCCCCATCGTCCTAACTACATGACGCTAAACTGTACAGAAAATCCTTGATATGTCCTACATGACATTAAACTGTGCATCGTTAAGGTTGTTATTACCTCTTGTTTCTCACACCGAGTATGACTCACGTGAGCTTAGAGCGAACATCAACCATAACACTCCCTTTGGGCCACTAACCATGTGTAAGTCCCAACAACATTTTTTTTAGATCATTGTCCACAAGAACAACATGATCATTAATTCATTCTTTAATTGAACTACACAGACTTTGATCCTTGCCCTCCAGGCTGGGTATGTAGGCAACCTCCCAAGGTTCAAGCCCAAAAAAACAATCTCTTCACATCGGTTCACCACCATCTCATATGATGTTGATTTGTGAAACCGCCCCTGAAATCAATATCTTTACATTGATTCATTTTCGTCCTTGTTATATGACGTTAAACTATACAACACTTTTGTCCAGTACGACAATAAACTACAATATTCTTTGATTTCCTCATTTGAGAAGGAACCATTATTAACATTGATTCTTTTTCAATCATGGTTTTCATTTTCAAAAAGACTACGTACATACATGGTAATGCCTAAACTTTTTATCTTAGGTTAAAACCATCATTGCACTAAAGTCCCTTTTCACCCTTCACATGTACGAACCAAATTTGTACAAAGGGTAGTTTCTAGAACTACGTGGACTTGATTCCCATCTTTATGGGATACGTAGGAACATTCGAGTGTCCCTCGAATCCAGTCCCAAGTCTTTTGGGCCTAACCCCAAATTTCACTTTCAGTCCCTTGGCTGAAAAGTCCTCATGAAAACACACACTGTGTATTCATTATTATGGTCCGAATTCTATGACCCCAAAAACTAAGATCACTCATCCTTTCGTCCTGCACGACGTTAAACTGCATTTCAAGAACTACGTATGGCTTGATTCTCATTCTTATGAGATACGTAGTGAAGTCCAAGTTTCAATTCAGGACCCAGCCACAACATGATTATGGTTTTCATTGACCTATGTATCTCTATATACATTGGAAAATACCCATCTTTATGTATTATAATCCTAACCTTAAATATTTTCAGATCTTCATAACCCTTTTTCATGACTTATGGTCACAAAAATGTCAAACTTCTGAGAATTCTTTTGCCTGACTATGCAGCACGTGCCCATAGGTGGCCTTGCATAAACAGTCCACATAACAGACTTGTCAGCCAAGAGATGCTATTTATTTGACCATGCAGCCAATGCCCATAGGTGGCCCTGCATGTTTTCAACCCCCTAACGGGTTTGTTAAATAATAGTAACTTCATTCTTGGGAAGAATGCCTCTTTTGTCCTTATTTGTCTTAAACGACAGTATGTAGGGATCCGCAAAAATAGCCATCCTTAACATATTTGTCCCATATCCTTTTTCATGATCTAAAAGTATTCAAGTCTATGGTTTATTCTTCTTCCCTACGTTTGGGTCAGACCTTCGTAGGAGTGATATTCATCCAGTTCTTCGATATTCTTGTTTGGAAATATCTTCTCTATATTCAAGTACCTCTTTCCATACAACAAACTCTATGCTTTAGAAAATTTGAATCTCCATAAACATTCACTAGCTTTTAGCACTAGGAAAGTAAATTTCTGGGAGTTCTTTTGCCTGACTATGCAGCACGTGCCCATAGGTGGCCTTGCATAAACAGTCCACATAACAGACTTGTCAGCCAAAAGATGCTATTTTATTTGACTATGCAGCCAATGCCCATAGGTGGCCCTGCATATTTCAACCCCCTAACGGGTTTTGTTAAATAATAGTAACTTCATTCTTGGAAACTACTTCTTCTAATGCCTTTTAGCTCTTTTTCATATCATTCCTCAGATTCAAATATTCTTAAGCCATAGTTTACATTTTTTTCCCTCATACTTGAGTATGGTAATATGTTTTCAGATAAATTGTCAAGGAATTGAATCCATTTTTTCTTTTTAATCCATTTCCGGTCAAAGCTATTTCGACCTTAAACATTAGCCCCTTTATGTCCAGCTTGCATGACTTTAAACTGCCCACACAAAAGACAAAGGAACTCTGAATAAAAGTCAAGTTCCAGCTCACTAAATATACATTTTTTGTATGATTTAGGTAATATTGAGCAATTATATGATTCAAAGTTTGATTTCCTCAGAGTCAAATCCTCTTTTCTCTCCGGATCCAACTCTGAGGGGGGACTTTTGTTGACGCTCCTTTCGTCACAGAGTCTAAAACAAGGAAATTGGGGAAGAAAATTGGGAAAGATTTGAAGTCAAAGTGATTCAAGCTTATGAAGTGGAAATGGAATTTGGCATTAGGAAACTTGGTTACTTTGTTTTATACAAAGCCTTAAGATTGAAGCCCTAAGACTTACTTTGCAAAAATTTTAAGCCAATCAAGGAGGCCAGCTGAGGACAACCACCTAGAGCTCATGCGGGACACGAGGATCAACCGCGCTCAAGGGGTGTCCTCAAGGCCAAGGCGACACCCTGAGGCAACGCGCCCCCGGAGGAGCGCACATGGTGGGCGCATAGCGCGCCCAAGGAGTATAGTTGGCGCTTGGAGCGCGCTCGCAGAGGCAGGGGTGGGCGCAGAGCGCGCCCGCAGAAGAACACGGTGCGGGGCGGCACCGTGGAGGTTGGGAGTTCAATCGAGGTGTAGCGGGCAGCGCTACTTTCATAAACCGCGGAAAAACTGAGAGCCGCTTCGATGTGGGACGCGGGATTTTCAGCCGGGATCTAATCTCGGCCGTCCGCTTCATCCCGCGTCGATCCAGGCCGCACGATCCATCTCGCGCGGGATGATCTAATCGCAGCCGTCCGCCTTCATTAAATGGCCAATCCGACGGCTCCCCGAATGTCTTCAACCTCGAGCTCAAGCCGAGGACACCCCGTGCCACCCACGGCCTCGCCATGTACCAGGCGCCTCCCGAAGCCGGTATTCGAGCATCCGGCCACTTCCGAACAAACTAAGACCTCCATCCAGTTCATCTGGACCTAAGGAACACAACCATGCATAAAAATAAGTTTGCATGCAATGTTTGGAGAATTTCGAGGTTGGCCGAGGCAAACAAAGTGCCGAGGCCATGAAGGTTTGTGTTTTGCATGGTTTGGGCCAAAGGAAGTTCGTGCATGCGTTCTAAGTCGCATGCACGTGAAGGAGGAAAAATAATAAAAGTAACCCACGTTCAACAACAGAGGATATTTCAAAATTTGGAGGAAACCGTTAAGATCCGAAAATCGCGGTGGTTCAGTTTTTTTTGTTCTCTCACGCGGATGAACTAACCCTACCTTGCCTATAAAATGAGGTCGTGGGGATGGAGAAGAGGGCTGAAGTTTTTGGCCGAAAACTTAAAGTCTCGGGAGAGAATACATGCCTCGCGAAGAATACCCCTGTGCACACCACTTGCGTAGCAGAATCCCGAAGCCTCCTTTTTGGATTCGTTTTGTTCCATTTGCAGACTCCATGCACGAAAGAAGAAATGGAGAAGACCCCCTGCATGCTACCCCTTGCGCGACAAGAAGAAGAAGGCCGCACTCCAAGCATCACCTTGCGCGCCCGCGGTGCCTTGCACACTTAATTATTAGCGGTTGCCTTGTCTATTGGACTTGCACGATTGAAGAAAGGAAGATGAGCCCGCACCCTTGCGTGGCGGTTGCACCAGCGCGCTGCCTTGTGCCCTTGCACCCTGCGCGTACCCGAGGTCTTGTAACACCATGCGCGCCCTTCTTGTGCCCAAGGCAGAAGCACCACTTGTGTGGCCCTTGCTTGTGACCCTACGCGGCAGTGTGTGTGCAAGAGTGAAAGAAGGTGTGCAAAGGGTGAAGGCCGAGAGGCCCTTGTATATACAAGAAGAAGGGAAGGCTGTATGCCCCTATGTGTGCAAAATGGTGAACCGAGTGTGTGCATAAGGAGTGCACACTTTGAAGGAGAACCCGAGGCCATATCTTGTGTGGGTGAAAAGTGAAGAGCACACTTTGAGTTTGTGTGTGATAAGCAAGTGGAAGAGGCCAAGCTCACTTTTGTGCAAAAAGTAAAAGAATTGTATGCAAGAAGAAGTAAAATGTCGAGGCTCAAACTCACTTGTGTACCAAATGAATAACATACCCACGGCTTGTGTGTGCACCAAGTGAATACTACACTCATTGTGTGTGTGCAATTTAAGAAGAGGTCGTAGCCTTAAGTTTGTGCAAGAATGAGGTCGTAGCCTTAAGGACTTGCGCGCCGCTTAAGGACTTGCGCGCCGCTTAAAGACTTGCGCGCCCTTATGTTTTTGGGTGCCCTCCTTGTCCAAGTCATCTCCTTAATACCATTCCACCTCTCCTTTTCAAGGATCCAGTCTTCAAGACATTCTTCAAAGCCATCTTTGGCATGTTTTCTTGATTGACTTCCTTCTCTAAAAGGAATTATGTGGAAGGTTTTATTCAACCTCATCATTCAAAGGATGAGAGAATCTTGTAATTTAGGCCTCCTCCTCAGGATTAAGCCCTAATCCATAATTCCTTAAATGCTCTGGGCCTCCTTTTCAGGAGTAAGACCCAATCCCCTAAAACCTGGGCCTCCTTTTCCGGAGTAAGTCCCAAGTCTCCAAAATACTTTTCAATTCCCTCAACCTGGGCCTCCTCCTTAGGAGTAAGTCCCTGTCTTGACAAGTTCCCTTATGGTCGCGCAAGTACACTTGCGCGCCGCCTAGTAGTCGTGCAAGTACTTGCGCGACGCCTTATGGTTGTGCAAGTGACTTGCGCGACCTAAGTGGTAACCTCTCGGTAACCGCTCGGTAACCGCCCAGGGCCTTATTTTGCCTATAAATAGACCCTGTGGGCCCCCCATTCGAGAGGATCTCTTTCCAGAAACTCGGATCAAAGCTCCCGACGCCCAAGTCTCTTCTCAAAGCTTCCAGAACACTTCTAAGGTAATTTCTTACCTAGAATGGAAGATCTAAAGGGAAGAAGGAAGGCCAAGTGTTGAAACTTATCAAACACTTGCGCGCCGACTTAATTCCTTCAATATAACTTGCACGTCCCCTCTCTGGAAGAACCTCAAGAGGATGATAAAGGGTTTTATAAAGAATCGCTCAAGTATTTCAACTCTGGTTGTAAATCGCGCAAGTATCCCTCATGTTGCGCAAGTATACTTGCGCGACCAATACTTGCGCGCCGCCGCAGGACTTGCGCGACTTTTAATACTTGCGCGCCCCTATCTTTTTGGTGCCCATCTTGCCCATTTTACCCCTCTTAAGCCATTTCACCTTTCCTATTCAAGATTCAGTCTTCAAGATACTCTTCAAAAGCCATTTACGGCATGATTTCTTGATTTGACATCCTTATCTGAAAGGAATTCTGTGAAATACCTCTCAACACCCAGTGATTTAAACATCTTTATGTCACCAAAGATTGAGAGTTCATTCATTTCAACCTCATCCTTTAAGATGAGAAAATTCTAACCTGGGTCTCCTTTTCAGGAATAAGACTCAGTCATAACCTTGGGCTTCCTTTTTAGGAGTATGCCCCAAGTCCCCTCACCTAGGCTTCCTTCTCAGGAATAAGTCCTAGTCATAAATCTTGGGCATCTTTCTTAAAAATAAGCCCCAATCAAGTTCCCAAACTTGGGCATCCTCCTCAGGAGTAAGCCCCAAACCTTAATCCCTAACCTGGGTCTCCTTTTCAGGAATAAGACTCAGTCATAACCTTGGGCTTCCTTTTCAGGAGTAAGCCCCAACTCCCCTAACCTGGGTCTCCTTTTCAGGAATAAGACTCAGTCATAACCTTGGGCTTCCTTTTCAGGAGTAAGCCCCAAGTCTCTTAAAATTTCTCTTAACCAGTCATAAATTACCTTTGATTTGGGTTTCCTCTTTAGGAATAAAACCCAATCATAAGTCCCCTCCTAACTTGGGCATCCTCCTTAGGAGTACGCCCCAAGATTAGAGTATTCAAATCTCTATGAAGCACATATAACTTTGTGGACCCTGTTCTTGGATTTTCTCCCTAAAAGTAAATCCTAAACCTTCGTCTATCTGGGCAGTCATCTATACATAAGCCCCAAAACAAATTCTTATGATTGCATCTTTTATGGCACAATTGTCTGAATTTTACAAATACCTCTTGTTTCTCACACCGAGCATGACTCACGTGAGCTTAGAGTGTAAAAGTAATTATGACATTCATCTTTGAGCCATCAATCATAAAACATCATATCCCATTCCTCGAACTACGTGGGTTCTGATTCCTTTTTTCAAAACAAAGGATACGTAGGTAGCCCATTTATGGGTTCGATCCCAACATTGAAATAATCTATGTCCTTCTGAATGACGATAAACTTCAAGTGCCCCACTGAGTGGCTTTAAAACCAGCCTGGTCATCAAAATGACCAAGAGACTTTTATATAAATGTATTGAAGGATACCATTGACCAAGAATCTCTAAACAAATATAGATGATTCTATATTGATGAAGAACCTCGAATACATATAAAAGATTCTCTAAATTTCTTGCATATTTAATCATTGATGGTTAAAACTAAAGGAAAGCTCATTTTATACTTGGTAATGTAATAAGGATTCACGAACTTAACTTAAATCTATAAAGAGAGTCCCGGAGTAGACAATAATTCCCCTCAAAAAGGTGTGATGAGTCCAACCTCCCATCCTCTCGACCAATGCAAATTCCTAAGCCTCAGTAGCCCACAAGCTAATGAGCGCCTGCCTTTGGAAAGTAGGTCCAAACGGATGTGGAATCATTGGATGTTTCCGGTTCTACGAACAAACCCGTTAGAAACCGATCGGAACGTTTGAATCTCCCGTCCAGGAGGTCATCCCCGGATTCCGCGTGGAACAAGAACACATATTCACCTAACGATATACATTAAATATGGGTGATATAATAGCCCAATAAGAGGATAGATAAGAAAAATATTTCATTGGGTGAACATAAAAATATCATAGGCAAAGGATAAGGTACGTGTGATGAAGAATTAATAAGAGACGTGAAATGTTGCAATCCATAAAAATGAAAATTAATTTCATAGTGGTTATCTACCAATCATACATGTTAACAAAGCTATCATATTTTTCACACCTCATATCACTTCAAATCGAGATATTTTACACTTTACCGAATACATTGGAGTGCGGTATAATTCCCTGTGTACCTGTCACATCATAACATTATAATTTATCTAGAAGGAAAAAATGAACATATATATGAAATGATCAAAACTAGCTGTTGCTATGGAATGGGTTTTATAACATATGAACATATTCATAAACATTGGGTTAATAAAATTCTGTGGGAATACCATACATGATATGATAACCATCATCCTTGAGTGAGAACTAAAAGCTGTATTTTTAAAAAGTGTTCTTTTGGAAAAAATTTGTTTCTCATAAACATTAGTAGAAAACATTTATATCTAAGAAAAGAAAGATAATGATAAAAAATTATTTTTCAATAGTAACTATACCAAAAATGTATAAACAGATGGAGAAATTGAAGAATGAATATTGGGTTTATGATTCCCCCTTATCTAGTATCCGATCATTTTCTTCACTTAAATATACTCTATAACCACATTATATTTATTTATTAAAAATAAAATAACCTTTTTAAAATTAATATTGTTCATTATGGTTTCAATATGTATTTTATGGGTCTTTGAATGAGTTATAGAGTTTAAAAATATTGTTTGGAAATGTTCGTTTTTATGGTTTTCTTGAGCGGTTCACATGTATTCTTAAATGAATGTTCATGTAGAATATGGATAAAAATATTGAATTGATATTTAATGTCATTAATGATATTACAGAAGATTAAATTATCTTACAATGAATAATTTTATATACCCTGTGGATATATCATTAGATTAGAAATATATTATAATTGTTTAGGTTAATTTGGGTGGTCTTTTCACCACGACGATCTTGTTTTGTATAATCATTTAGTAATATGCACATAAGATAGTTATAAATCATGAATTGTCACACCCTGACGACAAATTACCTTATTTTTTCTTCTTTCTTGGTCCCGGTTTAAAATTTTCAATGTTTAATTGGGTTGGCGGTTTCACGCCGGTGCGCGGTCACCGCATCGTTAGCGGTGACCGTGTGTTCGGCCCGGGTGGCCGTGTGTTCACCCGACATTTTAAATATTAAAAATTTTAAGTTGACAATGTATTATTATTAAATTATTGTTATTATTTTTGAAGTTATTCATATTTTTTGTGTGTCTTCATACGTGTTTATATATGTGTATATATATATGTGTGTATATATATACATATATATATATATATATGTTTATGTCTTCTTATATATAAGTATATACGTTTATATGTGTATGTATATATATAAATATATGTTTATATATGTTTAGATATAGGTATATATGTCAGTATATGTATATATATATATATATTTGGGTGTGTGTGTTTATTTTGTTTAAGTGATTTTAATATCCTAAATTTTTTGATTAAAAATAATTATTATTAAAATTAACTATTTTTTTAATTCTTATTATTATTCTTATTATTATTTTTATTATTATTATTATTATTATTATTATGTTGTTATTATTTATATATATATATAATTTTTTTAACCAAAACCATCGCTTCCCCCACTCTCTCTCTCTTCTGTTCGGTGGCCCCCATCCACCTCACCTTCTCCCCGACCTAGCTACGTGCGCTGCCCTCTTTCAGGCCGCTGCCTCACCGACCCTCCACCTCTCCGGCCCTCCGCCTCGCTGCACCCCCCATCCGGCTCCCGCTCTGCCCGGCGCCCTCCACCGCTCCCCCTGGCCTCGCGCACCCACTTGCGCCCGTGACTCGCCGCGCCGACCCCGCTCCCGACCACCGCCCCCTCTCCTCCGGTGTCTCCGCCCCGCACCCTCCGAGTCACCTCCCTGACGCTGCACTGTCGTCAGTCCCCTGGACGCCCTCCCAGCCTGCTCCCTCTATCACGCAATGCCGCCCTGTGCCGCTGCCCTCCCGCAGGATCCCAGCCCGCTGCCTCTGTATCCCGCCTGCACCGGCGCTCTGCCACGCCTCTCGGTGGATCATGGTCGCCGGCTTCCACCCTTGTCGGCACCGCGCTTTCCGGCACCGGCCCTGCCGGTGTCGTGCTGCCCCTACCGGCGACGTCCCGGTATTTCCGCGCCCTGTTGACGTCGTCTCGGCTTGCGCCCGCCCTGTTGGTGCTATTCCCGTCGGCGTTGTTTCGGCCAGCCCGTGCCTTGCCGGTGTTGTCCTGACCTCCCGTTGTGCGTCCCACAGCCCCGGTGAACCCCACTTAGACCCTTCTGGTTGAGAATACCTCTGTGTCGAGGTGAGGATTGCATTGTTTATTTGTTTGTATAATTTTAGGTCAACACTTTATTGTGTTTCTAAGTCCATTGATATTTTTATGTTTTGTGTTGGTCCCCGCCGATTCGTCGACTTGCATGTTTTTGAGCGCAGGCTCAATGCGGGTCACGTCGTCATGTTTGGACTGCATGTCGAGGTAGGTTTTCTCCCACTGCACTTTCCTTTAACATTTGAATTTATTTATTCCTTGTCTTTTTATTGAATTTCAGTAAATTTAAAGTAGTATTAAATAGTTATACTTAGTGCGGTGACTTGTGGAAAATTAAATCTGTTTAATTCTTTCATTTCACTGGAAGCATTTTTCTTAGACTTAATTGAGTGTTTTTTTTTTGATATGGCTAAATGAGTTCTTTTTAAAGTTTCAAAGACATGTTGAAGTGTGATTGAAAATGGTTTTTGTGTGTGTAAACTGGCAGGTGTATTGTTTATGGAAAATTGTGTTCTCTTAAAAACTTGAATAGAGAAAATGCTCGTTTTTTCTTTAAAATTGTTTTTTGAAACATCATGTGTGGATAATTTTTTGTTTAAATTTTTTTTCCTTTGACGTGTGGATACAATTTTGGTTTTAATTTCAGAAATAGAATTCCTTCAAAAAATTATTAAAGCTTGTCTGGCTCATGATAAAAGTGGCATGCATTAGGATATTGGAAAATGGTTTTACTTGTGACACCAATGTGTTTCAGTTCTAAAATGATGTCTTGAGTTTCTTAAATGAGGTTCTATGTGTGTAGTGGTTTTCAACGTGATGGCATGTGTTGCATTTGTTGGAAATGATTCTCTATTACATGGTTTCTATGGCCCGGTTGGCACTTTATGAAATGTGAAGTGATTGTATATATATATATACATACTTATGATGCATCTCTATGGGGGGACCTCCCTTTGAGTGTTGACGTGTAACTGTGTCCGTGTAAGGGGTTGGAAAGTGCGGTGAGATGAGTCATGTGTGCGAGGGCCTCCCACTTACACAGTATTATTAAAACCACCATGGATTCCTGGGAATCTTTTATAGAATCGAGTGACAGTTGCTGGCTAACCCCGATTAGACGGGTTGGCCCCCCTTTGGTAGGTAAGGCCTTGTGGTTCGTGCCACTAGTTGGCTATTAGGGCGGCCTGTTGGTTATTGACTATGGAGAACAATGTCCGTAGGTAGTCTGAACCTGAGTACGTCTAGGGGTTTTCTAGGGATGTTTAGAATCACCAATGGTTACTTGTTTTTTTCTTTTATTGTTTACTTTCAGTTGTCCTTTACAACTTATACTGTTATACTTTGCGAAAATGGTTTTCAAATGAAAATGTGTTATTCTCATTGTGTAAAATTTGAAAATGTAACACTTCTATCCCTTTTAGAATGACTTTGGCACCAGTGAATGGAATTCAACTTAAGAAAAAGAATAAGGGTAATGTCTCATGTTTTGATCTTCAAGTGAAATGGTATGGAAGCTTACTTTTATACATGGTAGTTCAAACCTGGAATTTATAGATTCTTTATTTAATGGCAGTGCTTTGGGAATTTGTTGTTGGGCTCATCTACTGAGTAATTTTTTGTGCTCACGCCTATATTTTACCATATCAGTTGGTGGTTCCTTGTGTTCAGGTTTTCCTGGTTTGAGTCGATCAGTGATGGAGCACTACTGGTGTTTAGTTGGGTGGTGACTACAAGGTCACGTGGAGGTATGGTTGTTGTGTAGTTTTTTTCTGTTGTTAGATTTGTCTGTTTTTTTGTTTGTTTTTCTTTTACAGATCCTAGTTTGTTTGGGGTAAATCATTCCCAACGATTAAAACATGATGCCTGACACTAGTTTCCATCCTGGGGGGATTGGGAACGCCCCTCGGGACTTGCCGCGGACCGGCTTGGGTGGCCGGTTCAGGGTCGACCCGGGCTGGTTCTTGACAAAATGGTATCCGAGCAGACCCTTGTTATTTGTGTTGTCTAGTAGGTGATGATTAGGACTGTTGGGACTCGAGAGGTAGGTACGGGAAGGACATCATGAACGCACGCATGTTCCGCACCGTGAGTCGCCAGGTGTATTATGGGAATTGAGTCTTTATTTCGTTCTGGTTTGGTTTGGATTGAGGGATGACAACGGAGGTAAACCGATGTTACATCGTGATCTCACATGGAGTAGTGACCCATGTGGAGTCCGGGTACACGGTTTGAATTCCTCCAAGTTGTTGACGCTTACATGGGGCACGACCCACTACCATGTTGTCAAGTTATCTGTGACCGCTAGTCCCTCTCTCCGGTGGTTTGATGCATGTTGAGTTTCATTTTCGTTCTGGTTGGTGTAAGTGCGTATTTTGAAATGAAAAAGGGTTTTTAAAAATGGGTCTGATTTATTTTAAATGACTTAAAATTTATTAAATGGGTTTTAAAACTGAAAGACTTTGGGTTGGAATGCTGGTGTTTGTTGTGCAGTTGGTCGAGAATGGTTTGGGGTGAAACCTCAGGTACTCTTTATGAACATTTTCACATGTGTGAGAATGCATGGAAAGTGTGTGTTGGTGCGTGTATGAATGGAATGTGGTTAAAGACAAGTGCAATGGGTCATGGTATTACCTGGGTGTTTATTTGAAATTAAAGTCTTGGTATTATTTTCTAAAATTGCTTTTAAATAGTGGAAATGGTTTTGGAATTTGATTTTGGTTTGAAAATTGATTGGTATTTGGAAAGTGGTCTTGAAAAAGGAGGTTTTAAAATTTAAAATGAAAATGGGATTTTAAAAAGGGTATTTTATTTTGGATTGTGTTTGTATTTTTTTGGTCTTTGTGTTGACAATTTTTGATGAAGGAGCTTTTAATGATGTTGTTTCGGATTGATGTTGGTTTGGATCTGTGTTTCATATGTTTCTCAGGAAATGCCACCCAGAAAGGTCCCTAAAGATTCTGAGAAGTCATGCTCAGTTTTTGGTTCTTCTCGGACTTTTCATATTCTTTATAGTGATCGGGGTCCGTTAGAGGTAGAAGAATGGATTGAGGAAGTGGAGCGTATCTTTAGAACATTGGGAACCCTCGACGCTGTTTGAGTGCATGGTGTTTTGAGTTTGTCCGAGGGTCCAGCTTTGGATGAGTGAGAGTTTTTCTCGCCACCATCACAGCAAGCTGGGATGATGCGAGATTTCATTAAAGTCAATTTCATCCGAAGGTTTATACATGAAGAGAGGAAGATAAAGAAGCTGGAAGATCTCATGTGTGTTCGACATGGCCAAGAGATGTGAAATCATGTGTTGACAATTTCAAGGATCTTGTATCTCTTTTCCAGAGATAGCGTCATAGGATCTGATGAAAACTCCTCCCTTTAACAAGTGTCTTTGTCCAGATATCAAGGAGTGATCCATCCCTTTTTCGGGAATCACTTTTGAGGTGTTGGTGCATAAGGTGTTTTTAGGAGAGTTAGTCTCCAGAGCACAAACCGTTGCAATCCACCATATCCAGTTGCTCGTGTAGGTCTCCCATCTGACGAGCAGAGTGTGTCAGATGGATCTGTTTCCAAAGAGTCCTCTGCAGTGGCTCCGTTTTTTAGTTCTTCAGACCGTCTAAAGGGGTACCATCAGTATGGATGTTTAAGTTATTCAAGGTCTTCATGTCACACCCCATCAATGACTTGTCATCATTTCAGGTGTCTGCATCATCTGGAGATGTCTTACAGGGAGAGTCGCTTGAAGAGGACGCTATGATCGAAAAAATTTCAGTGTGTGACTATGAGGAAGGAGATGATTCAGCCATCAGAGCCCCAAACATAGGTCTCGGGGTGAAGCTCACACACTGTCAGGAGTTCTCAGGGCTGTGAAGCCTTGGGTCGGGTTGTGTGTTCGATGTTGGCAGCAAAGCATTATAAGTCATTTTGTTCTCATTCTTCCACTGTTAAAATTTTTGCATTGTTGTAGGTTCATTGTGTCATCGTGAAGTTGGGGTGAACATGTTCGATTGTAATCCAAACAGTTTTGTTTGTCTAAATTATGATTATCTGAATCGTTCATTTTTCTTAGAGGTGTGTTTGGATCTTTCTTGAGTTGACCTCGGTTTGAATGTGTTTGTTTGGAGATGTATGTGTCTTTGGAAGAAACGACATTGTGGGAATTCTTGGGATTACTTCATGGGTTTTCCCTGGTGTTGAAGGTTTTTGAATCTAGTCGAGGGTTCAACGTTTTGATGGAGGTGTTGTTTTGATCGGGCTATAGGAGTCAGTTTTGATTAGTTGTGAGTCCCCACACTAGAACCGCCTCCTTGTGGTAGTAAGTTTTGGGTGTTAAATTTTTGAACCAGTTAAGTTCTTGTGGTGGGGAGAACACCTTCGTGTTCTCCCCTCAACCTCCGACCACAGTTTTCTCTTGAATCGATCGGGAGTGACCTATGTAGAGTAAGGTCATCCCGATATTCTCAGTTATCTTGGGTTCCATTAGTTCTATTTGAGCATGGACTTAAATCTTGACATACTTTTGGCATGGTGACATTCTGGGGGCAGAAAGTGTCTGTGGTGGGGAGAATTGTCACACCCCGAATATATATTCCCTTATTTTTTACTTCTTTCTTGGTCCCGGTATAAAATTATCAATGTTTAATTGTGTTGGCGGTTTCGCACCGGTGCACGGTCACCACATCGTTAGCGGTGACCATACGTTCAGCCTGGCTGACTCTGTGTTCACCCGGCATTTTAAATATTAAAAATTTTATGTTTACAATTCATTATTATTAAATTATTGTTATTATTTTTGAAGTTATTCAAACTGTATGTGTGTCTTCATGCGTGTTTACATATGTATATATATATATGTGTATATATATACATATATATATATGTATATATATATATATGTGTGTGTTTATGTGTTCTTATATATAAGTATATACCATTATATGTGTATGTATATATATAAATATATGTTTATATATATTTAGATATAGGTACATATGTCAGTGTACGTATATATATATATATGTATATTTATATGGGTGTCTGTGTTTATTTTTTATAATTGATTTTAATATCCTAAATGTTTTGATTAAAAAAATTATTATTAAAATAAACTAATTTTTTTATTATTATTAATATTATTCTTATTATTATTATTATTATTATTATTATGTTGATAACATATATATATATATATATATTAACCAATACCGTAGCTTCCCCCCCCCCCCTCTCTCTCTCTGTGCGGCCCATACCCCTCTCCTTCTCCCCGACCCAGCCGCACGTCCTGCCTCCTTCAGGCTGCCACCTCGCTGGCCCTCCGCCTCACCGCACCCCCCGTCCGACTCCTGCTCTTCCCGGCGCCCTCCATCGCTCCCCCTGGCCTCGCGCGACCGCCGGCACCCACGACTCGCCTCGCCAACCCTGCTCCTGACCGCCGCCCCCTCTCCTCCGGTGTCTCCACACTGCGCCCTCCCTGTCGCCTCCCCGACGATGCACCGTCGCCGGTCCCGCGGACGCCCTCCTGGCCTGCTCCCTACGTCGTGCGACGCCGCCCCGCACCGCTGCCCTCCCGCTGGATACCGACCACCGTCCTCCGCTTCCCGCCTGTAGCGGCGTTCCGCAGCACCGTCCGCTAGATCTCGGTCGCCGGCCGCCACCCTTTCCAGCGCCGTGCTTTCCGGCTCCGCACCTTCCATTTCCGCGCCGCCCCTACTGGCGTCATCCCGAACCTTTCGTGCCCTTCCGACTTTGTCTCGGCTTGCACGCGCCCTGTCGGTTCTATTCCAGCTAGCGCGCGGCCTGCCGGCGTCATTCCGGCCAGCCCGTGCCATGCCGGTGTTGTCATGGCCTCCCGTTGCGGGTCCCGCAGCCCCGGTAAACCCCGCTTCGACCCTTCTTGTTGAGAATACCTCCATGCCGAGGTGAGGATTGTGTTTTTTGTATAATTTTAGGTCAACACTTTATTGTGTTTCTGAGTCCCTGGTTATTTTTATGTTTTGCGTTGGTCCGCGCCGAGTCGTCAGCTTGCAGGTTTTTGAGCGCAAGCACGAAGCGGGTCACGTCGTCATGTTTGGACTGCAAGTCGAGGTAGGTTTTCTCCCATTGCACTTGCTTTTAACTATATAATTTATTTAGTCCTTGTCTTTTTATTGAATTTCAGTAAATTTAAAGTAGTATTAGATAGTTATGCTTAGTGCGATGACCTACTAAAAATGAAATCTGTTTAATTCTTTCATTCCACTTGAAGCATTTTTCTTGGAATTAATTGAGTGGTTTACTTGTGATATGGCTAAATGAGTTCTTTTTTTAAGTGTTCAATACATGTTGAAATGTGATTGAAAATGGTTTTGGTGTGTGTAAAATGTCATGTGTATTTTTTATGGAAAATTGTGTTCTCTTAAAACCTTGAATAGAGAAAATGCCCGTTTTCCTTTAAAATTGTTTTTGGAAACTACAAGTGTGGATCATTTGTTGTTGAAATATGTTTTCCTTTGACGCGTGAATAAAATCTTTGATTTCATTTCAGAAATATCATTTCTTCAAAAAAAATGAATAAAGGCCAATTTGACTCTTGATAAAAGTGGAATGGATTAGGATATTGGAAAATGGTTTTACTTGTGACACCAATGTGTTTCAGTTCTCAAATGCTGTTTTGAGTTTCATAAATGAGGTTTAAGTGTGTACTGTTTTTCAACGTGATGGCGTGTGTTTTGTCTGTTTGAAATGTTTTTCTATTACATGGTTTCTATGGTCCGGTTGGATCTTTATGGAATGTGAAGTGATTATATATATATATATACATACATATGAGGCATCTCTACAGAGGGAATTCCCTTTGACGGTTGTCGTGTAGCGGTGACCGTGTAAAGGGTTGGCAAGTGCGGTGAGGTGATTCACGCGTGCGAGTGCCTCCCACTTACACAATATTATTAAAACCAACATGGGTTCCTGGGTATCTTTTAGAGAATCGAGTGACGGTTGCTGGCTAACCCCGATTAGATGGGTTGGTCCCCCTTATGTAGGTAAGGCCTTGTGGTGCATGACACTTTTTGGCTGTTTGGGCGGCCAGTTGGTTATTGACTATGGAGTACCATGCCGATAGGTAGTCTAAACCTGAGTACGTCCATGGGTTTTCTAGGGATGCTTAGGATCACCCATGGTTACTTGTTTTTTTTCCTTTCTTGTTTACATTCAGTTGTTCTTTACAGCTTATACTGTTATACTTTGTGAAAATGGTTTTCATACGAAAATACATTATTCTCTTTGTGTATAATTTTAAAATGTAACACTTCTTTCCCTATTAGAATGAATTTGGCAGCAACGAAAGGAGTTCAACTTTTGAAAAATAATAAGGGTAATGTCTCATGTTTTGATCATCAAGTGAAACATTATGAAAGCTTAATTTTATACTTTTTATTTCAAACCTGGAATTTATAGATTCTTTGTTTACTGGAAGTGCTTTTGGATTTTGTTTTTGGGCTCGCCTACTGAATAATTTCTTCTTCTCACACCTATATTTTACCATTTCAATTGTAGGTTCCTCGTGTTTAGTTTTTCTTAGTTTGATTGGCTCAGTGATGGAGCGATGCTGGTATTTAGTTGGGTGGTGACAGCAAGGTCACGTGGAGGTATGCTTGTTGTGTAGTTTTGTTTTTTGTTGTGAGTGTTTTCTATTTTGTTTGTTTATTTTCTTTCAAATATCCTGGTTTGTTTGGGATAAATCATTCCCAAGGATTAAAACATGATGCCCGGCACTAGTTTCCATCCCAGGGGGATCGAGAACACCCCTCGGGACTTGTCGCGGACCGGCTCGGGTGACCGGTTCAGGGTCGACCGAGGCTAGTTCGTGACATGAATTATGATATAATACATATAATATAATCTGGTTTATCCATAAAAATTGTTTCAATACTATATCTGAATGTTGTAATGGAAATTGAAAACATGTCGTTCTGGAAGGTGATAAATTAACACCTCACAGACAATGTTGTATTTTATAATAAAATAGAATAAGTCAAAGGGGATGGATGATATAATATCTAATTAGTATCATAAAATTACAGTACATGTATGATAATGGAGCTACCATTCCATGTGGATGAATATAGGTGGTGAGAGATTAATAAATGAACATGAAATTGAAAGCAATTTAAATAAAAAGTGAGATAGAGAGAATTACCTCTTGAATCCTCTTATTTATATCCTCTTTAAAGAAGATAGTCTCGGTCTTTTCATTATTCAAGAAGATCTTGGACATGATAGAGGGGCTATGGAAGAAGTTTTCCATGATTTTAGAGAAGTCATGAAGCTTGAAAGGATTGAGGAAATGAGGTTGTGAATGGTATTATTTATAGAGGAGGGGACAAGGGTATTCTCAATATATTAATTATTAATTTATTATTTATACTCATGAAAAAGAATAGTGAGTCTTTCATGACCAAGAATAGTAATATTATCATGTAAAATAGAACAAATTGGTCTTACATCGGCAGAACATCATGCATGAATCTATAATTTGTTTCTTTAGCTTATTTAGGAAATTATGGTCTTTCACTATTCATAAAAAATTCATGTATTTCAGAAAAATTCAAAAAAATCACCCCATAACTGTTTTGATGTGATGAATCAAAAAATGATGTCAATTTTTCAAAAATAATTTCATAAAAATAGATAATTTAATATTTAACTAAAATCATTATTAATTATTAAAAACCCATTTTAAAACATTCATTTACTTATTCTAAAATATAGGTACACCATACATTCACGTGAATATTATTTATATACTATCATAGGTAAGGTTACTATTCATTAAGGCATAAAACTATTCATAAATTTATATTACTATTCATAAGGGTAGGTTACTATTCACCAGAAAATATGTTTTCCTTTTAGGACTCCAAAGAACATACTAATCGCAAGAGTGTATGTCAAATTTTAAAAATTCAAAACATAGAAGTTACAAACTTGTGAATGAAAGAATGGTTATAAATTTCACATTGTACATATTAGTTTATTTAAGCACACATCGTTTACTAATAAAATCTCTGGATTGTAAGAACCCGGTTCTTATTTTTGAGGTACGGGCTTCTTCTTTTTTCCTTTTGCTTATGTTTTTTTGATAAAATATGGAAAATGGGGATAAATCCTAAAATTTGGAACTACACGTCGTGTACATTTTCCACACGACGTGTACTTTTGGATGTGTGGTATGGGTACACAGGGCGTGTAGCCTTGTCGGCGATGAGGGGTGTAGGAACGACTACACGCTGTGTAGTGGTACCTACACGACGTGTAGTCAGTCGGCAGGCCAAAATAGTAAGGCAGTGGAGTAGCTGACAGTTGGGAAACAGTACACGCTGTGTACTCAAGAGTACAGGTCGTGTACTCATGTAGACGGTTGAACAGTGTTGTAGTGCCTCCAGAGAAACATTTAAATGAATGAATTACACGTCGTGTACTCAGAATTACATCCCGTGTACTTTGTTTTTCGGCCTAAAACATGAAGTAGCTTTCTCATTTTTTTATAGGAGGTATTTGAGCCGTTTTGGAGCCAAGGAGGACAGTCGAACCATTTAAGATCCGTCAGGTGTTCGTCTGGAATCCGATTCGGCTTTAGACGATCTCATTGGAACCGCACGGGTAAGCCCTCTCTTCTCCTTACGTATCTCTTACCAATTATTTCCTGAGGGAATGTTATTTATGTTTGAATGGTTTTTGTTCTTCGTTAGATATACGTCGTTCTTAGGCATTTCTGGAGTTAGCATTTGGATGTAACGTTCATAGGCATATAAAGTAGGTGGCTTAGTGTTATTTTTCCAACTGTCGTGCGTTTTCGTGCGTTTTTGTGCCACGAACCCATGTTAGGGTGTCGTGAGGCTGAGGCTGTTGCTATATTTAATGCCTAAAATTGTATATGTGATTAAATTGTGATTATAAAATTCTAGTTGGGATCGTTACTTGGATCTGAAACCACCCCGTGGGTTGTGTTTCTCTGTTTCATCGTTTGGCCAGGATACCCGAGGGTATGCCTTTAATGCAGTAGTTGTAGAATTTCCTTTAGAGGAATTTCTTGTTTACTGCATTTTCACATGTTGGGCATGGCCCGGTTTCCTGTTTAGCCTGAGGCCGTTGTTATGATTAGCATGTGGGCACTGCACTATTTAGCCTATGGGCAGTAGTTATTAGGCATGGGGGAACTTCTTTCATGCCTGTGGGCAGCTGACTCTGTGCCTGTGGGTGACACTACCTATGCCTGAGGGAAAACTGTGTTATGCTTGAGGGAAGATTCTTGTGATGGATACTCGTTACCCGAGGGTAGGATTTTACGTGTCTGAGGACACTAGTTGTTTACATAGAAATGCATTGTGGTGATTTCTTATATAAAATGTATTAAATGAATAATGAAATGGAAATTTAACTGTTATGATAGTTACTTTGTAGTATTGCTTACATTATTGCATTTTACCACTACACACTATTGTTGCATGTTAGCACGCAGTTTGGCACATGCCTTTGGTGGGTGCCTACTGAGATATATTTCTCACACCCTGTTTGGGTCACGCTTTTCGTCCAAAATAGATTATGTTGATGCAGGTGTAGATTGGGGAAAGATTCCCTATACAGGTACTTGACTGTTGCTGAGGAGTAGGAGGGCAAGGGACCGAGCCTAGGATCACAATGTTGCTACCAGTTGTTTTGTTTGTTTTGTTGTACTCTGTATTTTGTTGTACTTTATTGATGTATAACATGTTCTGGATGTTTTCTTAAAACATGAAACATGTTGCATCGCCACTTATATATTGTTGGTTATATCAACTCCTGTAGTTTATTTCAGTTGTGTATGTTTACTGCTTCCGCTATCATTGTATGTTTATTTTGTATTCCGATGCGCTACACTTTGACAAATGAGGGCATAGTTTCCCCACTATCAGACCTGGGACCTCGCTGCTAGTCGGCTTCCTCTGGCGTTTGGGGAAATGCGCATGAGGTCACGTGGCGAACCAGGCTCGGGGAACCCATTGCCTGGCACTTGGGTCCGGGACGTAACAAAGTGGTATTATAGGAGTTTCTTTTCTTTGACTTACTATTTGAAGCCGTAGTCAGGGATAGAAGGAACGGTAGTTGGTAATAATTTGTGCTCGGGCGTAGCTAACCTGTGTACAGTGAAAAGGTAGTCTACCTCATATTTTTAATTTTTTTGGTTTTGTAATTTTACTGTTGATAGGTTTTCACCGTTGGGTGACGCACTTTGAGATTGTACTAGTTATAATTTATATGTGGGTTCTTTTTATTTGGAACCTAATGAGATGTGGGTATGTCGTCTCATGCATCATATAGGCACATGCTAGGTATCACATGCAATGCATAGCTTCCATGCCATGTAGTTTCATTAGAAATATAATGTTGTTGTGATAGTCGTTGTTTAGAGAATCATGTTGTTTTGATAGCTACTTGAAAAAAATACCTACTCTGGGATAGGGTATTCTTTGTATGATCTTGTTTATAGAATGGACGCCAAACATTGGTTTTTGGGGAGTATGGTCCCCCATTGACCGAAATTTGGTGGATTATTGACTGTTTATTGGTTATAACACATATGATATGTCAATATTTGATTTGTGGGGAGTATAGGCCCCCACGGGTCGGAATTTGACACTTAGGTGTTGTTTTTCAGTATTTTCTGGGTTCCGGGGATATTTCTGAGGCATACATTATTGAAACCTAGTATATACGCCATGTAGTATTTTTATAAACGTTGTGTATGCTCTTCTGTTCGGGAAGAAAAATGAACTTTTTGAGTACACGCTGTGTACCCTGAGTACACACTGTGTAGTCTCTTCCCATGTCACAAATCGTGTGGGCGGCGACACGGTGTAGGGAAAGGATTGGGTAAATCACACCGTGTACCGAGTGGACACGCCGTGTAGTGTGACCCAGAGTCCAGCCGTGTAACTAACAACATGGGTCGGTGAACTCCTTAACAGAACACGTCGGGTCAATTATAGACACGTCGTGTAGTGTGAATTGTGGACTCAGCCATATAACTAATAACACGGTCCAGTGTCACCTCTCCCTAAACATGTCGTCTACCTGTAGGACACACTGGGTAGTCTTGTCCAAGGACAGACCGTGTGGAGTTAGCCGTGTGGCTGGGAAACAGGGTGGTGTACACGCCGTGTGCGAGTGTAACACGTCGTGTATTGTCAAGACGAGTAGTCGGCCGTGTCACATATGACACATGCAGTTGGAAAATAACACCATACACATCGTGTAGATATTATACACGCCATGTAGTTTTGTTTTACAGAAGCTATGTGGCGTAGCCGTGTAGAAGGACCCGGGAAGGGGAAGAAAAGTCAAGTACATTCTGTGTAGTCATTATACATGCAGTGTAGTCTTGTTTTTCCAATTTTTCATGAATTCTTACTCTTGTTTCCTTTGTGGTTCCTTCACTTATCAGTCTTAATAATATTGAATCTGGGGCGTGTTTTTTACCATGTAATGTCATGTCGCCTAGATGACCGCGAGTTGTTCGCTAGGAGAGCGGCAACGATTATACTCCAGAGATGGTGGTCCATGGGCTAACAATTGATCCACCAGCAGATCCAAATGCGGCGCTAGCTGTTATATCAGACACATGCGCGAAGGTGCTATTCCGTGAAGGATTTATGCAGTTCATGGAGACCTTTCAGGGAGAACCGCAGGATGCCAAATCTATGGCCGAGCTGACGTGTATCTTCCAGCAGCAGGATCCGCCTACGTTTTCATGGGATGGAAGAACACAGGTTGCAGAGTCTTGGTTGGGGTCGATGCAGACTATTTTATAGAATCTTGAGACGCCTCCAGGGCGGACGGTCAAGCCCACGACATATATGTTGCGTGATTCCGCCAAGAGGTGGTGGGATGTCACCACCCAGTCATAGCATCACAAATACATGGAGTAGGAATATTTCCAGGCAGTCTTCTATGACTTCATCTTTCCAGAGACACTGAGGACAGATAGAGATCGAGAGTTCATGAATCTGAAGTCGGGCGCAATGTCGGTGATGGACTATTCTGCTCGTTTCACCGAGCTTCAGCATTTTTCACCCGTGATGGTGGGTGATGAGAAGTTGAGAGCCATACATTTTGAGGATGGTCTTTATTATGAAATCTGAGTGCTGGTGAATTATTTTAGGATGCCTACTGTACACATGGTTGTAAACCAGACCGTGATTATAGAGAGAAACTCGAGAGAATCGAGCAGTGTGGTCCAGGGCAGTTCAGCCCCAGTTACTGGTACTATTTCTGCTGGAAAGAGGAAGAGATAGATGGACTTCTCTCAGGGGGACAGTACCAGTCAGAATAATGCTTCAGGTGGCCAGATTATGTGCTACCAGTTTGTTAAAGAGGGGCACAAGAGGCCGCAGTGTCCACAAGACCCAGTGGAGTGCAAAGGTTGTGGTAGGATGGGTCATCTACAATGCTTTTGTAGGGAATTTCCATCAGTGGCTAGTGGGAGGGGATCTGTGCAGACTCCGCGTGAGGGAGCAGGGCCAGTGGCTTCTTACTAGTCAGGGAACTGAAACATGTCAGGGCGTGTAGGCAGAGATGGTGGTCGTGGCCGTGGTATCCAAACACTAGGATCGCAGAGGCTGCAGGGCGGGACAGCTCAGGGAAGTCAGGTTGTGTCGTAGGGCCGCGACACTGGGCAGACATATGCAGTGCAACAGACCCAGCCGGAGTAGGATCCCAGACCTTCTATAGTCAGAGGTATTATTCTAGTAGCTTCTGTCTTATCTTCAGTTCTTCATGATACGGGTGCTACACATTGTTTCATATTTGTACCTGTTGTGGAGAGCCTTGGGCTCAGTTTTTTGTCTTCTCCTGATATCATGATGCTAGACACACCGTTGGGGACTAGGACGGCTGGTGTGCGTCAGTGTAAGGAGTCCCCCCTTGAGGTTGGAGGGTGTCACTTCCTTTGGGACCTATATGTCTTTGATATGATATCTTATTACGTCTTCCTCGGGATGGACTGGTTGGTTACCATCCGAGCCTTTGTAGACAGCTATCATCGCATGGTGCGTTTCACGTCACTAGAGGGCAGAGAGATTCTATACAAGGGCGAGTGGGATGTTTAGGTATGTCGAGATGGACAAGAGCATCATGGGCGAGGTGGAGTCACAACCTAGATTGCAAGCTTATATCTGGATGATCGGGGGACTTGTCAGATAGGTTTCCCTTGAGTTGTTGATTATTTCAGGGATGTCATTCCGGACAAATTCTTGGGTCTACCTCCTGTGCGAGAGGTGGATTTACCTATTGAGCTCGTTGCAGGAGTATCACTAGTGTCCATTCCTCCTTATAGGATGGACACAGGTGAGTTACAGGAGCTCAAGAGGCAGTTAGTGGAGTTGCAGGCAAAGGGATTTCTCTGACCCAGTACTTCTCCTAGGGGTTCTCTGGTCCTTTCTGCAAAGAAGGAGGACAATACCTTTATACTTTCTGTGGATTATCGGAAGTTTAACCAGTTGACATTTAATAACTGATATCCCTTTCCGAGTATTGATGTTCTATTTGATCAGCTTTGTGGAGAACAAGTGTTCTCGAAGATTCACTTGAGATTCAGATATCATCAGTTGTGCGTGAGACCATTTGATATACCTCTTACAACTTTTCGGAGCAGATATGGTATGTATGATTATACGGTTATGTCGTTCAGACTCATGAATGCGCCAACAAGTTTCATGGGTCCGATGAATCATGTGTTCCATCCGTATCTTGATTTATTTGTGGTAGTATTTGTGGACGACGTCCTGGTGTACTCTCACACTCGACACGACCATGCCACCCATCTTGAGATCTTTTTGAGTACACTGAGAGAGCATCGGATATATGTTATGCTCTCGAAGTTCCACTTTTGGATGGACCAGATTCACTTCCTGGGTCATATCATCTCAGAGGAAGGAGTTGCAGTAGACCCAGAGAAGGTGAGAGTAGTAGTTTCGTGGGAGCAGCCTAAGAACATGTTTATGATACGAAGTTTCTTAGGGAAAAAAAGGTTACTACATTCACTTCATACAGGACCTCTCCCGCTTAGAAGCACCGTTGGCAGGTTTGACTATGAAGGGTGTGAAGTTTGTTTGGTCTGAATCTTGCAAGGCATCTTTTCAGGACCTGAAGGGAAGGTTGACATCAGCACCGATCCTGATACACCTAGAGCAGGAGAAGAGCTATACAGTTTACTGTGATGCATCATGTATTGGGATGGGAGTAGTTTTGATGCAGGGAGATCGAGTCATTGCATACGGCTCTCAGCAGTTGAGGCCACATGAGAGGAATTACCCGACGCATGATCTCGAGTTGGCTACAGTTGTTCATGCGTTGCGCTGTTGGAGACATTATCGATTGGGAGATCATTTTGTGGTTTTCACTAACAACAAATGCCTCAGGATTATCTTTAATCAGGGTGACCTGAATCTGAGGTAGAGAAGATGGGTTGAGTACCTATAGTCCTTTGATTTTGATCTTGACTATACGCCTGGTAAAGGTAATGCAATAGTTGATTCACTGAGTACGAAGACTTAGATACAGGTAGTTCAGGAGGCTAGTGGTGAGTAGGAGCTCATAGATTTGTTCTTTTAGATGCATCTAGAGGTTCATGATGGTCAGGGGCTGACTTATCATTCTTCTTTAGCTGTGACATCTACCCTCCTGGACAGAGTGAGGATGAGACAGCTATCAGATTTAGAAGGCCTAGTTCTACGGGAGTCGGTGGCAAGTGGGGACCCTCCTCCTGGTTGGGCGATAGGCGATGATTAGGTTTTGTGTTTCCATGGAATAGTATGGGTTCTAGTGGATATACGCGAGGAGATGATGCAGGAGTATCATGATTTAGCTTGGGAAGTTCATCCCGGGGTTACCAAGATGTACCGTGACTTGAGGCGTTAGTACTGGTGGGTGGGTAAGAAGAGTGAGATAGCTGGTTTCGTTACGAGATGTTCTACCTATCAGCAGGTGAAGGCGGAGCACCAGAGGCCAGCTGGGCTGTTATAGCAGTTACCCGTTCCAGAGTGGAAATGGGATGATATCGCGATGGATTTCGTGACTGGTTTACCGAGGAAACCTAGGTGCAATTATGCCATGTGTGTTGTTGTAGACCGACTCACGAAGGTAGCTCACTTCTTTCCGATCATGGAGACCTTCGGTGTGGACAAGCTCAGAAGAATGTAATTCCGAGAGATCTTACATCATCATGGGGTCCCTCATTCTATCATTTCAGATAGGGATTCCCACTTTACATCTCGTTTCGGGCAGAGTTTTCAGAGGGTGTTGGGTACACAGGTGCTTCTGAGCACATCATACCACCCTCAGACCAATGGCCAGTCAGAGCGTACGATACAGGTGTTTTAGGACATGTTGCGTGCATGCTTCCTAGATTTTGGGGGCTCTTGGGAGAATCATATACCCTTAGTCGAGTTTTCCTATATCAATAGTTTCCAGGTGACTATTGATATGGACCCATAAGAGGCTTTATATGGTAGCCCATGCCGATCACCATTGTGCTAGTTAGAGGTAGGTGAGGCAGCTTTACTAGGACCACATCTCGTGTCAGAGACATCTGAGCAGGTCTAGTTGATTCAGAAGTATATGGATACCGCACAGTATCGTCAGAAGTCTTATACTGATCGCCACAGATGACCTTTGAAGTTTGTGGTCGGGGGTCAGGTTTTTCTACGTGTTTCGCAGAGGCTGGGACATAAGTAGATCAGGAGACGGGGTAATCTATCACCGAGGTATGTGGGGCCATTCGAGATTCTGTAGGTAGTCAGGCTGGTTTCCTATTGGTTGAAGTTACCACAGTGATATTGATCCATGCACGACGTCTTCCACATGTCTCAGTAGCACCGCTATCATTCAGACCTGTCTCATATTTTTCAGCTTAAGGAGTATGAGCTTCAGTATGATGTGCCCATTGAGGAGCATATGATCTGTATCATTGACAGGATCACGAAGGTTCTCCGAGGCCGGTCAGTTCCTCTCGTATGGGTGGTATAGCAGCATGGGAGAGTGCAGGACGAGACTTGGGAGCGGGAGGCCGACGTACGTGCTGAGTGGAAGCGTTGTTCTGAGCTTTATCTTTTCCGCCCTTTTAAGGGAAATTTGAAGACGAATTTCTATAAGGGGGGAGGTTTGTAAGAACCTGGTTCTTATTTTTTAGGTACAGGCTTCTTTTTTTTCCTTTTCCTTATGTTTTTTTGAGAAAATATGGAAAATGGGGAAAACTCCTAGATTTTGGAACGACACGCCATGTACTTTTTCCACACGCCGTGTACTTTTGGCCGTGTGGGAAGGGTACACGAGGCATGTAGCCTTGTCGTCGACGAGGGGTGTAAGATCAGACTACATGCCGTGTAGTGGTACTTACACACTGTGTATTCAGTCGGCATGCCAAAACAGTAAGGCGGTGGAGCAGCCGACCGATGGGAGATAGTACACGCCATGTACTCAGGAGTACATGCCGTGTACTCATGTCGACGGATGAACAGTGTGGCAGTGCCACCAGAGGAACAATTAAATGAAGTAAGTACACGCCGTGTACTCAGAAGTACACGCCTTGTACTTTGTTTTTTTGGATTAAAACATGTAGTATCCTCCTCATTAGGAAGAGGAGGAATTTGAGCCGTTTTGGAGCCAAGGAGGATGGACGTACCTTTGAAGATCCTTTGGGTGTTTGTCTTGAATCTGATTCAGCTTCAGACGATCTCGTTTGAACTGCATGGGTAATCCCTCTCTTCTCCTAGCGTATCTCTTACCAATTCTTTCCCGAAAGAAATTTATTTACGTTTGAATGGGTTTTGTTCTTTGTCAGATCTACTCTGTTCTTGGACATTTCTGGAGTCGCGTTTGGGTATAATGTCTGTTGGCATATAAGGTAGGTGTCTTTGTGTTATTTTTCCAACTGTCATGCGTTTTTGTGAGTTTTCGTTCCACGAACCCATGTTGTTGTGTCGTGAGGCTGAGGAAGTTTGCTATATTTAATGCATAGAATTGCATAAGTGATTGAATTGTGATAATAAAATTCCAGTTGGGATCATTGATTAGATCAGGAACCACCCCGGGGGTGTGTTTCTCTGTATAGCCGTTTGGACAGGATAACCGAGGGTATGCCATTAATGTTGTAGTTGTAGAATTTCCTTGAGAGGAATTGCTTGTTTACTGCATTTTGACATGTTGGGCATGGCCCGGTTACCTGTTTAGCCTGAGGGAGTTGTTGTGATTAGCATTAGGGAAATGCACTATTTAGAATGTGGTCAGTAGTTATTTCGGCCTGAGGGAAACTTCTTTCGTTCCTGTGGGCAGCTGACTCTGTGCTTGTGGGCGACACTACCTACTCCGGAGGGAAAACTCTGTTATGCCTGAGGGCAGATTCTAGTGTTGTATAATCGTTACCTGAGGGTAGGATTTTATGTGTCTGAGGACACTAGTTGTTTACACAGATATGAACTATGGTGATTTCTTATATAAAATGGATTAAGTGAATTATTAAATGGCAATTTAACTGTTAAGTTATTTACTTTTTATTACTTCTTAATTTATTGAATTTTACCACTGCACTCTATTTTTGCATGTTAGCACGCAGTTGTGCACGAGCCTTTGGTGGATGGCTACTGAGATATATTTCTCCCACCCTGTTTGGATCATGCTTTTTCGGCCCAAACATATTGCATTGTTGTAGGTGTAGATAGGGGCAAGAGTCCCTATACAGGTACATGACTATTTCTGAGTAGTGGGAGGGCATGGGACCGAGCCTAGGCTCGCGATACCGCTGCCAGCTATTTTTCTTGTTTTGATGTACTCTGTATTTTTTTGTATTGTATTGATGTATAACATGTGCTTGCTGTTTTCTTAGAACTTGAAACATGTAGCATCATCACTAATATACTGTTAGTTAAATCCACTACTGTAGTTTATTTCAGTTGTGTGTGTTTACTTCTTCTGCTGTTGTTGTATGTTTATTTTGTATTCCGCTATGCTATATTTTGACAAATGAGGGCATAGTTCCCCCACTATCCGACCTGGGCCCTCGCTGCTAGTCAGCGGCCTCTGGCATTTAGGGAAATGCGGTTGAGGTCACGTGGTGAACCAGGCTCAGGGCACCCGTTGTGTGGCACCTGGGTCCGAGATGTTACATAGATGTTACATTTTTTCCACTTTTAATGAATTTCACCATTGAAATTTGTTCATTGTACATATAATTCGGAATTTATATATGGATAATTAATATAAATTATTTTATTATGAGTACCTAATTATATATAAGATTGAAAGTTAATTTTAAAAAGAAAATATTTAATCTCCAATGTTGTCTAGATTGTTCCTTTGATACCAATTGTAAATCCCTAAACTCACACTTCTAAATTCAGTGATAAAACATGCAATGTATTTATGTATAAAGGATAACAAAAAAATACACAATACATTATAATGTTGAGGAACTTTTCCAGTCTAGGTTCTGAAAGATTAGAAAACCCATAAAAACATTTACAATATAATATGTTTACCTATATTGAATTTTTTTTCTCCAACTTCTAATTGTCCATTTAAAATTCTTTTGTACAGATATTCACCTAATGATATACATCAAAAATGGGTGATCCTAAATCCCAGAAAGAGGATAGATAAGAACAATATAACATGGTGTGAGAATAAACATAACATAGGGAAAGAATCATGAACATGAGATGAAGCATTAATAAGAGACGTGAAATGTGGGAATATATATAAATGAAACATCATGCATTATTGGATAACTAACACACACAATTTTGAATAAAGATATCATATTTTTCAGACATCATTTCAGTAAAACTCGTGAGATTTATCACTTTACCAAATACATTGGTGTGCTGTATAATTATGGGTGCACCTGTCACATCATAACATTATCAATTGTCATGCATTCCAAATGGAAAATATTTACAAATTGATAAAAAATAACCCATGGAATGTAATGGCTTCCATCTCTTTATAACAAATTCATAATCCTAGGGTTCCCAAAATTAGTTTGAAATAACATACATGATATGATATCCATCAACTTTGAGTGAGAAGCAATGTGTGTCTTTATTAAAGAAGACTTTTTTTAAGAAATTTTTATGACATAAAATTTAGTAGAAAACATTTATATACTAGAAAAAAATAATATAATGAATAAAAAGTAATTTTAATGGAGATACCCTACCAAAAATGGAGTGAAAGAGGGAGAACCCAAAGAAAGAATGTTGGGTTTGAGATTTATCCCTTACCTTGTTTCCAGACGATTTCATCGATTTAATATAGAGTATAAAAACATTATATTACTTAATTAAATGTTAAAGAAAATTTTTTATATTAATATAGTTCATTATGGTTAGCTTATGTTATTTTATGGGGCTCTAGATGATTTATGAGGTTTTAAAATATTTTTTGAAAATGATCATTTTAATGTTTTTCTTGAGCGGTTCACATGTATTCTTAAATGAAAGATCATGTAGAACACGAATAATCAACCTGAACTGCTATTTCAAGTTATTAATGATATTATAGAAGATAAAATAATCTTATATTGAATTTATTATTTATACACAAGAAAAAGAATAGTGAGTCTTTCATGACCAATAATAGTAATATTATCATGTAAAATGGAACCAATTGGGATTACATCACCAGAACATCATGCATGACTCTATAATTTGTTTCTTTAGCTTATTTAGGAATTTATGGCATTTCACTATTCATAAAAAATTCATGTATTTCAAAAAAATTCAAAAAATTCACCCCAAAAATGTTTTGACATGACGAAACAAAAAATGATGTCAATTTTTCAAAAATAAATTCATAAAAATAGATAATTTAATATTTAAATAAAATCATTATTAATTATTAAAAACCTATTTTAAAACATTCATTTACTTATTCTAAAATATAGGTACACCATACATTCACGTGAATCTTATTTATATACTATACTAGGTAAGGGTACTATTAATTATGGCATAAAACTATTCATAAATGTATATTACTATTTATAAGGGTAGGTTACTATTCATATGAAAATTTGTTTTCCTTTTAGGACTCCAATGAACATAATAATCGCAATAGTGTATGTCAAATTTTAAAAATTCAAAACATATAAGTGAAAAACATGTGAATGAAAGCATGGTTATAAACTTCACAATGTACTCAGTAGTTTATTTAAGCACACATCGTTTACAAATAAAATCACTAGATGTTACATTTTTCCCACTTTTAATGAATTTCACCATTGAAATACTTTCATTGTACATATAATTCTGAATTTATATATGGATAATTAAGAAAAACTATTTTCTTATGTGTACCTAATGAAACATATGATTGAAAGTTAAATTTAAAACGAAAACATTTAATCTCCAAAGTTGTCTAGACTGTTCCTCTGATACCAATTGTAAAGCCCTGAACACGCACTTCTAGATTCAGTGATAAAACATTAAATGTATTTTTGTATAAAGGATAACAAAAAATACACAGTACATTATATAGTTGATGAACATTTCCAGTCTATGTTCTGAAAAATTAGAAAAACCATAAACACATTTACAACATAATATGTTTACATGTATTTAATTTTTTCTTCTCCAGCTTCTCATTGTCCATTTAAAACTGTTTTGTACACATATTCACCTAATGATATACATCAAAATGGGTGAGCTAAAATCCCATAAAGATGATAGATAAGAACAATATAACATGGGCTGAGCATAAACTTAACACAGGGAAAGAATCATGAACATGAGATGAAGCATTAATAAGAGACATGAAATGTGGAAAAATATATATAAATGAAATATCATTCATTAGTGAATAACTACCAAGCATACTTTTGAATAATGATATCATATTTTTCACAGATCATTTCATTAAAACTCGTGATATTTATCACTTTACCAAATACATTTGTGTGATGTATAATTATGGGTGCACCTGTCACATCATAACATAATCATTTGTCATGCATTCCAAATTGAAAATATATAAAAATTGATAAAAAATTACCCTTGTAAAGTAATGGGTTTCATCTCATTATAACACATTCATAAACCTTGGGTTCCAAAAATTAATTTTTTATAACATACTTGATATGATAACCATCAACTTTGAGTGAGATGTAATATGTGTGTTTATTAAAGATGACTTTTTTTAAAACATTTTTATGGCATAAAATTTAGTAAAAAAATATTTATATACTAGGAAGGTAATATAATGAAGAAAACGTAATTTTAATGTAGATACCAAACCAAAAATGGAGTGAAAGAGGTAGAACCCGAAGATAGAATGTTCGGTTTGAGATTTCTCCCTTACCTTGTATCCGAATGATTTCTTCGATTTAATATACAGTATAACAACCTTAGATTACTTAATTAACAATTAAAGAACAATTTTAACATAAATATACTTGCTTACGGATTGCTTACATTATTTTATGGGACTCTGGATGATTTATAGGGTTTTAAAATATTGTTTGAAAATGTTCATTTTTATGGTTTTCTTGAGAGGTTCACTTGTATTCATAAATGAATGATCATGTAGAACATGAATAATCAACCAGAACTGATATTTCAAGTTATTAATGATATTATAGAATATTAAATGATCTTATATTGAATTATATTATATACCATGGGTATAAATCATTAAATAAGAATTAAATAACGATTGTTGGTTTTAATTTTGGCGGTTTTTTACCACAACGAACTTGTTTTATATAATAATTTAACAATATGAACATAATATAGTTCTAGAACATTAAATATGATATAAGACATATAATAAAACCTGGTTCAGAAATAAAAATGCTTTCATGAACAGAACTAAAATCTGAAAAAATTGAAAACATGTCGTTCTGGAAGGTGATAAATTAACACCTCACGAACAATGTTCCCTTTTATAATATAAAATGAAATGGAGAAGGGGTGTGGAAGATATAATATCCCATTAGTATCATAATGTTCAAAAATATTTATGATACTAGAGTTACCATACAATGTGGATGAATATATGTGGTGATAGATTAATAAATGAACTTGAAATTTGATGTAATTTAATGGAAAAAAGAGAGGGGGAGGAATTCCCTCTTCAGTCCTTCTATTGATATCCTCTTAAAGGAAGATATCCTTGGACTTATGATGAGAATAGAAGATCATAGACGTGGGGGGAGGGGCTAGGAATGGTGTATGGATATATTTTATAAAATTAGTGAAGCTTGAGAGGTGTGAAAAATTCGTGTGTGAAGAGTGGTATTTATAGGGGAGGGGAGAGTTGTTTTTTCAATATAATATTCATTAATTTAATATTTCCACACAAGACAAGGAATAGTGAGTCAAACATCAAAAAGAATGGTAATTTTATCATGTAAACCCGAACCAATTGGTTTTACATCAGTAAAACATCAGGCATGACTCTATAATTTTCTTATTTATCATATTTTTTAAATTATGGTATATCACTATTCATCAAAAATTCATTTATTTTAGAAAAATCCAATAAATTCACCCCAACCATTTATCATCATATAAAATCCAAAAATGGCATCCATTTAAAAAAATTGTACACTTAAATAATTTATTATTTAATAAAATTCCAAATTTATTATTAAAAACCTATTTTAAAACATTTATTTACTTATTGTAAAATATTTGTACATAATTGTTTCATGTGAATATTATTTGTATACATTCATAGGAAAGTAATCAATCCATTAATATATATCTATATTCATAAGGGTATTTTACTATTCATAAGTGTTGGTTTCTATTCACCGAAAATTATTTTTTCCATATCAGACTCCCAAAAACATACTGATCACAACCATGTATGTCAAATTTTTGAAATTCGAAACATAGGTGTGAATAACATAAGCTTAATAGTTTTTTATAAATTGCACAAATTACTAAGTAGTTCATTTATTCACATACTATTTCGTAATAAAATCATTGCATGTTACATATTTCACCCTAGAAGGAATTGTGGCCTTGTAATTCATTCATTGTATATATAATTCTGATTTAATATACTGATAAATATGAAAAATAAATTCTTATGTGTACCTAATAAATTATATGATTGAAATTTAATTTTAAAAAGACAATGTCATGTCTCCAAAGCTGTGTAGATCGTTTCTCTGATTCAAACTGTAAATCCCTGAACCCGCACATCCAAATTCAGTATGAAAACATGTTATTTATTTTTTGTTTAATGGATAACAGAAATAACACAGAACATTATAAAGTTGAAAAATGATTCTGGTCAAGGTTTTGGAGGATTAGACAAACCATACATAATTCATTACTACACAAAACATTTACATTTATTTATTTCCTTCATCTCTAGCTTATTATTGTTTTTTGAAAACCCTTTCATACACATAATCACATGAAGATATTCATAAAACAAATTGAGCTAAAATCCCAGAAATCAGATAGATAAGAACAATATAACTTGCGGTGATCATAAACATAACATTATCAAAGTGTCATGAACATGATATGAAGCATTATTAAGAGACTTGAAATGTGGGAATGCAAAGAAATGAAACATAATTTCTAGTTTAACTACCACACATACTTTTAAACAATGATATCATCTATTATACACATTATTTCACTTATAATCGGAAGATTCATCACTTTTTCCAATGCATTTGAGCTCTGTATAATTTTGGATGTACTCGTCAAATCATAACATTATCATTTATCAGGCATTCCAAAATTAATATATATAAAAAATGTAAAAAAATAACCCATGGAATGGAATGGGATTCATATCATAAGATCAAAATCATAAACATTGGGTTCTAAAATATTTATTGGGAATCACATACTTGACACGATAACCATCCACATTGAGTGAGAAGTAAAAGGTGTGTTTTTGATAGTATGGTTTTTTGGAAAAGATTTTTTCGACATGAATATTTGTAGAAAAAATTTATAACCCCCAAAAAATTTGGTAATGATGAAAAATGAGTTTTATGTAGTGACCATACCAAAAATTTATTGAATGTTGGAGAACCCGATGATTGAAAGGTGGGTTTGAGATTTTCCCCTTACCATGTACTAAAAGTTTTCTTCGCATTAATGTCTTGTATAACCACATTAGATTCAATAATTAACAATTACGTAACCTTTTTTAAATTATTTTGGGTAATTATGGATCCCCTATGTTTTTAATGGTCCTTTGGAAGAGTTATAGTGTTTAAAAATATATTTGGTAATGTTTGTTTTTATGGTTTTCTTGAGCGGTTTACATGTATTCATAAATGGAAGTTCATGTAAAACATGGATAAACATCTAGAGCTGATATTTAATGTTATTAATGATATTAATTAATATTAAAGGTTATCACAATGAATTATATTATATATAATTTGGATGGATTATATGATATGAATTAAATTATGATAGTTTGGGTTAATTTGTGCTGTTTTTTTTACCACAACGTACATGTTTTGTTTAATCATTTAGTAATATGGCCATAAGTTAGTTCTAGAACATGAAATAGAATATAAAACATATAACATAATATGTTTCAACCATAAAAATGGTGTCACTACCAGATTTGAAATATGTAATGGAAATTAAAATCAAGTCATTCGTGAAGGTGATAAATTAACTCCTACTGAACGACGTTCAGTTTTACAAAATATAAAAGAAGATGAGAAGGGGGTTGGGTGATATAATATGTAAAGACCCAGAAAATCTATGTAATTTTTATAATTATATAAGAATATTATGAGTCTCTAAATATTGAAGGTGTGTGATTTCGAGACCCGAAGAGCCCAGAATGAATTTATGAACATTTTTTCGAGTACGTTCTGTAAACGTGCGAGATTGTTATTTTAACATTTCAACTGGTGGTCGGAATTGAAATCTGAGGATATCATTGATCTCGCAACACCAGTATTCTCATTAGGAGACCTTCAACTTGACCATAGTAGGTGGAGGGTGAATGTTAGTTTTGTGAATTTTGTTGGATAAAATAATATAAATTGACCTCATTTTATTTTTGAAATTCAATCCTCTCAAATTGAATATGGTGGTGGGGACCACCCATCCCTTGAACTACCTCTTTAATGAGGTAGGTGAATCTTGGGATATTTTCCCATTAATTGTGCCAACATCAAATTAATTAATTTTCCAACATTAATTCTAACAATTAAAATAACTATATTTATTGTTCATTTCACTTCATGGTTGAGGGATTTGTTGGTAATGGGGATCTTGTGGGAATTTTGATGAAACAGTCTCTCCAACGAAGAACACTTTATCTAATGAAGAACTCCGCTGAAGGATCCCCAATGAGGAACGTCATCAAAGATGAAGAACGGACGTCCGTCTTTTCCTCACCTTCACTGACTTCATCTGGCGACACCTGCAATGAGAAATTGAGGTAGGGAATTTTTTTTGGAATACCCCTTACCATGTTCTTGTCAATATTCATTATTTAAGAATAATTATGTCTCTTGTTACCATTATAACACGAAGGGTGAGGACAAATGAACATTTCCCAACCTCTCAGCAACTTTTGATGTTTATGATGGTCTCAAATCAATGGCGACGTTTCGAGTCGAGTGCAGGAGTATTTAGAATGAAGAATGGGCCACTGGGTAGTGCTCGGTGAGCTGAAGAAATGTAGCTGGAAACCTGTGCCAGTGACTTGCACCAGTGGGGCTCGGGAATGGTGGTCGGCACCCCGACCGACGACGAAAATATCGGCGGTGCGACCATGCCACCAAAGAAGGGTTGCGACACATCAGCCCCGTAAGAGCTAGGGAGACGGCCAGCGCATGATTGGCTGCACGAAGGGGGTGACAGCGCGCGACTGCACTACAATGCATGTAGGATTCACGGCACGAGGCCATAGTGGGGAAGGATGGCAACTGTCTCGCTGCTGGCCACCATGGGGTGCACAACGCGCGACCACGCCATGGGGGAGTGCTAGTTGTCTGACTAGCCTGGAAGCTGAGAAGGACCTTGGGCCCCACGTTCTAGATTCCATCACCACGTGGCGCATGCCAGTTGGCTACCCAACCTGAACGGCCTTGTCACTCGAGGTACCCAAGAGGTGCCTCCCCCTTGGGTAGCAGCTATGGCAGACCCCACCGCTGGGCCACCCAGCCACATGCCAGTGCTGGCTAGTTGGCCAGCTGGACGCCTAGTGTGGTCTAGGTCAGACATAGGACTGGACATGGGTCGGCCCATGTGGGGTTCGGACGGGTTGGCCCGACGGGGTCAGACCAGACTTGGAATAGCTTCAACCCTTTTCCACTCATTCATCCATAACATGAACTACGAGAGTTTGTTGGACGACCGTCTGTGGCACCAGGAAAATTAGATCGAGATGGTCCTTTTGGTATACCCCATTTGAGTTTTGGAAAATATTGCGGTATGACCGGGTTGGATCAGACACGAATCCAACCGGCCCCTCAGGAGTAAAAGGCCAATAACTTACAGATTTGGAGTCTAAATGTCGCACCGTCTATTTCGTTGATACCCCTATTACATGGAAGTCCTTTGGGATACTTTTTCGTGGGATTTTTTGGTTGTTGGAGAATCGACATTCTTCTTGAGCAGAGGATCCTCCCTGAATCAAGAAAGATTTGTGTGGGAACCATGTAGCTGGATGTAAGATCAGAATGGGGTCCTATGTGTGTGTGTTCCTTAGGATCCTATGTGGGTCTGTGCTTTGGGATCCGACATGAGTCTGAGTTCCAGTATACCACTTGGATCTTCTCTCGAAATCCATGTGGTATTACTCTATGATCCTTCGTGAGTCTTCTTTACTTGGATCTGAAGTGGGTGTGACTTTTTAGAATCCTACGTGGATCTGCCTCTAAATATAGTAAGATGATTCAGCAGTTATATCTAATCATCTATAATTCCTTAACTATTTCATAGCTGATGTCAGCTGAATCTTTACCTATGTCGTAATCATCAGTGGGGTGTACCTTTGTGATGCATGCCTTCATGGTGATACCCTAGTGGTATTATTCTATGTTGTGTTGCCTTTGTGTTACTAACCTTTATGGTACTTACCTTTGTGGTGATTCCTTTATAGTATTTTTCTATGTGGAATTACATTTATGGTACATACCGTCACAGAATTACCATCATGGTATTCTTTCCTTCACATGACAATTGAGCTTTAGTATTTTGAGTTAGCCTTGTGTTTCCTCATGATCGAGATGGGTTTAGTAGACAACTTATCTATTTTTATGGGCTTATAGTTATGTAGGGTTGTTAGTTGTTTATGTGATCTATGATTCGTCATTTCTGGATTTTGTGAGACCTTCGAGGGTCTTGGGGTCCCTACTGAGTATCATTATACTCAACCCTGTATGGGTTATGCCCACACCTTGTGGTGTTTGGTGGAGACGAAAAACTACATTGATCGAGGATGAGGGTACCGGTACTGGAGGTAGCTGGGATGTGGACATTAGATGAGTCATACAACAGTGACGTATCATCGAGAGTTGTACCTACCCTTTAGGTAGGATCCTTGGTAGGTGTTCTCCGGAGCTATTCCAGTTTACTTTTACATCCCATTTTTCATGTACTATTTAGTTGGACTTGTATTATTGACCCTTTTTCATTCTATACACACCTTGGTTAAAATATAGTTTTACATTGTTCTTGTATCCTTCTATGTGCATAGTTTTGTGAGATTACAGGTTAGAATGGCAATGCCTTCCCAGTTTTATGAAATACTCCTATTGGTGCTAGTCGCCAGCCCCTATCCTATGGAATTTTGTTACGTGTTAAAAGTGTGGTTATTATTTTAGAGAATATAGTGTTGGTGTGGTGGCCAACTTATCCATACACTAGGGCCCTGATTTCTAATTTATGAATCCATCCACGAGAACAGTAATTGCGTGGGTGTTTTGAAAAATTTTCATTGTGATTTCTTGTGTTATCTCACCAAGTATAACTTATTGACCGTGATGCATCTTTTTTCTTTTCATAATGCCTCCACGCAGACAGCCAGTTAGGGTTCCAGGAAGAGTAGGTGATGGAAGCCCATCGAGAGATGTGGCCTCGGTGCATGGCCCTTTATCAGTAGAGGCACCAGTTGAGGCACCAGCGGTACCATTACCCATTGGGCCACCGATGGACCTACCCCAACATCAGAGAGTTCTCGCTGCATGAGTGTGTTGCATGAGTTTCAGCGCAAGAGGCCACCGAGTTTCAGTTATGAGACATTCCAACTAGGGGATGATGATTGAATGGTGGCTGTACAGAGATTCTTCCAACTGGTAGGAACACTAGTTGATCACATGGTGACAATTGTCGCCAGTCTTCTACATGAAACAATAGGAAAAACTTGGAGATTGATTCTCCAGGTTCATGTCGAGGTGAAATTTCTCTGGGCATCCTTTGGGAGCCTGTTTCGGGCAGAGCTTGTCCCAACAACCCTTCGCTCATTGCGCATACATGAGCTTCTTAATCTATAACAGGGTAGCATGAAAGAGGCTCAGTACTTAGATAAGTTATCCATCCAATTATTATACTCCAATGATATGGTTTGGGACCCATTCTTTAGGGAACATACATTCATGTAGGGACTCATGCGGGAGATTAGAGATTCAATGATTTCTCTCAGCATCCTGATGCAGGAGAGGGTGTTAGAGCGAGCCCTATTAGTAGAGAGTTTTATTGTTGAGTAGTCACTAGCAGCGAGACCCACCACTAGGTGTCACGTAGAGGAGTGTTGTGTAGATGAAAGTAGACAAATGTCATAGAGGTCTAGGAGGACCAGACCTATAGGTGTACAACCATGGGATTCAAGGTCGGTTGTGCGGGGAAACTGAGATAGAGCCAGTCATTCGAGGAGTAGGCAGTAAATATTGTTGCGGGTAGGGTCACATGGCTCATGAATACCCAACCCACCATATGAGTGATTATTATATGGTCTAAATATGACACATGCAGAGAAATTGGTTCGACTGAGGAGGTCTGCAGGGTGCAGGGAGACATGGCAGAGGAGCTGGCCGTGTAGCTGGCACTGGGCGACGATTTAGAATGTTTCT
Organism: Viscum album; assembly: GCA_963277665.1. Classification (NCBI taxonomy): domain Eukaryota; kingdom Viridiplantae; phylum Streptophyta; class Magnoliopsida; order Santalales; family Viscaceae; genus Viscum; species Viscum album. The sequence continues at coordinate 1,116,865,828 of OY728133.1, forward strand.
GTCACCACCACCAGGTTGTCCACCTCAACCACAGAAAGTAGGTGGATAGGGGTGAGCTCAGCTCCAGGAAGCTGAGCCATATGACCACTATTCTCTGGAGATGATACGAGGTACGATCTCTGTCTACTCCACCTTAGAGACAGTCCTTAAAGACATAAGTTCGAAGAATTATTTTATTTCCACTGCCATCGGTCAGAGCTTAGAGATTCTGGTGGATAAATTTGCTCAATACTAACAACTAGAGACTTCTACAAGAGATTATTCAACGATTACACCCTGGTTTCGGCTGTGTGTGCTTACTCTAGTGGATGAGTGCTTTGGCTATGATCTCCTAGTATCGGTTTCTAGGCCTTGCGACATCATCTTGGTGATGCATTGGTTATCAATAGTCCATGAATATATTGATTGTATTAGCCTCAATGTGTGGTGTGTCCGCACTAATTGGAAAATATTTTCCTTCACCACTGAGAATGGATCCTTTTCAATACAGGTTTGACTTACCTAGAGAAGAGTGCAGCTCATTACTCTTCAGTTGGTCAGCCTTACCATCATAGTGGTTGATGTTGAGAGTCCGAGAAATCAGGTAATGGTTGACTGGTACATAGTTTTCTTCACTGATGATGTTCTATTTCTATATCCTCATAGAGAGGTGTAATTTTACATTGAACTGTATCCCAGGATGACACCGATATCTACACCAGCATATCAGATGGCTCTTGCGGAACGTTGAGAACTGCGGGTACAGCTGGAGGACTTAAAGGGGAAGGGGTTCATCTGGCCTAGTGTTGCTACATTGGCTACCCGATTTTGTTCACCAAGAAGGTGGATTGGAGATTGAGACTTTGTGTTGACTATTGGTTCCTGAACCAGGTGAACATGAAAAATATGTACACACTTACAAGGATTGACGACCTCTTTGATCAGTTTAAGGGAGAAAAGTGGTTCTCAATGATAGACCTCAGGTCAGGCTATCATTAGCTTAGAGTACGAGATAGGGAAGTGCAGAAAATGGATTTCATATGTCAGTATGGCCACTACGAGTTCATGGTTATGCCATTCGGCATGACCAACACTCCAATAGTGTTCATGGTACTCATGAACAAGATATTGCATCCATACATTGATCAAATTGTGGTAGTCTTCAACAATGAAATTCTGATCTACTTAGCTACTGAGGAGGATCATGCCTATCATTTGTAGGTAGTGTTGGACACACTACGTGGGAACCAAGTTGATGGAATGCCTCGACGTGCCAGTTATAGATCTGAGAGGTTCACATTATGGGACGTGTTATCATAGAAGCTGTAGATGCAGTGGATCCAGCATAGATTGAGGTGTTAATTTCTTGGGAGCCACACAAGAGTGTGATAGAGGTACATTGATTCCTGTGTTTGGAAAGATACTAACAGATATTTCAGGAAAAAATTATCTAGAGTTGAGGAACATTAATCAGCATTGGTGAAGAATTAAAAACCCTTCGTCTGGTCGGAGAGATGCCAGCGGAATTTTCATGGAGATGAGGCAGAGGATGACTGGTGCCTCAATCATGAGGCTTCTATACGAGTGTCTTGGGTACGCAGCATAATGCGATGCATCAGGGATCGGTCTATGATGTGTTCGAATGTAGGAGAATGAAGTTATCACATATGGATCTAAATAGCTAAGAAAACATGAGAAGAACTACGATTCTCATGACTTTGAGTTTGCATAATTAGTCGTCTCTTTGAAGATGTGGTGACACTATCTGATGTGATAGTGTTTTACGATCTACTGTGATCACTAGAGTCTCATAAATTTATTCTCCATGAAGGACCAGAACCTGAGACAAATAAGTTGTCTTGAGTTCCTCCAGGACTATGACTTTGAGATAGTTTATACTCGTGGGAAGGGGAACACTGTTGCAGATTCACTGAGCTAGAGATCAGGTCTACAGCTGCTAGGTGAGTCGATGGAGATGCTAGTCACTTTGCAGATATCCTTTATGAATTGAGTTGGAGTAGCTTTTCATCATTATCTTACAGTCACTCCACTAACTCATAGAGTCAAGGAGGCACACCGTGGGGACACTGTCTGCAAGGCTTGACATGCCCAGATATCCACAGGATATGCTCCTGATGGGTTTTCTGAAAGTGGGGAGCACAACATCCTTTTCAGATGACGTACCATGGTACCAGTGTCGCTTCAGGGGGAAGGGTTGAGGGAGATCCACACAACCCCGCTCGCGGTACATCTACAAGTGACGAAGATGTACCAGGACCTCCGAGGATTACACTGGTGGAATGGAATGAAGAAAGAAGTAGTGGAGTTTGTCTCTCGGTGCCTCACATATCAGCAATTGAAGGTGGAGAATCATGTATTAGTAGTCTTAGTGAGCCTTTAGAGGAACCAATGAGATAGTGGGACAAGATAACCATGGACTTCATGATAGGACTCCAACGTTCAACAAGGTGTTATGATTTTATCTGGGTGATCGTCGACCGACTCAAAAAGTCGGCACACATCCTACCGATCAGAGAGAAATGTTCAATAGATAGCATGTAAAGCCTATATGTGCATGATAGTTTGTGGTTACACTGAGTACCCTAGATGATTGTCTCCGATCGTGATGCATGATTCACTCCCGACATTGGAAGGGGTCGCAGGAGGCTTTCTGAAAACAACTTCATTTGAGCACGAACTTCCCTCCTAAGATGGATGGCGATATTGAGCGAACTATTTAGACCCTCGAGGAAATGTTTTTTGAATGTATCCTTGAATTTTGTCATATATAGGAGGATCAATTTCCCTTGGTGTAGTTTTCATACAACATCATATATCACTCCACCATTGGAATGCCACCTTTTGAGGATTTGTACAGCTGACATTGTAGATCGCCTTTGTGCTGGACTGACCTAGGGGAGTCAGCACTCATGGGACTAGATATGGTATAAGCTACCATAGAGAAGCTTTAGATTATCCAGGAGTAGATAAAGACTACACAGAGTAGGCCGAAGTCTTATGCTGACAGATGATTGAGACCTCTAGAGTTCAAGGATGGTGACCATGTCTTTCTATGGGTCTCACCCCGATGAGGATTGTAGAGATATGGTTGGGGCAGCAAGTTATCTCCAAGGTTCATCAAAACCTTTCATGTCCTCAATATAGTTGGCGAGGAGGCTTACCGCCTAGAACTACCCAATCAGTTGCACTAGGTGAAGGACATTTTCACGTATCCCAACTTAGGAGATATGTACATGATCCATCGAACATCATTGACTGCGGTGAGCAGGATATCAATGATGGGGATACTTTTTTGGAGGTTCCATATGAGATTGAGGATTGACAGATGAGTGTCCTTTGTGGGAAATCAATTCCTCTGGTGAGTGTGTGTTGGCAGCATGAGAAGCTCCAAGAGAGCACATGGGAGAGGAAGGCTTAGATTCGTACTCAATACACGCAATTGTTTTTCTAGTTTTTGTGATGTGGATTTTGGGGATACAATGCCATGAGGTGGGGAGAATGCAAATACCCAGAAATTCCATGTAATATTTTTTTAATTACATGGGAATACTACGAGTCTGTGACAATTGAAGGCATGTGATTTTAAGGCCAGTTGTTCCTTGAATGTATTTCTGAAATTTTTTTAGCTACGTTCAGTAAATGTGAAATCGGGTTATTGTAACTTTTGAATCAGTTCTCGGAATTGAAATCCAATGACACCTTTGAGTTCGTAGTGCCAAAATTATCTTAAAAAGAATATTGTTCTGGAATGTTCATTTTTATAGTTTTCATGAGGGGTTAACAAGTATTCATAAATAAAAGTTTGTGTAGAATGTGGATAAACATCCAGAACTGATATTTCATGTTATTAATGATATGAAAAAAATTAAATGGTCTTATAATTAATTATATTATATAAAATTTGGATGAATCATTAGATAAGAATTAAATTATGAATCATTGGGTTTATTTGGGCGGGTTTTTGACCACAATGAACTTGTTTTGTTTAATCATACAGTAATATGCATATATGTTAGTTCTAGTACGCGAAATAGAATATAATAAATATAATATAATATTTTTCAAAATTAAAAAATGAATAATTATCAGATCTAAAATATATAAACGAAATTGAAAACATGGTCTTCTTGAAGGTGAGAAATTGACACATCTTCAACTATGATCTATTTTATAAAATAAAAAACACAGGAGATGGGGGTTGGATGACATAATATAATATTAGTATCATAACCGTAGAGTATATGAATGTTACAAGAGTTATAATAAAATATGGATGAATATTTTTGGGGAGTGATTAATAAATAAAAATGAAATTGAATGGAATTTAAAGGATGGAGAGAGAGATGAATTACCTCTTGAATCATCTTCTTGAGATCCTCTTTAACGAATATAGTCGTGGAATTTTGATGAGACTACATGCTATTGGTCCTGGGGGGGACTAGGGCTGATGTTTGGGTAGAGATTAGATAAGTCTTGAATCTTGATAAGTGTGAGTAACTGAGGTGTTGAATGGTGGTATATATATTGGAGGGGAGAGGGGTTTTCTCAATATAATATTAATTAATTTTTTACATCTCCAAAAGACAAGGAATATTGAGTCTTCCATAACCAAGAATTGAAATTTTATCAAATAAACCTGAAAATTTTGGGCTTACATCACCAGAACATCATGCTTGACTATATAATTAGCTTATTTAGCCTATTTTGTAAATTATGGTATTTCACTATTCATCAAAAAATTAATGTATTTTAATAAAAATATAAACAATTCACCCTAAATTTTTTTCAACATTTAGAATCAAAAAATGAAGTCCATATTTCAAAAAAATACTAAATATAATTAATTTAATATTTAATTTAATTAATACTTTATAATTGGAAACCAGTTTTAAAACAATCATTTTCTTATTCTAAAATATTGGTAGATAATACATTCACATGAATTATATTTATATACAATCATAGGTAAGGATACTATTCATCATGATATATCACTATTCATAAGTGTATTTTACTATCCATAATGGTTGGTTATGATTTAATGAAAATTAATTTTTTTCTTATCAGACACCAAAATACATACTGATCACAACCATGTATGTCATATTTTTTAAATTAAAAACACATAAGTGACAAACATATGTTAAACATATTGGTTATAAATTTCGCATAGGACTCGATAGTTAATTTAAGAACATAGAGTTTCCTATTAAAATCATAGGATGTAACATTCTTCCCCCTTGAAATAATTTCTCCCTCCAAATTTGTTAATTGTATATATAAAAATGAATTTTTATATTGATAATTGAGAAAAAATATTTTATTATGTGTACCTAATTAACCTTAATTTTAAATTTTTATTTTAAAATGACAATAAATAATCTCTAATGTTTTCTAGATCATTTATTTGGAAGCAATTGTAATACTATGAACCCCCAATTTTGGATTCAGTATTAAAACATGATTGGTATTTTTTGTATAAAGGATAATAGAAAAATTCAAAGTAAATTATATAGTTGTGGACCTTTTCCAGTCTAGGTTCTAGATGATTAATCAAACCATACATAACCATTTACAACAAAAAAATATTTACATGTATTTCTTTCATTATTCTCGGTCTTCTTATTGTCCTTTGAAAACTATTCCGTACACATAATCACCAAAAACTATACATCAAAAATGGGTGAGCTAAAATCCCAGTAAGAGGACATATTATAACAATATAACCTGGGGTGAGCATAAACATAACATAGGCAAAGGATCCTGAACCTGAGAGGAAGAACTAATAAGAGACTTGAAATGAGGAAATGTTTAAAAAAAACATGTTGTATCAGTGGTTAACTACCACATATACTTGTGAAAAAAGCTGTCATCTTTTTCACACATAATTTCACTTATACTAATGAGCTTCATCACTTTTCCCAATGCATTGGAGCACTGTATAATTCCGGTTGCACCCATAACATCATAACATTATCATTTATCATGCACGACACAACGAACATATATAAAAGAGATTAAAACTAATCCATGTAAACAAATGGGTTTCATATCATAAGAACACATTGATAAACATTTGGTTCAAAAAATTAAGTGGGAATAACATAATTGATACTATAACTATCAACATTGAGTGAGAAGTAAATTGTGTGTTTTTGAATGAATAATTTTTTTCGGAAAATGTTGTTTGACAAAAACATTAGTAGAAAAAATGTAAATCCCATAAATTTTAAGATAATTATGAACAAATTATTTTTATGTAGTGACCATACCACAAATGTAGTGAAAGATGGAGAACCCGTAGACAGAATATTGGGTTCGGGATTTTCCCCTTACCCTGTTTCTGAATGCTTTCATCGCTTTAATGTTCTTTATGACCACATTATATTCAGTAATTAACAATTTTAGACCCTTTTGTACAATAATATTTTCCATTATGGTTTCATTAAAGAATTTCATTGTCCTTTGGATGAGTTATAGTGGTTAAAAATATTTTTCGAGAATGTTGGTTTTGATGGTTTTCTTGAGCGGTTCACATATATTCATAAATGAATGTTCGTGTAGTAAATGGATACAATTACATAACTGATATTTCAGGTTATTAGCGATGTTATAGAGATTTACTGATATTATAATAATTTATATTATATATCATGTGGATGAATAATTAGACATGATTAATATGATCATTTTTTGGGATAATATGGCCGGTTTTATGACCTCAACAAACATGTTTTGTTTAATACATTAGAAATATGAACATAAGTTAGTTCAATAACATGAAATAAGATACAATAAAAATAATATAATCCGTTTCAACCTTAAAAATGGTTTCATGACCAGATCTGAAAGATTTAAAGTAAATTGAAAACATTTCATTCATTAAGGTGATAAATTAATACCTCAAGAAAAACATTATCTTTTAAAAAATAAAAAGTAGAGAAGAAGTGGGTTGGATGATATAATACCCCATTTGTATCATAAAATTATTTTATATGATTTTCAATGGAGTGACCATACCATGTGTATTAAGATAGGTGTAATTATTAAGAAATGAACTTGAATTTTAAAGGAATTTAATGTAAAGAGAGAGAGAGAGAGAGGAATTACCTCTACAATCATCCTCTTGAGATCCTCCTTACAGAAGCTATGATTGGAATTTTGATGATACTAGAAGACCATGGACGTGGGTGTGGTCTAGTAATAGTGTTTTGGTTGATTTTAGTCAAATCATGAAGCTTGAGAGGTGTGAGGAAATGAGGGTGTGAAGGGTTTTATTTATAGTTGAGGGCAGATGGGTTTTCTCAGTATAATATTCATTAATTTATTATTTCTCCACCGGAAAATTAATAGTGTGTATTCCATGATCATGAATAGTAATTTTATTATAAATCCTGAATGAATTGGGCTTATATATGTTGAAAATCATGCATGAATAAAAAAATAAATTATTTAGCTTATTTTGTAAATTTAGGTATTTCACAATTTATGAAAAAAATTGTATTTCAGAAAAATCGCAAAAATTTACCACAACCATTTTGTAACGATTAAAATACAAATATGAAGTTCAATTTTATAAAAGAATTTTTTAAATATAATAAATCTCATATTTAATTAAAATCGTAATTTATTATTAAATCCCAGTTTTAAAACATTGATTATATTATTCTAAAATATAGTTACATCATACTTTCACTTTAATATTATTTATAAATTTTCATATGTAAGTTTACAATTCATTGGGGCATATCACTATTCAAATGGGTATGTTACTATTCATAAATGCAGGTTACTATTCATAAAAAAAATTAGGTTTTTCATTTCGGACACCAAAAAACATATTGATCACAATTGCGTTGGTCATATTTTCAAAATTCAAAACACAAAAGTGAAGAACATAAGTTTAACATCATGGCGATAAATTTAAGATTGTACTTAGTGGTTCATTTATGCATATAGGGTTTCCTATTAATATATTGGGATGTTACACTAACTGGGCTATTTCATGTCCTAATAGGAGTTGGTTACGAGAACACCAAAAGGTTGACTCTCCAATGATGGCTGATGTGGATAACCAAATTATAACCAGCAGATTTATGGAGGATGGAAAAAAAATTTATGTTATACCATGCATACTCACAACTATTATGATGACACAAGACTCTTAAGGGATAATATTAATCATATGAAATGTATGATTTCTTAGTCATGTATTATTATGGGTAATTTCAATTCCATTCTTCTTGCAAATGAGAAAATTGGACCAATTAAAAATGCCACATCTACAAAATATTTTCATGGTTGAATGGAGAAAACATGTTTGGTAGAAATAATTTATATTAGTGCAAAGTTAACATGGTATAGGGGAAATATCAATGGAATGATATCAAGTTGAATTGACATGGCATTTGTGAATCATGAAATGATTGGTGATTGTAAATCACTCTCATGTATAACTCTTTTTAAAATCAACTCTGACCATCAGACAATGTTGATATGTTTATTGTGGATGGGAAGTGGGCTCCCAATTCTTTTCAGGATCAATAGATCTTGGGTCTCCTTCCCGGGTTGCTCTCATATTGATCAAGATACATGGCACTCAGTATTCTATTATTGATGTCCACTAATATAAATTTCCTAGCATATAATGATCAGGGTTAAGCAAACATAATGGTGAAAATAAATGTTAAAATCATTGGATGTTATATTTGAGGGACATTAATTCTTTCTTCATGACATTCTAGAAGAGGCTAGTAGATAAGATTTCTTAGGAGATATGCAAGAGGAAGAAAATGTGAATCTCAAGCTGAATAATCGTATAATGCTTCAAGATGACATTAAAATAGAGATATTAATAGATAAGTTGCTTAATGGAGGGGTTATAAATACAATGTTCTTCAATACACATCAAAGGGTCCGAAAAGTGAATAGGAATCTATCCCTTCTAAAGGAGAGTGATAGAATCTTGGAATGTAGACATGATATTGCTGATCATATTGTTGAATTCGGTTAGAATATTTTAATGGACCGAATCAGAATGAATGAGTTAAAGACAACATTATTCATGATTTAGTTACTTAGGGGGACAATAGGATTCTCACATCAATTCTAATTGATATTGAGTTAAATGTGGAAGTATTTGGTTTAAAAAAGACAACTCTATAAGGAATGATGGATTCACAAGATTATTATTTTAATGAAATTGGGATGTCATTCAAAATGAGGTTTTATATCTATTCATGCATTTTTTCAAGGGTGGTCAATTCTCTACAAAGTTCAATGTTTAATTCATTACACTCATTCGTAAGGTGTAGTCTGCAAGTGAAAATGGCCAATTTAGGCTGGTTTCCCTGGTGAATACCATTAATGGTTTTACAAAGCTATTGGATAAAATTCAACCTTAGGCCGTTGAGAACGCTATATCGTAGAATCAATTTTGCATTATAAAAGGCAGAAATATTCATGACTGTATTATTACTTATTCAGAATGCTTCAATTTTCTTAGGAAGAAAACTAGAGGAGGAAATGTGGCCATTAAACTACACATTCGAAAGTAATATGATATGATGAATTTGATTTTTATTAAACAAATAATACATAGATTTTGATTTAGTGTGGTGTTTAATCAATGGATTAGAACGTTGATGGGGTCAGCTCATATCTGAATCCTGGTAAATTTGCACCGAGGGTCTACATCACTAGTGCAGGTGGATTGAGAGAGGGAGACCCCATTTATAGTATTATATTTTCAATTGATGAGGAATATCTAAGAAGAATTCTCATTGACATGGTGGATAATGGGAAACAAGCTACTATCAAAGAGTCAAGATGTATTTCAGTACCTTAAAGCTTTTTTTATGATGATATTGATATCGTTACACAGGGGGATAATAAAATCATAAATCACTATAAGGATGCCCTTCTTCACTATGAGAATGTATTAGGAAAATAAATCAGTTGGATTAAGTCATTTATCTACTTTAGAATGAATATCCCTATTGCAAGAAAGACTCATCTCATCCACAGTATGGGTCTTAGAGAGAGGATTCCTTATCATTTATTTACCATGGGGTTCCACTATTTTGGGAAAAGCCTATGGCATAAAACTATTAAAAGGCCTTATCCCGAATTACATGAACTCTTGCATAATTTAAATGAATAGCTCTCTCAATGGAAGGACATGTGTGTCTTATCAAGCACATTGTTATCTCACATCTTATCTACTCTCTCATGGTGTACATGTGGCCTACCATAGTGCTTAAGAAATTCAATTCTCTTTTTAGGATCCTTTACATTAGTGGATATTTGATGGAAACGTTGAATCTTACTTCAAAATGGTGTAAATTTGTCAAGCCTACCTTGCTTGGAGGTATGAGCATTAAAATCATAGTTATTTTAATAAATCAATGCTAGAAATAAAAATTTGGGCGCCCCATTCATTTTAAATCTGAATCTTTGGTGTTCCTAAGGATCTGGATTCTTGCATGACTCAAAACTCAGAAATTCGATTATATGGGCTCTTCAATGTGGTCTGGATTGTGCTCTATTTTCTAGATTATCATGATCAACTTCTGCTTGTTGGTCACTACTAACTTCTCACTTCCTTTCTGAAACACCAACTAGATAGGAACTCATTTTCCTCACAAGCTTTCAATTGCAAGGAGCAATTCTTTTAATAACATCACTATCATAGATCATCTTGAGCATTAGTATGGCCTCTCAGATGATATTGTATCCATTGTATAAGGCAATTATTTTATCAAGCATTAGTACCTGCTATTATTTAAGGGTCCTCGTCTAGTCTTTTAGACTAAAAAAACATTTACTAACACTTGATGTCGGGGGAATGAAGTTTGATTGGTATTGGAATCAAAGAATCATTGTTACCCATGACTTATTCATATTTGGAAACTAATTCATAAGAATATACTAGTGGAAAAGAACCTGCAATGGGTCGGGATATCTCCATGATCATGGTGTGTGTTATGCCACCTACATCATGAATATGTGAATCGTTTGTTCTTGTCTTGTAACAATATATCCTCCCTTTGGAATTCCATTCTCTCTATCCTCTAGATGCCTCTTCCTCATACTGATTCTATTCTTGATTTTCTAGACTTACTATCTATAATTCAGTGATCTCAATAACTATGTTCTCTTCTACACACTTCTTGTGATGTAATTATCCAAGTTATTTAGATTGGCTACAACATCATCATTCATCACCAGGATAGGTTTCATTATCAAAGGGATCTTTTCAATGACACCATGGCCATCCATGATGCGACATCCAAGATCAAGGAAAACTATAGTAAATCATGTAAGGATTTCATCATTATTCGGTTCCTGAATGTTGCTGCACTATTCCCCATGCCAAGGGGCATGATGAAGGTTTTTTGGTCTATAAAATTTAGATGATGGTTGAAATGAAACATGTATGGTGATTTTAGGGGAAATCTAGGACCATCGGTCTTTGGAGTTATCTTCAGAGACCACCAATTAAATTTGGTGGAATACTGTTATGTTTTATGTAGGCACGCCACAACACTAAACTATGAAATAATTTCATTTATTAAGGTAGGGGATACTATTTGTCAATGAGGTTGGAATAATATATTTTTGGTGTGTGCCTCAAATATAGTAGTTTAGGCCAAATGGGTGGGCCAGAAACACCATTTATGGAAACTAGTATGTAAATGGATCAATTGATTCATACAGATCCCTTCCTTGAATAACATTGTCACACACACTATCCAAGAAGTGAACTACATTGCAGATGTACTATCCAACAAAGGTATCATTGAAGTGTATAACATAAGCCTAAAAATTTTTCCTGATGAAATGATGCCTCTTACTGTGATAGACTAATGTAATACTCCCTCTTTCTACATTCTATAACACTTTTATTTTTTCACAATATAAGAGCCTTTGTGCCGATTTTTATTAAAAAAATTCCTTGATCCACATATGATCCAATTTATTATTGATTTTTTCACATAAAACATTACCATTTAGAATCATTTATAAATATTCTTTTGGTTCGTGTAACAGTAGTAGTGTTGTGCATCTCTAACTTCGAGAAAATAAATGAATTTAAAGAAATACATGACATTTTCATATTTTCATCAAATGAACTAAAATATTCACATTAAGAGAAGATGATGTAACTAATTTACATATTCAAGGAACTTTATTATATATGTGAAATGTATTACCATTAATTTAAAACATTTTTCCCTTCCTCTAAAATTTAGTCCCAAAAAAGTCGATAACCACTATTTACTTCCACCGTCTTATACGTGCATCATTCGAATCCTTATATAGAGATTATATGCCTTGATTCAACTATTTAATGTATATATAACACCCAAATGTTAGTATAGATTCATAAATACCTTAATGTTCACCACCATCTAAGACCTTGGTCAAATTACTTTTTAAACAGCATCGACAGAACATCACAACAAACATTGTCAAACAAATTTTTCAACAAACAAGACCAACCCAATAATCAAAATTTTATCTTGGGTTACTTATTGAAAACATAAATTATATCTAATGTCTATGTGTGTTACAACCTATATGGGGAACACAATATGTGAGCGTTATAGTGACGGATTCATGGATATGTTTTCCATTTAAGATAGCCAATGAAGTGGGAATCATGAAATGTAATTCTTGAATCTAGTGGAAATATCAATTCATATATTTTTCTGAATTATAAATAATATCAATATATTATCTCTGTTATCAAAAAGGATGAATAGAATGAACAATGGATTTACATATATAAGGCTCTTCATTTTAAGAATAGATAAAAAGGGATATATCATTTAAAAAGTTTTCAAATGTGTTGTTATATGAGGATAATTTTTTTCAAAACAATTTGATTGAACTATAAGCATAGAGGTAATATTGATGTTACATTGAAACGATATATATAAAAGATAAATAAGATAATTATTCACCAAATATAGGGAAAAAAATCTTTTAGTCAATTATCAACCGTGAAAGGGTTGAAAAATTATTAAATATAGATTTTTTGGAGCATCATAAAAAAATGAGATATTAAAATTCCGATTGAGAATAATCTCAAAATACTTACTAAGTGTATGATGGTACAGAAAATCAATTCAAAAATAGAGAGGCCAACATAAAAATTGTGATTGATTTTGAGTATTTCATTATATTTATAGTTGCCTTTTTTAGGATTTCCATTTTGATTCATGTAACATCATGTTTCAAGAAGAAATAAATTTTTTTGTTATTTGGGAATGGGAAAAAGTACACATTTTAATGCTCGAGTAATCAATTCATTAAATAACATTCTTCTAAAAATGAATTGTTTTAGAATTTATTAGACGATTATTATTTTATTAATCATTTTTTATTCCAATTGACTGAATTCTAATAGTTTGATACTAAAAATACTAACGATATTTTTTTTTGATATATATGAATTCAAAAAGATTGATTGGAAATGTATCTTTTGATTTATGATTAATCTATGAATCCGAGTAGATCACATTAGAATACATGATAGTACCTTCAACCTATATGATATTACTCTTGTAATTGATGGTGAAAATATTATTTTGACTTCAAGAATAATGAAAAATATAGTCCTAGAAACATAAAATAATAGATATGTGAGAATTTATCATTATAATTTGAGTCACATAGTAATTATAATCTATTGGGGAAATATAAATGTTTCTGGATTCTCTCATCGATCATTAAAAAAAGAGTAATAAATTTTTAAGTATTTGAGATCATTATGATTGGTAATAAAACCCTTGAACGAATCACTAATGATTATTTTAATAAATTAATCTTTTTTAAATTACATTTCAATTTTATTAGAGTAGTATCAACCTATACTATTTTGGATAATTGTGATAATTGATTTTTCAATCCTTTGTGAAGAAAACTATTATATTCTATGAAACTATATAACCATATGATTTTAATTTTTTTTCTTTCACCACCTTATAAATGGTGATTATAAATAATGGTACTATTATTTGGGAGTTTAATTCAGAATTCATATCCATTAATTTAAACATCCCAATATCACATATGCTATTTTATTTACTTTTATCTATATATAGATAGAAACATTAATACATATACATAAAAACAATTAAATAATAATAATTACCTCTATAAGAGTTTTCTCCAAGAGGAACTTATAATGATAACATTGATTCCCCTTATGACAATATTGAAGTTAGTCAAGGAAACATTTTAATGGATATGTGTGGAAATACATTCATAAACCAAAAAACCATATTTCTATAACTACATTAACATTATATTTTAATTTGAAAAGTGGTCTGATATAACATTCAAAAAGTTTTCTTGGGCATGGATGGTATTACCCTAACAATAATATCATGAAATTCACCATGGTATAATAAACACTAAATATGAGGGTTGTGGGTGAATAAAAATAAAAGTGGTGACCATTTCCTTTTTTCTAGTTGACGCCACTAATGACTAGATATATGACATAAATTTGAGAGAATTCAATGACTAGAAAGTCCAATATGGTGTCACTCTTTAGCAATTTTGTCCAAATCTCTACGAGAACTACATTTAAGAAAGAAATCTATGGAAACTGAAAATCTACTTGATGGATATTCTATGAGTGAAGGTATTTATTAAAGAAGTTATTGACAATATATATATAGATGATAGAATAGTGTAAATTTCAACATATTTTTACAATAAAAGGGATACTTACTAGTGATATGATTTTTTTATGATACATCCTAAAATAGAGGGGTCAATGATATTTCCAAGGATGATCCCGGAAGACTGAGTAATAAGATAACCAAAAATTCAATACAATTTTCTATATGAGGTACTGGGAATAGTGGATTTAATAAGAATGTATATACTAAATGAAAAAAAACTGAAACTAAAATGGTCTAAATGAATTATTTTGGTTTGAAAATAGATATAAATAAATCAAATGATCAATAAAAAACATTAATGTTCTATGGAATTTGTTATTCTCCAATTCATTACACAACTCAATTTGTATATATATTGGAAACATAAATATATGAATATTTTTATCAACAGAGGAAATATAAAATACCTAATAAAGGATGGAGAGAAACATATGAATTATAGAATGCATTTTTAAAAATGAAATCTAAATTAAAAAACTCTTTTAACTCCAGAAACATTAAGATAACCCACTATAGGAACACAGAAACATACCATAAAACCCCTAAAAAATCCATAATTTCAATGAAATAAATATTTTGAACCTCCATAAACTTGTTTAAAAACATGAATGGAAAATGTACGATATCCAAATATTGAAAATTTATACAATGACAAAAATTAATTGAAAAATGAATTACATAAAAATGTTGAATAATTAAAAAAAATCAAAGAAAAATATTAGATTAAAATATAAAAATAACATATTGTATTGAAATAATTATATAAAATCTAAGTACTTATGAAAATAACATTATTCCTAAATAATATTCCTAGAGGAACTAACCTAATATTGGAAATATGGTATATGATAATTTTTTAATGAATGGTGGGGAAACCGAATGAAAATTTAAAAATTTAATAAGTAATAAAAAAACATTGAGATATCATTTCACTAAATAATTGTATAATCAATGAATATAAAAAATATATAAATACAAAAATAAATTCAAAACATTTTCAATCAAGATTAAATTAAAATACATCTCTATGAATCTCGATCAAATATAACGTGTTTACTAAACTAATTATGTATTATACAACATGAAAAATGTGAATTTAAAAGATTGAAATATTTGACTTAGATAGGAATAATTAATGACCGATAACATCATAAAATCCAATAAAATTTCAAGTACCATGGATATTACCCAGTCTATGAACCATATGGGAAGTTTTATTTCATGATTAACTAAGTGATCAAGGTTCTTCTTATTACTATCATGACTCATTCTATTTCCACTTCTTTTAGATTACTGAACTATAACTAATTTGTGATTATTCTTAATAAGAAAAATAATACTTGTTTCCTTGGTTATATATTTAAGGATGATTTCTAAAGATTATAGAATTTGATAATTTCATCCCATTATTTTGTACTAAACATGGATAATGATGAAATTAATCTTAAGATAATTTAATTTTGGGAAGGTCCTTTTTAAAAATATCTTCTACAATAATAAATTTAAATTATGGTACAAAAAATTATACGTTTATAAAAAAAATTTCCACATTAAAATCAGTGATTCCGTGAAATTTTATCAAGAAAAATTATCTCTATTCAAAAATAGAAATTTTGATGACACAATTATGTTTGAGGAAAATGATATATTGAAACGAATTTAAAAGTTGGATAATAATAAGAGATATAAAATATTGCAAGAATTATTTTTAACCGCATATCATCAAAAAAATAACCCACATAGTATGTGGAAAATTCTAATTTCAATGACTGGTTTTATTATTTATTCTCAATAAGGAAACTATGAATGAGTTATATGTATAATAATATTGGCATATAAATTTTATAAAGTATTATTTTATCTCATATATATTCTCTCATACAAATATGGAAATAAAAATAGTCCTTTGATATTTAATATATGTGTTTGTAACAGAAGATGAGATGTTCAAATTACTTATATTTAGAAGCATTGACAATAAGGAGGGAAAAATACCTAATTGATTTATTAAAATTGTGATAGAAACATGTTGTAATTTAGAATAATTTTCATGGATTATTTTTAAATTAAACATGAATATATAAATTTAATGGAATTGATGAAAAAATTATTGAAACATTTAATGAATACGCAACAAAACTATAATTGAGGTATTTTAGAAAGGGATTTAAAAATTATTAGTATCAAGATTATCTACCAAATTTATTACCCACTAGGGATCCTCTAAAATAAATCATTTCCGATAAAACCAAAATTTACTGATTTATGTATTGATCAAAAAGTGCAAATACTTATTATAATCTTAATGATTTAAAGTGTTTTCATTAACTAAAATATATTTAAGGATGTCACAAAAATATTATTTTCTCATACCATTTATTATCCATATACTAGAATGGATATCTTGTATAAAAATTAATTATTTTTTAAATTTTTTGAGATATTTATTTATTCCCCAGTACTTATTGACCAATAAAATAAAATTTTTTCATTTATATATTGGGCCTTTCAGTAATGTATAATAAAATTTGGATTTGTAAATAAATTATTTCCTTTTATATGTTGCATTTTTAGAATTTTATATTATATTATAGTTGAATGAAATTAATTGTATATAATTATTTCACTATTTTTTTGGAAATATCATTTACCATATCATTGATAAAATTGAATTTATCATTAATATAGTTACATAAACATGCCATTCCTTGAATTTAGAAAAACATATTTCTTGTTTAATGGATGCATTTTCTTGGACACAAAATTGGAAGAAATGTGATTGATGTTAAAAAGTATAAAATTTAACTTATCAGTTAATTATATTCCACAACATTTATGAAACATATAATATAATTTTTTGTAAATAATAGATTTTATTGATGAACCATCGTGGATTATAGTGTGTTTTCTTTTCCTTGTTTTAGAATTATTTTTACAGATTATGGGCTTGTTTTTTTAACATTATTGCAAACCATTTACTGAGATGATGTATAAACTGAACACATAATCAGTAATATAGTCACATTATTATGAACATCATCATTCTCTATTTTTCTACAATTAATACTATAACAACCAATGATACTAGAATATATATACCTATTATTAGTAACATGTTCAATAGATTTCTTTAGAATCAACAAAAAAACCAAAAAAATGAAACAGATACTAAATTGAAAATATTATGTAATTATATGATTCATGAAACAAATATAAATTTAAAATATAGCATTAAATTAATATTTTTTATATTTAAGGGATACATAATTTATATTATTTAATCATTTAATCTACAATTAATCGTATAAGGGTAAATAAAATAAAATCAAACACTTTAAATGTTTTTTTTATGTATTTATGAATTTTTTATACATGAACTAATAACATAAAATTATTTAAATTATAAATATATATGATTTCATATTAAAAACATATAATGTATAAATATGTTTCCTATAAATAAAAGTAGTTTTCTAATATATTTTGAACGGGAATTTAGAATATATAATTATAAATTTTTAAATCTTATGTTATATAAATTGTTATGATTTTTTGAATCACATATATAAATATTAATCAAAATTAAATTTGTTAGATTTTTTTGAAATAACATATTTATAGGTGTCTGGTGAAAATAAATCTTATTACAAGAAATATAAATATTATGAATTTATAAGAATGTATTAGAAATAAATTGAATTATTTTATTTATATAATAATTTATTTTTTAGAAATTTAACTAAATTTTAAATATTATTCTAATCATTAAAAACACATTGTTAATTTTGATGGCATATGTAATATTTTTTTCCAAAATCAAAATAGTTTTCCAGATTTTCATTTAAACTAAAAATTTTATCTTAAAAATTAGATATTTCATGATTCTAAAGGTAAATAAATTTTTATAGAGAACATAATATATTTCCTGTAAATATGATTAAATTTATCATTTTGAACTGATGAGAATTTTTTATACTTAAGACAGCTTTTTTTCTAGAAATTATTATATCACATATCATGTCACAATGTCACTATTTATTTATCTTGTATTTTAACTAATAAAACTAATTACCTAATGATAATTAGTTGTTCAAAATTATATAATAATATAACTGTTATTTTTTAAAAATAAATGTAAATTTCATTGGTAACATTAATTTATCATAGTGAAAAATTATATATTTTAAAATTTATAGAATAATGGTCTTATAAACATGTTAAAAAATGAGTACAAATGCATTATTTCGTGATGATATACATTATGTTCCATACAAACCCATTATTGTTAATTTTTACACAACATGACATGTGAAATATTTTCTCACTTCATATGATGTAGAAATAGTTTTAAAAATACAATTCTCCACACATATAAAAGGGGAATATTGGTACTCATTCGATACTACACATATAATGTTTTTTCACAAAAATATATTCCCATTAGCCTTCCATTATAATAAAATTTCATTTCCATTTTTCTATGCTAAGAACATATTAAATTATGATCCATATTTCTATTAAATCCTCCAAGTAAAATTGAAATATTTAAATGTGAGTGACCAATTTTTTAACATCATTTCAATTATGTCAAATGTTACCAACTATTATTTTATAATTAATAAATAATGAATTTTCTAAATATTTCATCTATTTTTTTAAAGGAATAAATTTTCAATAATTAGTAAATATTAATATAAAAAATGAAATGGTCATTTATCTGTTGTTTATATTAACACATCAATGAAGCCAAAACATAACATTTTCACCACCACATATCATCACTAAATATAATTTCAAAATTTGATACAATTTAAAATATTTAATATAAATATTTTTATGTAGATTAAAATTATAATACAAATTCATTCCTCTTTATTCATTAAGAAATAAAAATATTAAATATATGTTGTGAGGAATATCATCTGCATAAAACAAACTATCTGATTTATGAACTGGTTTCATTCTAATTATTAGAATATTATGAAATATGATTCAACGCATATTAATTTCCTGAAAAAACATTATTATTATTTAATATATATATTATGTTAATAATAACGTATTACATAATCATAATCATCAATTAATAATGGTATGCTCATGTTTGGGTCGGTCTAACAACATAATGAAAAAATTAAAAAAAATAAAAATCATGGATGACTATGAAAAATTATATAAGAATATATGATATAAATTAGTATATAAAATTTTTATTTTTATTTTGTAACGATAATTTTAATAATATACTTATTAATTAAGATACCATAGTTTGTTTGTTTAAAATACCCAAAATAAGGTTCTGGCCGATTTTTTTATTAAAAAACTAGAACACAAATAATATGGAATTATAAAATTATAAATAATAATAAAGAAACATATCTAATATATTTATTGATCTCAAAATCATTTTTTAAAATTAATGAATAATGTCAACAATATTATGAAATTCGATGAAAAACCACAAGATTACTCACAAAAATAACTAATATATATGTAGAAAATAACTATTCATGTTTTATTTATAAAAAGTAATTAATTTTGAATAATATTTAAATATAAAATTTTGAGATATATATATTTTTATTCATGAACATATAGTTTAATCAACTAAGAAAAGAAAGTATATAAGGAAGTTGTTTCTCAAATTTTGTTTCCTTAAAATAATGTTTATTAAACGCCATGTCTTTAATGGAATGTGGTATCTAATGCCCCATTGATAGTATGTATCATTATAATATAATTATTAATTTATTTTAATTCTTTATTAAATTCATATATTTCTTGTTTTTTTGATGTGAATATTTCTTATACTTTAGAGGTATCCTATCACAATTATTCAACCCTTGAGACATATTTTCTATTATGGAAAATGTTTTAATTGGAACTGGGTATAAAATTAATTATGAAAATTTTATACATTATCCATTTACTTCATTGGTTTTTAAGAGACATTTCATATTTTCTCATGAAATTTATTTCAATTCAAATGATATAAATTTTTCAGGATTTATAAATCAAAACTCTCACTATTGAGTTATAATTCTTCATCTTGAAATTATTTCACTAAAGACCTGTTACAACCATAATAATAAATAATTTAATGGTAAATTGTCTTACTCTATTGTGTAAAATGTCATTTTTATTCAGATATACCACATCGATAAATTCTCATTCCCAATAATTAGCGCAATATTGAGAAAAATTACAATCCTATTTAATGATGGTTTCTCATCCATGTCCATAATATCCTTTCCCGCTAATATTGTTCTTATAATAGAAGACATAATATATTTTTATGTCATTTGATTTCCATTTTTCATTATCCGCCGATAAAATGTTTTTTTAGTTTTTTTAAATTGAGGGTTTTCAAGAATTATATTTTGAAAAATTAAAAATGTTTTGTATAATTTAAAATCATATGATTTATCTTTTACACCAAATTTATTTTGATAAATATTATTTATTTTCAATTATATACTATTTATGTTTATTTTTTAATTGTAAATTTTTTTGAATGCTTTTTATAATAACCTATTTGAAAAGAACATATGAATGAGAACTATAACATTATCTCTTTAACAAGGAATCCTAAATTCTATTTTACCATATTTAATGTAAAAAAATATTTTTGATTAATTTTAGTATTATATAAATAATTATATTTATATATTCATGGTTTCTAAAAAACATTATTTCAATTTTGATTTTGTAAAATAAATCATTTAAATTGATTTATAAATATCAAGAATATTTATTATTTCCAACGTAATTTTATTAAATATACTAAAAATATTTTTCCAAAAAATTAATCCTTATATGAAATGTCATGTATATAATCACAGAATAACTTCAAATTATACAATCTACATTTTTTCTATGTATATGTTATGTTATGACCATACCATTTGAAGTAATGATCAATCATTTCATTTCCCTTTCCAAATTATCTATTTGTCTAAATTAAAACCATATTCAAATGTTTTCTACTATGAACACTATATATTTCCTTACTCTAATTAATGGGGTTTCAGTTAGATTCCATATATTTATTTATTAGAAAAATTATTGACATAAACGTACATCCTTTATTTAAATGATGTAAACACCATATTCTTTAATATATAGACTGAATTATATTTACCAATATATTTACTAAATATATTAAAATAGCCATTTTGTTTCTATGAGTCTATCTTTTTTTATTACAAATTATTTTTTTAGTTATTAACTATTGAAATGATATTCAAGACATAGTATTCCCATGTGTGCATTATGATATTAAAAGAGAATAATATTTATTTGAAAATTTTATAAAATCCATTCTATTTATTTTGGTTCTTTATGTTAAGATAAGTGGATGATTTTCATGTGGTTCACATAATTATAGACTATAATAGATGGTAATGGTATAAAATTTCCTGACCATTAGATTTTGGTTTTCTATAGCTGAAGGGTTCCTCAGATAATTTTGGACGAGTGTGGTGTTTTTTGGAGACCTTTTTGTTCAAACAGTAATCACTATAGCAGGTTTTTCATGTTCTTATGCCTCTGGTGTCCTCCTTTCTGAAAGGTTTAGTGGAATAACATTAGCTGGGTGTTGTTATATGTGTGTGTGTGTGTATCGTATAGGTTTATCCAATAAAGTAGTATAGAATAGACACATATTAAGAAATAATATTGTAATCCAATGCATGATAAAGATACATTTGATATAGGAAAAAAGATACAAGGGTTGTCAGGTACTGATGATGAACTCAAGAACCACCCATGGCATGGATTGTTCATAGTTTAATCCAAGGTTCTTTTCATAATGAATATTAAATTTATAAGAAAAATAACCACCAATATTAACATATTTGGACTAGTTTGAAAATTGAAAAATGAAAGGAGTTATGTGGGGTCTTAAAAAGTGTTTCATAGAATTATTCCCATATAATAATGAATCCATTAACCTCCACATAAAATTACATCTATTACAAGATACACTATAAAAATAGGTATTGTATTAGTGATTTTACATGATAAAACAGACTTTATATAATTTTCTATTTGAAAATATATTTTCCACCACCCTTGATGACCCACGATCCTCATTGGTTGATTATATCCCCTGACATGTTTATAAATGAATTAGCTTTATGTGTTTTTTGTATCTTCTTCACATTTACCATTTTCAATGATTATTCATTTTTGGGTGGAATTTTAAAATGGGGGTACATATTTTTGGAGTTTTCCATTAATGTTTTGTTATTGGTTTTTGAATTTAACGTTCATTATAGTCTTCAATTGGCATGGTGGTGTTTCATGTAATAGATTTTCAACCATTTTCATCCTTTTCAGAGTGAAGAACATTAATCTTATTAATCATTGTAAGGGATTCCTTGATTATCGTGATTTTAGTGAAATCATAATGTAATCAAGCAGTATATATTATTAAAAAAATATAATTATCTCCAATAATGATAAAACATAGTTAATGAAAGCATCATATTTGAATGTTAGAGATCCCAGGTATTTTTATAATGAAATTTGTTTATATATTTTTAAAATAAAATGTTAAATATTTGTTAATATTGTGGTTGAAATGTTTCTTTATTATTTTGATTAGCACATATATATAAATTTAATATTTTTAATTAACATATATAACGATTTATTATTGGCGAGTTAAAAAATTATTTTTAAAATAAAACCAATCTTGATTATGTATTTTATGGATATCAATGTTATTACTAAATCATGTTTAAATGTTATAAATAATTTTAATGTGTTTTTTCAAATAATTGGGAGAAGGTATAATTTTTGTTCAAATAATAATGTTTCTTTCAAATTTATTATAAACATAAAAATATTTTATTGAAACAAGATGATATAATGAGAATCATTTTTATATAATTAAATGATTTAAATACATCATTCCATTGGATTCCATTGGTTTTATTTTTTAATAAATGAAATAGTTAATTCGATATTGTAATAAACTAATTGATTTATCTAGAATATTATCCTTGATATATGACATGAGGTAAACCTAGAATGGTTGATGGTTTGAAGAGAAGGGAATTTGAATTTAATAGTTCAAAAAATGGTAGATGGTTTTAACATTGCGATGAATGGAGATATACACATGAGTATCGACAATAGAACTATGATTGATTGAGATAGATGATTATAGGATTACAAATTATTGTTTTACTAAAAATGGAATTCTATATTAATAACTGATATTTTCAATGGTCTAGTTTTATAGGATTCATGATTAAAAATTAATTTCCCAAATATATGATGTAGTTTTGTGTCCATGGATTAGGAAATTATTTTATAGTTTATTAGTATGAGTGAAACACTATGTGTAATTATGGAATGAAAATGTATTATAATTGTTGGAACCCATAGGGTTAGTCCTGGAAAGTAATTCCAATGCAGTTAACACTAGAGGAACGGTGTGATTGGATGGATTAGGCCTATAGGTCATGGAATTTTGTTGATAAAAAATAGAATGTTGAAATTGTAAAATTAATTAATGTATTATTATTTATTTTATGTTGGATTGAAGTTTTATATAAGGAATTAATTAATTGAACATCATATAAAAAGTATTGTATGGTTATTTGATATATATTGTTTAAAAGAGGTAGCTTTGATTCTGAGAGGCTATATCTATAGTTGAGGCTATGGATATGATAATTAAAAAAGTTAGGTTATTAGGGAAATATCCTATATGATATGTGGTTTAATTTGATAGACACCCTTTTATGTAGTGAAATTTACACCGAGTTGACTTTATTATACTATGTTTCCAAATATCCAAGGTAAAATATAAAGATTGGAGAACATCCCTATATTTGACACCTCTCTATTTATTGTAGTAATATTATATTGGTTATACATATCATACCTTTCCAATATATGTGAATATTTTTATGTAATGGACTATGGATGTTTTATAAACATGGGTCTCTCAGTATTGTATCCTATAAGTCATTATAAATATTTCATGTATGGACTATGATGGATTATAGAATAATAAATGAGATAAATAGTATCGTGGATCCTAGAAACTACTTATTTTTCTATAGGGAGATAGGAATGATACGATGAAATTATCTGAAATATGAGTTTACAATTAACTGACGATGAAATGACTTGATGCACGAGGTTCACAATTTTGCATACTATCCAAGGTGTCTTAATGAAGTCTTGGTATTTGAGAGAGAAGGATCCACACATGTGATGTTAGGGATACCAATAAATAATTGGGGACATTATCTAGGGTTTTTCTATTTATATATTATATTATATTATAACATGTACATGAAAATTGGTGAGAGATACATGGTGAGTATGGGAAAATGGTATACCTAGAATGGTGAAAAGTTCACCTAACTTATTTTCCACTATGATTTAGATTGATTTAATTATCAATTTCAGACTAAGATGTAAGGAGGGTATTATTTATTATATTTTCTATACCCACCCTTCATTATATAATCTAATTGTTTTGATAATATGAACTGATTATTGATTAGGATTGACATTAGCAGGTCATAGTTTTGTTCAAGAGTTTCTTTGGGAATAAGGGTTAAAAAATTGATATATTTTAGGTATATCTGGATTCCTTTTTACATGTTTTAGTATATAATCATTAAATTACTGTTTTTGGGAAATTTTATTTTATATTTAGTAGAGGTTATTTTTTTTGTTTTATATAATCTCACTTTCATGATGTTCTATTTTGAAGGTAATTCATCACATCCATTTGTATGAAATACAACCATTTTATTTCTCCAATCCACGACCAATTAGAAGAGTTATTTATCCACCATTGTCTCCATCAAATGAGTATTCTACTATGAGTTGTACATCTGGGGGAGGGGGTTGGGGAATATTTTTTTCAATGGATTAGGTTGAGGGATAAGATAATGTTTGGAGGTCGGAACTCGTGAGGACTGTAGGGTATGGTATATAAATTGTGATAGATAATCCTTATATGAAATTTAATCATGGGATAAACGATTATAAATGACTATTAAGGGTCCCCAATTATATTTTATTGGGATAATTATGTTTTTTAAAATACTACTTGTAGTTATACTGGTTTTGGGATAGATACCAAAGAATGTATCATACAACAATATTATTGGTAAATGTTTTTGAAATCAATATTCAATAGAATTATGATTGGCATTGAATATTATTTAATAATGAATACTCTATATTAAATTTTTAGGTGTACCTATTATATTATTATTATTTAGGAATGGATCCATGTTAACATCCTAATCGTTTTCTCCCAAAATATGTTTAAAAGGACATTCCAAGAGATCATCGTAGGGTTGAGGTAAAGGATGGTGCCACTAGGAGGATGAAATTATATGATTTTCAATGTTGTAGTCTATTTATTTTTTTGGTAAATATTTTGGACATAGAGACAGTGGAATGGTTATTGGATTTAGTTATGGACTTTATTTTGATCCATGCTCGGAAGGGGCACTAAGTTTCACTTGTGTTGACTATTATGAATAGGGTAGCCAAACAATGGTGTTTATTATTTCTTCGGGATTGTGTTGAGTGAAAAGTCTCATGTTTAAAATTTTAATAACTATTTAATGAAGTGTTTCATTATTCAAAACAAATTATGAAATTTACCCAGATCAACTTATCCTTCCTGTGGGGTGTTCCATCAAGGGGGAGTTATATATTTGTTTATAGACCCTTCCATAATAATTTTCAAACCTGTATCCATAAAATAAAATCATATAGAAATATTTTAATGATTTTTTCCACTATAAATCATGTTATGTGTCCCCAAGTTATGATTCAAACATATATAATGGTATAAGATATATAATTTCTCATTTACTTGATTCAATATAAGTTTGTATCTTCGTGATAGGGGATCCTTAATAATATCCATAATGTTGATAAATGGATTGGGGTTTCTTATTTCCTTGATAAATGAGTGTTTAAATAATTAGGGGTGGAAATTGACCCTCATAATCATATTTCATCATTGTTGGTGGATCTTAGTGTAATTCCAAGGGATCATATTTTTTTCTTATGATGGATGTGACCATCAATGGAGCGATTGACCAAACGTTCCAAATTTGAAGCATTTGGTAGGTGTTCTACATCGATATTTAAAGATGAAAATTTTTTAGATGGGAATATAGTAGTAGTGTGTTCCCACCATTCATTAGTATATGTGATAAAATGTAGTTATATGATATCAAAATGATGTACACTTTCCCCCGCAGAGTTATAGGGTATCTACAGATCATTTCTTTATCAATTTAATTGATTCCACAGAGTATGTCATGGTTAAATGTTTTCTCTGGAGTTTCAATCCACATGGCATCACGATTTATTTCTAGGTACCCATTTATTTAATTCTACTTGATTGAATTCATTGTATCATTATGAATACACAGACACATTTATACCAAATACCCTACTCCATAATCTTAGTATTTTGTTGGAAAGAATTCTAGTTCCATTGATGTTTACTATTCTAGTTTAAGATCGATCTATGATGTATAATGATTGTAGAGATTGTGATATAACATTGAGGTACCACAACTATTGATGATACTTCATATTTGTTTTATATATCTATAGGATATAATCCTGGAACGTATAGACTGTATTATTTATAGGATACCGTAGATTACTTTAGGGGAGATATCATCATATATGATAATAATGGGGAGTTATTTTTTCTTTGGAAAGATATACCCCCATATGAGTCCAATGACTGTATTGTACATTACATAACTCATGAATGAGTTGAAGTTGATATTCTTGTTGGCTCAGCAGAGGGTGTTACCCAGGGTTGTGTTAGAGAACAATAATGACAATCTTTAGTGGGTTTTGGCATTATGTCCATGATGGGAATAATGTTTTGGAAAATTATACATCCATTTGATTACATGATATTGATTTATCCATATAGGATGGCATTGTACAAGTTTGATAGCTCCGGGTATCCATTGATTATATTTTTCAGTAATGTTTTTTAGTTCAGATTTTCAATCTAGGGTGCTTTGGTGTCTCTCAGGATGATGGTTAATGTAATTATCCATCAGTATATTGAGAATTATTTCTTAAATTGGTTTATGGTGAAGGAAAATTTTATTCATACATGTATATTTTGTTTATTTTATCATCTAAAAAGATATATTTGGTTCTATAAGAATGATTTACGATTCGTGTACCATCTTATGTGTGTACAATATTAGGACATACGGAATGAGTATATATGATTTTGTTATTGTAATTGTGATATTTCTAGGATTACATTCATGGAGATGAACAATCAATATATTTTCATGGGTATGGTGATTGTACTGTAATTAGAATTCGTAGATCAAATCAGGGTGGGTTTCATGTAATACATCCTTATGTACTTCACAAATGAGGAGTATATAATGGAGCATATTTAGGAAATTTTGGGATTTTTATATTATAATACTAAGGAATTTTATTACATAGCATGGAGTAGCAATTGATAATTTAATGATTCCGGAATTAATTTATTTGTTATTCCCAAACACTATCCGAGAGTTATGATATTTATATTAACATGAACGCTGCAATAAGAGGTTCGTAATAAAAATAATTCATATTGCAAATAATCTAATATACTTGACTTGAAAGGATTGAGTATTATATTAGATTGAGTTGTGTTTGGAAAATTTAGAGAACATGGAGATATTGTCCAGTGATACTATTATTAATTTTCAAGAGTAAGGAATTCTTTTTGAGGTTGGTAGAGACCCCTCATATATTTTCTTGGGAATAATATTTACATTTCTAGTATTTATTGTTTCTTATGTGCCTCAAAATTTACTTCCCCATGAGAATAAAAATGACAATAATCATATTGTGTTGGAGAATGTTGTATTTTCATTGATTTTTTGGAAGATTTACCAAATTGGAAATTTCATTTTTGTTTTCATGAATCAAAAGAGATTGATGAATGTATTCTCTAAGGGTGACATAAATTTTTTCACAATGATGGTTTATTTAATTCTTATTGAACTATGAATATTAGATTCAATATAAAATGGGAAATGCTAATGTTATTATGATTCACAATGAATGATGTCATGCATTAACATTGTTCATTGATAGAGAGAATTACAAATAGTAATAGAATATAAATCAATGATGCATATTCAAATTTGAGTTGGTGTTTTTAGATGATTACTTGTTTTTATAATAGTGATGTCATTTTGGGTTTTTTAGGTCGAGGATTCATAGATGGTGAATAATAATATTATAGTCTGGAAATGTTCAGTTGTATATTATTGAGACCCTAAAATTTCTTAAATTTTTATTACATAAATATAATGATAAAAATACATAATTGTATTACACCATGAGGATCCATAGTGTTAGTGCCTTTGGAAAACTAGTACCAAACATAAAATTTACAACATCAAGAATAATAATTTTTTTAATTCCATCTTCTCTATATTCTTATTGGCACTTGACATATCCATAAAATATGTAGTAACCTGAGGATATACATCAAATGGGGGTGAAATATATCCTAGTAAGAGTATTGATAAAAAAAAATAAAGAATGGGGTTAGTATAATCATAACATCTTCTTCATAATAATAAGGAGTAACATTGTTATTGGTCGTGAAAATTGGCAATGCAATAAAATTAAATATAATTCTTTAGTATTTATCTACTAATTTTTTTTTGAAAATTTATAGAATCATGGTAACACATCATTTCATATTAACTCATATGGTTTATAACATTAACCAAATCATTATAGCACTATAAAATTCCAGGAATTCCCATCACATTCAGACATTCATATTGATCTATATAAATCGGGGCGCACCCATTACGTCATAACATTTTCAATATCATGATTAAAACATAGAACTTATATAAATAAAATCCATGGAATGTAATTGTTTTATACTAATAATAACCCATTCATTAACTTTGTGTTCCCAAAAGAAAGATTGAATAACATACTTGATACAAGAACCATCAACTATGAGTGGGAAGTAAAATGTGTTTTCTTGAAAGAATTGTTCTTTTGGAAATCATTGTTTTTGAAATTAAAACTATTGGAGAAAATTTATATCCTAAAATTGGTAATATAATTATGAGAATATTATTTTTATGGACTAACCTAACAAAAAATGGAGTGAAAAAGGGAGAACCTGAAGAAAGAGATAGGGGTTCAATAATTTCCCCTTATATTTTATTTGAATACATTATTCACATTAATATCTAGTATAACAAAATTATATTCATTAATTAAGAATTAATAATCCTGTTATAGAAAAATAATATTCATTAAGGATTTATTAAGTTCATATATTTTCTTTTGGATGAGTTATATAGTTTAAATTCACTGTTCGAAAATGATTGTTTTTATGGTTTTTTGGAGCAGTTCACTCTAATTTGTTAATGTATGTTCGTGTAGAACATGGATTAACAACAATATCTGATATAAAATGTTATTAATAATGTTAATTGAGTTTAAATGATATTATAATGAAAAAGTTTGTATACCATGTGGATTAATCATTAGTTAAAATTTAACGATTATCATTTTAGGTTAATTTGGGTGGTTTATGGATCACAACAATCATGTATTGATTTATCATTTAGTTATATGTACATAATATTATTCCATTACATTAAATAGTATATAATACATATAAATTTTTTGGGTTAAACCATAATAATGGTTTCATGACTATATATGAAGGCGGTAAAGGAAATTGATAATGGTGATAAATTAACATCTCACGAACAACGTTTTCCTTTCAAAAATAAAAAAAATAGTATAAGGGGATTGGATGATATAATAAAATATGTGTATCATAAAATTACATTATATGTACGATACTATAGTTACCATACCATTTGTATGAGGATAGTATGGGAGAGATCCAAAAAATAAAATGAAATTGAAAGGATGATAATCGAAAAGAGAGAGGTGAATTTCTTCTTGATATCCTCCTTGAAGAACCTATTCATGGTGTTTTGATGAGACCAAAAGCCCTTTGACATGTGTAAGGGATATAGAAGAAGTATTATATGTCTTTATTTATGTCTGAATTATTGATAGGTGTGAGGAAATGAGGGTGTGAAGGGTGTTATTTAATGACGAGGGGGAGGGGTTTTCTCAATATTGTAATCATTAATTTATTAATTATTCAAAATACAAGAAAAATTGATTGTTCCATGAATAAATACAGAAATATTATCATGTGAATCCTAAACATAAGTGATAACATTATAATAACATCATCCATGACTCTATAACTCATGAAATTAATATATTTTGTAAATTATCGTACTTCACTATTCATAAAAAATCAATGTATTTCCGAAATATCCCAAAAATTCACCTGAACAATTTACCGACGTTTAGAATCAAAAAATGAAGTCCATTTATATATTTTTTTAATATGAGATATAAAATAATAAATAATATAATATTTTATAAGAAAAATAAAAATATTAAAACATTTTATTTTTTATTCCTATATGCAGGTACATCATATATACACTTAAATACTATATATACACTATCATATGTAATGATATTATTCATTAGGGTATGTCACAATTCATAAGGGTTACATTAATATTAATAAGGGAATGTTACTATTCAGAAAATAATATTTTTGTTCTATTGAACTAAAAAAATCATGTTGAACACATCCGTTTATTTCATATTTTTGATATTCTAAACATAGAAGTGATGAAATTTTTTTAATGGTCAGTTAGTATTTAGTATCATCATATTTCATTGTGATTCCATAACTAATTATATGATGTGTATTATTTATAACAGATAATTCCATTGAAAAATCATTAGGCCATTACATTCTTCTCCCCGTATGATATTTCACCCCCAAAATTTCATTTTATTTAAACAAGTGTGGGTAGTTATCCTTCATTTCCACTTCTGGTTCCCATGTAGCACCATTAATGATATGGTTCCTCCACAAAAAATTATCATGGTGGGGTGTCTTGTTGATTTGAACATTAACACGCATGTCCTAAATCAGTTCCTGCTGCTCCTCATAGGTGATATCATCATCTAGTTGTATCACCTATGAGTTCAGTACTTGTGAGAAATCTGATATGTACTTCCTCATGAGTGATACATGAAACACATCATGAACATGAGCCATATTTGGTATAAGTTCAAGATTATATTCCATGGCTTATATGAGGTCAAGGATCTCAAAGAGGACAATGTACCTTGGGCTTAGTTTCCCTTTCATTCCATACCACATGACTCTCTTACATGGTGATATTCGAAGGAAGACATTATATCAAACGTCGGACTCCATGTTCCTTTGACATTTTTCAGCTTTTACTATCTTATGGATGTGTTGATGGATGAATTGAACCTTCTCTACCATCTCTTTATAAACATGATGTAAAGACCAGGAAATTTCAAGGAAAATTTTTTCTTAATTTTCTTTGGAATTTTACAAGAACACAGTTTCTGACAGCGCCTGATTCCGAGGCCCGGTGTGCCCAGAATCAATTTCCGAAGTTTGGCTCGGGTACGTTCAGTGAACAAACGAGCGGGAATTTCTAACTTTTGAACCGGTTCCCGGAATCAAATTCTGAGGGCACCGATGGAACCGTAGTGCCGATTTTTGCTTTGGAATGCCTTTCCTGGAGTTGCGTTTGCTTGGGAGCAGTTGTTTAATAAGGTTGTGGTTTAAGTGTAAAGAAAAATAAACTTTGTGTTACAAATTTTATTTATCTTCTTAAGTGGTTATATCCTAAGTGTGGAAGTTGGGGTGGAATCACAAGTTCCTAACTAACCAAGTGAGGATTAAGGTGAGGTGGGGCCCACACGAGCCCCAACCCTTCACCTTCCCCTTAACTCTCTTCTACCCCCCTTAAACTCCCTTGCACTTAATGTGCCAAAACCCCTCAAATTCCTAACTCCTTAAACTCCTTAACTCCCTTGACCCCCCCCCCCCAATTAAATGTGACTCTTCACTTCCACCTTCATTAATTTGGAGCCTCTCCACCCATTAATGAAGGATGTAACTTAATGAATTTGAATTATTTTGAATTCATTAAGCTAACACTATAATAAGGTGTGTTGTTTTATTGTTTGGGGTTGGCTAAATCGTTGTGATAGAGCCACGGAAGGATTGAAGAGAATTCCACCCTCGACGAAGA
Source organism: Viscum album (assembly GCA_963277665.1). NCBI lineage: Eukaryota > Viridiplantae > Streptophyta > Magnoliopsida > Santalales > Viscaceae > Viscum > Viscum album. The sequence continues at coordinate 1,116,898,724 of OY728133.1, forward strand.
ACACGAAGGACATCTCCAAACATGGAACAACGTCTTCTCGACGAAGAATTCCTTTTCCAAAGAATAACGTGAAGTTTCCAACGTTGATCCCTTCTTGGATGCCTCCTTCCCACTCCTTCCGGAATAAAGAAGGGAGCGCCTTTCACGAAGAACGGCGACGTCGTCAACGGCTTCTCTTTTCCGATGTCGACGAATCGCCGCCGCCTTTCCGCGACTTCGTCAACACATAACGAAAAGTGAAGTAGGGGTTTTTTGTTGCTTTATTTAATTATTTTCCGTTCTTGGTTCTAGCATGACAAACTTGAGGATGAACGTTTAAGTGTTATCGTCTAACGAGAGGGGGACCGGACCACACAAACACGGCCGAACCCCCCTCCTTTGTTCTTGAATGTTTCTTGCGGATGAAACGAGATAGAATGGTGCCATCGCACCAGGCGGGAATCACACGGAAATTATTGCACGGTGTCGTCGTGCCACGCCGTGGAAAGAATTATCATGAACGTGACGCCGTCGCGCCACGTCGAAGGAAACCGAAGACGCCGCGGCCGGAGCGGGGCCGCGGCGGAGGGGCGCGGTGTCGTCGCACTGCGCCGGATGACGAAGGCCGCGACCGGTTCCGGGCCGCGGCGGATCGTGATGACCGGCGGCCAGCCGGGCCGCCGGTGCCGGAAGACGGAAGAGGACCGGCCCTTGCCTGTCCTGTTGACATGAAGCCAGCCGGCCAGGTCGGGCCGTCCGGGTTGGTGGAAACCAGGGGAATTTAATTCCCCCGGGCAGTTATTTGGCCCCCCATTATGAGGGAGGCCGGTTTCACAAAGGGGGGGCAGGCAACCCCCCGTTTCCAGCAAGCTCGGCCTTCGGCCTAGCTGGCAGCGCACCCAGCGCGTTGCCTTGCGCCGAACCGGCGTGCCTGGCCGGTTCGCCACGCCGGGCCACGCCGGGCCGGGCCGTGCCGGGCAGGGCCGGGCTGTGCCGGGCCGGGTCGACCCCGTCCGGGGCAGGTCGACCCGGTTCGGGCCATCCGGGGGGTCTCAGGCCGGGACGGCCCGGGCCCGAAACCCCCGTTACCGAGAGGTTTGGTCAAATGCCCGTATCTTGGGCTACATGCCTCCAAACGTCTCGTCGTCAGCGGCAACGCGATCCTTGGATCGAGACGGTCGTTTCGGTATACTATACTTAAGGTGCACCTTCCTTTTTGGGAGCCTACGTGGTTAAAACTCCGTAGTTAAGCGTGCTTGGCCTAGAGTAGTGATCAGGATGGGTGACCTACTGGGAAGTTTCCCATGGTGGGTGTGAGACGGAAAGGCTAATAAATAATAGACCAGGCGTTCGATTGACGCACCGTCTGTTTCGTTGAATTCATCTAAGTGAGATGGATCTTTCGGCTTACACCGCTCGAGGTTTGGATGCCGACAGAGTGCGGTCGGGTTGGATCGCACCGAAATCCAACCGGGCCCCTGGAACGAAAAAGCCAATAACTCTCAGACCGGGCGTCCGATTTACGCGTCGTCTGTTGCGTTGAGTTCATGCTGACGATACGAAACTTTTGGCATCCTCTGCCCGAGTTTTGGATGCAGATGGATAGTGGCCGGGTTGGATCGCACCGAAATCCAACCGGGCCCCTGGAACGGAAAAGCTGATATCTTTCTGACAGAACGTCTGTTTGACAAACCGTCAGCGGCGTTGGTGATCGCGTTGAGAAACGGTCCCTATGAGTTTACCCTATGAGAGTTCGGGGTACAGTTGAGATACGGCCGGGTTTGGTTCGCTCACGAAACCAACCGGGCCCCTGGGACGAAAAGGCTAATAACTCACAGACCGGGCGTCTGATTGACGCGCCGTCTGTTGCGTTGAGACCCCTATGACGTGGCGGTCCTTTGAGATACTTCTTCGTGGGACTTTGAGATACCTGGAGTATCGACTTGTAGCTCGTGGAGCAGACCCTCCCAGTGACGAGCGTGCGGAGTACGAAGACCGTGTAGCTGGCTGAGACCCGACGACTGCTGATCGAACGACTCGGTGTGTTACAGAGGTGCGCTTGGTTGTAGCGGCACATGGGAGCGCTTGGTTGTAGCGGCAGACCCATGACAGAGGTGCGCTTGGTTGTAGCGGCACATGGGAGCGCTTGGTTGTAGCGGCAGACCCACGACAGAGGTGCGCTTGGTTATAGCGGCACATGGGAGCGCTTGGTTGTAGCAGGTGGCCCGTAGTACTCGATGGGTGGAGTTCTTCAGTAGTCTTAGGTTTGTGAGATGTTCCTCGGAGTCGTGACAGGACCACTGTACACTCCAGAGATGGAGCTCTTCAGCAGTTACGGTTTCGATAATGGAAATCCTGGTTTGAGCTGAGACTTTTGACCTTGTGTTTACCACATGATTGAGATGGGTCACTCGCTAACTTTGGTATATGTTTGGGCATATACCCGGGTAGTGGTTATCCGTTGATTTCACAATCCTTGTGTTTCCTCATGATTGAGATGGGTTACATGATAACTTAGGTATATGTATGGACATATACCTAAGTAGAGGTTATCTGTTGAGATCTTCTTTGTGGTTATCCTTTTTGGTTTAGTGAGACCATGAGGGTCTCGGGGTCCCTACTGTGTATCGTTATACTCAACCCTACACGGGCTATGCCCGCACCTCGTTGTGTTGGTTGCAGACGAAATACAGTGGTGACAGAGGCTGAGTGTTCGAGGACTGGACTGTACCTGGAGGTGGACTATACGAAGAGATGGTACCCGGAGGAGGACCTCACAACGAGACGGTACCCAGAGGTGGACGTGACGACGAGGCGGTACCCGGAGGTGGACCACTGGGCGAGACATACTCGGAGTGGACGGCGGGACCTGAGGAGTAGAGGAGCTATATGTACCCACCCTTCAGGTGGGATTTCCAGTGGACAGCTCGGCGTAGCAGCTTTACTTTTCAGTTGTTGTTTTCCCTTTCGAGTTGTACTTTACAGTTGGGCTTGTATTTCCGGCCCCTTTTTACTTTCCGCACTTACTGTTGTACTCAGTTTTTACTTAGTGTTTACTTCTTCCGCTTGTACTCTGTGGTGCTTGTTTTCTTTTATAAAGGCAATGCCTTCCCAGTTATCGGGATTTTACGCCTTTGGTGCTAGTTGCCAGCCCCTTGCCTATGGAAGGCGGGCTTGGGGTAGTCACGGCACGGGCCCCGAGGACGGGTCGTGAAAAATTGGTATCAGAGGAGTTCGGTTCTACCGCAGAACTCAGGACTCTGATCTTTTTCTATGTGAAGCAATAGTGTTAAGGGTACCGAGTGTGGTCTTCAGTTCAGGGAGTCCAGTGTTGGTGCGGCGGCCGACGTATCCGTACACCAGGACCCTGACTACTGATTTCCGACTTTGTACACAAAAACACTGATTGCATGTGTGTTTCCAAAGTTTTAAAGTCAGCTCAAACCAGGTCAGCTCACCAGGTATAAGACGTTGACCGTGTCGCATCTGTTCAGGATGTCTCCACGCAGACAGTCAGTTGGAGTTCCGAGAGATTACTCGATGACGGCTCACCGAGCGACGAGGCTCTGGTGCATGGCCCTTTTTACTATGTTGGCACCCTCGGGTGGTGTACCAGTAGCACCACCACCTGTTGGGTAGCAGATGCCAACGACTATACTAGCAAACTGTGCACGCTGGCGGAGCGCGTTGCACGAGTTCCATTAGTAGAGGCCTCAGAAGTTACGAGGCGAGGCAGATTTCCAAACAGCAGAGCAGTGGCTGGAGGTGATTGCTAGAGTTTTCCGCCTAGCTGAGACATCAGTAGAGTGGATGGTGGACTTGGCCACTAGTGTTTTCCAGTGAATGACCATGAGGATGGTCCGCATAGTGATGAGGCTTCGGTACGTGAACTGATGCCTGAGATAGTGCCTTTGGGTAGTGTGTCAGCTATACATCACTACTTGTTGGTCAGCAGTTACAACCGGCGGTACCGGTAGGTGACACATGTAAGTTTACTGCCTTACATGTGTTCTAACTTCAGATACCCTCATGTTCTGAGGTGAACCTGACTCGTAGGCGGCTGAGGACTGGCTTGAGAAGGTGGCCGAGAATTTTCTAGAACTTTTATAGTTTCGGCGGGACGACGTGTTGATAGCTGAGAATTCATCAAGGCATACCGAACATATCAGGTACTCGATGGAAGCGTTTCAATCAGTGCAATAGAGGTCGGACCTCTAAGCATTGTATGTTTAAGGGCTTCCGAGCCAGCACCTTTTCTCTATGCATTTCTACTTAGGCTAGAGTGCTATAAGGAACCTTTGTGGTTGAGAATTCTTTGCTGATCGAATACAGCAAGAGAATGTTAGAAGTTTGGAAAGCAGGAAAATGACACCAGTCTCGGAGACTTGGGCATGTAAAATGTTTCAAGAAGAGGAAATGTTAAGGACAGATGAATCTGCAGAGCAGCAGACATGGAGGCAGAGCTTGGAGAGCAGCTCGTGGTGGTGTATATTTCAACATGTTACCATCAACCACCTTTGTAGTCCCCACTAGACTCAGGGAGTTGGAGAGCAGGGAATGGGGGTAGCTGCTTGCGGTCCTGGAGTGCGACCAAAAAGGGGCTCTAAGGATGATTCGATGTGTGGAATTTATCTTCTACTAGCCGCCGTAGCCAAAGGTATTGAAACGAATCATCCCTTCCTTCCATGAATCTAGTCCCAGACCTAGAGATTCCGGTTAAGCCGTTGACTTGACCCTCACGTCTGGAGATACCTTTGGGAGGAGACTCAAAAGTCACACTTACGCCGACGGTGTGATCGGACCCTTGAGGCGAGAGTCTCGGTTAGGACCTCTTGGTGGCAGCGTCGAGGCCTTACGACGTTAGTTTGAGTATGTATTTGGCAATAACTGTTCATACTCAAATTGACGGTATTAGGCAAACGTTGGGATGAGTTTTCCTTGGTCGGCGAAAAGGAAACCCAGGGTAGCACAAGATAAACTCGTGCATGGGAGGGTGTAGCCGATCATTCTTGGGTCGGCCAACCTTAACCTCGTGGCAGCATGAGTTTTGAGTTTCAGTTCTAACCTAAAAAGGGAGACCTTTAGAGTTCGAGGATGGCGACCACGTTCTTATACAGGTCTCACCTCGACGAGGTTTACGGAGATGTAGCCGAGGCGGCAAGAGATCTCCGAGGATCAATAGACCTTTCTTGGTCCCCAGCAGGGTAGGCGAGGTGGTTTATCGCTTGAACCATCCACCTCAGTTGCACTAGGTGCACGATAACTTTCACGTAACTCAATTGAGGAGATACGTGCTTGATCCTTCACACATCATCGACCTCAGGGAGTTGGACGTCGATGATAGAGCGACATGCACGGAGGTTCCAGTGGGGATCAAGGATAGACAGGACCAGATCCTACAAGGATGATCGATTCCTTGGGTGCACTTCCTTTGACAGTACGGAAACCTCCAGGTGAGCACATGGGAGCGGAAGGCTCAGATGCGTGCTCTGTACCGTTTTTGTGACCCTAGTTTGTGATGAAGCTTTACGGGGACGTAAAGCCCTGAGGTGGGAGTAATGTAAAGACCCGGAAATTTCAAGGAAATTTTTTTCTTAATTTTCTTTGGAATTTTACAAGAACACAGTTTCTGACAGCGTCTGATTCCGAGGCCCGGTGTGCCCAGAATCAATTTCTGAAGTTTGGCTCGGGTACGTTCAGTGAACAAACGAGCGGGAATTTCTAACTTTTGAACCGGTGCCCGGAATCAAATTCTGAGGGCACCGATGGAACCGTAGCGCCGGTTTTTGCTTAGGAATGCCATTCCTGGAGTTGCGTTTTCTTGGGAGCAGTTGTTTGATAAGGTTCTAGTTTAAGTGTAAAGAAAAATAAAATTTGTGTTACAAATTTTATTTATCTTCTTAAGTGGTTATATCCTAAGTGTGGAAGTTGAGGTGGAATAACAAGTTCCTAACTAACCAAGTGAGGATTAAGGTGAGGTGGGGCCCACACGAGCCCCACCCCTTCACCTTCCCCTTAACTCTCTTCTACCCCCCTTAAACTCCCTTGCACTTAATGTGCCAAAACCCCTCAAATTCCTAACTCCTTAAACTCCTTAACTCCCTTGAACCCCCCCCCCCAATTAAATGCGACTCTTCACTTCCACCTTCATTAATTTGGAGCCTCTCGACCCATTAATGAAGGATGTATCTTAATGAATTTTAATTATTTTGAATTCATTAAGCTAACACTATAATAAGGTGTGTTGTTTTATTGTTTGGGGTTGGCTAAATCTTTGTGATAGGGTCACAGAAGGATTGAAGAGAATTCCACCCTCGACGAAGAACACGAAGGACATCTCCAAACATGGAACAACGTCTTCTCGACGAAGAATGCCTTTTCCAAAGAAGAACGTGAAGTTTCCAACGTCGATCCCTTCTTGGATGCCTCCTTCCCACTCCTTCCGGAATAAAGAAGGGAGCGCCTTTCACGAAGAACGCCGACGTCGTCAACGGCTTCTCTTTTCCGATGTCGACGAATCGCCGCCGCCTTTCCGCGACTTCGTCAACACATAACGAAAAGCGAAGTAGGGGTTTGTTGTTGCTTTATTTAATTATTTTCCGTTCTTGGTTCTAGCATGACAAACTTGAGGATGAACGTTTAAGTGTTATCGTCTAACGAGAGGGGGACCGGACCGCACAAACACGGCCGAACCCCCCTCCTTTGTTCTTGAATGTTTTTTGCGGATGAAACGAGATAGCGTGGTGCCGTCGCACCACGCGGGAATCACACGGAAATTATTGCGCGGCACCGTCGCGCCACGCCGTGGAAAGAATTATCATGAACGCGACGCCGTCGCGCCGCGTCGAAGGAAACTGAAGACGCCGCGGCCGGAGCAGGGCCACGGCGGAGGGGCGCGGTGCCGTCGCACTGCGCCGGATGACGAAGGCCGCGACCGGTTCCGGGCCGCGGCGGATCGTGATGAACGGCGGCCAGCCGGGCCGCCGGTGCCGGAAGACGGAAGAGGACCGGCCCTTGCCGGTCCTGTTGACAAGAAGCCAGCCGGCCAGGTCAGGCCGTCCGGGTTGGTGGAAACCGGGGGAATTTAATTCCCCCGGGCAGTTATTTGGCCCCCCATTATGAGGGGGGCCGGTTTCACAAAGGGGGGGCAGGCGAACCCCCGTTTCCAGCAAGCTCGGCCTTCGGCCAAGCTGGCAGCGCGCCCAGCGCGCTGCCTTGCGCCGAACCGGCGTGCCCGGCCGGTTCGCCGGGCCGGGCCGCGCCGGGCCGGGCCGCGCCGGGCCGGGCCGGGCTGTGCCGGGCCGGGTCGACCCCGTCCGGGGAAGGTCGACCCGGTTCGGGCCATCCGGGGGGTCTCGGGCCGGGACGGCCCGGGCCCGAAACCCCCGTTACCGAGAGGTTTGGTCAAATGCCCGTATCTTGGGCTACGTGCCTCCAAACGACTCGTCGTCAGCGGCAACGCGATCCTTGGATCGAGACGGTCGTTTCGGTATACTATACTTAAGGTGCACCTTCCTTTTCGGGAGCCTACGTGGTTAAAACTCCGTAGTTAAGCGTGCTTGGCCTAGAGTAGTGATCAGGATGGGTGACCTCCTGGGAAGTTTCCCAGGGTGGGTGTGAGACGGAAAGGCCAATAAATAATAGATCAGGCGTCCGATTGACGCACCGTCTGTTTCGTTGAATTCATCTAAGTGAGATGGATCTTTCGGCTTACTCCGCTCGAGGTTTGGATGTCGACGGAGTGCGGTCGGGTTGGATCGCACCGAAATCCAACCGGACCCCTGGAATGAAAAAGCCAATAACTCTCAGACCATGCGTCCGATTGACGCGTCGTCTGTTGCGTTGAGTTCCTGTTGACGATACAAAACTTTTGGCATCCTCTGCCCGAGTTTTGGATGCAGATGGATAGTGGCCGGGTTTGATCGCACCGAAATCCAACCGGGCCCCTGGAATGGAAAAGCTGATATCTTTCTGACAGAACGTCCGTTTGACAAACCGTCAGCGATGTTGGTGATCGCATTGAGAAACGGTCCCTATGAATTTACCCTATGAGAGTTCGGGGTACAGTTGAGATATGTCCGGGTTTGGTTCGCTCACGAAACCAACCGGGCCCCTGGGACGAAAAGGCTAATAACTCACAGACCGGGCGTCTGATTGACGCACCGTCTGTTGCGTTGAGACCCCTATGACGTGGCGGTCCTTTGAGATACTTCTTCGTGGTACTTTGAGATACCTGGAGTATCGACCTGTAGCTCGTGGAGCGGACCCTCCCAGTGACGAGCGTGCGGAGTACGGAGACCGTGTAGCTGGCTGAGACCCGACGACTGCTGATCGAACGACTCGGTGTGTTACAGAGGTGCGCTTGGTTGTAGCGGCACATGGGAGCGCTTGGTTGTAGCGGCAGACCCACGACAGAGGTGCGCTTGGTTGTAGCGGCACATGGGAGTGCTTGGTTGTAGCGGCAGACCCACGACAGAGGTGCGCTTGGTTGTAGCGGCACATGGGAGCGCTTGGTTGTAGCAGCTGGCCCGTATTACTCGATGGGTGGAGTTCATCAGTAGTCTTAGGTTTGTGAGAAGTACCTCGGAGTCGTGACAGGACCACTGTACACTCCAGAGACGGAGCTCTTCAGCAGTTACGGTTTCGATAATGGAAATCCTGGTTTGAGCTGAGACTTTTGACCTTGTGTTTACCTCATGATTGAGATGGGTCACTTGCTAACTTTGGTATATGTATGGGAATATACCCTGGTAGTGGTTATCTGTTGATTTCACAATCCTTGTGTTTCCTCATGATTGAGATGGGTTACTTGATAACTTAGGTATATGTATGGGCATATACCTAAGTAGAGGTTATCTGTTGAGATCTTTTTTGTGGTTATCCTTGTTGGTTTAGTGAGACCTTGAGGGTCTCGGGGTCCCTACTGAGTATCGTTATACTCACCCATGCACGGGCTATGCCCGCACCTCGTTGTGTTGGTTGCAAACGACCGGCAGTGCTGACAGAGGCTGAGTGTTCGAGGACTGGACGATACCTGGAGGTGGACTATACGAAGAGATGGTACCCGGAGGAGGACCTCACGACGAGACGGTACCCAGAGGTGGACGTGACGACGAGGCGGTACCCAGAGGTGGACCACTGGACGAGACATACTCGGAGCGGACGGCGGGACCTGAGGAGAAGATGAGCTATATGTACCCACCCTTCAGGTGGGATTCCCAGTGGACAGCTCGGCGTAGCAGCTTTACTTTTCAGTTGTTGTTTTCCCTTTCGAGTTGTACTTTACAGTTTGGCTTGTATTTCCGTCCCCTTTTTTCTTTCCGCACTTACTGTTGTACTCAGTTTTTACTTAGTGTTTACTTCTTCCGCTTGTACTCTTTGGTCCTTGTTTTCTTTTATAAAGGCAATGCCTTCCCAGTTATTGGGATTTTACGCCTTTGGTGCTAGTTGCCAGCCCCTGGCCTATGGAAGGCAGGCTTGGGGTAGTCACGGCACGGGCCCCGAGGACGGGTCGTGACAAATTGGTATCAGAGGAGTTCGGTTCTACCGCAGAACTCAGGACTCTGATCTTTTTCTATGTGAAGCAATAGTGTTAAGGGTACCGAGTGTGGTCTTCAGTCCAGGGAGTCCAGTGTTGGTGCGGCGGCCGACGTATCCGTACACTAGGACCCTGACTACTGATTTCCGACTTTGTACACAAAAACACTGATTGCGTGTGTGTTTCCAAAGTTTTAAAGTCAGCTCAAACCAGGTCAGCTCACCAGGTATAAGACTTTGACCGTGTCGCATCTGTTCAGGATGTCTCCACGCAGACAGTCAGTTGGAGTTCCGAGAGATTACTCGATGACGGCTCACCGAGCGACGAGGCTCTGGTGCAGGGCCCTTTTTAATATGTTGGCACCCTCGGGTGGTGTACCAGTAGCACCACCACCTGTTGGGCAGCAGATGCCAAAGGCTATACTAGCAAACTGTGCACGCTAGCGGAGCGCGTTGCACGAGTTCCATTAGTAGAGGCCTCAGAAGTTATGAGGCGAGGCAGATTTCCAAACAGCAGAGTAGTGGCTGGTGGTGATTGCTAGAGTTTTCCGCCTAGCTGAGACATCAGTAGAGTGGATGGTGGACTTGGCCACTAGTGTTTTCCAGTGAATGACCATGAGGATGGTCCGCATAGTGATGAGGCTTCGGTACGTGAACTGATGCCTGAGATAATGCCTTTGGGTAGTGTGTCTGCTATACATCACTACTTGTTGGTCAGCAGTTACAACCGGCGGTACCGGTAGGTGACACATGTATGTTTACTGCCTTACATGTGTTCTAACTTCAGATACCCTCATGTTCCGAGGTGAACCTGACTCATAGGCGGCTGAGGACTGGCTTGAGGAGGTGGCCGAGAATTTTCTAGAACTTTTATAGTTTCGGCGGGACGACGTGTTGATAGCTGATAATTCATCAAGGCGTACCGAACATATCAGGTACTCGATGGAAGCGTTTCAATCAGTGCAATAGAGGTCGGACCTCTAAGCATGGTATGTTTAAGGGCTTCCAAGCCAGCACCTTTTCTCTATGAATTTCTACTTAGGCTAGAGTGCTAGAAGGAACCTTTGTGGTTGAGAATTCTTTGCTGATCGAATACAGCCAGAGAATGTTAGAAGTTTGGAAAGCAGGAAAATGACACCAGTCTCGGAGACTTGGGCATGTAAAATGTTTCAAGAAGAGGAATTGTTAAGGACAAATGAATCTGCAGAGCAGCTGACATGGAGGCAGAGCTTGGAGAGCAGCTCGTGGTGGTGTACATTTCAACATGTTACCATCACCCACCTTTGTAGTCCCCACTAGACTCAGGGAGTTGGAGAGCAGGGAAAGAGGGTAGCTGCTTGCGGTCATGGAGTGTGACCAAAAAGGGGCTCTAAGGATGATTCGAAGTGTGGAATTTATCTTCTACTAGCTTCCGTAGCCACAGGTATTGAAACGAATCATCCCTTCCTTCCATGAATCTAGTCCCAGACCTAGAGATTCCGGTTAAGCCGTTGACTTGACCCTCACGTCTGGAGATACCTTTGGGAGGAGACTCAATAGTCACACTTACGCCGACGGTGTGATCGGACCCTTGAGGCGAGAGTCTCGGTTAGGACCTCTTGGTGGCAGCGTCGAGGCCTTACGACGTTAGTTTGAGTATGTATTTGGCAATCACTGTTCATGTAACACCCCAGGATTTCAGAGTGTGTTATTTCTTAAAAATAATTCAATAACTTGCACTACACGCAACACCGAGTTCAATTGCACCATTAAAAGAGGTCATGAATAGTATTAACTACATTTTGAACTTTATATAATCCTTATAATTTTAGAATCCCTATTATGAGTTTCTTAGTCATAATGCAAGAACATATTCATTTTCAGTATTTCACTTTTATCAACATCTAATAGTGAAACCTTTTTAAATACAATATTTTAAACTTTTTGACTAAATGGGGACATCAAAAATTTAAAATTAAACACCCCAAGCTTCCACGGTACGTTTCCCTTCGAATAATGTGATAGCGTGTGTTGTACGCAACACAGAGTTCTAATAACCAATTAAACTAGCCGTTATGAATAGTAATAACTACTTTTTAAAATTATATATATTTTATATTTCAAAATGGACTTCATTTTTGGATTCGGAATATCTAATTTAGCCTAAGGTGAAATTTTGGTACTTTTCGGATAACTTTCATATTTTGATGAATAGTGAAAATTACTAAATTTTAATTAAAAACAACTTTTTTAATCAAAATAATTAATAGTGATAAATTATGAATTTTAGTAGTTTTAAAGTATATTTAGAATATATTTTTACCATTTAATATAATTTTGGTCATTGGACATAATTTTACAATTAAACCAAACATAAACAAGTGTCAATCTTTTGATAGTTATTATCTCTTAAAACACGCTTTTTGTTTTGACAGCGGGAATTAATTTTAAATTAATTTCTGCCACTTATGTGTTTAGAATTTAGGAAAATGGATTCCATATTTGGAATCAGGATGTTCAAATTGTGTAAATAGGTAACTTTTATTTTTATACATTTTGAATAATTACTGTGGTAAATATTTTATTTACCATGGTTAAGGGTAAATCCGGTAAATAAGGGTTCAAAAATAATATTATAATAATATAAAATTACCCTAAAACGTGTCCTAACCTTATTGGTGGACACATACCCGACCATGAGCATCCTTGGGTCAATTTGGGGACCCCTTGGAGCCACTTGTATGTGGTAGGGACAATTTATATTAATAAAGTTAAAATAAAAAATAAAAATGGCATAAGCTTACATCTTTTAGAAGAACAACTTTTAAATAGGGTTATACATGTTGTATTTTCGATTATAAATATTCATTAGAAAGCTAAAAAGATTTAATACATAATAATATTTTATTTATAATTTTTAGACATTAAATAAGTTATTTTATTTATGACACAATGATGATGCGGTAATTACTATAATAGTGAAAAATTAAAATAATTGATATTATAAATACCAAAATAAATATAATATGAAACTTTTAATGAATTAAACTAATTTTATAGGATAATATGATATATTAGGATTTATTGGATTGACTTTTTTAGAAGTAATCAATCTGTTATGAGTTTCAAAAAAATCAACTATTGAATAGTGTCAAAATTGACATAAAAGAGTTCTTAAAACAAATATTATATTATTAATTGATATTAAATTCCTAAAAATCTAAGGATCGGACAAGAGACTTATATCATGATAGGTTAATCATTAATGGACCACTTGGGGGTCTCTTGGATGTATATAGTAAGTTTATTAACCATATTATATAAAACTACAAAGAGACATTGTAAAAGTGAAACTAATTAACTTAGAGTTAATACTTAAAGATAAGGTTAATATAAGTAACCAAACCTGTCTAACTTCTATTGGTTGAGTTGTTTTCGACCTATACCCACCTTAACATTTAAATAATAAACTTTTGATCCATTAGAAACCGAATATGAATTTATTATAAATTAATATTTCTAGCTTTTCCAAAGGTGCCCCTCACCCCTCTTATAAAAGGGCACTCTTCCTTCTCATTTCATCACACCTCTAAAGCCTTTTGGTTCGGCCAAACTCTGCCCAAATAATCTCCCAGCATCCCTCACTACAACCTAGAGGCCTTATTTTGATCAGAAAGCCAACCTACGGAGCCCTTTTGATCAAATCAAAAGGAAGAACCCGAAGAAGAGGTAATGATTTCACCACCCTTTTCTAAGTTCATTTCTTCTTCCACTTCTTCTTCCTTTGTTCTTACCATTCTAAAATAATAACTCCAGTATCTCACATATACTGTGATGTTGTAATAAGTATGGTACAACCATATTCAGTATTCTCTCCACCCTTTGAATAACATGTCACCATACGTGCGTACGTACGGCTTACCGTCTCCACGTCATGGTGTAATTGTTATTCAATATAATATTATTTGGATGGGTATAATAATGATGTGTAACTCATGTAAATAATAAATATAACATGTTAATGATTCTGTATATATGATATACCATTCATTTATATATTATTTTAATATCTAAAGAATGATATTGTCGCTCGTGCGTACATACGGACTACCGTCTCCACGAACGCGATGAGATTCATTCTCCATCGTAACCATTCAAGTATAATTATCATTTGATAATTTAAAAATGATTTTGAAGGACTAGATATCATTCTGGATATGAATAAGATACAACAACCATGGCTTATGTAACAAAACATATAAATAAAATGAGTAAGTTAACACCCGAAACGACGATAATTCTAAGATATTATTAACAAATCAATGTTAAAAGATCATATATGATATCATATTAATATATATGATTCTTTTATAATTTAATAACAATTATTTCACCATTATACAGGAGGTTAACCTACCCCAACCAAGGAAAAGTACAAGGTAAGGGTTTATTTCACAATCTCTTCATTATCTGAGGTTGTTTATACGTAATAATCTACTGGCATATCTTTATCATCCACATACATGTTTCTTAAAAATGTATTTCAAAACATTTTTACTATTTACAAGAATATGGGTTAAAGTCATTTATACCCTTTTTTGACTTTTTATAAGAGGTTTATAAAGGAATCTTTCCGTTGTTTTCAAAACAAGGTCCTTTTTAACCTTTTCGACAGAATTAAGGTAAGAATGTTTTTTTAACTTATACGGCGGGTGCGGCTATTTTCCGCCGTTATAAAATCTTAAAAGCTTCCCTTACAAGCTTATAAGAATATTTTCAAAGAAAATGTTTTATTTTATATGGATCTTAAATTATTTCTAAATAAAAGGATATATTTCTTTAAAAAGAATTTTGATTTCATCTATGTCAACATCCTTTGATGGATTTTAAGATTATTTGAAGTTGATTTATTATGATACAAAACTTCTATATTGTATTGAAGGTTTTTGTGATATGTTTGACTGTGGATGTGCTATTTTTATACCATTTGTAGTTTATGGTGAAATTATTGACATTTCGTATGCTAGTTTTAATACGAATGTTTATGTTATGTTTAAACCTTTTCATATGGGAATGCATTGGACTTAATAAGTGACGGGTGGAGCCCGCTATAGCTCCTCGATGCATCGGTAGGTCTCATGAGACAAACTAGTGTCTTGGCACAAGGCCTTGACAAAATCTTATTTTTAGTCTTGGCACGAGGCCTTGGCTATGTGGTTATGATAGTCTGACATTATGCATTCCAACATTATGAAAGTGGTTATTGATTTTTTTCATGTGATTATTCGATTAGTAGGATATCCATGTGAATAAGTAAATGGCATTATTTCATTTTATTTATGCCATACCATGTTGAAAGTTCATGTTTGAAAGGATTTTGTTTTAATTATACATTGCCTTAAAAGTTTATTCTTATTTATGAAAGTTTCCGCTATTTTGTTATCCTTACTGGGCATTTGAGCTCACCCCTTTTATATGTTTTATTTTTCCCAGGAAGTGAAGAAGTAAATTATGAATGACCTGCAGGGATAATATGTAGGGATATGAGTGTGGATTATGGAGACATTATGTTGTTGTAGTAGTTTTTCATTTTATGATGTAATGTAAAACCTATGAATATATCTAGTGTTTCCAAGGCTACTAAACCAATCGGTCTTTCGAGATTTGATCTTTCTTGTGATCATGCCAATGTTACGAAGTAATGCACTGACTCTGGGTAGCTGGGGTCGGGGAGTTACAGTTGGTATCAGAGAAAGTTTAGTACAAACCTTGGAATCTAGATTTAGATAAACTCTGATTAGAGCACGTAGACCTAAGATGAAATTTGAGGATTAGTATAGAAGAACTTCATAGAATTTTGGTATTGTAGAGATTTTGTGAGTTTTCCGAGCAATACATCCCTGTCTGGATACGAGAAGGTAGAGGCGGCTCTGGCACAGATGTACCTAGGGGAAAAACCCGAAAACACCGCTTTGAGCTAGACTCGAACGGGAACTGGTGCACGACAACGGGCCTTGCTGCACTCTTGGTTACGACACTCCCGGGGGATATGCTTAGGATAATTCTCATTTTCATTACAAACCATTGTGAAGGGTTTATGAGTATATACATCCTCAAATGAGACATTTTTATGATTATGGATTATATCCATAAATAGTTCAATTTATGTTAAGTGTATTATAAGTATGGGATTATGTATTTTGATTCATAAACTGATCTAGTGTATTCCATTGTTTAGAAATGGCGCCCAGTAGAAGGAATGAGAACTCCAGAAATGCACATGATCCAAAGAGAAGAAGGATCATATCTTTCATGGTCTTAAGCTAGAATTGATAAGAGAAATAGTCTCCCATTTATTATCATCATATGAAGAAATAATATCATGTGTTGATAAGATAAGTAAAGAGTTTACTGAGTCCTATGGCTTTGAAGGGAAGCAAGAGAAGAAAAGGATAGAAGAGAGAAAGATGGATAAGTGGAAGAGGGAAAAGAAGAATTTTCCCATATGTGGTAACTGTGGAAAGAAACACCTTGGAACTTGCCTGAAAGGAATGGGAGTTTGTTATAAGTGTGGAGGAAAAGGGCACAAAGTACGTGACTGCAAGGGTAAGAAAATGGTTTCAAATGTACAATGCTTCATTTGCAAGGAGTTTGGACACTACGCGAACCTATGTCCCAGTCATCAGACTATGCCGTAAATGATGCTATTGGATAATAATCAAGTTATGATACTACCACAGATGAAGAGAAATGATTAGAGTTCTTATGTTTATTATGTCAATTGAGTGTTGTATCAACAATGTACTTGTTATAATAATTATGGAGTATATAAGGATTGTACTGCAGTACTATTTCATTAAGGACTTGAGATTGTGTGGAACAAAGAAAAGTGACTCAATAACATGATAAATTTTTGGAAAATATATGGTTGAGAGAATATAGTTCTGATACTGAGGTAGAGATTTTGGAATAATATGTGATTATTTTGGATAAATTATATTGGATATTCTTGACTACCCTGGAACTGATTAATGATTTTTATATTCCATCATTGTTGGGGTTTAAAACATTTTTGGATTAATGAAGTATATCCAGCATTCTATATGGAATAAGGGAGCATGAATGTAATCAATAAGGAATATGGTAATACATGATGAAGGTATTCATATTCTATTACGGGGTAAAAAGGATATATATTATGTTTACCTTCCTTATAAATGTTGTACTGTGAGTTTAGACAGAAGTATTTTGGATAGTTCTAGTTTGGATTATTTTGGATTGCCATAAAAGGACAACCCGGAGGTCGGGCGGCAACCCGTAGCGTCCGGCAAGGCTGCGAGACTTGAACCCGCAACCGAAGGGCGACAAGGGTGTATCACCTACCACTATCCCACGAGATGTCCTGAATTAAATAATGTAGTTTTTTTTAAAAGATCTGGTAGATGAATTATAATTCATTTATTTTGGAACCCTGTACGAATAGTATAAATAGAAAAAAAAAATTACGTTCTATTATCTTTTAGAGTGAAAGATGAGTTTGTGGTAGAAATTTATTAATGGGTAAAATTCTAATTATAAAGTAAGTATATCTCCTTATTATCTTATCCAATCTCATAAATAAATTCCTCAACATTAATAATAGAAACTTAGAACAAAAATGTTTTCCTAGATGATACCTTAAATAATCACTAATTTATGGCTTTGGGATTGTTGGCCTTTTCATAGCCATGTTCTCTACCACTCTCCATCAGGTAATTGATGGTTAGATTTTTCTTCCATATCCATATTTTACTACATGAAACCCTAGTATGTGTTATTTTTGGTAATCTTCATACTTTCGACTCTTTATTTTAAATAGAGGCCTCATTATTTCATTTTTCGATGTGGGATTTCAACTAAGATATTTTGAAACGTCAAAAATGTGTTTTCCTAATACCCTATGTTTTGTTGAACCGATGGTATTTCAAATCATCATAGATTGATGAATTTAAGGACCTCAATTTTATACTTGTTTGTGATTGATGACCTCAATCACTACCTATAAATATTTACGTTTTTCCTCCAATTATATGTCTCTAATTTCCACCAATGTTCTCCTAATCGAGATCATAATTTGGTGGTGACCCTTTCATTTCTCTTTTCCTCATATTAAGACTAAATTTTAGTAACCCAATTTCCGATGTGGGTTTTCCCAAAAATATATTTTCTACTTTCAACCTTTTATTTTCGAAGAATAATTTCAAATTGTGAGGACGCAATTTATTGAAGGAGGGGAGAATGTAACACCCCAGGATTTCAGAGTGTGTTATTTCTTAAAAATAATTCAATAACTTGCACTACACGCAACACCGAGTTCAATCACACCATTAAAAGAGGTCATGAATAGTATTAACTACATTTTGAACTGTATAAAATCCTTATAATTTTAGAATCCCTATTATGAGTTTCTTAGTCATAATGCAAGAACAGATTCATTTTCAGTATTTCACTTTTATCAACTTCTAATAGTGAAACCTTTTTAAATACAATATTTTAAACTTTTTGACTAAATGGGGACATCAAAAATTTAAAATGAGACACCCCAAGCTTCCACGGTATGTTTCCCTTCGAATAATGTGATAGCGTGTGTTGTACGCAACACAGAGTTCTAATAACCAATTAAACTAGCCGTTATGAATAGTAATAACTACTTTTTAAAATTATATATATTTTATATTTCAAAATGGACTTCATTTTTGGATTCGGAATATCTAATTTAGCCTAAGTTGAAATTTTGGTACTTTTCGGATAACTTTCATATTTTGATGAATAGTGAAAATTACTAAATTTTAATTAAAAACAACTTTTTTAATCAAAATAATTAATAGTGATAAATTATGAATTTTAGTAGTTTTAAAGTATATTTAGAATATATTTTTACCATTTAATATAATTTTGGTCATTGGACATAATTTTACAATTAAACCAAACATAAACAAGTGTCAATCTTTTGATAGTTATTATCTCTTAAAACACGCTTTTTGTTTTGACAGCGGGAATTAATTTTAAATTAATTTCTGCCACTTCTGTGTTTAGAATTTAGGAAAATGGATTCCATATTTGGAATCAGGATGTTCAAATTGTGTAAATAGGTATCTTTTATTTTTAGACATTTTGAATAATTACTGTGGTAAATATTTTATTTACCATGGTTAAGGGTAAATCCGGTAAATAAGGGTTCAAAAATAATATTATAATAATATAAAATTACCCTAAAACGTGTCCTAACCTTATTGGTGGACACATAGCCGACCATGAGCATCCTTGGGTCAATTTGGGGACCCCTTGGAGCCACTTGTATGTGGTAGGGACACTTTATATTAATAAAGTTAAAATAAAAAATAAAAATGGCATAAGCTTACATCTTTTAGAAGAACAAATTTTAAATAGGGTTATACATGTTTTATTTTCGATTATAAATATTCATTAGAAATCTAAAAAGATTTCCTACATAATAATATTTTATTTATAATTTTTAGACATTAAATACGTTATTTTATTTATGACACAATGATGATGCGGTAATTACTATAATAGTGAAAAATTAAAATAATTGATATTATAAATACCAAAATAAATATAATATGAAACTTTTAATGAATTAAACTAATTTTATAGGATAATATGATATATTAGGATTGATCGGATTGACTTTTTTCGAAGTAATCAATCTGTTATGAGTTTCAAAAAAATCAACTATTGAATAGTGTCAAAATTGACAAAAAAGAGTCCTTAAAACAAATATTATATTATTAATTGATATTAAATTCCTAAAAATCTAAGGTTCTGCCAAGAGACTTATATAATGATAGTTTAATCATTAATGGACCACTTGGGGGTCTCTTGGATGTATATAGTAAGTTTATTAACCATATTATATAAAACTACAAAGAGACATTGTAAAAGTGAAACTAATTATCTTAGAGTTAATACTTAAAGATAAGGTTAATATAAGTAACCAAACCTGTCTAACATCTATTGGTTGAGTTGTTTTAGACCAATCCCCACCTTAAAATTTAAATAATAAACTTTGGAGCCATTATAAACCTAATATGAATTTATTATAAATTAATATTTCTAGCTTTTCCAAAGGTGCCCCTCACCCCTCTTATAAAAGGGCACTCTTCCTTCTCATTTCTTCACACCTCTAAAGCCTTTTGGTTCGGCCAAACTCTGCCCAAATGCTCTCCCAGCATCCCTCACTACAACCTAGAGGCCTTAGTTTGATCAGAAAGCCAACCTAAGGAGCCCTTTTGAACAAATCAAAAGGAAGAGCCCGAAGAAGAGGTAATGATTTCACCACCCTTTTCTAAGTTCATTTCTTCTTCCACTTCTTCTTCCTTTGTTCTTACCATTCTAAAATAATAACTCCAGTATCTCACATATACTGTGATGTTGTAATAAGTATGGTACAACCATATTCATTATTCTATCCACCCTTTGAATAACATGTCACCATACGTGCGTACGTACGGCTTACCGTCTCCATGTCGTGGTGTAATTGTTCTTCAATATAATATTATTTGGATGGGTATAATAATGATGTGTAACTCATGTAAATAATAAATATAACATGTTAATGATTCTGTATATATGATATACCATTCATTTATATATTATTTTAATATCAAAAGAATGATATTGTCGCTCGTGCGTACGTACGGACTACCGTCTCCACGAACGCGATGAGATTCATTCTCCATCGTAACCATTCAAGTATAATTATCATTTGATGATTTAAAAATGATTTTTAAGGACTATATATCATTCTGGATATGAATAAGACACAACAACCATGGCTTATGTAACAAAACATATAAATAAAATGAGTAAGTTAACACCCGAAATGACGATAATTCTAAGATATTATTAACAAATCAATGTTAAAAGATCATATATGATATCATATTAATATATATGATTCTTGTATAATTTAATAACAATTATTTCACCATTATACAGGAGGTTAACCTACCCCAACCAAGGAAAAGTACAAGGTAAGGGTTTATTTCACAATCTCTTCATTATCTGAGGTTGTTTATACGTAATAATCTACTGGGATATCTTTATCATCCACATCCATGTTTCTTAAAAATGTATTTCAAAACATTTTTACTATTTACAAGAATATGGGTTAAAGTCATTTATACCCTTTTTTGACTTTTTATAAGAGGTTTATAAAGGAATCTCTCTGTCGTTTTCAAAATAAGGTCCTTTTTAACCTTTTTGACAGAATTAAGGTAAGAATGTTTTTTTAACTTATACGGCGGGTGCGGCTATTTTCCGCCGTTATAAAATCTTAAAAGCTTCCCTTACAAGCTTATAAGAATATTTTCAAAGAAAATGTTTTATTTTATATGGATCTTATATTATTTCAAAATAAAAGGATATATTTCTTTAAAAAAAATTTTGATTTCATCTATGTCAACATCCTTGGATGGATTTTAAGATTATTTGAAGTTGATTTATTATGATACAAAACTTCTATATTGTATTGAAGGTTTTGTGATATGTTTGACTGTGGATGTGCTATTTTTATACCATTCATAGTTTATGGTGAAATTATTGACATTTCGTATGCTAGTTTTAATACGAATGTTTATGATATGTTTAAACCTTTTCATATGGGAATGCATTGGACTTAATAAGTGACGGGTGGAGCCCGCTATAGCTCCTCGATGCATCGGTAGGTCTCATGAGACAAACTAGTGTCTTGGCACAAGGCCTTGATAAAATCTTATTTTTAGTCTTGGCACGAGGCCTTGGCTATGTGGTTATGATAGTCTGGCATTATGCATTCCAACATTATGAAAGTGGTTATTGATTTTTTTCATGTGATTATTCGATTAGTAGAATACCCATGTGAATAAGTAAATGGCATTATTTCATTTTATTTATGCCATACCATGTTGAAAGTTCATGTTTGAAAGGATTTTGTTTTAGTTATACATTGCCTTAAAAGTTTATTCTTATTTATGAAAGTTTCCGCTATTTTGTTATCCTTACTGGGCATTTGAGCTCACCCCTTTTATATGTTTTATTTTTCCCAGGAAGTGAAGAAGTAAATTATGAATGACCTGCAGGGATAATATGTGGGGATATGAGTGTGGATTATGGAGACATTATGTTGTTGTAGTATTTTTTCATTTTATGATGTAATGTAAAACCTATGAATATATCTAGTGTTTCCAAGGCTACTAAACCAATCGGTCTTTCGAGATTTGATCTTTCTTGTGATCATGCCAATGTTACGAAGTAATGCACTGACTCTGGGTAGCTGGGGTCGGGGCGTTACAGTTCATACTCAAATTGACGGTATTAGGCAAACGTTGGGATGGGTTTTCCTTGGTCGGCGAAAAGGAAACCCATGGTAGCACAAGATAAACTCGTGCATGGGAGGGTGTAGCCGATCATTCTTGGGTCGGCCAACCTTACCCTCATGGAAGCAGGAGTTTTGAGTTTCAGTTCTAACCTAAAAAGGGAGACCTTTAGTGTTCGAGGATGGCGACCACATTCTTATACAGGTCTTACCTCGACGAGGTTTACGGAGATGTAGCCGAGGCGACAAGAGATCTCCGAGGTTCAATAGACCTTTCTAGGTCCCCAGCAGGGTAGGCGAGGTGGTTTATCGCTTGACCCATCCACCTAAGTTGCACTAGGTGCACGATAACTTTCACGTAACTCAATCGAGGAGATACGTGCTTGATCCTTCACACATCATCGACCTCAGGGAGTTGGACGTCGATGATAGAGCGACATGCACGGAGGTTCCAGTGGGGATCAAGGATAGACAGGAACAGATCCTACAAGGATGATCGATTCCTTGGGTGCACTTCCTTTGACAGTACGGAAACCTCCAGGTGAGCACATGGGAGCGGAAGGCTCAGATGCGTGCTCTGTACCGCTTTTGTGACCCTAGTTTGTAATGAAGCATTACGGGGACGTAAAGCCCTGAGGTGGGAGTAATGTAAAGACCCGGAAATTTGAAGGAAATTTTTTTCTTAATTTTCTTTGGAATTTTACAAGAACACTGTTTCTGACAGCGTCTGATTCCGTGGCCCGGTGTGCCCAGAATCAATTTCCGAAGTTTGGCTCGGGTACGTTCAGTGAACAAACGAGCGGGAATTTCTAACTTTTGAACCGGTGCCCGGAATCAAATTCCGAGGGCACCGATGGAACCGTAGCGCCGGTTTTTGTTTAGGAATGCCTTTCCTGGAGTTGCGTTTTCTTGGGAGCAGTTGTTTAATAAGGTTGTGGTTTAAGTGTAATGAAAAATAAAATTTGTGTTACAAATTTTATTTATCTTCTTAAGTGGTTATATCCTAAGTGTGGAAGTTGGGGTGGAATCACAAGTTCCTAACTAACCAAGTGAGGATTAAGGTGAGGTGGGGCCCACACGAGCCCCACCCCTTCACCTTCCCCTTAACTCTCTTCTACCCCCTTAAACTCCCTTGCACTTAATGTGCCAAAACCCCTCAAATTCCTAACTCCTTAAACTCCTTAACTCCCTTGAACCCCCCCCCCCCAATTAAATGTGACTCTTCACTTCCACCTTCATTAATTTGGAGCCTCTCCACCCATTAATGAAGGATGTAACATAATGAATTTGAATTATTTTGAATTCATTAAGCTAACACTATAATAAGGTGTGTTGTTTTATTGTTTGGGGTTGGCTAAATCTTTGTGATAGAGTCATGGAAGGATTGAAGAGAATTCCACCCTCGACGAAGAACACGAAGGACATCTCCAAACATGGAACAACGTCTTCTCGACGAAGAATGCCTTTTCCAAAGAAGAACATGAAGTTTCCAACGTCGATCCCTTCTTGGATTCCTCCTTCCCACTCCTTCCGGAATAAAGAAGGGAGCGCCTTTCACGAAGAACGCCGACGTCGTCAACGGCTTCTCTTTTCCGATGTCGACGAATCGCCGCCGCTTTTCTGCGACTTCGTCAACACGTAACGAAAAGCGAAGTAGGGGTTTGTTGTTGCTTTATTTAATTATTTTCCGTTCATGGTTCTAGCATGACAAACTTGAGGATGAACGTTTAAGTGTTATCGTCTAACGAGAGGGGGACCAGACCGCACAAACACGGCCGAACCCCCCTCCTTTGTTCTTGAATGTTTCTTGCGGATGAAACGAGATAGCGTGGTGCCGTCGCACCACGCGGGAATCACACGGAAATTATTGCGCGGAGCCGTCGCGCCGCGCCGTGGAAAGAATTATCATGAACGCGACGCCGTCGCGCCGCGTCGAAGGAAACCGAAGACGCCGCGGCCGGAGCGGGGCCGCGGCGGAGGGGCGCGGTGCCGTCGCACTGCGCCGGATGATGAAGGCCGCGGCCGGTTCCGGGCCGCGGCGGATCGTGATGACCGGCGGCCAGCCGGGCCGCCGGTGCCGGAAGACGGAAGAGGACCGGCCCTTGCCGGTCCTGTTGACAAGAAGCCGGCCGGCCAGGTCGGGCCGGCCGGGTTGGTGGAAACTGGGGGAATTTAATTCCCCCGGGCAGTTATTTGGCCCCCCATTATGAGGGGGGCCAGTTTCACAAATGGGTGGGGGGGCAGGCGACCCCCCGTTTCCAGCAAGCTCGGCCTTCGGCCAAGCTGGCAGCGCGCCCAGCGCGCTGCCGTGCGCCGAACCGGCGCGCCTGGCCTGTTCGCCGCGCCGGGCCACGCCGGGCCGGGCCGCGCGGGGCCGGGCCGCGCCGCGCCGGGCCGGGCCGGGCTATGTCGGGCCGGGTCGACCCTGTCCGGGGCGGGTCGACCCGGTTCGGGCCATCCGGGGGGTCTCGGGCCGGGACGGCCCGGGCCCGAAACCCCCGTTACCGAGCGGTTTGGTCAAATGCCCGTATCTTGGGCTACGAGCCTCCAAACGACTCGTCGTGAGCGGCAACGCGATCCTTGGATCGAGACGGTCGTTTCGGTATACTATACTCAAGGTGCACCTTCCTTTTCGGGATCCTACGTGGTTAAAACTTCGTAGTTAAGCGTGCTTGGCCTAGAGTAGTGATCTGGATGGGTGACCTCCTGGGAAGTTTTTCTCAGGGTGGGTGTGAGACGGAAAGGCCAATAAATAACAGACCAGGCGTCTGATTGACGCACCGTCTATTTCGTTGAATTCCTCTAAGTGAGATGGATCTTTCGGCTTACTCCGATCGAGGTTTGAATGCCGACGGAGTGCGGTCGGGTTGGATCGCACCGAAATCCAACCGGGCCCCTGGAACGAAAAAGCCAGTAACTCTCAGACCGGGAGTCCGATTGACGCGCCATCTGTTGCGTTGAGTTCCTGTTGACAATACGAAACATTTGGCATCCTCTGCCCGAGTTTTGGATGCAGATGGATAGTGGCCGGGTTGGATCGCACCGAAATCCAACCGGGCCCCTGGAACGGAAAAGCTGATATCTTTCTGACAGAACGTCCGTTTGACGAACCGTCAGCGGCGTTGGTGATCGCGTTGAGAAACGGTCCCTATGAGTTTACCCTATGAGAGTTCGGGGTACAGTTGAGATACGGCCGGGTTTGGTTCGCTCACGAAACCAACCGGGCCCCTGGGACGAAAAGGCTAATAACTCACAGACCGGGCGTCTGATTGACGCGTCGTCTGTTGCGTTGAGACCCCTATGACGTGGCGGTCCTTTGAGATACTTCTTCGTGGGACTTTGAGATACCTGGAGTATCGACCTGTATCTCGTGGAGCGGACCCTCCCAGTGACGAGCGTGCGGAGTACGGAGACCGTGTAGCTGGCTGAGACCCGATGACTGCTGATCGAACGACTCAGTGTGTTACAGAGGTGCGCTTGGTTGTAGCGGAACATGGGAGCGCTTGGTTGTAGCGGAAGACCCACGAAAGAGGAGTGCTTGGTTGTAGTGGCACATGGGAGCGCTTGGTTGTAGCAGCAGACCCACGACAGAGGTGCGCTTGGTTGGAGCGGCACATGGGAGCGCTTGGTTGTAGCAGCTGGCCCGCAGTACTCGATGGGTGGAGTTCTTCAGCAGTCTTAGGTTTGTGAGCAGTACCTCGGAGTCATGACAGGACCACTGTACACTCTAGAGACGGAGCTCTTCAGCAGTTACGGTTTCGATAATGGAAATCCTGGTTTGAGCTGAGACTTTTGACCTTGTGTTTACCTCATGATTGAGATGGGTCACTTGATAACTTTGGTATATGTATGGGCATATACCCGGGTAGTGGTTATCCGTTGATTTCACAATCCTTGTGTTTCCTCATGATTGAGATGGGTTACTTGATAACTTAGGTATATGTATGGGCATATACCTATGTAGAGGTTATCTGTTGAGATCTTCATTGTGGTTATCCTTGTTGGTTTATTGAGACCTTGAGGGTCTCGGGGTCCCTACTGAGTATCGTTATACTCACCCCTGCACGGGCTATGCCCGCATCTCGTTGTGTTGGTTGCAGACGACGGGCAGTGCTGACAGAGGCTGAGTGTTCGAGGACTGGACGGTACCTAGAGGTGGACTATACGAAGAGATGGTACCCGGAGGAGGACCTCACGATAAGACGGTACCCAGAGGTGGACATGATGACGAGGCGGTACCCGGAGGTGGACCACTGGGCGAGACATACTCGGAGCGGACGGCGGGACCTGAGGAGAAGAGGAGCTATATGTACCCACCCTTCAGGTGGGATTTCCAGTGGACAGCTCGGCGTAGCAGCTTTACTTTTCAGTTGTTGTTTTCCCTTTCGAGTTGTACTTTACAGTTGGGCTTGTATTTCCGGCCCCTTTTTACTTTCCGCACTTACTGTTGTACTTAGTTTTTACTTAGTGTTTACTTCTTCCGCTTGTACTCTGTGGTGCTTGTTTTCTTTTATAAAGGCAATGCCTTCCCAGTTATCGGGATTTTACGCCTTTGGTGCTAGTCGCCAGCCCCTGGCCTATGGAAGGCGGGATTGGGGTAGTCACGACATGGGCCCCGAGGACGGGTCGTGACACATGACGTCCAATTAGTTTTCTTTCTCCAACAACATTCCAATGTTTTAGAGTTCTACATCCATTTCTATATAATGCATTATATAGAGCCATAAGAATACTCGAGTGGATTTTATTGTTGTATGAGAACACAAGTAATGGGAGATGATGATACCATCCACCTTTGAATTCTATAGAGAAGTCGCTTATCATGAATTCAAGTTTTTGAATTGTCCTTTCATATTGGCCATCTGTTTTGTGGGTGATAGTTTGTGCTGAAATTTAATTCAGTGCTCAAAGAAGGTTGAATATTCTTCCAAAATTTATATGTGATCCATAGGAAATGATCTGAGACAATTGATATGAAAACACCATGAAGTCTCACCACTACTTTCACGGATATATTTAAAAACATTTCAAGAGAGAGGTCTTGCTGAATAGTAATAAAGTGGGTAGTATTGTTGAGTTGGTCACCCAAAAACCATATTGCATTATTTCCATTTAATGTATTTTATATAAACATGAAAAACTACATCATAACTTTATCCCATTTCCACATTGGTTTAGTCAATGGTTTCATCACCCCATTGGACTTTTGTCACTCTAAATTAACTCGTTGACATACCAACCACCTCGATATATATTATGCAATCTTCTTCTTCATGTTATCCAACCAGAAGTGTTATTAGATATCATTGTACATCATAGTACTCTATATGTGGATAAGGAATATTTAAATAGGTGCATTGTCCAATAGCACCTTCATTTTCCTGGGTTATGAATGTACCCATATCCATATTCCAATATGAATCAAACCATCATCGTCAGTATGGAAATCATGTTTCATCCATTCCATTAATAAATTAACCATCATTTGTAACTCAAAATAATCTATTTGTTCCTCCTTAATCATATCTTAGATAGATGGTTGTGCAATCATTTGTGCAAGATACGATGTCTCCACCTCCCTTTCGATATCTTAATCCATCCTTTCCATATCCTTGAAGATAATGTCTTTCTCAATCTGTAACATGGATAGAGTTTCTATCACCCTAGCCTTAGAATATTACATAATATATATTTATGTCAAGAATTTACATTTAGGATCTTTTCAGTTTTAGAGATGTTGAGAATTAGGTTATAATTTGAACATAACAACTTTAGTATCACATGTAGACACATATATTCAGTATCCATTTTTTCACAAAATATAAACTCATAAAACAACATGTTTAGTTTAATGATTTAAATAACACGAATTTTCTAATAATCCATCCTTGATCATTCTATTTTATGACATTTGAAAAACATTTAAAAAAAAATCGATGATAATAAAAATCTCAGTAAGGGTTATAAAATAAGGAATAAAAACATTAGTCCACCAATATATACAAATCAATGATATCAAACTTCTCAATCATAAAACATAATCTCTTTAACTAACCTCATGGAATAATATGATTTATGACTAACATATAGAAATAATAAACCATAAATGTAAGTTGTGGTGTCCATAAAATACATACATTGTAGATTTAAATATTATATAGTAAATTACATTTGGAATACCAAACATAGTATATTCCCCAAATCTCACAGTAAAAACAACAACATTTACCTATGTCACATTACCCAATGCATTGGAGAGCTATAATGCATACAACCATCCTAGGATTATCATGGAACCACCTATATACATATACAATGAGAAATAACCATAACTTTTTTGTAACACATACTACAAGAATAAAGGAAATATTACATTTCCACATTGATTAACATGATATTAGTTCCAGATATGGACATAATCAATTCAATTAATATATTCAAAAAATGATTATTGAATCAATGTGTCCCATACCACTCTGAAACATTGGAATAATTTACACATTAAAAAACTCATTTCCATATTAAAAATACTCTAAATGATTTTCAAAACATGTACATGATATAAAAGGATTTAAAAGATTAAATATTTAAATCATTTATAATGATGTTTTAGTTAAATAATAATTTTCCACTAGAGAATCTCTTGAATAAAAATCATTAAATATTAACATAAATGAAAACTATAAATATCATAAGGAAATGGAAATACATGATATAAAATGTCTAAATGGTTGTACATACAATTTATAGAATATAGGTGCACAATATCAATATATTCCTCAATGAAATGAGGTTGAGATGTAGTACCATACA
Source organism: Viscum album (assembly GCA_963277665.1). Classification (NCBI taxonomy): domain Eukaryota; kingdom Viridiplantae; phylum Streptophyta; class Magnoliopsida; order Santalales; family Viscaceae; genus Viscum; species Viscum album. Next base: position 1,116,927,390 of record OY728133.1, read on the forward strand.
ATGATTATACCATTATATTAAGGATACATAAATGATATAAATATGTGTGACAAATATAAATACACCCAATATATGTGTTTAATAATTTTAAAACAATCATAGTTCATTCACACATATTCATAGGATGACATAATCAAGAAGTAGAAGTTTAACCCAACGAATGCATATTGGGTTAAAAAGTTCCCTTACCTTGAGTTTGACTCAACACAAATGTTTCTGGTTTTTCTTGACTAATAATCACAAGTTAATTTCAAATTTATTAAGAATATTTTTTTATTCCTTTTATGTCACTTATTACCACGTTAAAAAATTTCCTAATTATTTATGTTAATATCGGTCCTTTAGTTGATATTGGTACTTGAGTCAAAAATTAACTTGTTATAATTACAAATAATCCATGTGGTCAAAATTAAAATTTCTACATAATGATATTAATGATTTAAATATATTATAAATCCATAATTTATATGTATTTATAATAGTACATAACATTTGGAGATAAGAAATGAAATTCACCATTCGTGAAGCCGGTAAGCCATACGTACGCATGGACGCTACTTTCGTATTAATTTATTATTTAATAGAATTAAATAATAACGATAGATTTGTATATTATAAGTCCAATGAAATATCGTATATAATTTCATTAACTCCAACCTTTATACATTTCATGTATGGCATGAAGGATTCGTATCACTTTGAGGGTCGATAGTCCACACTTCCTCAAATGAAGTTATCATTTTTACCCATTTTGGAATCCATTAAAGTATTCTATAAATGAAAAATACTAAAGAGTATATAATATATAAATATAAAATATATCACATATAAATACAGTTCTATCTTAATGGCCACCATGATAGGTGGTATGAGATAATTGAACATTCATCATTTCGTGAGGTAGTAGTTCATCGTCCACAGAAATAGTCTGTTCGTATCTAGTAGATGGAGGTTTTTGTATGTTTATCTTGAATCATTCACATAATAAATTTATTATATATTGAAGATACTAGTGTTTTTATAAAATAAGTGAATAAATATATTTTTGGGGGTTGGACAAGGAAAATAAGGGAAAAGAACATAAGATAAGATGATATCATTAAATCGGGTAACTCCCATTGGAATGAAAAAAAATGCTCTATTAAATTTTCATCCACCAATGGTATGGATTTTAGGTACATTATCTAGATTATTTGAGTTTATTTCAATAGTGTTTCGGTGATCCATGGGGAATGAGAGGTGTGGGTAATTGATTTCATATGATTTCATTTTATAAGAAGGAGAAGAGGATACTTAGGTATGTTTGAAAATATTATCATATTATTACCTGAATTTATAATTCAAAAGGTCCCCAACTAATTTTTGTCAATGATAAGGTGATGGTTGTTCACAATACTTTTAAGCAATGGGATTTGGACAAGTTTATGGAAAAACATTAACAATATCTTTTGAAAATAACCATTAGATAACAAATTTAATTTATACCATGTCCTCTTATATATTTATACTCTTTGGTTAATATAGTTACCATAAAGTTCCAAAAGGACCAAAGTTATTCGTTAATGTCATTATCAACCTTTTCTAAGTCATTTGGACAAATCATACATTTTTGGTATTACAATGCCAATTAATAAAATAATATTTCTTTTATAAACACATTTTTATCAATTTATATACAATTCATATCATGAATTTTAAAAAATCCAAAATAAATGTTATTATTTCGAAAAAAACATCATTAATTCAAATAAAACAAGTAATAATTATCTTTAAAATTAGTTTATGGCATACAAAGATTAAAAATAATTTTATTTTAACTTAAAATATCTCATTTATTTTAAAACATTCATTAATGATGTCATCATTACATCATCATTGTGTCATACATAAATTTACTTAATTGATTCCTATGAATTATAAATAAAATACGATGATGTCGAAAATATTTTCATATTACCAATGAAAATTTATAGCAAATGAATAATTTATATAAAATTATATAATAATTGATTTACTAAAATATATATGATTACGTAAAATATTCGGAAACGTTAAATTAAATTTTATAATGTGTCATTTTCACATTAATGAGGCTCTATTAGGTTCCAAAATCGACAATAGGATGTCCATGATCGGAAATATATCATCCAATAGGGTTTGGACATGTTTTAGGGTAATTTAATATTATTATATATTTATTTTTTCTCATTATTTACAAGGCTTTCCCTTTAAAAATGGTAAATTAAATATTTACTGAAGAAAGTATTAATAATGTCTATAAATAAAAGAAACCCATTTACACAAATTGGACCACCTGATTCCAAATATACAATCAATTTTTCCAAATTAAAAATCCAAAAGTTTCATAAATAATGTTCATATTAATTCGCGTAGTCATAATCCAAAAGCTTGTTTTTATGAAATAATAAAAATCAAAATATTCTCATTTGTTTATGTCCAATTTCAATGTGATATTACATTAAAGGAAAAACATTGGATTAAATGGCCAAAATATATTCCAATTAAAAATTAAAAACAATAAAGAGGACAACATAACTATATAAAAAATCAATTAACAATGTAGTTTGAAAATAAAATTGTAATTCTCTGACCCTAGTTACCCAGAATCGGTGGATTGTTACATAACATTGGAATGATACATGGAATTAAGTCTCGATAGTTTGATCAGTTTAGTAGCCTTGAAGTACTTGGTACATACAGTTGTTTTGCACTACATCATGAAATAAAAACAACATTGTGTACCCTTTGAACACTCTTATATCCCATAGAATATTCCTGCAGGTTTATTATAATATAATTCTTATCATCCTGGAAAAAATTTTACATATTGAAGGGGTGATCTCAGATGCTTAGTAAGCATAACAATATAGAGGAAACTATAATTAATAAGAAAAAAAAATTTAAGGCAATGTATAAGACAAAAACACAAGCCTTTTAAACATAAACTTCAGCATAATATGGAAATAATAAATAAAATTGTTTCATTTAGTTATTCACATGGATATACTACTTGTCGAATAATCACATGTAAAATAAATAGCCAATTTCATAACAATATAATGCATAATGCTAGTCTTCATAACCACATAGTCTAGGCATTGTGCCAAGATTACAAATATGTTTTTATCAAGGACTTGTGCCAAGACAGTAGTTTGTCTCATGATATCTAACGAAACATCATGGAGCTATAGTAGGCTCCACTCGTCACATACTAAATCCAATGCATTTCTCATACGAAATGGTAAAATATTATCTAAAAATTTGTTTTAAAACTAGCATTCGAAATGTCAATACTATAACCATAAATAATGAATGGTATAAAAATAGAACATCCACAGTCAAAAATAACTCATTCAATACAATATGGAAGAATTATTTACGATCAATTAACCTCAATTGATAATAATGGAGGTTATTGACAAAGAAAAAAATAATCATCCAAATTATTTGAGGGAAATATTTCCCTTTTACTTGGAATCATTTAAAAGTATCGTTATTTATTAATAAGATCATTAAAATTGATTTTTGAATCAAATTTTCCCATACCCCTATGAATCATTTAAAAGTAATTTTAATTTTGAAAAATTAATGTCCATATAAATAAATCCTTAACCCCATTTTTAAAAGATGTACATTATTGAGAATGTTTTAGAAGAATAAATTTTTAAATAATTTAAAATGATTTTTAGTTAGATTTCCTAAAAAAATGAGAGACTATTGAATACAAATAATTGAGGTAATCAAAACATAATAATATCATGAGAATAAATGTATTTATGATATATTATTGCAATGTACAGTATGTACACCAAATAAAAGTGAATGGTTCATAAAAACAAAGAAGTCTTGATGGAATGTAAGTTGAGATGAAATCCCATATAAAGACTGTATCCTTAGGTTAAGAATAAATCAATGACATAATTATTTGTGAAAAATATAAATACACTATGAATTATTCCATATTTAGGGTAAAATATTTAGAGGACATTAACACATATTCTTGCAACAACAACACCAATTACTTGGATGTTAAAATCAATGAATGAAAATTGAGTTATGATTACTCTTATCGTGTTCATATGAATGAATTGAGAATTTATAAATGAAATGGTTATCTGTATCAGAATAATTAACACACAAATGGGAGTGTAAATTACTATATAAATAAATAAATAGTTACTTCACACATAATCATGGAGTAAAATACTCACTGAAGTTTGTGTTAGACCCCATGAGTGGAAATCGAAATGGGAAATTTTCTTACCGATTTGGTGACATACGAAACATATAAGCCATGAAAGAAGGATCATACAATGAAATTAAAATACCCATAAATTATTGTATATTACATAAGGAATACAATCATGTGCAGTACAGACATCACACAAAAGGTAATACTTGTAATATAACATCAATCTCACGGAAATAAGAAGTGATATGAAAACCTCTTACCATGTTGTAATCGATCAATTCATATGGAAAAAAGATAATAACTGTCAAATGAATCAATTAATACCATGAATATAAAGATTATAATGATAATATATATCAAATGGCAGTACACATTACACCACATGCAATAAATAAGTGGTGAACAATGGAAATCTCATGGAATTAAAAGTGAGATAAGAAACCCATTAAATTATACTTTTCTTTGGTCGAGGGTATGATTAAATCCAATATAATAGTTAAAAAATTGTTATTAAATTATACAGGAACTATATTCTTAAATCTGATATCATATATGATCCTCTAATATTGCTCGGTAAACAATATATTAGTAGTATCACCGTTTTGGGTGTTAGCTGATCTATTTTCCATTATATGCTTAGTTATATAAGCCATTTTTGTTATGGATATGATGTATTTTATTCGTATCCATAATGATATTAAGTTATTAAACATTATTTTAATCATAAAATTAATATTATACTTGAATGATTACGTTGGCGAATGAATCCCATCGCATTCGTGGAGACGGTAATCCGTACGTACGCACAAGCAACAATATAATTATTTTGATAGTGAAATCTTATTTAATGGAATGGTATATCATATATAAATAATCACGAACAAGTTATAATTATTATTTACATCAGTTATACTAATTAGTATATGCATCCAAATAATGATGTGTTTCAATAACAAACTACACAACGACGTGGTCGTGTGTTCACATGTATGGTGACATTGTCATTCATATGATGGATATAATAATAAATAAGGTTTTACCATTTTTATAATAACATCATAGTATATATAATATACTATATTTGTTATTTTATAATGTAACCAATAAATTAAAAGTAACTGGAATATGAAAATAACTTGAAAGTGGTGATTAAATATTTAACTCTTCATCGGGATATTCCTTTTGATTTGATCAAAAGGTCTCATTAAATAGAATTTCTGACCAAAATAATGCCTCTAATATTATGTTTGGTAAGATGGTAGGATATTTGGGGAGGGGTTGGCTGAGAAAAATGTCTTTGGAGATGTGAAATTTAGAGAAGGGGAAGTACACTTTATAAGAGAGGTGACAGTCAGTTTAGGAAAATCTTGAAATATTATTTTATAATAAAATAATTTCTGGTTTCTAATGGATCCAAAATGATTTATTTCTAATATAATGTGGGTATGGGTCTAAAACCACTCATCCAATAGGTTTTATACAGATTTTGGTCCCCATATTATCCTTCTCTTTATATTTAACTTTTAGTTAAATAGTATGACATTAAACATGTCTCTTTGTATTTTTATATTACATGGTTTATAAACGTACTATAACAAGAAAAGAGAACCCCATGTGGTTTATTATTAATATATACATATCCTTATCTAATCCCTATGTGTGAACCTGATATTTTTAGGAATATTATATCAATTGATAATATACTATTTATTTTAAAAACACAATTATGTCAATTTTGACACTATTTATTATTTGGATTTTTTGAAAATTATAATAGAATGATTACATTTATAAAAATTATTTAATAAACACTAACATGTAATATTAACCTTTAAATTTAGTGGAATTAATAGAAATTATAAAATTATATTTATTTGGATATTTATAATATCAATTATTTTAATTTTTCATTAATAATGTAATTATTACATCATCATTGTGTCATAAATAAATATTATTATTTAATGACAAAAATTATAAATAAAATATAATTATGTACGAAATATTTTTATATTTATAATTTATATTTATAGTATTATTTATCTTATGTATAACCATATATTAAATATGGTTTAGTTATTAAACATTGAATTTAACACTTTTAACTCTACATTAAATTAAATAATAATAAATGTCTTAATCTAATCCAAGAGATCCAAAATGATCATATTTTATTCCTATTTATTTTTGGACTAATTAAACTTATCTAATAGAATTTTTACATGTGTAATGGTACTAATAATATCATTTTTACCCATAAATACCTTATTTACTTTTAATAGCGGTAAATTAATGTCAAAAGATACTATTGATAGGAAATTATTTTCATCACATTGAACCAGATTTTACATACTGATGTAAACTGTGTCTCTCAGAATTTTGATATTCAACTCATAGAAGCAGTAAAATTATGTTTTAGGCATATTAGTAAATGTTTCATGAAGATAGGTAGAAAATGGTAAAAAGTTCAATAAAATTCTATACATCATATTTTATTAAAAAACGACTCCAATGAATTAAAATGAACATATATTGGTATTATATATCTATTTTGACATAAAATATATTTAAATATGATATATTATTGTTAAAATAAAAAAGCGTTTTGAAACTATAACACAGTGGTTTTCACTATTCATCCAAAATTCAATGATTTGAGACAAATAAAATAATTCAACCTTATATAATTTTGATATTTAGAATTGAAAATGAATTATATTTTACCAAATTAAAAACATCTAAGTTTTAATAATTAATTTAAAATTAATTCCCATTGTCATAACTGAAAAACTGGTTTTTAAAAAATATTAACTATCAAAAGATTAACATGTGTTTATGTCAAATTAAAATGTGAAATTACATATAATAACCAAAATTTTATTAAATGATAAAAATATAATATTATTTTACTTCCAAAGAATTAAAATTCATAATTTTAAACTATAAATTATTTCTGCTAGAAAATTTGTTTTGAATTAAAATTTAGAAATTTTCAGTATTTATCATTATATGAAAGTTATCAGAAAAGTACAAAAAAATCTAAAATAAATTTTTATGTCTTGATTCTAAAGAAGAATATAATTCCATTAAATTGAATACAAATTAGTGTCAAATATTGGTTTTAAAAAGGGGTTTTCATTAAAAGGTTGTAAAATTGCATTTTTTGAAAAATACATCGTTTATCTGGAAAAAATGAATTTGTTATTGTATTATGATTAATAAACAGATAATATTGAGTCTATTATTATATGGAGTATATAATTTTCAACATTCCGTTCTTAATATTCAGAAATTCTTTTTGAACAGCTTGTTTGTTATGTCGTGGTTCGCTCGAACTCGATGTTGCGTATTGAGAAATGTATTTAATTAAATTAAAAAAAATTACTTACTATGAAATCTTGGGGTTTTTCAAAAATGATGTATTTTTTACTATTAATTAACAAATGAACATTATCATAAAAAATACCATAATTTTATCCAATGTAAATTTTGATGACTCCCTTCTAAATAAGATGTTTATTTTTTCAAATGGAAAATATAAAAGTGTAGAAATCAAGATTTAAAATGTGTAATCAATCAAAAGGACATAAATCGTTATTTTAACAAATATTAGAGTATCTCATGATTAAAATTGAATTCATTATTATTTAAATCATCTAAAAATTATTCTATAAAAGTCAAAACATATAAACAACATATGTAATCATATTTTTGTTACATCTTTTCATTCCCACCAATATAATTGGTACGCATTAACTACTATTTAAATAATAATATTATTATATTATTTATTGGTATAACTCAATGTTGTGTGGATGGTATGATTTACAATAAAATCCTTATAGCATGTCGAGAAATATATCATACCATTCATCCATATGAAATTAAAATTAATATTTAATTCAAAAATATTAATAAATATGAGAATGTAATATTCTCTATTTACCTGGGATGTTACATCCTTCCACCCTTTTGGGAATTTAATCATTTCTGTTTTAAAATTGGGTTCGGAAACTTCGTTAAATGTCCCATACCGGAATGAGATTTAATAACACTATAATATTAAAATAATGAAAGATAAGTACAAAAGTCACCTGATATAACACATACTAGGATTACATTGTACAAAAACATGGATTTTGAGGGGAAACTCACTATAATGTTATGATGGAGAGTGATATAAAACATGACTAAGAGAATGTCAACCACAAAAAAAACCAAAAACACGGGATGAGTAAAACGGTCTTCGATCCCCCTGTTGAAAAAGTATTCTTATAATATTTTTTATTGTTTTATATTCCCATTCGAAATGTTGGGGAATTTATTTATGAGATTGACTATGGAAATACGGAAATATACATACTTTTAATGTAGAGTTTCATCCTCTAATATGTTTCATCCAAAAACTTGACTTTTTTCCAAACGATGTGTATTAAAGATGATATGTTCACACAAAAAATTCATGAATAAACTTATAAAGACTAACATGATCCCAAAAATATGAACCATAAATTTTCCCTATCTTTAGACATTTTCCAAAACCAAAATGGTTTTAAAAATACCAGATAATCCTCAAAAATGGAAAATTTTAATATAAAAAATATTTCCCTTAATATCTAAAATTCCATAAACAATACCCAAATTCAACAAAATACCATTCAATAAAAAAATTTCCCTTTTAATTCATCATAATAATAGAACTATTTTTGAAACCCAAAATTCAGATGGATTTGATCAGATAGTCATTCATGATAAACTATAAAATTTAGCTCCAAATATCATCGACTACTCTTACTGACTCATAATAAAAATTAATTATACTAGTCACATATTCTCTGTGATTGGAAAATGATTTCCCTAAATATGCAAAATATATATATGTCTACAATAAACCCATATATTCTTATATAATAAAATTTTACAATTACTGTTTAATTGAAATCCCAAATTATTCTATTTTCCATAGTCATGTAGTTTTCCTAAAAGAGAAAACATCTTCCAAAATTAACTTTTTAAATTAATGACGAAATAATTTTCAAATTCTAAGTATATAATTTTGATAAAATATAAGATATCATATCAAATTATTCATGACCCATAACATAATCTACCTGAAAATGATTTTTCATACTAATTATAGACTTGACGTAGTTCAGTGGTAGGCAATAAATCTCAATCGTACATTGGTTGTGGGTTTGATTCTCACAGCTTTATCTGACGCAATGTGTTTTCACATGGTCTGTGTGTTGTTCTTTCTCAGAAATTAAATTCTTTTATATCATTCCACAAAATGAGAAAAATTACTCCAAAATAAACATAACATATTTTAACCACAAATATTATCTCATACCTCACATTTTTATCCCAAAATGTAATAACCTGTAATATCCTCAAATTCAATGATCATATAAACCCAAAGCGTTTTTTATAACTATATCCAAAATACAAAAGATAATTCTTCCTTGAATAAGATTTTCACATATCAAATGTCAGGGTTACACATACTAGATGAAGTCTTCCTAAGTAATCATATCATTAATACATTTAAACATATCACCATACATCGATCCATCATAACTATTCAATTATTAAATATATATATATTAATCATCTAAGATTCATCTAGAATATTTTATCAAAGATTCTCCATATTATTCTTTTATTTTTCTTTCATACAATCAAAATCATGCATAATTTCATAAGATTTACATAATTTAAAATCATGAGCTAAGAAATAATCAATATCTTTAATTGGTAATTTTTTGTTTCCACATCTTCTATTGTAATGACATTATGAATTGGTAATCATATATTTGTATGATATTTCAGATCACAATTCCAAATGTTCTTCATAAGACATCTATTTGTATAATGACCATGCACATTGCAGTTAAAAAATTCAATTTATTCTTCAAAGAGAACATCTTTCCCGTTTCCTAGAGTGAACTAAACACTTTTTTTTGGAATATTCTTGCATTATGAACATCATTTTCACATCTATACCATCTTTCAGTCCCTATGAATAATTTTTCTAGGTGATTATTTCCACATCCATAACACATAGTTTTTTGAATATACCTTCCTTTATGATGAATACCTAAGCATCCATTAGGATTCATTTCTCACATATATAATGCATTGGAAAAATCAACACGGTTCAAGTGGTCAATCATGACTCTATATAGTTGGTTGAGAAAAACAAAAAGAGTTCTCATTACGGCTCCCATTTCATTAGGCTTCTTATTCAGAAGACAGTCACAATTTTCTTCAGATCTATTGTCACATTAGTGCCTCCTAGATCCCAGCTTTTACTAAAACAAAAAAGGTGAGTGTGAGTACGCCAATAAAATCATCCTAAAATATCATGGGGGGGGGGGGGGGGTAAACAGTAAAATATATTTATTCATGTTATCATAAAGTCGATCAATTTATCTAAAACAAATATGACTACTTCTAATATGATAACCATTATAGTTATGTCAATTATGCATAAATAACACCGTAAACTCCAATGTTTCCTAAACTGACCTCTGATACCAATTGTAAGGTGCCAGCCTTAGAACATTACATCGTCTTGAGATAAGTAATGAATTCACATTGGGGGGTCTTTTTAGGATTTGAAATTTATTGAATTTGGTGATAACATATACATAACTACTTTAATATTATAGGTATACACTTCTACTCAGTGTCCATTTTTTCATAAAATGAAAACTATTTGAAAAATAATTAGTTCAATTTCTTAAACTACATGGCATTTCTATGATCCCATACATGATCTTATTTTTCATTATGTCCTATGATAAAAATTTAAAAAACATGGGATTAGAATAAAAATCCCATTAAGGGTTATAAAACCAGGAAAGGAAACATTAGTCCATCAATATATACAAATCAATGAAATCATACTTTTCAACCATAAAACTTATTCTCTTTAACACAGCTCGTTGAATCATATGATGTTGAATAACACATAGAAATCATAAATCATAAAGTTAAATTGTTTAATCTATAACATACATATATTTTAGAATTCATAACAATATATGGAGTTACACTTGGAATACCAATAACAATACATTCCCTAAATCTCTTTGTAGAAACATTAATGCTCCATAAGGTTACCCTGTGCCTTGGAGAGATATCTCAGTCTCACCTACCCTAGGTTTATCATGAAATCCCCAATATAGATAAACAATTCCCAATAACCATAACATATTCGTGACACATAATATAAATCATAAACAAAAGAAAACATTTCCACATTTCATTCACAAGATATCAGTTCATGATTTTGACATATTAAATTTATTTATAACATTAAAAAAGAAGAGTTTTGAAGAAAAATTTCCCATACCTTACATAATCATTTCAATGTAATTTTCACATTATAAAATCATTTTCATATAAATAAATTCATAAAATTAATTTTAAAAATGTAAATTAATGAGAAGTATTTATAATATTAAATCATTAAAACGTTTCAAATGATGGTTTAGTTAAAGAATCCTTTACCACTTGAGAAAATCTAGAATAAAAATAATTAAATACTAACATCAAATAAAACTATTAATGTAACGAGAATATAGAAATTCATGATATAATATGTCAAAATGGTTTCACATACACCTTATAGTATAATAAAGTTGCACAATATCATGATATGCCTCAGTATAAGGGGGCATAGACAAAGTACCTTACAAAGATTATAACATTTGATTAAGGAAAAAATGAAATAATTATGTGTGAAAAATAGAAATACACCCAATATATGTGAATATTATGAGTAAATTAATCATAGGACATTCACTCATATTCATTGCATGACATAATCTATAAGTATAGTTTTAACCCACGGAATTGAAACTGAGTCAACAAGTTCCCTTATCATGAGTCTGACTCATCACGTATGTTCCTTGTTTTTATTGAATAATAAACTCATGTAAATTTCGACTTTCTTAAGAACTGTTTTCATGTTTATTTTTCCTTTCATATCACTTATTACTATGCTTTAAAATGTTCACAATTATTTATGTTAATATCTGTTTTTTAGTTGATATTTTGTAATGAAGTAAAAAATGACCTTGTTATAACTATAAATTGTCCATGTGGTAAATAGTAAATTATTATAAAAATAATATTCATGATTTAAAAATAATATAAATCTATAATTCATATGTATTTATAATAGTACAAAATACATGGAGATACGAAATGAAATGCATTGTTCATGGAGATGGTATGTCGTACGTACGCATGAATGCTACATTCATTTCTATTTACTATTTAATGGAAAGATAACATAATGATAAATAAGTATATTATTAATCCAATATAATATCATATAATATTTAATTAAATCCATACTTTATATGTTCCATGTATGGAATGAATGAGTCATATCGCTTTGACGGGGTGGTAGTTCGCATTTCATCAAATGAAATTATTGTATTTACCCAATATAAAAACTATAATGGTATGATAAAACTGAAAAATATAAAAGCATAAAGAAAATATAAATATAATATATATATCTTATAAATACCATACCATCACAATGTCTATCATGAGAGGCTATATGAGATAATTTAAAAATCATTGTTTCATAATATAGTATCTCAATGTCCATAGAAACGGTATGTTTGTATCCATTAGACGGAGGTGTGTATAATTATAACTTTAATACATCTCATAACAACATCCTATTATACTGAAGAAACTAGTTTTGTAATAAAATAAAGAAATAATGAGAGTTTATGGGGTTGTAGAATGAAAATAAATAAAAAGAACTTGAGATAAGAAGTTAAATTTAATCCAGGTAACTCCCTTTGATTTTAACCAAAAGGCTTTACTGAATTTAAATCTTCCCAAAGATAAGAATCCAGGTGTAAAAGAGGGATTTGTGTAGTTTATTGGATCTGATTTTGGATGATCCATGTGGATTGAGAGGTGTGAGTAATTGGATAGAGGTGATGGCCTTTTATACGGGTGAAGTGGCTCTTTAAGAATGATTGAAAATATTATATTATTAACATATGAATTTCGATTTTAAAATGTCCCCAACTCATTTAATTCATTGATACAGTGAGTATTGTTATAAATATTGACATCCAATGGGTTTTAGACAAGTTAAGGGTATGACATTAAATTTATATTTTAGCTTTGACCATTAGATAACAAATTTAACTTTTACAATGTGTTCTGGTATATTCATAGTATCTGTTTAATATAGTTACTATATAATGCCAATTGAACCACACGTGGTTCATAAATGAAATTATCAAATATATATAAGTCTTTAGATGAATCTTATATACTTAGGATAAATATATCAACTAATAAAATTAATTTTTTTAAAAAAACTAATTTTTTTTCAATTTATATACTATTCAGATAATGATTTTAAAAAATCCAAAACTACTAGATTATTTGGAAAATCATTCATTAATTAAAATATCAACGAATAATTTTCCCTAAAATTAGTTTATGTCTTAAAATGTTTCAAATTAAATTTATTTGAATATTTATAATCACATTTATTTTAAACATTTATTAATGAGTTAATCATTACATCATCATTATGTCATACATACATTTATTTATATGATGCCTAAAAATTATAAACAAAATACCATGATGTAGGAAATCATTTTATTTTTCTAATGAATATTAGTAGTTGAATATATCACTTATATAATCCTATATAATTTTTTTACTAAATGATATATGTTTATGTTGCATTTTCCTCATTGTTAAATTAATTTTTATATCTTTTAATTTTCTATTATAAGTGGCTCCATGGGTTCCCAAATCCATCCCAAGGATACCCTTAATCGTACATGTATCATCCAATATGGGTTCTCCATCAAAAGGTGGTAAATCAACCTTTAACAGATATTATAGTATTTCATGCTTAAATCAAATTCATTATTATTTTAAGACTCAAAATATTATTTTATAAAATTAAAAACATTTAAAAGACAAGTCTAATCATATTTTAGATATTCCTATTCATTCAACCTATACATTATTATGGCGTTAACTACCATTTAAATAATAATATATTTGTATTATTTTTCAGTATAACTCATTATTGTTTGCAATGTAAAAATTAAAATAAAATTATTGTTTCTTGTTGAGTATGATGTCAAACATTACATCCCCATGAATGTAGAATAAATATTTAATTAAAAAATATTAATATATATGAAATTTGAATATTCACTATTTAACTTTGATGTTACAGAGTGGAATGTTCTTTTCTTTTAGAGCATCAGGTACCTTTTTCTCCTTTCCATGATGATAGTCAATAAGGAAATCCTAGTAATTGATTAGATCTAAACATATTTTTTTTTATTAATGTTCAGTTCCTTCTGTGTGAATATATAATTTAATATTTTTTGAATGGTGTATATGTCACAAAACTCACCAAAATGTTAGTACCTCTATATTTTCAAGGAAAAAATAACAACTACTAGGCCTAGATAATTTTTCAGGTAGATCATCTCTTGGGTCTTCAATTGTAGTGAGGAATAGGAAACCACATTATCATTTTTCATTAGTATGAAACCCAAGAATTTCATTGAAGCATTGTTCAATATGAAAAAAATTTCTCTACATTTCATTAATGTTAGTACTGCTGTAGTGATCATCCTTATCTATAACTCATTGATTCTTCCCACAAATTCGTCCTTCCAAACATACTTTAACCCTTTCTTTGTATTATTAGTTAGAGGGTTTGGCAATAATGATAAATTTATCACAAAATATTAGTACCTCTCAACTAATCCATGAAAACTGTGGATTTACCTGACACTATAGTGTATGGGCCATTCCTCTATTAACTTTTTTATGGATCCACATAAATTTCCTCACATGTGATAACATGTTTCAAGAACGTGTCTTGCTTCATCCAAAATTCTCACTTTCATAACTTGTCATTCAACATCTCCATTCTCAAAATCTCCAACACAAGTCTTTAATGATCTTCATGATCCTCCATTCAATGGACGTAGATAAAAATATCTTCAATAAACACAACACAAAATTTGTCGACGTAATGTCTAAAGACTCTATACATAACATCAATTAAAATTTGAAGGGAATTAGTATGTTCTAAGGGAATCACCAAAAACTCATAGTTCCTATACCCTGTCCGGAATGCAGTCTTCTGGATATCTTCACTCTTCACCGTAAGATGATGATATCCAGAATGAAGATCCACCTTTGTGAATTATTGAGCTCCTCTTCACTGATCGAACAAGACATCAATCCTTGTAATAGGATACTTTTTCAGTATGGTGATATTGTTTACTTCCTGATAGTGGATACACAATCGCATTGTTCCATTTTTAATCTTCATAAAGAGAATTAGTTCACCCCATGGTGATGCACCAAGGCATATGAACTCTTTGTAAATATGCTCTTGCAGCTGCTTCTTTGACTCCTTGAATTCTATAGGAGCCATCTTATAGGGACATACTGAGATAGTGGTAGCTCTGGGTATGAGTTATATAAATAAATCTACTTCATTATTAGGGGGATGTACATATAGCTCGTCATTTAATTTTTCACATTATTTAATCATGATGGGCGTTTCCACATGGTTGGCACTTTACATTGACTAAACCATTTAGGTGAGGTATGCATCTTTATCGAGAATCAGCACCAACATATTTGAAGGACATTACAATTTAGATTTATGATCTTCTATGCATTTTTGCAGGAGCATAGGATGGTTCAGAATATGAAATGATATTTCATATTCCCAAAATATGATATGTCCTCTATATAAATTGAGCCAATCCATTCCTATTATAGAGTTGAATTCAACCAATGGATGTATTATAATATTTTTCGAGATAATATTCTCATGTATGCAAATAAGATAAGAGTCAATCATTTTGGTTGAAATGATTGAAAAACATAGAGTTTTTATAGATCTAATTCGAGGATTCTGGGATTCTATTCTATAGTCCATGAAAACTTGCATGATATAAAGGAATGAATAGAACAAAATCAAAACAAGTCATATTCCATTCTTGAGTGAATAGGAAGTGTACCTTGTACTAATTCATTATCTTGCTCCAATTCGACAATAGTTATGGTAGAGACCTTCAATTTTTTCTTTGGCATCGGTGGATGATGATGTAGATTACCCAAGATAACATGATGTATAGTGCACTAGCTTTTATAGTTTCCATTATCCCTAAAGTAGTATCATTGAACCATGGGTTTTTATCTCCATTATTCCACTACCTTACCATTCCATATCATGTCATTTGGACACATTTGTGCATATTTTCCTTCTTTCCCCCAATTGAAGTATTTCCCCGTCCCTTTGAGGTGGTTCCTATGATGAAACTTCCCACATTTTGGGCATGTGGGTCATTGAGTTTTCTTCCCAACTTATCCTTAGATCCTCAGGTTTGTAACTCCATTATTAATTTCATATAACTATATTCATTGAAACATTCTAAAAAATCCATCTCAACATTGAGAGCACATCGAACAACTTCTTCATAACTCTCGTATTATTGAATTTCAAGATCCTTTCGAAGGTGTGGTTATAATCATCTAAGGAATCTGTCAAATTATCTATCATTGTTGATAAAAAACCTGAAGCGTTCCTTGAAAGCCATATGAAATTCACATCATAAGTTGTGATATATTATCCTTATTTTTTTCTTTACCTCAATAAATTATCTCTCCATCATTGTATAAAGATTTTTTTTGGAAATACATGTTAAGAAACATGATCTTAATGTCATCACATTCCATTCCTTCAATTTCGTCACTTGGTATGGTGTTCTTAATCAAATCCACAATTGATCATCATATCCATCTAGTCAATAAATGGATAACATCACATTCTCTATCTTATAATAGTGAAGCACTGGAAAGGTATTATCCATGGCATTGATCCACTATTCTGATACCAGTGGTTCATAAAACCAACTAAATTTCGTGGTCATTGCCACATAAAACACTGGACAACCACTTCTCCCTATTTTTTGAAAGATGTAGTTCTTTATTATTCTGGTTCATGTTCATTGTAACGCCCTGTCCCCAATTACCCAGAGTCAGTGCATTATTGTGTAACATTGCCATGATCAAAAAAGATCAAGTCATGAAAGGACGATTAGTTTAGTATCCATGGAAACACTAGATACATTCATATTTGTTACATTACATCATAAAGTGAAAATCAAAATAACATAGTCTCCATAGTCCACACTTCTATCCCCTTTAGACTATCCTTGTAGGTCAGTCATAAAATCTTTTTTCACATCCTGGGAAAAATAACACATTGAATGGGGTGAGCTCAGATTCTTAGTAAGGATAACAATATAGCAGAAGCTTTCGTAAATAAACATAAAAATTTAAGGCAATGTATAACTAAAAAAAAGACTTTTAAACTTGAACGTCAACATAATATGGAAAAAGTAAAATGAGATAATTCCATTTACTTATTCACACGGATATTCTACTAGTCGAATAATCACATGAAATATCAATAACCACTTTCATAATGATGGAATGCATAATGCCAGACTATCATAACCACGTAGCTAGGCCCTCGTGCCAAGACAAAAAATAATATTTTGTCAATGCCTCATGCCAGGACACTAGTTTGTCTCATGAGACCTCTCGATGCATCGAGGAGCTATAGCGGGCTTCACCCGTCAATTATTAAGTCCAATTCATTCCATATATGAAAAGGTTTAAAATTATTATAAACCATAACATAATCGTATCACATAAAACATGCATAAAGGAAACATAATATTTCCACATTTCAATCACAATATATCAATACAACACATTGATATAATAAAACATTATCAAAACCATTTTCAATACCAAAATAAATAAAAGTAAAACATTGTATTTATTTTTCATTTTTAAAAAACGTTATGGCTTGTAGGGAAAGCCGAAACTCAAATAATGGTCACGATGGCAGAGAAGTTGTTGTCGCCGCATACGTAAGAAAAAACTTTCCTTTTGTAGTTTAGTAAAAACACATCGTATAAAAATATTCCTTTTGTATAAAAGTAAAATTCCAAGTGGTTTATAAACCGTATAAAAGAAAGTTGTGTATAAATCCAAATATGCCTCAATAAAAAGAAATTTAGAAGAAGCCCCTTAGAAATAATATTTTTTAATTAAAATAGATCTATTAGGTGTATTAACTATATGTACACATAAAGAAAGTACAAATAAATGATAGGAAAAAATAATATCATGACATAATTTGACAGTAGGAGATTAACCCAAAGAGTGTAAATTGGGTTAAGAAGTTCCCTTACCTCGACTCCGACTTGACTCGGCCGTTCTTTAACCTCTTGAATAACGAACTAGAGTTAATTTATAATTTCCTTAGAACATTTCTCAAGATTATTATTCCTTTTATATCACTTATTACTATGTTAGGAACATTATGTAATTATTTAAGTTAATAACGGTCATTTTGTCGATGTTTTGTACTTGAGTCAAAAATAAACTCCTTATAATTAAAAGATGTTCATGTGGTGAAATATCCATTATATACAGAATTATATTCATGATTTAGATATCATATATATCATATATATCCTGTATATACATGCATTTATAATATTACATAACATTTAGAGGTACGAAATGAAATGCACCAATCATGGAGACGGTAAGCCGTACGTACGCATGAACGCTACATTCATTTCTATTTCATATTTAATGGAATGATATTATAATTATATAAAGGTATAATATAGTTCCAGTATTATATAATGTAAAATATCATTTACTCCATCCTTTATACAAACCACATATGGAATTAACGATTCAAATCACTTTGAGGGGGCGGTAGTCCGCACATCCTAAAATGAAATTATCGTGTTTACCCATAATGGAAATCATAATTCTATGACATAAATGAAAATTAAAGAATAATAATGAAAAAAAAAACATAATATATATCATATATAAAAATAGTTTCATCATAATGGCCACCATTATAGGTGTTAAAATAATATTGAACAATCATCATTTTGTGATGCAGTAATTCACCACCCACAGAAACAGTATGTTCATTAACCATTAGACAATGGTGAGTGTAAGTGTAAATAACATCCTTCACATAAAAACATCCTATTATATTTAAGAGACTGGTTTTGTTACAAAAGAATGTAATAAAAATAGTTTAATGGGTTGGAGAAACAAAATAAAACAAAAGAACACTAGTGGAGACATCACCTTTAAATCGAGTAACGCTTTTTGATTTTAGCCAAAGGCTTCCTTGGGAAGACTTCTGCCCAGAGTGAGGCTTCTAGGAGTAATATAGGAATGTTTAGAGAGTATTTGGGAAGGTTTTGGCCAAGAAAAATGGATTGGAAGGTCTGAATAATGTGGTAGTGGTGGGGGCCTTTTATAAGAGGAGAGGAGGGGAACTCTTGGAATGTTATGAAATATTACTTTATTATATAATGATTTTCGGATATTAAAGGTCCCAAACCTATATATTTCTAGGATATGGTGATAAGTGTTCTAAATATACTCATCCAATAGGTTTTTGACAAGTTTATGTCTTATATTTTACATTATCTTTTCATTTTATTTAAATAATTAATTAATGATGTAATTGATGCATCATCATGGTGTCATAAAAAATTTAATTTATTTAATTTATAAAAATTATAAAAAAAATATCATGATTTATTAAATCATATTTGTTTTCCTATGAATATATATAGTCTAAATGTTAACTTATATAACCCCGTGTAATAAATGTTTTAGAAAAACAACACATGTTTTTGACAATTTTAGTTTTACTTTAAATAAAAAGTTATTAATGTCATTTTCTTACCCAACTGGCTCCAAGGGGTCCCCAAGTTGACCCATGGATTGTATTTGAAGGCCATGAATCATCCAATACGTATAGGACAAGTGTCCAGCTATTTTCATATTTTTATAATATCATTTTTACCTTAAATTTTACTAATTACCTTTAATCGCGATTAATAAAACTTAAAAGTAACTATTCACCAAAAAGTATTTTAATCACATTGAACCACATTTTACTTCTTAATGAAAACCATATATGTCAGATTTTTGTAATTCATTACACAGAAGAGGTAATGTTTCATTTACATGAAAAATTAGTTTTTAAACTACCACTTAGAGGTTTCACTATTCATTAAACATTTACGTTTTTCAGAAAAATACCAAAAATTCACTCTATGATATATTTGATATTCCAAATTCAAACACTATCTATATTTTACAAAATTCAAAATATTTAATTTTAATTAATTAATTTAATAAATAATTCACGTAGTCACAACAAATAGCGTGTTTTTAGGAAACAATATATATCAAGAGATTGACAATTGCTTATGTCTAATTTCAAAGTGAAATTAATTCTAATGACCAACATTGGATAAAATGGTAAAAATATAATCTAATTAAAATTTATAACCACTAAATTTTATAATTTATCACTATAAATTATTTTTATTAAAAAATTTGTTTATAAGTTTTTTTTCACTATTCATAGAAAATTGGAAGTTCTCAAAAAATTTCAAAAAAATCAACATAGGCTAATTTCGATATTCCAAATACAAAAATGAAGTCCATTTTGAAATATAAAATTTATATAATTTCAAAAATTTGGTATTACTATTCATAACGACTACTTTGATTGGTTGTGGTGTGTGTTAGAACTCGAAGTTGCGTACAACACACGCTACTGTATTATTCAAAGAGAAGCGTACCCTGGAAACTTGGGGTATTAGATTAATAACCTGAGATATTTAGGTAATAATATCCATGAAGGTTTTAACTCCACCACCCAGGGAATTGGGAATGTCATTTGGAAAATCGTTGTATTTCCCTCAAACAACTTGTTGGCCTGGTTTCTCCTAGTTCCCACGTTTTTTCTAAAATATAAAAGTCTAGACAAAAACATAACTCATAATCATATTAATAAATAAATTATTCATTTGGAAAATATTCACTTACATCATAACTTATGGGTTCCATATATTAATCATATTGTGTGCATATTTGTACAATGTCTCATACTATACGTTTTCTCTTGGGTTCACTAATCCTAATTTACAATATAACTAAACCATGCCTCTAATACCAACTATAGAAACCCTTCCTATTCTTACAATACTATTATATCATTATAAATATAAAAAACATATTATTTTTACACCATGACTATCCAGATGTTTAGAATCAAGGGGAAACTATGACCAAACATAACATTGTCAACCTCAAGCATAATCATTTATTAAATTCCTTCTTCACTAGATTGTTATTGTAAATTGTCATGTCATTTTTTACATGTATCCACCTGAGGATATTCATAAAAAAGTTGTGTGATATATCCCATTAAGAGTATCGATAATAACAATACTTAATTTTTTGTGTATAATAATAACATCATTATCAAAATACAGAGAGGATTAATTATTAAATGACATGAAAAGTGGAAATGAATAAAATTTAAAAATCATGCCCTAGTCATCATCTACCACACATAGTTGTGAAGAAATCTAGATTCGTGTTAAAAAATCATTTTACATTAACTAATTATGTTCATATCATCACCCAATGCATTGTAGCACTGTATAATTACAGTCGCCCCCGTCACAATCAAACATTCCTATAAAGATATATAATTATGTACTCACCGATCAAAATATAAATTTTTCATTATCATTCATTCCACATAAAACTTATATCAAACATAACCCAGAAATGTAATTTTTTTCAACTTAAAATAATACATTCATAAAAGTTGGGTTCCCAAATGAAAGTGGGAATAACATAAGGGATTCCAGAACCGTCAACCTTGTGTGAGAAGTAAAATGAAAGTTCTTAAAGGAAGTGTTATATTTGGAAACATTATTTTTGCAAAAAATCTACCAGAGAACATAAATATTCCATAATAGGTTAGATAATGATTAAAAAATTTATTTTTAGGTTTAATAATACCAAAAATTGACTGAATGGGGAATATCTCGAAAAATGAATGTTGGGATTGATAATTTCCCCATGTCGTGCATCTGAAGGCTTTCATCAATTTATATCCCTGTATAACAAAACATGATTCAATAATTTACAGTTATAGAAACATGTATACATTAATAGGTTTAATTAATGTTTTATGAAGTTCATTTATGAGCTTTTGGATGAGTTATATAGTTTACATTAATTTTTAAGGAATGAATGATTTTCTTATTTTCTTGAACGGTTCACATGAATTTATTTTTGGAATTTTGTGTAGAAAATAAATAAAAATATAGAATAGATATTAAATTTTTATGATATTTACAGAGTTTAAATTATTGTATAATTAATTATATTATTTACATTTTGGATTAATCATTAGTTAATATTTAATGATGATCATTTTAGGATAATTTGGATGTTTTTTATCACAACAGACAATTTTTGATCTATCATTGGGAAATGTGTACATAATTTAATTACATAACGTTAAATATGATATTGTACATATAAAATAAACTTTTACAACCATAATTTTTTTTCATGACCATATTTGAAGGCGTTAGAGGAAAATTAAATCATGTTTTTTTCAATGGTGATAAATTAACACCTCCAGAAAAAAATTTCCTTTCCAAAATAAAAAGATGCGGAGAAGAAGATTATATGATACATATCATATTAGTATCATAAAATTGAAATATATGTATGATATTAGATTTACCATGATATTTGGAAGACTATATGTGGGGAGAGAAGAAGAAAAGAACATTAAATTGAAAGGAAAATAAAAAAAATAGATGGAGGAGTTACCTCTTGAATCATCCTCTAGAGATCCTCCATATGGAACCTAGGCTTGGACTTTTGATGAGACCTGAAGATCATGGACATGGGGGATGGGATAGTGAAGAAATATTGGGGTAGTTTATACAGGGCTTGAATCTTGATAGGTGTGAGTAAATGAGGGTGACAAGGATGGTATTCATAGTAGCAGGGAGAGGGATTTTCAAATTATTATAATCATTAATTTAATATTATAACACAATACAAGTAATTGTGAGTGTTTCATGACTAAATAGTGTAATCGTATCATTTGAATCTGACCACATGTACTTACATCAGAATAATATCACCCATGACTTTGTAAATCATGAAACTAACTTACATTGTAATTTACATTTTTTTCCTACTCATCAAAAAATCCATGTATTTCCGAAAAATCTAAAAACTTCCTCCCAATCAATTTTTTGATGTGTATAATTCAAAAATTAAATCCATCTTTCAAAAAACAAATTCTGTGTGTTATTAATTTAATTATTAACTAAAACAATCTTTTATTGAAAAAATAATAATTTTAAAACATTTTCTTTCTTATTATAATATAAAGGTAGATCATACTTTCACTAAAATATTATATATATATATTATTACCGGTAAGGTATCTATTCATTAATTCATTTAAATCATCATAATGGTAACATTTATATTCAAATTGTTATGTTAATATTCACCAAAAAATATGTTTGTTCTATCAGACTCCAAAAATCACCCTCAACGCAACAATGTATTTTAGATTTTTTTAATTCTAATCCTAGAAGTGTGAACAATTATGTTTAATTATCATATAGTATTTAGTATCATGATATTTCATTGTGACTCCAAAGTATATTATAGTATAATTAGTATTTATAAGAAGGAAATTCCAATGGTAAAACAATGGGTCATTACATCTATGTGCATTCCCCTAACTGGTAGTTTGAGGATGACAAAAATTGGTGTTTTTTAAGGGGAGGATTTATGTTCGTTCAGTGATGAACAAATTACTTTTCTATGAGTTTCATATATCACCCATTGAGGTATGTACTATTGTAATGTATATATATATGACTATCTATGTGTTCATTTTTGGTGTCCTGTGTAGATTCATGAGATTAAAGACTATGTGTCTCGATGTTTGGTTTTCCAAAAGGATATTGATAAACACTATATTCCTAGTGGGTTGACCGAGCCATTACAAGATCCTCATTATAATATGGTTTACATTTTTATTGAATACATCATTGATTTTTCTTTGATATCATGGATTATTTGATGTTACATGGTTAGTATTTGAATGTTTGACTAAATCATATTACTTCTTAGAAATCAATGCATCTTGATCAATAAATGAATTTTTGAGGTAGTACCTAGATTAGGTAGTGAGAAATATTGTATTCATATTTAAAATAATATCTATTTGTGATTTTTGATTTTATATATATGGTTTATAAAGACATCAAAAATTATTTTTGGCTCCCCTTTATTCGTTATCACTTCTTTTTATAAAAGGATGAACAATATGATATTGCAGAAATTCTATTCTCATAATGTCATTACATTTAATTGTTTCATGGATTGTAGATTATTATGGATGAGGTAGATAACTTTAGTAAATTTTTATCTATGAAATGTTTTCCACTCCACCATTGGTATATCTTTTTTTTTAAAAATCACTGATTAGTTGACATTGACATTCTCTGTTCTTCTTGACGCCGTTTGTCGAGATGATAATTATCAAGTCCAAACTAGTGAAAATCATGACATAGATTTTTTAGGTTATTTGTGAGAGGAATAAGGATGTGAAATTTCATTTAAATTTTAATTTCATTCAACGGAATAGACCTATAGTGTTCAAATATAGAAAAACTCTGTTCTATAAGGTGACTCCTTATGTAGGGTAGATGAGTACTTTTCATGGGAGTAAGATGTATCCCAATTTAGTTTTGTGTAATCATTTTGTAGTAATATTTGAGTAAAATTTCATATAATATTTAACTTCCCCATCTCAATAAATTGTTAATTAAAACTAATACAACATTTCCTATATCTTCATAATGATTAAAATGTACTTGATTGGGGAGAGTTCAATGATTATAATGATACAACCTTCATGGATTGGCCAATATATATAAATATATTTACGATAAGGTTTTATGTGGGAGTTATTTTTATTGTTTCATGTCCCATGGAAGCATAGTTGTGTGTAGGAATGAACCTTAGAACATGAGTCACAAATTTGTGTGCAGTATTCAGAGTCGTTCAACTCATAGTTCTTCACTTTATCAATGTTTTTTATGTTGATATCCATTATCTTTATGATTAAATGGTTATCTATTATTTAATTACCTTATTCTAAAAATTCTTTTTTTGAGTGTAATATCACAGAAATGAGTTTTAATTGGATTAATGTCGGTTTCACAAATATTTTCACCATTTTCCTCTAAGTGATGTTCTTATACTATATGGATGGTCATATTCATGATGTTTTTTAGGAAGTGGGTTTTTTATGACCCCTTTAAATATTAATCTCTATATGTTTTCATTGAAATTGTCTATGATGAGATTTTCTTGAGGGATTTATAATGTAATCATCTAGATAGTTCTGGCCATTCATGGGTGCTTTTCCGATTAATGGTGGGTTCTAAACGGGGCTTGAAGGTGTTTGGAAAACAGTCACTCCACAATGGAAAAAATTATGACTATATTTCAGGATATGGGGGCTCAGGATTCTTACTTCCAAAAAAAGGCTAGTGAAATAACAATTTAGGGTTTGGTGTTAGTCATGGGACCCTGGTTTTCCTATTGTCCAAATATCCATAATAGAAACAGATTTCTATAAGATTTTGGATGTCATAGAAAGGGGAAAACGTCTTAGATATGAGAAACATTGTATAAGAGAAACTGCATCAATATGGATAGCATAAGAATCATGATGTCCATTCCTTATCACATTGGAATCCATGGGGGTGGTCATCATGGGGATTATATGTATATAATGACCATCTATCATTATGGATCTTAAATGGTTCAAAAGGGTAAACACATGGGGAGTTAATAAGTGTGTAGAATTAGGTTTCAATTCTATTCATCCCCTATTTTAACCAATCTTTACAACTCCTCTTATATTCCATTTTATTCATATATTATTTAAAAAATAGGGCATGGTTGAGAATTTTTGTAATACCTTGAGATTTTGTGAAATATTATTTCCGAATTAATTTAACCATTTCATATATTTTTCCTTATATGTCACACATAAAATAGTTTATTTTGTATTAAAGACATATTTAGGATTACATTATACAAACACCATGTTAATTGTGAATTAAATAGAATATAAATTATTGATTATTATATAGGGTACACATAGGTAATCTATCCACTTGGCATATTTTACATTCGACACTAACATAGTGTACACAACATAGAACACCGACTTAGAGTACGGTTGACACACCATTGAGTTTCCTCAAAACATATTTTAATTTTTGTAATTATTTAAATGGTATAATTATAATTTGGCCATTACATTTAATAATATGAATAGTGATAGATTCAATTAAAATATTTTGATAATGGTGTTATTTAATTAAAATATATTGATGATGAATGATATAATCTATTGTAAAGTGAATATATGTTTTAAAATAATATTTTATGGAAATGTTATACTTCTAATTTACATTAATCAAAAATAATACAAATAAATTTAGACAAATATAGAAATTTAATCTGAAACAATATTCTTTATTTTTGAATTTATAATTTTGAAAATATCTTAGTCTGTATTTTTTGGATTTTTTAAGAAACATCATTTTAGAATGAATAGTTAAAATACCAAAATTTAATTCAAGACTAATTTTTAATATTAAGTATATATGCAGTTAAATTATATTTTAAAATGGATTCAATGTTAAAATATATATATTTTTTAGAATATTATCCAACTTTTTTCATTGGAATCATCTTTACATTATAATTGGTTATAAAACGTAGAGTAAGTATAGACATTTTTACTTTAAAAACCATCAGTGTTGTCCCATTAGTAGGATTCATTTTAAAGTTATTTCTACCTCACCTATGAATATAATTTGAAAAAAAATTATTTTGGGAATAAAAATAATTTTTACTCTCTAATATGGTCAACATTCTTTTTTACCAAAATTATTAGTGAATGTGATTAAATATAATTAAAACAGCTAAGAAACAAAATATATAAAGGAAGTACTTACCCTTAATTTTTTAACTCAAAATAGCCTATCATTTTTTCAAAACCAATTTATTGTCCATTTATCTACCATTAAACTTTCATTATTGAGTTTTATTGGTTTTTATGGCTTCATTTTTTGTAAAATAGTGAGTACACCTAACTTGTTTAAACAAAATTATATTGTGTCCATTCCCTTCACAATAAAAGGTCACCACCTCACCCATTAATTCACACAAGTCAACCAACAATTGATCCAAAGAACTCATCCAGAACAAATAACATCATCACTATGTTCCTTATAGAAACATCCCATAGTGATGAATGAAATTTAAGTAAGACTTTTGGAAAAATCAAAAAGTAGGTACCCGACTAAGAGGTAGCAAATTCTCTCAATATCCATTATTTTTAATCATTATCCAATGCTCCACTTTAATTATTCCATGACAATATAATAACACAAGTAGAATAAATATACTATGAATTTTTAGGCTTATGGTTTTATATAATGTTACACACCCCTCCATTTAATGTGTAATTAACATACTGTTTACCTGTAAAGCGAACTACTGCCTCACAAAACGATGAATATTCATTTATTCATTTATAACATCACATGGTGGACATAATGGTAGAAAATATGATTATATAAGTTATTTATTATATTTATTATGTATTTATTTTTTATAAATTATTTTAAATAACATGCCTTTATAACTTTCATTGTCTGTTAAAAAGATAATTTTGTTTGAGGTAATTGAGGAGTACCTCCCCCTAAAAGTGATATGATTTGTTACTATACTACATGGAATATATTAAATACATATTTAATGAATATATATTATATGTGTATGAAATAATAAATCTAATTTGATAATGATATATATATACATATTCCGTTTTCAATATTTACTTATACACGACAATTACACGAAAATAGCGTTTATACATATGTACGGAATATCATCTCCATGAATAATGTATTAAATTTAATAATTATAATATATATATATATATATACTATTATAATACAAATATTTTTTATATAAATTTTTTTATATCATGTTTTACATTATGTAAACCATGATATTAGTATAATGAGCAATGATATAACAAATTAAGACACATGTGAAGAATAAAGTGAATATTACCCGAAGTGAAACCTTAATACAGGATTGTTAAGAATAGTATACAATAAGGTCATAATATATCAATATATGTTATTATTTATAATAATATTGTTCAATAAAAAACATATAATAATTTATAATTATTAAAATTCTGGTTTGTAAGAGTATAAATAGAGTGAAGACACAGAGTAAGTAGATTTCATCTATCATTTTATTTCCATGATATACATGCATCATTCAACACCCATTCCTTTTATGTGGTGTGTATACTTGGTCGATCGTTTCACCGAAGGCATTTTCTTAGAGTCCTAAATTATTTTCAACCTTACGAGTGTAGTACCAGTAAGGGGTCTATCCACAGGGAAAACGAAGTTATTTTGTTTGCTTATTTAGTTTATATTTTTGTCCTGATGAAGTGTTCTGAATTTAGAGTCGAATATTTATGTTGGGGTAAAAGAATAATTGGTTTTATGTTTCTTTAAAAAATCACTAAATGAATAGAATAAAATACAGTAAAATTGGTTTTGATGCAAATATAGAGGGAAATTCGTGGTGGTTATGGGTTTATGATAGGAAGATTATTAAAAAAAATTCTTATGATGTTGTGTTGTTCAAAATAATCTAACACTCTGGAGGTAAATTTGTTAATAAATTTTCTATGGCTCGGTAAACTTATATTTAGAGCTAGAGAAACTAACTCTATGGTCATATAATTTGTGTTTTACAGATCTTTATTTGGATTTGTTCATTTTGTTTCAACAAATGCATCCAATGATCTTGATAATATTCAATTTTAATCTACATTTGAATCCCTAATAATTCCTCCCTTGGTCTGGTTCAGAATTTTCAGTTACAAGATGAACTGTTTTAAGAAGAATAAGAGGAAGTTGATAGAACAAACACATTCATAATAGCTAAATTAATTTACAACTCATCATCTCACACAATCCCAACACACTGGGTATTTAGTTACACATAGTGTCAAAGATATACACAAATTATTCAATACCTAATGTGATTATTCTTGGAACATCGAGGAGGGAATAACTCATCGGTAAAATAGTAGAATGGCGAAGTAGTAGAATGGTTGTATAATGGAATCAGAACATCTTTCCTTCATACCTTTAACCCTTTCTCTCCACACTTTCTCCTAGTCCTTCTTAACTTGAGACCAAGGCCTCTATTTATATGAAAAACAACTACACGGTGTGGGGCAAAAGTACATGGCTTCTACTTTTTTCAATGCACATTTGTCATTGTTTTCATTATTGGTAGGTGGACTAACATGCCGTATATGACTTGTAACATGGCGACACATGGTAGGTAGATATACAAGGCATGCTTCACCGCTATACATGGCATGTAGTCTAATTTTTCATCCACCAACTACTTCTAAAACGGTATACATGGTGTGTAAATGCGGAACCAGACGTGTTAACACCTGACGACCACACGGGCCTGTTGACATCTTCTCAACTTCCAACAAATTCTAGAATTGTGGACATGACATGTATATTCTGAACATGGCATTTATCAACATCTCGATTTCTTGGGCATGTACTTTTCATGGTCAATTCGTTCTGAGTTTGAATGTACCCAATGTGTATATAAGTACACACTATGTAGTTAGTAAATTTTTATTATTTCTTCCTGGTTTGTGTATTTTTCTATAAGTCTCCTGAAAATGTACATGATCACCAAAATCAATGGATTTTTTCACTACAAATTAAGTAATTACTGGAAACTTATTTATAGTTTTTAATAATTTATTTGAAAATGTATACAAAAATCAGGTGCATCAAACTCCCCCATAAATAGTCATTTTCATGCCCTCAAGAAAATATCAACATCTAATTAACAGTGTATATATTTCAAAAGGATAGATTTCATAAAATTATTAAGGTAAATAATAAATCATAAGAGAAAATTATAAAAAACAACAAAAGAGTTTCAATTCAGGAAATATTCTTATCATTCATCATATACAATTAAATTAACTACTTTCATCCTCTTTTAAACACATGTTTCAACCATACAAAAATAAGCAAGCCACATGATGATCTACCTCAACAATAATATACTCAACACATAGGATGATTTAAATTAATGATATTCTCAATCAATGATATATAAACTCTATCCATAGGTATGTAAGAAATATAGTTCACTACTTTTGAAAATTTATTTACAAAAATCATGTGGAAAATTCAATAATGATCTAATTTTTCTGTTCCTAATGGTTGGTTGGTGGATATGTGAGAAATAACTTTGAGGCTTGAAAAAGGAGGATAAATTCTTAAATTATAGTGCATGATATACGATGTTAATCTCAATGTAAAAAATCCTCATCATAAGACTCTATCAAATGATCTCATCACCACTATCTCTTTATGTTGGGTAGGGACCACAAACGAACAACTGAGTATAAGGTCCCTTGGTATGTTTCATTTTTTCAGAACAAATGGGACCCTTCTGAATTTCGATGAATAGATATTTGGAACACATGTATCCCCAAATGATTAATAGTCTCTGCCCAATACATCATTTTATGACAATTAACACAAGTATGCAATGCTTTTCTAATCCCATTTTTTATGCTCATGTGAATAATCGTGGAAAATCATAAATTAATTAGGGAAGTAAGTAAAATAGGCTTATAATATGGCACATATAAAGGCTATTCATGGTTTCTAGGGGCTTCAAAAAGATAATATGTTGGGTAGGTCTCACGATAAGGGGGTTAAAACAATATAATGCCTCGATCATTTTATGGAATTCAAAAATTCCTCATGTTTCAAAAATATAACATGAAAATTCTTGTAGTCAACTATATACTACGAATCATTCATTAAAAATGGTATTATAAAGAATATGAAAAAGGGTTTGGAATAAAGAATAGGAGTGTGTAAAACAAATAAAAAAAATCAGGTCATGCCATGCGTATAATATATTAGTCAAATTGATGTAATTATCCAAGGATAACATGTTTTTATTTAAACTATTTCAGAAATCATTTTAAAACACATAAACACCAAAATAAACATGCATATTTTAAAAATTTCACACATTCAACATTATTATTTAGAAATATGCTTAACCAAAATGTCTTCACACTTTTCAATGATATCAACCAAGAATGATGTCTCCTATAATGATGATAAGGTAAAAGACTAAAGTGGTCAAGAGACTCCCTCATTCTTAATATCACATGTGGTACACCAAGTATTGTTGTAAGTGAATAAGTGAATGCAGGGAAACAATAGTGAACCACAAAGAGGGGAAGTAAGGAATGGATCGAATCAAGGAAAATTGTAAAACAATGGAAAAACATGGAAAAGAAATACTCCTCTCATGTCAAGGTGAAAAAAGATGGGAGTGACGGAGACTGATAGGCCAGAGCATGCCAGAGTACATATGATGGTTGTGAGGAGAGAACATTTCAAGAATTCATAACATACAAGGGAACATGATATCCTAAATATATACAAAATGAAAATCATGTGTCCAAAACAAGTCAGGGGGTCGCCTCAGAAGAGGCATCATCTGATACAGAAACAGTCGGTAAAGAAGGATCAGGATTCATGGAAACTAGATGCTCAGAATCTGCAATCAGAAGAGAATTCATATAATTAAGAGTTGTAAGAGTTGTATATAGAATTGGAAGCATGTCATCTCTCCTTGGATAGGCAGCATGGGTGGCAGCAGTTGTAACAATAGTTGGGCCCATAGTGGACATGAGAACTGAATTAATTTCTAGTGCAGTAATGGGTGGTGGAGCTGCAAAGGGAGGGACATGATCTGATGTAGGGTCAGGTGGTGGGGGTAGTGGGATACCATGATACCGAGGTAGAGGTCCCAACATATACTCTAGTCGGTCCTGATGACGATTAGGATGAAACAAGTTCTTCTCCATTGTGGCTAGGTAGTGGGAAAAAGAGAGATTGACCAAGGGTGCAGTTGTGGGGGTGGTATGTGGAATAGAAGATGGTAGGCCAGAAGAAGTGGGGTCAGAAGAAGGGGGTGGGGTGGAGAATCTAGATGGTGTGGGGAAGGAGGAGACAGTGCATCAGTGGGGGAAGGAGGGTCAGCAGGTGGTAGGGGTGGGGTTTGGACAAGGATATAAGCACCCTTTCTTTAGAAAATCCAATGTGAAGAATAATTAGATAGTCCATCCACTAGGGGGTCCTAACAAGTAATGGGGAATAAATGGAATAAAACCACCGAGGTGGTGGGAAAGAGGAGTGGCATAAAAATGACTATTCTGGTTGATGTGAAGGTTGGTAAACCATTTATGGGAATAGGTGGTGGTATGGTAAGTGAGGTCCAGGTAGTCCTTCAGGATTACAGTGGTTAGGAGATCTATGTCACAACTGGTCACAACCATTATATCATCATGGATGAGGAAAAGGATGGAGCTAAAGCACCTGTGGATGAAGTGAAAGATAGGGTCAGCTATAAGGGTACTCTTCTAGGACGTAGGTTTATAGCGGTGGTCAAGCCCAACAATCTACTGACACATAGCAACGCGCTTAGAGAACTCATGTTGGGTAAGGGTAGAAACAGGGGGTGGGTGAGGGGATGAGGATAGAAACCGCACCCTCGGCCAAACATGGTCATTGTAATTGAAAAGGGTCAGCCACCTAGCCCGTACGGGACAACTGTTACTGCATCACCGGGCGTCTCCTGGTACTCGCCTCTATTGAACTCTAAGGAAGCAGCATACTCCAAATATGTATCTCGGAAAATATGAGTGATGACATGGATTATCGTGAGTAACCGATTATTCCCAAATAGATCCTCTAACACTCCCCAGATACCCCGCTATTATGGGATGCTACTGTTCAGATAGAGGCTACTCAACCTGATCGGGTGACAAGTGAAACGTTGGACTCTATCGTGCACCAGGTCAGTGGCAGGGAACACCATGCAAGGGTATAGAACACCAGCAGGGCCTGATTGAGGTGGAGGTACAGCAGTGGGAGGTGGCTCTATGGGCGGAGTGGCTGTAGTAGACGAAGGGTCACAAGATGGGGTGGTCGATGGCGGACCAGCTGCAAATGAGGAGAGTTCATGTTCAGTGGTAACTGGTGGGGAATAATGGGAGGTTCTCGGAGGCTCAGTGCTAGAGAGTGGAGGTACGACGATACTTTGACCAGCCTCAGCTGAGGTAGTGAGGGGAGGAAGGTTGGAAAACAGAGGGAGCTAGAACACTAGAGAGTCCAGATCTGGTGATGTCGCAGGCTGGAGTCAGATCAAACAAAATATAGACCACATTCTCACAATGGTGGTTGAGGGCTTGTTCCCACGTGAATAGTCTCTGCCTTTCAAACCATAAAAAAGAAAGAAAATCCCAACAAAAATAAACTAAAAAGAAAAAGGAAAGGAACAAAATTTGTAAAAAACTGTAAAATAATAGGTACACAACATGTACATCCAGAGTACACGGCGTGCAGTGAAAGTGATTTAGCATCTCAGGTTATCAGGATAGACGCACCGAGGGAGTAGGTAATAGACCCGAGAAAAAATACACGGCATATACCGAACATACACAATGTGCTCATGTAAAGTGGTCATGGCCGTGGGTTCGAAAATATATGACCACTAATTGAAGTAGGTCAAAAAATACAGGACACACTGTGTACAAAAATCCAACACGGTGTGTGCAAGTGCTGAGGTTACTTGGTCGTGTGAAGTGCAAGGCACATTCAAGCTGAAAGAAATGGTATACATGGCGTGTACAGAACACACATGCCTTGAACATGAAAATGGATTGCGAGGTCATGTGAAAAATTTTCATGGTCATGATAGGGGCTCGTACATGGTGTGTGCCGAACAGACACACCGTGTAATTTCATATCGTGAGGAATTGTGTGTGGCCGTGTACAAAAGTACACCACATTTGTTCTTGAATTTGTGCATGTGTATGAGAGAAGCTGAATGGTCAGCTGATCTAAAAATCACCCTAAACTCTTATGATATCTTGAAATAGAGGGTATAGAAATGCGTACTAGGACCGATGATGACAATGCAGCTTAAATAAGATGCAAAAACGTCTTCAATCTGCGGATTTTGGAGTAAGAGTGTTAGGTGTCATAGGGGTGAAGAAATGGGGAGAGGGGAGGGAGCCGCATGACATAGTCTGAATCCATGTGGTTCGCGACTTTTATATCCGAGTTACACAGCATGTACAATAGACTATATGCCATGTATCCCAAATTTTTTAAGGTAATATATATATATATATAATTATTATACTAAATTATATTAATTAATATTAATAATAAAAAATAATAAAAATAATAAAAATATATATATAAATAATTTATTGAAAATAAAATTACACAAATAATGTATCGGAAAATACATGTCTTGTGTTCTAAAATTGGAAAAAGATAAGTACAACCATTTGTTTGGTACTTGGGTGAGGCTTGAACCGACGATCAGTCGTTCCGAACAGAACCCCTCAACCATTATAGCGATGGTTGTTCTAGTTCTCCTATTATGTTTTTTAATATAGTTAACTTATACAAGCCAATACAATATAGGAATAAGAAAATGCACGACGTGTTGTTTTTAATTAGACAAAAAGTGATGAATAAGAGAGATTAGCTAAGTTCGAACCCATGTTTTTTGGATCCAAGGTCGAGACTCTGCACATCTTCCAACTTCACCTGTATGATGTTCTTTATAATGAAAAAATTTCAATTTTGTATGAAAAAACATGCCATAAATGATGTATATCAAAATACATGTTGTGTGGTATTAATAAAAGAAAAAATGATGGAAATAGTGCAGTTTTCAGGATTCGAACCCAAGACTTTTGAAACTGAGTTACATTCCTGGCCACCCGATGAATCACCACCATGGTTATTTTTATATATAAATAATTATATATATATATATATATATATATATATATATATGAAAAACTAACGCACATGCAGTGTAAGATAACACACGGAGAAAAAAGAGGAACCATCTGTCAAAGGTAGGTCGGGAGTGATTTGAACCGGTGACGGCTTGAATAAACTCTATTGACCTTACCATCAGCACCGATATCATTATTGTTTAATACTTTGTAAATCTATATATTCATAATTGTTAGATGTAAAATGAGAAGGAATAAGTAAATTTTGTGTATATAGGGGGTTCACTGCGTATATCCGCTAGGTTTCCTCCAAAGAAGCACATTTTTTTAGGTCATCGGCTTGACCAACTTACCTCTGCATACCTAATCAGAATTGTGGACAATGTTCTCACTATGTCTTCCATGTGATGGTAAGATTTGAACCGCTGCTCATTCACCTTGAATGGTTGACCATCCCCTAAAAAAATTTCCACTACTCCATGATAGAATAATTCTATAACATGGAAGGTTCCCAACCACTGTGACTTAAACATCCTTGGAAATAATTGAAGATGAGAGTTTAAGAGGAGTAACTGATCACTAGGTTGAATGAAATCATCCAATCATGAATTCATCTAATCTTCTCCTTGTATAGGTTGGTGTTCTCATATGCCCCTAATCTGATTTCATCAAGTTCTGACAGTTGGAACTTTCAATTCACTTCAGCTGCCTTTA
Organism: Viscum album; assembly: GCA_963277665.1. Classification (NCBI taxonomy): domain Eukaryota; kingdom Viridiplantae; phylum Streptophyta; class Magnoliopsida; order Santalales; family Viscaceae; genus Viscum; species Viscum album. The sequence goes on from OY728133.1 coordinate 1,116,963,341, forward strand.
GGATAAAAGTCATGGACTTGAGGGCCTAGTATGACTTATGATCCAATTGTACTAGTTTATGGCACAACTTATTGTAGATGAGGCGGAATAGGTAAATTCCCATTGGTGTTTTGAAAGCATTCTGATAGGCTCACAAATCATCATATAACTTCTTGGACTGATCATTCCTCAATGTATATACTGTTTTATCTAGGATATTCTTGTGCTCACGATTGGAGAGATCCACTTATCCACTATCCTGGGGATGATATGTCGTCCCCTTATGATGTTTTACTCCATACATAGAAAGTATTCCTCTCATCATTGTGTTTTCAAAGTGGGTCCCTCTGTCACTAATCAGAACTCTGGGAACACTGAAACTACTAAACATGTGTTTCATTAAATATTTCTGGACTACCTTGTCCGTATCGTGAGTTGTAGTTGTAGATTACTCCCACATGGAGAAGTATTCAACGCAGACCATGTTGTATGTTTTCTCAAAAGGTGGGGGGGGGGGGGGGGGGGAGGAGGGTCCCATGAAATCTATTCCCTAGACATCTAAAATTTTGACCTCCGGGATGGGGTGCTGGGGAATCTCAACTCTACATCCCACATTGAATGTCCTCTGGCATCGATCACAATAGGAAAGAATGGATCAGGAATCATTATGCATGGAGGGCTAAAAAACCCAAATTTTAGGATATTTTCTTTTATATAGTCAGGTCCATGATGTCCCCCAACTGGTGAGGCCTGAAAAAATTTCAGGACTTCATGAAATTCATTTACATGGATGCATCAATGGATCACCCCATCTCTATGGGATCAAAATAGAAAAGGATCTTCCTAGAAGTTCCTCTTAACATTAGATAGAAACATCATCCTTTTCTAGAAGAAGAGGTTGGGGTGATCGAAACCTGTAACCAAAAAATTATCAATATCTGCATACCATGGTCTAAGAGTTTAATTGATTTAAAAGAGGTGCTCATTAGGGAAATCCTCCCCGATCTCTTAATCTTCCACCTTCTCCAAATGAGGAAGTTGCAGACAGGAGAGATGATCAGTAACAATGTTCTCTCTCCCTTTCTTGTCTCAAGTATCATATCAAAATATTATTGGAGGATCTCCTAGTGGATCAATCTGGTATCACATATTATTTTTATATTAGGTATTTTAGTGGTTCACGGTCAGTATAAACAATAACATTAGATAGCACTATGTTAGAATGGAACATGAAAAAAGAGAACACTGCTTCCCAAATCTCCTTTTTGTGGTGGTGTAGTTGAAATGTGACTTGTTGAGCATCCTCATAGCCTAATAGGTAGTTCATAAAGTTAAGTCATGCCGGTATCCCAGGAAGGCTCCATCTATGTAATCAATGGCATCACACATCCCTTCAAATTGTTCCTCCATTTTGTGGGAAATCATCACTGGATCATCCAACATGCACTGCTTCAGATGATCAAAAGAATTGGTGCATGTATCATCAAATTATGTTATGTAATATTTTGTCAGAAGAGCGGGGATCGGCTGGGCAATTTAGGAAAAGTCACAGACAAACCTCTTGTAAAAACTGGCATGTCCGAGGGAGCTAGGGATGGCTCTGACGGAAGTCGAAATAGGTAGTCGTGAAATGAAATCTACTTTTTCTAGTAACACCTCTATCCACTTTTCCGAGATTCTGTGGCCAATGACGATGCCACTTTTCAAAATGAAATGACACTTTTCCTAGTTAAAATTCAGGATAGCACTTTCATACCACTCTAAAATTAGATCCAGGTTTCACAAGAATGTGGTAGATGATTTTCCATAAACAGATATGTCATCCATGAATAACTCCAGGATCATTTCCATCATGTCATGGATGATATCCAGCATAAAACACTAGAAGGTGGCGGGGGCATTTCACATGCACAAAGACATCCTTCGGTAAGAATACGTACCATCGGGGAAATTAAATGTGATTTTTTCATGATCCTATAGAGCAATATAAATATGGATGTTGCCGGAATAGCCATCGATGAATAAATAAAAATTTTTCCCCACTACTCACACTATAATCTGATCTATGAAGGTATGGGGGAAATGATCTTTCCACGTGGCGTCATTCAGCCTCTTATAATCAACACAGACTCACCAGCCCGTCAGAGTGTGTGTGGGTATGTGCTCATTATTGTCCTTTGAGATCAATGTGATACCTCTCTTTTTATGTACTACATTTAGGGGACACACCCTTGGACAATACAAAATGGGATAAATGATTCCTAAATCCAACAATTTAATCACATATTTTTTTATAACTTCTTTCATGGGGGGTTTCAGGTGCCCCTATGGTTGTCGAGATTTCTTGACACTTTCTTTTAGAGGCACCTTGTGGGTGAAAATGGTAGGAATGATGGCATTGAAATTAGCAACTGTCCACCCAATAGAATGCTTACGTTGTTTTCAATCCTACAGAAGTGTTTCATCCTGCAGCTATGACAGTTCTACGTTATGTATTATAGGAAATGTTTTATGGTCTCCCAAATACCTATTTTTTCATAGAATACAAAACTGGATTCAGTTATAGTAAATACACCTTTAGAATCGATGGTGCAATTGGATGAAACCTTTCCCATTCAAGAATATCAGGAATAAATTTATGGTTCCAATAGTGGTAACCCTGGACTTCTAGGAATTGCAAGTCCTCTAGCACTTCTTCAACTAGAATGTATGGATTGATATTGGTCACTCTGGTAAAAGAACATACAAGATCATCCCCATTTTTTCACAAGTGGTCATCCTCGGTGATTACCGCCTAACATACCTAATGTTCAGTCAATGATGCATGCTTGACGGCTTTGAGGACATTGTAGGAGACTCTCTTGTCTCCTAATTGGAAAATCGGCTCCCCCTGGTGCCCATCGATCAGTACCTTCCCAGTGGCTAGGAATAGTCTAACTAGTATGAGAGGTGGCTCCCGATTATCCTACTTGGTGAGGATGATGAAATATGTTGGGATGATCATACCACCCACCATGACTAGTATGTCCTCCATTAGTCCCTTCAGATTTTTAATGGACCAGTCAGCAAGCTGATGGGCTTCTCGGGTAGGCTTGAGGTGATTGAGCACTAGATTTTTGAAAACTCCAAGGGGAATGAGGTTTACACTGGTGCATAAGTCATAGTTGGACATCAAAAAATCACATGGTCCAATAGTACATGGAATAAGGAAGGTACATAGATCCTTGTGTTTGGGAGGAATCAAATGATGGACGACTGCATAACACACCTTGGTTAGGGCAATATTGCCCATATCCTCAATCATTATTTTTTAGAGAGGATTTATTTCATGAGTTTGTCTTAAGGGGGAATCTTCTTCAGTGACTCTATGGATGGAATATTTATGGGAAACTTCTTGGACACATCCACGAATTTCTTAATTGGTGGTCCAACATTCTATAATTCATTCTCTCCAGGACGGGTAAGGAAAGCTCATAGGGGTTGAAAACCTCCATCCCATTATTCTGTGAAGCCTCCATCTATGGGATTTTGGATTAAGAGTGGTTTTTATATGGATAGTTCTCATCAACAGGGGGTTTGGATTCACCTAGCTATGCTAGTGGGTTCTGTTGTAGCTCATTTCCACTTTGTAGTGTGATCACATGGGCCTCCTCTCTTGGGTTATTCTCAGAGTTACTCGGTAGTGTACTGGGTAGCCTCCACGATAATTGGTTTGACAACTAGACAAATTGGTTCTCTAGGCCTCAAATCGAAGCCTCATGATTCAGAAATCGAGTTTCAGTAGTAGATATAAATTTTTTCATGAGATCCTCTAACCTTGAGGTGTTATCCGGATGAGGTGGCTAAGGATCTAGTAGAGGTGGTGTTGTCGCAGCTGTAGTGGTAGAGGGTTTTGATACCACTACTGCAAATAAGATCCATGGTGGTGCCATTGCTTCCTTGGGTACTAGTTTTGAGATGGAATCTGGTTGTAGTCGGGCTGTCTCTAGGGTAAAGGATTTGGCTAATGTTGGCCCCCGACTATGTTTTGTTGATAACACCATACCAGGTTCTGGTACTACTGGTACTAATTTGGCCCACAGTTTTGTGGAACATAACTTACCTCACTTCTAAAAGGGCCTCCAGCAGAACACACTAATTCTCCATTGATGTGGTTATCAGCACATTTGTGACACACCAGATTGTTTGACGCATGTAGTTGGGATGTTCCTTTCAGATTGAGTTTATCGATCTTTTTAAACACAACGTCCAACTGGGAAGCAGGAATAATAGTAGCATCAATGTTATGAATAACTCATTTCTGTGTGACCCTCATAGAATTCCATTGGAATCTATTGGATTATATGTCTTACAGTTTCTCAAAAATAATTTCAGCGGATTTCCCCATTACTGTACATCCTGCAGCAACATCCACCACAAACACTGTATTCATTTTCAGTCCAACATAGACTATTTAGACCTGCATCCAATATGAAAGCCTAGGTTGTGGTAATTTGCGCAACATCTCCATGAAATGCTCCCATGATTCATACAATGACTCTTAGTCATGCTATTAGATGTTGTATATTTCGTTCCACATAGTCACCATCTATGAGGGTGGGAAGTATTTAGATTGGAATGCATCGGTGAGCTCCTCCAAGGTGATGATATATCATTGCACCAATAATTTAACCTAATATTTCTACATATCCTTTTGAGAGAAGGGGAAGATGAAAAGGAAAAATTCATTTGTCGACACTACGTGGTAGCGGAACATGTTGCATACTACTATGAAAATTAGAGACATGGGAATTGGGATCCTCACTGGGTAGGCCACCGAATTGAATGATGTTTTAGATCTACTTCATGATAGATGGATTTATCATGAAGTGTTGGGCTAGTACTAGTGTGTGGACAATTCCTGTGTTAGCTACATGGATAGATGACATGCTATATTTAATGAGATTACAAGGTGGAGGTGGATGATGGGGTGGTTTAGCCGGCACATATTGTTGTTCTTGAGGGGCGTAGTACGACCCCAGACCTGTGTGGAAAAATGGAATCTACTCTGATTGGAATTGTTGGAGTTGTTGTGGGCCATAACCTGGGTAAGTGGATCTTCCTGGTTTTAGTTGTCATCTGGTCCTAAGGTTTGTCCAACACCTTTTAAAACAAATATATTTCCTTCGTTGTTGAATGTCATCGGATTTTGGTGGTTTTGCTCGGCCATGAGTCCTCTCTGATGCCATGAATGTTTTTTTTTTCAATCTCAGAGTCATTTGGGAAAAACCCCGATGAATTATTGTTCCTAGAACATCTGAGGTAGCCTCTCAAACAAGTAAATACCTGGACAACATGAAACAAACCATGATATAAGGAGGAAAAATAAAAATAAAGAAAAATAAGATTAGAAAATAAATTATTGGGAAATATTGTGTTTTGTTTTCACTAAAATTTGATACAAGTATTTTAAATACAATAACTAAATTAACTTTTCACTTTTCCCTAGCAACGACACCAAAATTTGGTTGGTCATTTCATCAAAGGTATGTAATCGGTGTCCCAGATTATTTTTTCCCTAATGAGTATTGTACCAGTAAGGGGTCAAACCACAGGGGAAAAAGATGTTATTTTTTCATTTCTTATTTAGTTTGTATTTTTATTCTATTGATGTGTGTTGAATTAATGTTTTCTTTTTATGTTTGGATAATAAAATAACTATTTTTTAGTTTTGTTAATAAATTACTTAATGAATAGAATGAAATACGGTAAAATTAGTTATGATGCAAATAAAGAGAGAAATGCATCGGGGATATGTATTTATGAGAGGATTATTATTAAATAAAATTTCTTATGATGTTGTGATGTTCATAATAACCCAAAACTATAGATTTATATTTTTATTAATGTTTCCTTGGTATGGTAAACTTATATATGGAGCTGGGGAAACTAAGTCCTTGGTCTGATAAGATGATATGATTTAAGAACAATAATATGAAGTAAATAGAACAAACACATTCATTACAACTAATTTAAATTATAACTCATCATCTCCCACAACCCCAAAATAATGTTTATTTAGTTAAACATAAAAGAAAAAAACGAAAATTCTTCAATACCTATTGTGATCATGTTTGGAACTTTGAGGAGGGAATGACTCTTTAGTAGAATGGTATAATGGAGATGTAGTAGAATGATGGTTGAATGGAAGCAGAGCTTCTTTCCTTTAGAACTACAACCCTTTCCCTCCAATATTTCTCCTATTCTCTCTGAATCGGAGTCCAATGCCTCTATTTATAGGAAATACTACTACATGAATTGTGGAAAAAGTACACTACATGTACTTGTGTCAACGCGCTTTTTTCATTTTTCTTCATCACTGATAGGTGGCCTAACATGCCATCTTTGATGTGGAACACGACATCACTGGGTAGGAATATATACATGGCATATAGCGCCGCCATACATGGAATGTATTCTCATTTTTCAGCCACCAACTGCTTTATAAGATGGTATACATGGTGTCTAAATGTCGAACACAGTGTGTCGACACCATCCATCCACATGGGCATGTATACTTCTCCCCATCTACCAACTACTTCTAAATGTGTGGACATGGAATGTATAGTGTAAACATGACATGTTTCGGTTTATGATTTCTATAGAAAGTACATGTCATTGTCAATCCGTGTCCGGGTTTGAATGTACATGGCGTGTATATATGTACATGCTATATAGTTTGTAAATTTCGCTTAGTTATCCCTCGGTTTGGGTATTTGGCAATAAGTCTCCTAAAAATGAACAAGATCACTAAAATCAATGTATTTGTCCACTATGCAGTAAGTAATTGCTAAAAAGGTGTTCTTATTTTTCAATAAGTTGTGTGAAAATGTATACCCAAATCAAGTGCATCAATACATACCATTGATGTAAAAATGAATATTTTTGAAAAATTTGGCTATTTAGATATCCATTCAACTACATAAATTTAATGTTTTTTATGATTCAAATGATACAAAATCTCTAAAATAGTGTTGTTTGAATTTTCCTCCATTGGGAAACTTGTTCTGTTATGTGCCAATGTTCGGTTTGAGTTGTATATACAACAATTATAAAAGATATATCATGAATAAACATATTTTATTGATATTTTATGTTTCATGTAATTTCTTTTTCTTACATCGATATTAAGATACCATGTTACCAAGTGAGAGAGTATATTAAAAAAATCTCATCACTTTTCAATATTGTTTATGTTTATGCTTGCTTTGATGAAATATTATAACCCATCTCTCAATACATTCATGGAATTTATTGTCCTTTATAAATTCATGCTATATTCTGGTACTATTTATATAATACTTGGCACATAATACTGTTTAAAATGTTTTTAATGAAATATTGAAATTTCCCAATCTTTGGAAAGAAATCTATATTTTATAATAATGGATTACAAGAACATTTTTCCATTTTTTCATAACATTGAATATATATATTTATAATTTTTTTATTGACAATAACATTTAAAGAGTATTCCTATTACGTTATTGAATAAAGAATGTCTCTATATTTTTCCAATTGAAAGTGAATTCTATTTTTACCTTGTATAAAATGTATAAATTTACTAGATATTATTTATTTCATACTTTCACCCCATTTTTTAAATTTTAAAAATTATGAATATAATTTAAAAATAAGTTTCCAGGAAACTTGTTTTCAAAATATTGTAAATCATTTTTATTTGTATTCATTGTAATTTTTTTTCCAAAAAAATTTAATTCTCTATTTATATGTTCTAAATGTTTTTTTAATGAAATGGTTTTCAAAAAATTATATATCTTCATTCATATGTATTCATGTAAAATTGTTTTCGAATAATGTTTTATAAATGTTTATATGATTATATTGTTTTATCAAATACAATGGGTTTTAATTTTTTTTTAATATTATATTATATATTTTAAATGAATTTTTTTTTCAAAATGATTGTATGAATTATTTATAGGGTTTCAAGTTATTTTCTACGAAAATGATTTAAAAATTGTTTTATATATTAAAATTTAATTTTCATAGAAAAAACAATATTAACCATAAGAATAATTGTTTTAAAATATAATTCAAAATTATATAACATCTATTGATTTTACTCATTCATCTCTAAGAATGTATCTATATGGTTCTATTCATATTCATTCTATCAATGGGGTTTCCATGACATCATGGTCATTATGATAACTTTTTCTCTTTCACGGGTGATATATTTTTGAATATGTTTTTCATTCATGGTTTTTTTGTTTGATGAAAATAGTATGAAACCATTTCCTTTTCCATGGTTTACGATATTTTTTCATTTTAATAATAACCATTTAATTGCATGGGTTATGGTATGATTTTTTATTATTTTACATCACATGTATGTATGATTTCATTATGAGATGGGTACTACGTATACCTCCCAACAATTCATTGGTAAGGATTAATATCTCCTGATATTGATTTGGATGGAATAATAAATTAGCTCGGTTTAGTATTACAGGTCCATAATGATTGATGATCTTAGTTCAATAACACAGGTATAGAATGAATATTGAACTCGGTTCAGTAATACAAGGCTGAAACATGGTGTTAAACTAGTTTTGTAATGGTAATTTCCACTAATATTTGATTGGAATCGATTATTCAACTAATATGTGAATAATTATATATGAATATGTGACCTTTATAATTCCATTTTTATTCTTATGTAATACTTTCAAGGAGTATCTTCTTTATTTCATTCTAATTCATGTCTTATAAACTATCATGCTTTATTCCATGATTCTTGTATATGATATTATAAATATATAGTGTGATATTCAATTATCATTATCATCTTCTCAAATCATCATTGTCATTATTATTCTTATATATCTCTCATGTTTACCCTTACTTAGTATTTTTTCTCATAACATTTTATATTTCCTTCACATGGTTAAAAAGATGCATATTATTTTTGAGGTATCTAAGAAGGGTTCATATCCACGAGATCCTTGTGGGAGATAATATAGATAATTTATGTACCATTGTTTGTGTATATTTGTTTCCCAAGGCCATAGATTAGAATGGCATTTTTACATCTATTGGTATAACGTTTTTTATATTCTACAAAATTTTGGTAATGTTAACTTATAAAAAGTGAGGGTTGCTATATTTGGAATAGGAGTAATAGGTTAATTATATTTTGGAATATATGATGATAAAACATTAGTGATATCCCTTTTTATATTTCAAATCATATTTATAGTGATGTATCTTGGGATAAGTATAAGGTTGAGTTATCATTTTAGAAAATGTCATGTAATTTTGGATAAGCATGTAGTGATTGGTTTCCAAGAAATATGCCCATGTATGGATTCTAAAAATGAATGTGGTTGTAGAACATATGTTCCTTGGGATGTTATATGCCTGTCTCAAGGTAATCTAGGACAAGACAATGGGGATTGCTGCACACATGGTTTGACACTCCCAAGGGATATGTTTTTTTATAATTCACAAACACATAATTAACCTTCATGAAGTATATAAATATATGTTTTGTATTAATAAACTAGAATGAAACTATGATTTCATATATAAAAGAAGCACTCATAAGACAGATATCCTATATTGAATTTTTGTATGGTCTTCGATAATTTTGTCAATGATTAGTAATACTCACACGATTCTTACAGTTTTAGTCAATCGTGGGAACTGGGAGAAATTGGATTAACATTGAATGTGATGGATGACTTCCTTGGGTGACATTTAGTGGAATGGCCACTGGAGTGTAAAATTTTATTCTCATACATAATCAATTTTCATGGAATATGATTAACAATGTATACCTTAACAAACAGTTGGAATCCCCAAGGAAGAGAATGAATGAGTGTTCTAAGAGTTCAGGATATAGAGAACATGGAAGATGATGATCTAGTTTCATTTATGTATAGAAATTTGATAGAATCAATTTAAATTTGAGAAAATGGGTTTGGAGTGAAAATTAGGCTTAGTGGAAAAGAAATAATATTTATAGGGACTTATTTTGGTCATATAACACTAAAAAGTGAAGAATTAAGAAATAGATGACTGCATAAAAGTCATAAATATGGGACAATTTGTAAGGCCATCGGGTTCCAAAAGAAATTAGTTATTATGAAAACATTTTTTATTCATTATCCTACATTTGAGAAATTATTTTTTTGACAATGAATAGAAAGGGAATATACTTACCTTATATATTTCTAAAAACAAATTTATTCTTCGGTTATTCATTTAATTATTTCTAATTCAACCATTAAATCATGAAATGGATTTCTAGAAATTAACATTCATTCCCGATGAACTAAAATACACTTTTAATGAGATATTAATTCACATTAAATAATTAAAAGTAAAGCTATTTTTCAAAAAATATTATTAATAATAAATATGGTTAGTACATTAATCTATAAAAAAATGTAACAATAGTGTTTCCTCATAGGTAATTATTAATAAAAAATTATTATACATTATTAAGGACATCACATAGGGAACTTGTAGGAATGAAACTCTTATCGTCCTTTGGTCATGGGTTCATGTACCACAGTCTTGACAGACTTGATTTGTGTTCACCCAACATACACTATTTTCTTTTCGAAAAAAATACCTATATAATTTATAAAATCGTAATGATATACATCACTTAAATAGGATTAATCAATAAATATAATGTTAAACAATGTATTCTATACCAAATAAGATCATAAATAATTCATATCAATGTTAACATAATATTTTTTGAATGGATAACCATATAACCCTTCTTGAATGATGGTAATCTAAATCATTATAATGGAAGTCCAGAAGTCATATTATCATTGATCCTCCATATAAAAAAAATAATCTAATTGTTTTCACATTACAAAAATGTGAATACCATCATGTTAAATTCTGTTGGAACATGGTTACAACCTGAATTACCATAACTCTTATTGTAAAACATACAATATTCCTTATTCCATATATTAATAACCATATTCCATAAATCCAAGGAGTTTTAAACTTCATACTTGAGAGCATGAAAAACATATCAATAGGTCTCTAATTAGTTCCAGGGTAATTAGTACCATCCAATTTTCATATTCATATCCCTAAAATCGTTATCCAAACAACATTATAATAAAATAAATAACATATTAAGGTTGAAAAATCCATTACTCAAGTCTTTTCAATGGACATCACCTTTTCATTATATCACTTTTCTATTTTATCGAATCTATTAACCTGGATTGGGTAAATCCTAAGAGAAAATATTAAACTAAATAATCCTTATATACATCACCTTTCATATTACATAATTCATGAACCCAAATACATAATATTTATTATTATTACACTTCATCTTAATTCATATATGCAACCATAACTCGTAAAACTTCCCAAATTATTTCTAGGAACATTCATCACAGGACATTGAGTTGCATAATGACCTTTTAATCCAAATTTAAATCAATTAACATTCTTTGATGACTTAGGGAGGCCGATATTATCATTCATTTCATCAAATAAACCCTTTTTCCCCTATTAATCACATTATTTGTGACATTATGTTCCACTCTAAATGAATCATCTTATTCCTCTTTGAATCAATTTTAATTTGACATTTTTTATTAAAATGTAGCAAAAGTTGGGATGTTTTTACTTATAAAACCATCAGTTTCTTCCCTTCAGTAAGATTAATTTGAAAATAATTTATTCCACTCATGTGATTTAAATTTTTTGAATCTAATTACTAATTTTAATATGAATAATTTATTATATTACAAAATAAATAAATTTATTGACACAGAATTTTATTGAATTTTATTAAAACTAATTACAACAACAGAGAGAAAAATTAGGTTAATAAAGAACACAACATTAAATTTTAGACTCAAAACAACCTAGAAAATTATTAAACACCCATTTATGGGAATTTTTCATTAATTCAACTTCCATTATTATGTGGTTTTGGTTAGGTATGGATTTTTTGGTAAAAATGTTGGTACTCATAACTTTTTTTCAGAATTTCAAAGTGTGTCCATTCTCTTCCATAAAAAAGGCAATAACCCCTCTATCTATTTAACAACTATAAATACAAATATTCACAGTATATATAATCCCAATACACATTTTAAAATCCATAACTTTTTTCCTATTATCCTACCCTTGTTCGTAGATCAATCCAAAGAACCAGTTTGGCATAATATAAAAGGAGTTTCTCGATTAATAGGTAACATCCTCTATGATGGTTCGTTATTTTATTTTCTTTCTCCACCCACTAAAAAATATTTATTCCATTATTTGAATCAAACCCCAGTATATTTAATATACTGTTATGATTATATTATATGGTTATTACATATAGTTTTGAACATATAAATATTATTGGTAATGAACACATTCTTTTCGTGTATGGGGAACTACCGCCTCACGAAATGATGATTGTTCATTTTTAATTTTATCACCACTAATGTTAAATATTATTATTGATGGTAATTTTAGTTACGTTATATATTATTTTTGTAATTTATTTACTGTTGTTTAATTTTTTACATAACATATTTTTATAATTTTAAATTGTGTTATTAAAATAATTTTTTTTGATAAATTGTGGACAACTTCCACCACAAAGAGAAGTGATTTCTTAATACACATCTTGGAATGAATTATATATAGGATTAGTGAATATATATGATATATAAATTTAATAGAAAATATAATATAATAATTATATATATAAATATATATACATATAATTAATTTCCATTATATCTTTCAACACGACAGTTAAACCAAAATAGCGTTCATGCATATGTACATCTTACCATCTCCGTGAAGGGGTTCTTCAATTTCACACTAATATGATCTATAGATTATTATAATACAAATTCAATTTATATAAATTATATTTATATCATGGTTCACAATAATCAAATCAAGATATAGGTATAAGGACTAATGATATATAAAATTAATACATATATGAAGAATAAAGAAAATGTTACCTGATGTGAAACCATAACATAAGATTATTAAGAAGAAGGTAATATAAATTAATAATAAAACCATAGATTGTTTTTTATAAAACAATATGGATCTGTAAAATATTTATAATTAATTTATATTTATTATACAATGGTATCGTACGAGTATAAAATGAATGAAGACAGAAGGTAAAGGTATTTCATATCACTTTTTATTTCTATGCGAATTATTCTTTATTCGCCATCCATTCCTTTTTTTGGTGTATATATTGTAAATAGATTTAAAAAATGAATCATATATTTAAATTTCTAGGTATATATATATCCATTCTATGAAATTTATGTCATGAGGGTTATATTTTAAATTTACAAAAATATAAAAAATGTTTTGTTTCAATTTTACTTCATTGAGACACTTGTTTTGTTAAACACATAAATTCATTTTTTGTGTATATATTACAAATTTATTTGATATATCATGAATATAAATATTTTCATGACATTATAAGATTATTGTAAATTTATTTTCTTATATGGATATTATGATCCCATATTACCAGCATAAATGTGATTACTGAAACAATCACACTAAATTTAAATATTTCTTATGTTTATTCTTCCTTTTAAAGAATATTAGAACAAATATTTCAATAAAATCATGAATTTTGTTCTCCTATGATTATTTATTCTATATTAATGTATTTTTAAAAATTTTATACTCTTTGGTACATAATATAGTCAATAAATTTTTCTTAAATATCCAGACATTACCATCTCTTCATTCTGAAATCAATGTGTTCTAAAATGTGTTTCATGAATATTTTTCTATTAACCTATAGTATTTAAAAGAAAAAATTACTTTATTTATATATTACCAATTTATTTAGGGAAATATTTTTTTCACTTTCTGAACAAGGATTTTCTATAACTTTTTCACCATGAAAAACTAATGTACCTTTTCACATCATACGTCATATACAAATTTACCTGACATACTTCTATTTAAACATACATTTCACTTTTAAAATCGTAATTTATATGAAAATGTTTTTAAAAGTATTTTTCAACAAATATTTATTTTAAAATGTTTTCTAGGTTCCTTTATATGTTTTCAAGGAAATTATTTGTCAATTTTTTTAATCCTCACTTATAACTATTCAATTTATTTTAAAAGAAATATTTTTCATCAAAAATCAAGAGTCTTTTATATGAATTCATGTAAAAAATTTATCAAAACATGTTAATAATTTTATTATATATTTCCAAATTGAATTCAAAGAAAACATTTTTTAAACTGTTTTGAATATAAGTTAATAAATATTATTCGAACAAGTTATGAAAATTATTTCATTATTTCTTAATAAGTATTCATGTTATTTTATACGAAAATTATTTTCAAATAATTTTATGTATTAAATCCATGTTCATAGAATAATGGTTATTTTCTCCATTAATCATTTTTGAATGATATTTGAAAATTATTTTTAATCTAATCTGACATTTGTTGATTTTACCCACTTACTTTTCGGAAATAATCTACGAGTTACATTCATATTAATTATATGAATGTGGTATGTGTGATATCCTAGTGTTAATGAAAGATGTTTTTATTTTATGGGTTATATATTTATGAGAACTATATCCCATTTATGGGTTATAATTTTGATGGAATTATTATGAAACATGTATAATTTTCTATAGGTTATGATATGTTTCCATGATTATGTTACCCATTTCAATTCAGGGGTTATGATATGATTTTTTATTATTTTGTGTCAAATGTATGTATTATATCATTTTGTTATTGGTGAGAACTATATCTACCTAAAAAGATTTTATAAATATATTTATATCAAGTGATAGACATGGGTGGAATGAAATATTAACTTTGATCAATTTTACAGGGATGGAACAAAAAATTAACTTGATTCACAAATACATGAACTGAACAAAGACCAAACTCTATTTAGTAATATAGGGCTAAAATGAGTAGTGAACTAGGTTATATAATACTTGGATGCAATGGGTTACCAAACGGGTTCTATATATTAATCTTCTAACTATGATTCCCAAGGAATGGATTCCTTGACTAATATAAATTCATTTTATATGCTTTCATGGCTACAACAATTCAATGTTTAAATTATATGATATGATTTCATGAATAATGTTCTTTATTTCCATATGATTCATCTCTTATGAAATGTTTATATTTATTCCATTATAGTGGTGTATTATCTTTAATATGTAGGGTATGATCTTCTATTTTGATGATAATGATCTCATATTCATATTCTATGGATTTTGGTTACATATCTCTCTTATTTACTCATAAGTATCATTTGAGATCACCTAGTTTTTTGTTTCCTTCCATGGGTATTGATGATATGTATTATATTTTAGGTCATTAATATGAGGTTTTTTCTAGAATAACCTAGTCGAAGATAATTTGACTCATTTATGTACCAGTGCTAATGTTTCGTTATTTCCGAAAGAACTATACTTGTGCGGTCTCTGGGAATCTCATTGTTTGACTTTTTAATTATTCTATAAATTTTATGTAATACTTATGTACAAAAAGAGTGGGTCGCTATAAATTTAATATATTTTATTAATTTTTTATAGAAGATTCTGTTGTGTTGGAGTACGTTCTACCTTCCATGATGACCCTCAATATCAAATTATGGGGTTCAACCCATAGTTTGTATAGAATAGTATTCCTTGGTATTGATGTACACACAATATTATCTTTTTCCCATTTTTCCATTATTTTTTTTCATGTAATATAATCTAAATGAGAGGTCATGTTTTAGGTGTATTAATGGTTTGGGTATGCTTGTTTTTAGATTCTAGGTTTTGTATGGCCATTTATCGGCTTGGTTTGGTTTGTTCTAGTTTTGATTGATCCTCTATTATTTGTTCTTATACAATGAATATTAAGCTTCATAATAATGGTTGGGGATTCATTATTATCCATGTCTTCATAAAATATAAAAAATCCATAATGAAATATCTTTATAGAGAAGTCTTTTATTAACTATATTAATGATTAAACTTCATCAATGAATGAATTTACTTTGTGTTTGTAATGATATCATGTTTTTCCCTTGCAAAAAAAAATATTAATTATTATTTTAAAAGATTTTATATATATATTAATTATATGGTTCGAGTGTTTGTTTTTGTTCTAGAATTGCATGTCATATATGTTAAAAATATTTTGATAGAGTAGAACTAGAATTCATAATAATCTATTTCACAAGGATGAATGTTTAAATGAAACCATTATTTATTTATTTATTTTATAAATAAATTTTATCCTTCATTAATGATTAAAAGATACCACTATTCTTTTTTTATAATTGTGTTCTTTTTATGGAATGTGAATTATGTTTATTTATTATCAACATAATTAATAGGTTCCCTTTGAATTTATGAATCTATAGGATCCCTATGAATTTTTTTTAATGATTCAGGATAGTAAACATGTTAATTAATCAAATAATTAATAATGATAATATATTGGGGGATGAATAATCAGACTTTATTATGAAGGATGGATTACTTTTTTGGCTTGCATGCCCAAATCACTATAATGTAATTCTTCTGGACTTATGTGATTAATCTAGATTAGAATCCTTGATATTTTATGTGATGTGAGATATGGAATACTGATGGGTTTATTATAATTGATGGGGTTTCATAATATTATGTAATTAAATAATACCTAATAGGGTAGGATATCCTCTAATATACATGTTGGTTTCGTGGATTGAACCAATTTTAATAGATCTGGTCAAAGTTAGTATTTTATAGTGCACTTTTTCTAAATTCTAGGATTCATTTTATTATAGATGAATCCATTGAATATGATATTTTCTATGTTTCATGATTCAATATTCCATTCCCTACTATGTGATATAGCTAGTTCATTTTGATTTATACATCTCTATTATATTATATTATTAGGGGTCCTAGGGAAAATAGAATATCAGTATGAGAATGGAGGACAACTGTTTTAATCCTTAATGTTGGTGACTAAAAAAACAAATTCCAATGAATTTTAATATTGAGGAATAATTATATATTTTGTAAAATACATTATGTGCATTGGATTTAGTATAAAACTAATGTAATGTGGAAATGGTAACATTAATTTATAGCTAGTTATATAATTAATTATAGATAAAATGTTTTAAGAATGAGTAATATTTTTGAATATATTCATAAAATTTTTCATTCTTATATGATATATCATCATTAATTGTGGTATCTAGGTGTCTAATATGGGTAGATACAGTTTATTCTAATGTTAGGTAGATGCTTGCAGTACAACTTTGAGAAGTATATAATCTATCTTAAATGATTTAATAAAGTACACACATTTTTTATTTATGGCAATGACCCCCATGGAATGTCACGACCCATCCCCTAGGGCCCATATCGTGACTAACCCAATCCCACCTTCCATGGGCCAGGGGATGGCGACTAGCACCAAATGCATAATTCCCAAAAACTGGGAAGGTGATGCCTTTATAAATCGTAAACACACAGAACTAGTGTACAAGAGGAAGGAAACACTATGTAAAAACTATGTAACAAGAATTCTGAAAGTAAAGGGCCTGGAAATACAAGCCCAACAATAAAGTACACGGTAATGAAAATGGGTACAACTAAAGGACAAACAGCTGGAAGGTGTCTAGCAGCTATAGGTTCGTCCACCGTGGATCATACTTGAAGGGTAGGTACATATATCCTCCTCAGTACTCCATGTTTGTCTGTCTCCTCTAGGTACCGACTCGTTGTGAGGTCCACCTCCGGGTACTGTACAATCCTGGTGCTCTCAGCCTCCGTCAGTGCTATCTGTCGTCTTCATCCAACACAACGCAGTGTGGGAATATCCTGTGTAGGGGTGAGCATAATGATACATAGTAGGGACCCCAACACCCTCAAGGTCTCACAAAATCTAAAAAGAATAAACCAAAATTTGTTATTTCAACAGATAACCATTACATAAGTATATTCCCATACATATACCAAAGTTATCATTTAACCCATCTCAATCATGAGGAAAACACAATGGTCATTGACTCAGCTCAAAAGAGGATTTTCATTATCGAAACCAGAACTTCTAGATAACTCCTACTCTGTCGAGTAATGTAGCCCTATTGTGACATCAAGGAGCTACTCACTAACCTTAGACTGCTGAGGTATTACTTCTGTCAAGTACTGTGGGTCTGCCGCCTCACACAGAAGCGCTCCCCTCCATTGGTCTGCCACCTCACACAATAGCACTCCCCCTAATAGTCGTCAAAGGTACTCCTCCTGTCGAGTACCATGGGTCTGCTGCCAAACTAGGAGCTCTGTTCGCAGTGGGTCTTCCGCCAAACTGGGTGCTCCGTCCACTGGGCTAGTCGAATCACTCCATGTCAAATCAGCCAAGTAGTCGTTAGGTATAAAACTACTAGGTCTTCGCACTCTGTCTGCTCGTCTCTGGGAGGATCCTCCTAATGAGATACTTT
This sequence comes from Viscum album, assembly GCA_963277665.1. Classification (NCBI taxonomy): domain Eukaryota; kingdom Viridiplantae; phylum Streptophyta; class Magnoliopsida; order Santalales; family Viscaceae; genus Viscum; species Viscum album. Next base: position 1,116,981,843 of record OY728133.1, read on the forward strand.
TCGGTACTCCATGTGTCACAAAATCTCAGGTGGAAGTATCTCAATGGAACTCTATGTCAAAGGGGTCTCAACGCAATAGACAACGCATCAATCGGACGCCCGGTCTATGAGTTATTAGCATTTTAGTCCAAGGGGCCTAGTTGGATTCGTGTATGAACCAACCTGACTGTGAGTCAACTAAACCCGAACTCCAGTGGGGTATACTCAAAGGGACGGATATTCTTTATGAATACCGGTGTCACTGACGGTTTATCAAATAGACGTCTGGTGCCAAAGATATGACCCATAAAGGAAAATGGTCAGTAATCGTCCTAGTTCCGGTCCAACCTGGTCTGACCGACTTAGCCCAGCCCTGACTGGGCCGACCCAATCTAGGTCGACCCAGTCAGACTCGCTGGGTCTGACCCGACCCATTGTGTTGGTCTTCCCGTTGTGTTTTGACCCTGTCCATTGGGTCTGACCCAGTGGACCGCGAGGGTGGTTCAACCTGATAGTTTCCATATAGGCGGCTCGATAACATCTCCCATGATGTCACGACCCATCCTTGGGACCCGTGCTATGACTACCCCAAGCCCACCTTCCATAGGCCAGGGGCTGGCGACTAGCACCAAAGGCGTAAATCCCGATAACTGGGAAGGCATTGACTTTATAAAAGTAACAAAACACCACAAAGTACATGTGGAAGTAATACACTAAGAACAAAAGAAAGTTCTGAAAAGTAAGTGGGCTATAATACAAACCCAAATGAAAGTACAACTACAACTGAATGAAAGTAGAACAGAAAAATACTAACAACTGGAAGAACGGAAGCATCTCCTGGGTCCTTCTCCTCGGATCCTACCTGAAGGGTAGGTACAGATAGCGCAGCTCCTGGATCGTCCACCATGGATCCTACCTGAAGGGTAGGTACATATTGCCTCCACAACACTCTCGCCCGTCATCCTCCTCCGAGTGTCGTCTCGTCGTGAAGTCCACATCCGGATACTGACTAATCTTGAGGTCCACCTCCGAGTACCGTCCAGTCTTCGAACACTCATCCTCTGACAGTGATGCTCGACGTCTGCAACCAACACAACGAGGTGCGGGAATACCCCATGCAGGGGTGAGTATACGATACTCAGTAGGGACCCTGAGACCCTCATGGTCTCACTAAATCCAACAAGGTTAACCACAAAGAAGGATCTCAAAAGATAACCCTTACTTAGGTATGAGCCCATACTTATACCTATTTTATCAAGTAACCCATCTCAATCATGAGGAAAACAGAATGGTCATAGACTCAGCTCAGCCAGGATTTTATTCATGATGTTGAAACCACGGCTGCTGGAGAACTCCTCCTCTGTTGAGTAGAGTGGGAATGTCACTAAAAACAAGCGCGCCAAACTCCTCCTCTGTCGAGTACAATGGGCCTGCCGCTGCAACCAAGCGCGCTGAACTCCTCCTCTGTCGAGTACAGTGGGCATGCCACTACAACCAAGTGCCCCACTAACCTTGGACTGATGCAGTACTCCACCGGTCAAGTACTGTGGGCCTACTGCTAAAACCAAGCGCTTCCCACCATGGGTCTACCGCTACAACCAAGCTCTCCCCCTCATAGGCTCTAGAGGTACTCCTTCTGTTGAGTACTGCGGGTCTGCAGCTACTACCAAGCGCTCCTCCGTCGTGGATCTGTTGCTACAACCATGCGCTCCCCCTCGTAGCCTCCAGAGGTACTACTTCTATTGAGTACCGCGGGTCTGCCACTACTACGAAGTGCTCCTCCGCCATGGGTCGGCCAATACAACCAAGCGCTCCCCACTGAGCTATCCTAAACACACCGAGTCGATAGATCATCAGTCGTCATGTCTCAGCCAGCTACTAGGTCTCTGCACTATGCTAGCTCGTCACCGGGAGGGTCCTCTCCAGGAGCTACTGGTCGATACTACAAGTATCAATTAGTTCCATTAAGAAGTATCTCAAAGTACCGCCTCGTCATAGGGATCTCAACGCAACAGACGACGCGTCAGTCGGACGCCCGGTCTGTGAGTTACTAGCCTTTTCGTCCGAGGGGGACCGGTTGGATTTCGGGTACAATCCAACCTGGAAATTGTCCAACTGCATCCAAAACTCAGGCGAAGCATTAAAAAAGTTTCGTCTCATCATGAGGAATACAACAAAGTTTATTTCACACTAATCGGTCTTCCGGAGCTCGAGATATAAGTGTTTCCGCTCCGAGGGCCTGGTTGGTTTCATATCCGAACCAACCCGGCCAAACTAAAAGTCCTCTGAAACCTTGAGTGTATTAAACTAAAATGACCGTCTCTGTCAATGGATCGCTACTCAACTGACAGTGCATGGATCGGGGGTCTGTAGCCCATGTTATGGGAAAATGACTGAAAACAGTCTGAAAAAATATGGGGTTCGGGCCCGGTCCGATCCGGCCCGAGAACCCCTTGGTCGGCCCGAACTGGGTCGATCCAACCCAGGTCCGGGTCAAGCCCATTTGGGCGTGGCCCGGCCCGGCCCGGCTGGCGCCCTGTTGGCCAGCCGCGATTGAGCATCCCACTCGGCCAAACGGCCGAGCGAATTGAAGGGGGGGGGGAGGCACTGCCCCCCTGTTTGGAAACTGCGTCCCCCACATGGGGGCCGCTCCTTTCTAGAGGATACGGCGACCCACTGAGTCTCCCCACCAAATCCCGCGTGGCCACGGGATCCCTACTCGGCCACGGCTTCAGCCACGGCGGCTCCTGCTGGCGGCGCGGCGACAGCACCTTACACGGACCACCGGACGCACTCCGGTGGTCCGATTTCAATTCTGTCATCGCCTGCAGTCCTCCAGGGACCTTCCCATCGCTTCATAGTCTTCAAATCGCACATGCGGCTCGTTCTTAAATGGCACGTTGTTCCCATGTCCACCTGTTCCCTCTGGTGGCCGTGTTCGTGCGGTCCGACCTCCTCCTGTGACTACCCCTAGTCCGCCTTCCATAGGCCAGGATCTGGCGACTAGCACCAAAGGTGTAAATCCTGATAACTGGGATGGAATTGCCTTTATAAAAGTAACAAAACACCACAGAGTACAAGAAAAAGTAAAACACCAAGTACAAATAGGAAGTGCTGAAATGTAAATGGTCCAGAATACAAACCCAATCGAAAGTACAACCACAACGGAAAGAAAGTACAACAAAGACAAGCAGCTGGAAGAAGATAGAAGCATCTCCTGGGTCGTCCTACTCGGATCCTACCTGAAGGGTAGGTACAGATAGCGCAGCTCCTGAATCGTCCACCACGGATCCTACCTAAATGGTAGGTACAGATAACGCATCTCCTGGATCGTCCACCATAGATCCTACATGAAGGGTAGGTACATATAGCCTCCATAACGCTCTCACCTGTCAACCTCCTCCGAGTGTCACCTCGTCATGAAGCCCACCACCAGATACTGTCTCGTCATGAGGTCCACCTCTGGGTACCATCCAGTCCTCGAACACTCAGCCTCTGTCTGTGCTACCTGTTGTCTGCAACCCACACAATGAGGTACGTGCATATCCCGTGCAGGGGTGAGTATAACGATACTTAGTAGGGACCCCGAGACTCTCAAGGTCTCACTAAATCCAACAAGGATAACCACAAATAAGATCTCAACTGATAACCTCTACTTCGGTATATGCCCATACATATACCCAAGTTATCAAGTAACCCATCTCAATCATGAGGAAACACAAAGATTATGGAATCAATGGATAACCACTACCCACGTATATGCCCATACATATATACCTAAATTATCAAGTGACTCATCTCATTCATAAGGAAACACAAAGATTATAGACTCAAATTAACCAGGATTTTATTCATGATGTCAAAACCACGACTGCTGCAAAACTCCTCCTCTGTCAAGTACAGTGGGCCTGCCGCTACAACCATGCGTGCCCCACTAACGTTGGACTGCTGTAGTGCTCCACATGTCGAGTAATGTGGGCCTGCTGCTACAACCATGCGACTCCCACCATGGGTCTTCCACTAAAACCAAGCGCTCCCCCTCATAGGCTCGAGAGGTACTCCTTCTGTTGAGTACTGCAGGTCTGCCGCTACAAACAAGCGCTCCTCCGCCGTGGGTCTGCCGCTACAACCAATCGCCCCCCCTCGTAGCCTCTAGATTTACTCCTTCTGTTGAGTACCGTGGGTCTGCCGCTACTACCAAGTGCTCCTCCACTGTGGGTCTTCTGCTACAACCAAGCGCTCCCCACTGGGATATCCGATACCCACCGAGTCGATAGATCAGCAGTCGACAAGTCTCAGCTAGCTACTAGGTCTCTGCACTCTACAAGATTTTCACCGGGAGGGTTCGCTCCATGAGCTACTGGTCGATAATCCAAGTATCACGAAGTTCCATGAAGAAGTATCTCAAAGGACCACCTCATCATAGGGGTCTCAACGCAGCAGATGGCGCGTCAGTCGGACGCACGGGTCTGTGAGTTACTAGCCTTTTCGTCCCAGGGGCCCGATTGGTTTCATGTGCGAACCAACCCGGCCGTATCTCGACTGTACCCCGAACTCTCATAGGGTATGCTCGTAGGGACTTTTTCTCAACGTGATCAGCAACACCGCTGACGGTTCGTCAAACGGACGTCCGGTCTGAACGTTATCAGCTTTTCTGTTCCAGGGGTCCGGTTGGATTTCGGGAACAATCCAACCTGGCCATTTTCCAACAGCATCCAAAAGTCAGTCGAAGCATGCCAATAGTTTTGTCTCATCAAAAGGAATCCAACAATGTTTACGGCACATCAGTCAGACGTCCGGAGCTCGAGATATAAGTGTTTCTTCTCCGAGGGCCCAGTTGGTTTCGTAACCGAACCAACTCAGCCGTACTCAATGTTATCCGAAACCTTGAGTATAATATACCAAAACGACCGTCTCGATCCTAGTATCGCATCGCAACTGACGGTGCATCGATCGAGGGTCTTTAGCCCATGATATTGGCGTTTAAACGAAAACTGCACGAGAATAGTGCGTTCGGGCCCGGACCGACCCAACCCGAGATCGCCCCATGGTCGGCCCGAGCCGGGTGACCCGAACAGCATCCGGGTCCGGCCCAATAGGGCGCGCCTTGGCCCGATGGGTGCGGCCCGGCCCGGCCTAGGCACAGCCCGCCCTGGGTGGCCTGACCTTTTGGCCTGCCGCGCTGGTGCAACCGCGTGGCCACTCTGTTGTCCGGCTGAGCGGAACAGTGGGGTGCGGTCACCCCCTTGAATGAAGTCGCGAACCTGCGTGGGGGATGCTCCCTGCCAGTGACATGGCGGCTAGCGCCGCGTATCCCCTTGGTCCCGCACGGCCGCGGGACCAGCCGCCTGCCGTCGCGACTTCAGTCGCGGCGGCACTTCCCAGCGGCGCGCTAGCGAGATCTTCCGCGGACCCCTGGATGCGCTCCGGTGGTCCGTTTGGCCTGCTGTCTTTGCCATCGGTCCTCCCGGGACTGGCCCTTCACTGCGAAGACCTCGTAATGCATTTGCGGCCCATTTCGTCCTAGCCCGTCGATCTGCGGACAACGATCAACCAACAGAGTCTTCAAATAGCCTCCGCGACCCCGACTCCGGCCGCAGTTTTGTTTGGCCTCAACTGCGCGGAGCGACGGCGCCGCGCTTCATTGTCACATTCTTCCCTATTTTCACGCGATGTCGTTGCACATTGCCACCATTGTTCATGCCACAATGAACAAAACAACAAAGTGGGAGGAGAGTCGGCCATGTTCGTACGGTCCGACCTCCTCCCGTTAAGTTGATAACAAGAGGCTCAAAAGATGAAGAAAGACAAGGATTTTTCACGAACAAAAATGTAAACAACCCCTACCTCAAGCGTCGTAAAGAGAGGGTTCGTCGTAGAATAGGACGTCGTGGAATTGATTGTCGCAGAAGAAGGCAGATCATCACGTCGTGGAGGAATGGTGTCTCCCTTCCTTTGACGCAGAAAGAAAGAACGAGGAGATGCGTGTCGGGTCGTCGATCTCCGAGGAAGGCATCTCTCACTGTCATCCGTCGTCGGGGGTCGGCGTTCTTCTCATTCTTCGCGTTATTCGTCGATGAAGGAGTGCTTCACGGCTTGAGTGATTTCTCCCAAAAATCTCACAACCCAAAAACCGTTAAAAAATTAAGAGTTTGTCTTATTTTATTTTTCAAGCCATGTGTTTTGAAATTCAAAAACGAAACAATCAGTTATGTGAATTAATTGCAACGTTTAAACCACCAAATTAATTGAGGCGTTTCATAAACATAAAAACGCAAGGGTTGACATCCACTTAATAGGGGTGCAGGTGCGTTACCCTATTAAAGGAGGGGGTTTACGAATAAAATAAATGGTGGGGTTTGTGTGGGCCCCATGTCACAAATATCCTACCTAGTGGGTAGGATATTGTGGGACCCACTCCAAACACATAGCTTAGGTGAAACTACATTAAGTAAAATAAATATTGGTCGTACCATTTTTATTTTATTCATTTACTTAACCTAAAATAAAATTAAAAACCACACCTGAGTAAACACAACTCAGAAAAAGCAGTTTCTAAGCAATTACCGACATTGTGATTCCATCGGTGCCCTCATAATTCGATTCCGAGTACCGGTTCAAAAGTTAGAAAAACCCGCTCGTTCGTTCACTAAACGTACACGAGCTAAACTTTGGAAAATGATTCCAGGCACACTAGGCCTTGGAATCAGGTGCCGTCAAAAACTGCATTCTTGTAAAATCCCAAAGAAATTAAGAAAAAATTTCCCTTGAAATTTTATGGGTCTTTACATTACTCCCACCTCCAGGCTTTACGTCCCCGTAAAGCTTTAACACACACTAGGGATACAAAAGTGGTACTGAGCACGCATCTGAGCCTTCCGCTCACATGTTCTCACTTGGAGGTTCTCATACTTCCAGAGAAAGCGCACCCTAGGAATCGACCATCCTCGTAGGATCCGCTCATGTCGTTCCTCGTTCCCCACTGGAACCTCAGTGGGGGTCACCCCATCTCCCAAGTCCAGCTCTTCATGGTCGATGAATTGTGAAGGGTCGAGCTCGTATCTCCTTAGTTGAGATAATGGAAGTCGTCGTACACCTGGTGCAACTGAGGTGGGTGGGCCAAGTGGTAAACCACCTCGCCTACCCTGCTGAGGACCTAGAATGGTCCGTTGAACCTCGGAGATAACTTTTCGCCTTGGCCACATCTCTGTAACTCACGTCGAGATGAGACCCATAGGGAAACATGGTCGCCAACCTCGAACTCTAGTGGTCTCCGCCCCCTGTCAGCATAAGACTTTTGCCGGCTCTGACCTGTCCTCATCCGCTCTTGGATGAATTGGACCTTTCTGGTCCTAAAAGAGTTGATGTGATCTCTCCTTTGCCGATAAGAGAAATCCGGTCACATCCCTTGGATGAACCACGTTCTTCGCCTAATACAGTCAATCCCGACATAGATGATACAAAACCATACCAAGGATGACATCGTAAGGCCTCGACGCTACTACCAAGAGATCCAACTGTTACACTCGCCTCCAATGGTTGAATCACATTGACGGAATCAGTGTGTGGTCACTGGGTATCCTCTAGTAGGTATCTCAAAGTGAGGGTCAAGTCAACGGTTTTTTCTAAACCGGAACCTCTTAGTAACAACAAAAAGAGAGGACATGAATGTAAACGCCACAAGAAAGGTGTGTTTTAGTAATGTAGCTCAACATAAAAATACATAAATCATAAAAAAACAAACATAAAAAAATCTAGAAGGAGCATAAACAAAAGTCTCCAGGTCTGGAGCTAGTCCCGCTCTTGTCCATCTGCTCCCGGAGCTACATGATCGTAGGCCTCAACTGCCTGAATCTGAGCTCCACCATGTACACATGTTCCATTGGTCCGCATGAACACGTTCGACCCTCCTCCACCCTTTGTTGTTTGATTTTGTTGCGGCGTGTGTAAGGCGGCGCTGTGCCATTGCACAGCGCAGAAGCTATGAATTTTGGCGAAGAAGTGTTGCGTCGTTGCGCCATGCCTGAAAACCACGAAGAGATGCGGTTTGTTTATTTGGCATATGGATCAATGAAGGGCAGGTCCCGGGAGGACCACAGGAAAAGATCGAATTGAAATCGGACCACCGGAGCACGTCCGGTGGTTCGCGGAAGGCACTGCCGGCGCGACTGAAGCTGCGGCAGAGGAGGGATCCCGTGGCCGCGCGGGATCTGGTGTGGAGATGCGGCCAGTCGACGCATCCACTAGCAAGGAGCGGCCCCCACGTGGGGGCCAGGGTTTCCAAATAGGGGGCATCGCCCCCCCTTCAATTCACTCGGTCGTTTGGTCGAGCTGGCTGCTCAATCGCGGCAGGCCAACCGGGCCGGGCGGTGCGGGCCGAGCTGGGCTGCGATCAAATGGGTTGGACCTAGACCCGGGTCAGGTCGACCAGGTTCGGGCCGACCCAGGGGGTCTCGGGCCGGGTCGGACCGGGCCCGAACCACCTATTTTTTCAGTCTATTTTCAGTCATTTGCCCATAACATGGGCTACGGACCCCCGATCCACGCACCGTCAGTTGCGTAGCTATCCTTGGATCGAGAATATCGTTTCTCTATATTACACTCAAGGTTTCGGAGGACATTGAGTATGGCTGGGTTGGTTCGGATACGAAACCAACTGGGCCCTTGGAGCGGAAACACATATATCTCGAGCTCCGAACATCCGATTGACGTGCCATTGACTTTGTTGAAATCCTCTTGATGAGACGTAACTTTTGGCATGCATCGCCTGTGTTTTGGATGCAGTTGGATAATGGACGGGTTTGATTGTACCTAAAATCCATCCGGGCCCCGAGGACGAAATGGCTAGTAACTCACAGACCGGGCGCCAACTGACATGTCGTCTGTTGCATTGAGACCCCTATGATGAGGCGGTACATTGAGATACTTCTTCGTGGAACTTTTTGATACTTGTAGTATCGACCAGTATCTTGTGGAGCGGAGCCTCCCAGTGACGAGCTAGTAGAGTGCAGAGACCTAGTAGCTGGCTGAGACTTGACGACTGCTGATCTATCGACTCGGTGTGTTTCAGATAGCCCAGTGGAGAGAGCTTGGTTGTAGCGGCAGACCCACGATGGAGGAGCGCTTGGTAGTAGCAGCAGACCCGCGGTACTCAACAGAAGGAGTACCTCTGGAGGCTATTAGGGGGAGCGCTTTTTTGTAGTAGCAGACCCACGAGGGAGGAGCGCTTGGTTGTAGCAGCAGACCCTCGATACTCAACAGAAGGTGTACCTCTAGAGCCTATGAGGGGGAGAGCTTGGTTGTAGCGGCAGACCCATGGTTGGAAGCCCTTGGTTATAGCAGTAGGCCAACAATACTCAATAGGTGGAGTACTACATCCATCCAAGGTTAGTTGGGCGCGCTTGGTTGTAGCGGCATGCCCACTGTACTCAACAGAGGAGGAGTTCGGCGCACTTGGTTGTAGCAACAAGCCCACTGTACTTGATAGAGGGGGAGTTTGGCGCGTTGGGTTGTAGCGGTAGGCCCACTGTACTCAACAGAGGAGGAGTTCTCCAGCAGCCGTGGTTTCTACATCATGAATAAAATCCAGGTTGAGCTGATTCTATAACCATTGTGTTTTCCTCATGATGTAGATGACTAACTTGATAACTTAGGTATAAGTATGGGATTATACCTAAGTAAGGGTTATCTGTTGAGATCCTTCTTTGTGGTTATCCTTGTTGGATTTAGTGAGACCTTGAGGATCTCGGGGCCCCAACTCAGTATCGTATACTCACCCATGCATGGGCTATTCTCGCACCGCATTGTGTTGGTTGCTGACGTCAGGCATCGCTGTCAGAGGAAGAGTGTTCGAAGTCTGGATGGTACCCGGAGTTGGACCTCACGACGAGTCAGTATCCGGAGGTGGACTTCACGACGAGACAACACTCGGAGGAGGTTGACGGGCGGGAGCATTGTGGAGGCTATTTGTACATACCCTTCAGGTAGGATCCCTGGTGGACGATCCAGGAGATGCGCTATATGTACCTACCCTTCAGGTAGGATCCGAGGAGGACGACCCATGAGCTTCTTCCGTTCTTCCAGCTGTTTATATTTTTCGGTTGTACTTTCATTCAGTTATAGCTATACTTTCAGTTGGGTTTGTATTCTGGCCCACTTACTTTTCAGCACTTTCTTTTGATCTTAGTTTATTACTTATGCTTGTACTCTGTGGTGTTTTTTTACTTTTATAAAGGAAATGTCTTAACAGTTATCGGGATTTATGCCTTTGGTGCTAGTCTCCAGACCCTGGCCTATAGAAGGAGGGCTTTGGGTAGTAACGACACGGGCCCCGAGGACGGGTCGTGACACAAGAGACCTGGCCGGTTTGGCCATCAACACCACGGGGGCGTCGCGGGTCATCTCAACAGGCCGAGGGCCGGGAGGCCAGCCGGTAGGCTGCGCAGGGCGCGGGCGGGCCGGCTGGCAATGACATGCCGCAGGGGCACTGGGCAGGGCGCTGGTGCGCCGGGCAGAGCGTGTGGGTGCCGCGCCAGGTGTCGGGATACCGGGGTGGGTGCCGAGGGGCCGAGAAAACCATGGCAGGGGCAACAGGCAGCGCACATGGGTTCCAGGAAGCAGCGCGGGGTGCTGGGAAACGACGCGGTCTGTCGGGAAGTGGAATGGGGCGCCCGGAAGCGGCGCGGTGTGCCGAGCAGGGGTGCGGGACGCCGGGTGCACGCTGGCGGGGGAAAAGGGTGCCATGAGCGCGCCAGCAGGGGCACGGGGCGCCAGGTAGCACGCAAGGGTGCCAGCCAGTGGCGCGCGGGTAGGCTATGCAGGGTGTGGCGGCACACAAACAGGGGGAACGCCACTGTGCACGAGGGCTGCGAGGAGCACAATCTTCGTTCGTCGTCATCACCTCAGTGCCATGCCATCGTAGAATCAGCACAAAACGATCAACGGAGGGGTCGATCCATGTTGGATTGGCCTGCAACCTCTACCTTTTGAGTGGTAGCATCTGGTTCACATGAATGAAGCTCAACAATTAAAATACATCACATTGCATCAATCTCCATTCGATGCTGAGAAGAAGAAAATAGATGCAACATCATGAAAGAACCCCTACCCTGTTTGGCGTTCGTAGACGAACTCGTGGGGAAAAAGCGGGCACCAAATCATCATCCGTAGCGTTCATCACATCCTCCCAACATAAGCTTTTGCATTGGAACGAGTATGGTGTAGAAAACCGACGAAGAAGCGTCGCATCTTCTTCTCGTACTTCATTGGGAGTAAGAATCGTTCTTCGTTTCAGAGATATATCTCTAAGTAATTCCAACCTCCACCAAGAAGGAAGTTCCAACCAAAAATAAATTAATAGACTAAGTATTATTTTAACGGTTTTACATGCATTCAAAAAAATTTGAATTAAATGAATTAATTCATAGAATTAATGGTGGAGAGTTGGAAAAATAAATAGAGAGAGGGAAGGTAAGGAGTCTCTCTAATTAATTAATCAAGAGAGATGTTGAATTAATTAAAAAGGAGGTGGAGTGTTTTACCAACATAAAATAAGGGGTTTGAGGAGTTAAGGAGCTCGTGTGGGACCCACTATTAATACTTGAATTGGGAGTTTAAAGGGGGTAAATCTCATGTGGGACCCACAAAAAAATATCCTCCCAAGGGTGGTTATTCATGGGTGGGCCCCACCCACAACCTCTCCTTGGAGGATTAAACCACCACAAACAAAAATAAAGTTATCACTTTATAACTTTATTTGTATTTTTCCTTTCTTTATACTTTATAGTTGGGCTTGTATTTCTGGCCCCTTTACTTTTATCATGCTTGTTACACATTTTTTACTTAGTGTCTGCTTCCTCTTGTACTCTGGTTGTGTGTGTTTACAGTTTATTAAGGCAATGCCTTCCCAGTTTTAGGGAATTATGACTTTGGTGCTAGTCACCAGCCCTTGGCCTGTGGAATGCGGGCATCAGGTAGTCACGATGCGGGCCCTGGGGGATGGGTCGTGACATGGACTCTTAGAGTGTATTTTTTAAAACATAATGTTTATTGTGGAATAGATAGTCAACTACCCCTATTTTCCCACTCTATTCTATTGAATGTATTATATTCTAGTTTACATGAAGGTAACCTCTTCGATATATGAGTTTATCGAGCTATATTGGATGTTGGTTTTTAACACATATATATCTCAATGTATAGTATCCTTTGAATTATTTTTTGAATTTGGTGAATGAGTAAATATGTCTTATAGTATACTACTCAACATACAATCACGGTTTCTATGATAACATAATCGATTAAAATAATGATATGAGTCATAATATGATAATATTCCATCATGCCTCGGGATCATTATATGTGATGATGAGAAAATTTGATGCATGGTCCAAATAGAATGATATAACAACCCATATGTATTTTGGATGGATTGCATTTAGAGAGATATGTATGAGGACATCTGATGTTGGGTGAGAGGGGAAAACTATTGGACATGTGGTAATATGGAATATTATACTGATATTATAAAATATAATAACATGTATGTTATTCATAGTCATAGACCCCTGACGAGGCTTAGAAAATCGTATACCTAGTAAATTAACATGTTTACATAACATACTACTCAATAAAATTTACGATACATTATATATCTCTATCATAAGAGGATTCATGGAGGATCCTACTCAATATAAATTTTAGCCTCCCCAAATATATAAATAAATCAATTTCCGGACAACCCGACAGAGTTGGTGATCCATATGAACATCTCTAGCTAAGGATGTTTTTAGCAATTTTTTATGTGTCGAGGTCATTATGGAGGTTATATATTTGGTAAATGTATTTTGTTCATTGTTATAGTATTTATAAAATTACATTCATTTACATGTTATATTTTACTTTTTCGTTAGTATGATTTGTATGTTTTTTTACAATATCTTTATTTCCTAAATTTTACCTTAAATGATAATTTCTATCATCTATGTGTATGATATACAGTCCGTGCATGTTTCTATACTATGTAATATTAGAGGTAGATTCTAGAACTAATGTATCCCTTCACTCATTTTTTTCCTAAGTGGGACAAAATTGGGGGGGGGGTTGTGAAAGGTGGGTCTTATATCTCCCTAAAATGCAGTGGATAAAATTTTTTATCATATAATATATTGAGGTTAATCACTGTCATTTTTTTTGTTCAAAAAGGTAAGAATGGAAATGGTATTTCTTCAACATGTTATAATTTCTATTTTATTAGACTTTTCCTAATGTTTTTAATGATATCTTTCATGGGAATGTTACATTTCGCTAACATAATATTTTGATTCTTCGACATGGGTCTTGTTTATCATCTCCTATTTCCAAAATTTTATAACATAGATAATTATTAGTCCTTTGGGATTAAATTTCACAGAATCAGGGATTATGGTGAAATATAATTGTGTCATTTTATTTTGATAAGATATTTCTTTCAAATACATTGTTTTTCAAATTCTTATTATATAACCCATTATGTAAGTTGGATTAGTTTTTCCCTAATTTAGAATTAAATCTCAACCATTTATTTTGTTTTCATTCCCAAATATACAAAAATGTGTATAAACCTAGAGTTTTATCGAAGTGGTACTAGTAGTTATGAATATGGATGAATATAACAAAGATTCATACAATAATAATTTTTTATAGGTGATCATCATTGACAGTAAACCTTATGTTCATGGAATTGTAATTTTTTTTGATCTAATGTTTAAATTAATGACATTATATAATAAACAAATATTTTTGTCCACGGTTTTTATAGCTTGTAATATAATATAGCCTATTTTTCTTGGTATAAGATTAAACAACATTATTTAAAACCCTAGGCATATGGAAATTTATACTAAAATATCCAATAATATATGTAATGTATTGTTTTTTATGTTTTCTATTCTATAACATCCCTACAATGATCAATTAATAGGATACATGATATTGTTAAAATATACATATGGGTAGTAACAATAAAAGATCAATATTTTTTATTAACTCAATCATCACATGTTAAATGGAAAAAAGCCTAACTTCACACCAATGTGAATTCACATTGGGGTTATTAATTTTTTGGTTCACCTTCTCATTAAAAACCATATTAAATTATTGGATTATATAAAATAATTTATTATAAAAATAATAATTTATAATATATTTAGAATCATATGGTTGTATATTCTAACATATTTATTTCATTTATGAAATATTCCTTCTAATCATAATGATTACAATAATAATTATTCATTAAAATAGCTATACCCTTTCCTATTTATTGTTAGTAAAGGTGATGGTGGGAACCACAAAACCAAATTAATAATAGGTTATATCGAAAATGAGGATACTTTCACATTTTAAAACCTAATGAGACCATGGTTTGGATGGAAACCATCATTTCTATGATCACCCATCATTATAAAATTGTGAGAAAAAATGATAATCATTTTGTCCTCCCAAATTCTGCAATGAAGGATTATCTCTCTATAATTCATTCATGAGTCAACAACATTCCTCTTTAGTAGTTAATTAATCCACTAGTTACTTAGTATCATCTCAATGTGATGAAAAATTAATGATACGTTCTTGGAAATTCAATATAGGAGATGTTTGTTCATTTTATTTTGCATATAGATTGAGAGGAAAACTTAAGAATGATTTGTAATAATAGTAAAATAGAATAAGAGGATATAAAATATATTTAATGGGGTGATTTGATGAAAATACTCATTAGTAAAAAAATTCTCTAATGAAATAACATGAAAATTGAAAAATAGTTTATATAGATGTAACAAAGGGAGAGTGAATCAATTATAAGAACCCGAATATTATTTCCAGGTATATTTTTCCTTTTCTGGTCATTTTTTAGGAAAAGAATAAAATTTGGAAATTTTCAATGTACACTCCATGTACATTACAAGTACATGTCATGTACTGTGATGATACTAGAGGGTGTGTGTTGGACATGTCATGGCCACACACACGATCTTGTGGCGCAATGTGGAGGCCACCTAAAGAGGAGTACGGAAACAGTTAGTACACATCATGTACTCCAAAAGTACATGTCGTGTACATTCATTTTTTTCATTAAATTCGTCAGGGTCACGTCTAATCGCAAGAAACGTCTCCTTTTAGGTCTTGTTCGGATGAGAGCTCCCAAACGGCCATGGATCTTCGACGAACCCCCGAGCAATCTTCTTTCCTCTAAATCAAACTCTGTCAATTGCATTGGAATCACATCGGTGAGTTCTTTCTTCTTCTGGTACCTCATTTCATGACTCCTAATGTTTTTTATGATATCATGGGATGAAATATTTAGAAGTTTTTTTAGATATTCTACATTTTAAGGTGATTAAATCCCTATGGTTCACGTATATCAATCTCTTAACATCAAGGTAGGTGGTTTGTGCCTTTCTGCGGAATTTCATTGAGTATTTTTTAGAAATGACACCAATACCCTTGAATAGGGTATTCCGTGTTTACCATTTTGGCCCCAATTAATACCTGCTTCGATTTTATGCTTGAGTATAGAATTTTTAGTATGTTTTGGGATAATTTTTAGGCTTTGGAAGTGTTTTCCATGAATGTTCCTGCCTGTCTAGACCGATGTGTCTAGTTTACTTTTCATGACTGTTATTGTTTTCCCATGCCTAGTTTTATAGGATGATGTGACTTTTGCTATTTAATGATGAGATGTTGTAGAATGATAGCCAATTAGTTCTTCAGGTTACTTTGTCCATTACGTGATTCGATAATTGTTGAGTTTATACAGGGTTGTGGGAACCTAGTGTAGTAGACCACAAGGATAATGGACATAAGGGCTTCACAAGAGTGTCTTTATAATACGATGTGAGACCACAAGGGGAATTGACGATGAGTGCTACCGCAGAGTTTCTGTCGATCCTCGACATGGGCCACAAGGGGAATGAGAGGACGAGTGCTTCCCCATAGTGACTTAAGTACGATACGAGAAAATAGGGTGAATTGATGGTGACTGCATTCCCAGAGTGTCTATTCATTAGCTGAACAAAAGGGGAGAGACTGTGTGTGCATCCCAGAGGGTTGATAGTACTTGTTAGTTAGACTATAGGGGTTAGGCTATTAGAAATACCCAGAGGGTTACCTGTTTATTCTACTTGCTTGAGTGGCTGCTTACTTGTTAATAAATTATATGCTAGAAACTGTATATTGTTTGCTACTAAGTACTTTTCTGTTTACTGATTTATATACTTTTACCTTCCATATATTGAATGGATATTATACACAAATCATCAGGTGGTTTTTTATTGGGATTTTTTCTCCCATCCTGATTGGTTCATGCTTTTGGGCCCAAACAGCTTATGTTTTTGAAGGTATTGATAAGGGAAAGGGCCCATAGACTTCAACTTATTGATTTCTGTGGAGCTGGAGATCATGGGACCAAGGAATGGCTTGCGATTCTAGGAGTGTATCTGCATTCATTTTCCCTTTGGTTTAGTACAGTTGTATTCCAGTATTGTGACTTGTTTGGATGTTTTCCTAGACATATATGTATCATGAATCATGTATATATATGTATGCTCCAGTTGTTTCATTATCTCAGACATCTGTTGTTTAATTTTGTTGGATATTTAATTCTTCCGCTATTGTATATTTGTTTTCCTTTCATGGATTACTCTTCCAATGAGTGAATAACTTCCCCACTATCACACCCAACGCCCTCACAGCAAGTCGTCAACTTTTGGTCTTTGGGGAAATGTTCTTGAGGTCATGTGACCAAATAGGTATGGGGTGCCTTGGGGTGGCTTCCTAAACTGGGATGTTAAAATGTGGTATCAGAGGCGATTATGTTCTCTTGACATATTTTTTGGATCCTTTAGCGAGGGATAGGATGGAATAGTTACATGGTAATAAGCTGTGCCCGGGAGTAGCTAACCCGTGTACTGGGAAAATCCAATCTACCTTGTTTAAATGCAATTTCCTAGTTTTTCAATTATTACAGTTTAATTTATTTCACCTTAAGTGTTTCACATGTTTTGTGTTGTTACCATTTATGATATTGAGGTTCTATTATTGTCGCAAACTGATTAAAGAAGGGTATTCAATCTCATGCATCATATAGGCACATACTATAAATCAAATGTGTGGCATTCTTTCCATGTCATCTAGTGTTCATTAGAAATTTCATGTCATTGTGGTAGATGTTGTGTATAATATGCATGATGTTTTGATAGATGACTTGATAAAAATATCTGCTTCTTGTTAGATCATTGATTGTGTAATTTTTTACCTGAATGAAAGCCAAATTATGGTTCTTGAGGTGTTATGGGCCCTCGTGTACAAGAACATGGTTGGTCATAGACATGTTTACCATGTTTGTAACTTGCTAAAGATGCCAAAATTTGATTCAGGGGGGAGGGGGTGTATGGTCCCTCACGGATCAGAATTTGGCACTTTCAATGTTTGTTTCATTGTTTTCTAGGATCCGGAGTAGTTTCTAAGTATTATTGTCCAGAAAAACCTATAATAAACGCAGTGTAATTTTGACTACATGCCATGTATTATTCTGTTCGGGAAGAAACCATTTTTCTTAACGTGTACCTTTTATACACGTAGTGTATTCTCTATCTGTTTCACAGGCAGTGTGGGTAGAGACACATGATAGGGATTGTCTCATGGGAACATGTCGTATACCGATTGTGCACTCTGTGTAGGGTAATCCTAGGAGTCCAACCATGTAGTTAAAAACATGGTCGATGGAGTAACTTATTATACATGTCGTGTCTACCTTTAACATGCCGTGTACTCTGACCTGGGTACCCAGCCATGTCACGAACAACACAGGTCATTGTGAACCATTCTCATACATACAGTGTACACCTGGAACACACCGTGTAGTGTTAGTCGTGAAACCGACCATGTAGCTAAGAACACGGTCTATTGGGACTTCTTCGTACACGCTGTATCCTTCTAGAACTCTCCGTGTAGATTGAGTTGGGTACACAGGCCATGCCAGTAACAACACGGGCCAAGTGAAGCTTGTCGATTAGACACCATGTCTACCTAGAAAACATCATGTAGTTTTGTCTAAGGAGAGTCGTGTGGATTAACCGCATAGAAGGACTCGACCATGTGAATATTATTCATGTACACGTCGTGTGTTAGGATAACACACCATGTGTTTGGGGTGTTACACAACCAGTTTTGGAAGAAGTTCATGCCCATGTAAATGAAATAAGGGAACATGCAGTGTAGTCTTTATACACACCATGAAGGAATGTTTTGTAAAACTAGAATGATTTATTTATCTTGTTCCCATATTACAGTCCTAGTTTTCAGTCATTGATAATGTTGATTTAATGTGTGCATTTGAAATTGTAGAGTTATGGCACTGAGACGTCCTCCGGATGCATTCCAGTTGTCAGGTGATGATAAGACACCAGATATGGCTGATCAGGGACTCCCCATAGGTCCTCTTATTCTTCCAGCCCTAGCACCGGTAGTGATGCCAGTTACAGGCAATGATTCATAGTTTAAGGATGGTTTTCTATGTATGATGCAGACCTTCCAGGGAGCTCCTCCTTCTACCACGTCTGTTGACAACTTGACACGGGTTTTCCAGTATCAGCATCCTCTCACCTTCATAGGAGAAGAAGGACCACATGCTGTAGAGTAATGGATAGAAGCCATGATGATGATCTTCAAGCATCTTGAGATGACTCCATAGAGGCGGGTCAGGCTCGCTATATACATACTACGAGACTCCTCCAAGAGGTGGTGTGGCATGATCTCACATGCAGATCCCTATCTGGTTATGGAATGGGAGTAGTTTTAGCGCTTCTATAATGAATACTTATATCTGGAGACTGTGAGGGCCGACCGAGCCCAGGATTTCATGAGCCTAGAGTAGGGTACTCTTTCATTCATAGTGTATTCCTCTCGTTTCACCGAGATTCATCATTCCACACCCCTCCATGGCAGAGATGGGTTGTTCTTGGAAAGGATTTTTGAGGATGGTCTCAGGTGGGAGATCCACTCGAAGGTGAATATCTTCAAGTTGACTTCCATCGCTTCCATCATCAACCAAGCACTGATTGGACAACATAATATGAGAGATTCCAGAGCTGAGATCCAGGGCGGTTCCAATTCCATAGTTAATGCTTCACTAGCTGACAGCAGAAAGCACCGTCGGGAGTGTACGCACGGTGATCCAAGGCAGTGAGAAACATTTTCTAGTAGCCAAGTGGTATGCTACTAGTCTGGAAGGGTTGGGTATATGAGGATGCAGTTCCAGAGAGACCCAGTGGAGTGCCGATATTGCAGCATGATGGGTCACCTCCATCGCTTATGTCATGTTTTCTCACCAGTAGATCGTGACAAGAGTTCATCAATGACACCCTGTTCAAGAGAAGTGCCACTAGTTTCACACCAGTCTGGGAACTTGAGTTCTTCCATCCGTTCGGGCCAAGGTGGAGGTTGAGGCTGTGGTGGCCAGTAACCGGTCTTTCAGTGATAGTAGGGTGGACTAGCTCAAAGCGGTCAGGCAGAGTCACATGGCCATTGTACAGGT
This sequence comes from Viscum album, assembly GCA_963277665.1. Taxonomy (NCBI): domain Eukaryota; kingdom Viridiplantae; phylum Streptophyta; class Magnoliopsida; order Santalales; family Viscaceae; genus Viscum; species Viscum album. The sequence continues at coordinate 1,117,001,395 of OY728133.1, forward strand.
AAGGTTTTTGTAGAGGAAAAGACCCAACAGGAGAAGGATCTCATACCCTCTACAGTTTGAGGTACGATCTTAGTAGCCTTAGTTTTATCTTTTGATATTTTCGATACAGGGGATTCCCTTAAATTTATTTCTGATTCTATTTTGGAGATCCTTGGGATCATCATCTTTTCCTCTACCGATACTTTGAATCTAGACACACCGTTAGGGACTCAGATTGCTAGTGTACGTCATTGCAAGGCATTCCCTTTAGAGGTGGTTGGGTAACACTTTCTATGGGATCTCTATATCCTAGAGTTCATAGGCTACAATTTCATTCTTATAATGGACTGGATAGTTCCTTTCCAGGCAATCATCGACCGTTATCAATGTAGGGTGAGTTTCGTATCACCAGAGGGTGAATCTTTTATTCATAAAGGTGAGTGGGATGTCTGGGTGAGAAGAGCAGGTTTAGAGCATCATGGGGTGAGAGCAGTTACAGCCCAGATTTGTAGTCATTATCTAGATGACAAGGGGACTTCACAGTTATATTTTCTTCTAATGGTGGATCGTTTTAGAGATGTCTTTCTAGAGTACTTTTTTGGGTTTTCCTTTGGAGCGTGAGGTAGAATTTTTGATTGAGCTAGTGTCAGGATCGACAAAAGTGTCCATTCCTCTATATAGGATGGCTACACCTGTGTTTCATGTGCTCAAGAAGTAGTTGGAGGTGTTGTAGGAAATGGGTTTTATCTAACCCAGTACTTCTCCTTGGGGTTCGCATGTTCTGTTTGTGAGAAGGAAGACAGTACCGTTAAGCTTTGTTTGGATTACCAGAAGTTGAACCATTTGATGGTCAAAAACTGATATCCCTTGCCTAGGATTGATGATCTCTTTGATCATATTCCTAGAGCCCAAGTGTTCTCGAAGATCGACATGAGATCTAGTTATCATCAGTTACGCGTTAGACCATCAGTTGCGTGTTAGACCATCAGATAGGCCTATTATTGGTGCTTAACCCTTATCACATTCATTTACAGACCCAAGTCCCATGGACAAGATGGATGAAATTGGTTGTAAACCAAAATTTATGTATCGCTTTTTTCTAAACTATATAAATATAGTTCTCGAAATGTTCCTAAATATAATATTATAAAAATTCTTAAAATTAAATTAATCATTAAATAAAATATTTATATATTCTTCAATATATCTTATTTTTATCAGATATTCTAAATATCTAATTGTATTTTTATTCATATGTCACCAATTATCATATATACCAAAAATTTTATCAACCACTTTTGTAATTTTTTTACAAAATATTAATTCATTATTCTAAAAATATATTTTCTACCAAAACACATACATTCCATAATTATCTCTAAAATTTATTTAAACATAGGAGACCCCCATACCCTAAAACAAAATAAAGTGGTGTTAAATCTGTTGAAATTATGATCCACTATAAACTCGTAAATCCATAATGGCATCCATAACAAATAATTTAGGTAATACTAATTTTCATCTAAAATTTAATAGAGTCCATAGATATTTCATGATTCATATGACCATAATACCAATGAAAAAATACATCTAAAACTGAATTATTAATCTATAATAACAAAATAATTAATTTCTATTATTCCACATAGATCTTTATTTTTTCTCAGGGTTATCCTTTATATGATAAAATTGAATAAAACCAAAAAATACTGTTAGATTCACTATTCGTGTTGAGAAAACCATATAATAATTTATATGATGTATAATTCCGGAAACCTTCTATTAAATCTGTCACACTATTGGTTTAAACATTGTCATTAATTATTATCATATATTAATATATTTCATAACTATTTGTAAGTAAAATTTTAAATATCCTAATAATATCTTCCAAGAGTATCTAACTAGGTGCATAATAAAGTCTATTGTCATTAATAAGTGATTCTCTGGTCTAGCCCAATGATTTTTTTTTGATTTATTACACATTGTTACATCTATTTCAAAACTATTTCCATTTTTAATATTTAGTTAAGTGTAATTCAATAGTATAAACCACATCTTATATTCCTTACCAAAACAATAGGATGTTTTCATATACTTGTCGCCAATGTCTATCTTAGGGTTATGTTCCCTATAATATGTTTTCCATAATATTGTGTCTAAGGAATCCACTAAACATTATCTTATACTAAATATATTGAAACCAAATCCATTATCATGGAGCTAATTTCAGAATTATTTAATTGGAATAGCATACAAGGATTCACATCCTAAACGGACAGTTTTTAATACTCTTATTCAACTAGATACATAATAGGGTTTTACATTGAAAATGAAAACGAAAAGTAAAAAAAAAATTATTATAATATAATTCTTCCTTGTTCTATATCCTTTCATATCATTTAATTTACACATTAATGATTCTTTGGAATGTTAATAATTAATGGTGATCTCTATACCTTTGTGATATTTATGGGCAAAAAAAAAAGAAATCAATAATCAATAATCATAGTCAACATGACATGAAAAATAACTGAAATAGAATTCCATTATAATATATTGACCACATTAATAGACAATGAATAATTAATGTAGAAAGGTAATTAATTGATAGCTCATGAAATTCAATCAATAAACATTGAATGAAATGAATGTAGAGATAATATCATTTTGAAAATATTAGGGATTATAAAAAATATATTCTAGATAAATAAAACACATAATTAGTGGACAAAATGAATCCTAGTTACATTATAACTTAACCATAAAGATATATAATTAGTATTTATTAACCCATACAGGGTACATAGAGATCTAGATGGGCTAACTCTGCCTCTAATATCATGATCAATCATAAATATTGATTTAACATAACTTTTATGAAACCCATATGCTTATGCCAAAAACAATTCCGAGGAGACCACTTGATGAGTTAGGGGGCTATTTGTAAGGGACCCCACCCATTTATGTCATTCCTGAAGCATTCATAATATATCTAATAAAATATTTAATTAATTATAGATGTTCCTTATCATTATATATATATATATATATATGTATTGATTAATGTATGTAGATTAATCAATATTTCTATAGATAATCTTTTAAGTAACAATTTAAACATCATAAATAAAAATGTTATAGAGTTTAAGAAACAATGATATTAATGATAAATAATTTTGAAAATTCAGAGAAATATAATGTACATAGAAAACATTATAATTGAAGGAAAATTTAATGATTACAAAAGTTTAATCAAGGAAGTAAATAAGAATACTTTACATTGTCAAAATGAACATAATACATCAAGAAAAAGATTAATGATAATATCAACAAAATATAAACCCATTAAATTATGAAGAATGTGTTTTTTAGTTTATGAATTAAAATAAAATAAATTTATAATTCAACGTTATTTTTAGAAAATATACCTTTTATTTTGAAAATAAATTTTGAAAATATTAAGAAAACATTACAATCCTTTCCACTATATATCTATTTTAATTAATTTCAGAAATAATATCATTATAAATTTATAAAGGAAGGATAAAATAAATTTTGTTCATGATAGAAGTTAATTTTAAAAATACATAAAAGTTATAAGAATAACATTCATTTTCAATATTATAATTATTGGAAATTTCAGTTTTTGGAGAATGATAATAATATTCATTTTATATTTGAGATAAAATCAATATGGGATTGACTTTGAAAAGGATATAATATTTTTTCGAAAACAACATAATTTTTGTAAAAATGGGTTAAATGTTATTTATTATATCATTTTCAAAAGGATAATAATAATATGAAACAATTTTTAGAATACATGGTTATGGAAGAAAATGGATTTCCAAAAGAAGAGAGAAATATAGGCAAACTTTCATTTAAATAATTTCTAATGAATTTTAATTGACAGATATTGAGAAAATGGTACTGTAATACTAATACATCTTAAATGACCATATATTAAGAAAATAAAATATTTTTATTAGTAAATGGACAAATAATTTCCTTAATTTAAAATTCAACAACAAAAAATCCCGATTAGAATGAGATTGTGAAATAAACAGCATAAAGATCATAACATTGAAGTAGGAATTAATAAATTAATTGATTCTTTATTTAAATTATAAATTAACATAATAAATTTATAAATAAATAATATGATAATAAAATTCATTATACACATAATCAAATAATTATTTAATCAATTAAGTATAATTTTAACCATATAAATAAAAATCAATTTATGAAATTCTTTACCAATATGGTCAATTTTATTCAGAATCCCATAAAAAATAAATGAAAAAAATATAAAATACCATGATGTATGATTGAATCCAGATAATACATTCCAATTTGTATATATATAAACAAAATTTATGTCAATTTGTATATAATAGGAAAAAAACAACAATGGAATGTAAATTGAGAAAGAAATAAATTACCTAATGCTAAATTTTGAGATATAATTTTTTAACATCATGTACAATGGTTTTATATTTATTATAAACATAGTAAATAAATTTTTTAAAATTTTAATATCAAATATAATTAATTTATTCCATATAATCTTACAATAATTAATAAACATTCATTGTTTTCATTGCTTTGGTTGATAATTTCCTCATTTTCACTTGTGTGTTTCATCATTAATGATCTAGTTCCTGTGATTATTATATATTTTAATCATATATATAATGATAATAATTAAATAATTATAGTATTTTGACATAAATTATACTTTTAAAACAAATAATGATAGATGGATATGAAAAATGTTGAAGGTTATGACCATTGATATTTTAGGTCATACATACGCCAGAGTAATGTTTCCAACATTCCAAGATCATTACCGAAATAAGCTATGTAATATATAATCCTTATAGAATTATAATAATATCATATACACCATATTTTATATATATATATATATATGTATATATTATCAAGGTGTATTCGTTATTTAAATAGAGTCACATCCCTTCCTAATGCTAGTAATAGTACAGGAACTATGTTATCATCATTAAGTGAGTGAAAATGTATGATGTTAAATGATATAAAAATTAATAATTTTATATAATTATAAATATTATATTAATATAATAATTAATTCATTTATATTACATATATTCATTAATTTTAACCTTATTACATTCCATTTGAAGTAAAAGTGAATAATGACTCACATCACTTCATAAGGTAGTAGTAAACTGTAAACACGAGGGTCACTAACGTCTCCCCAACTAATAGGAAAGTAATATATATATATATAAATGATAAAATGAATAAAAAAGTTTAAAATATTTATAAATATCATATATATATACTTTATATATGTCATTATACCTAACCAATAATCGTGGCATTGGAAGAATAAATGCCATCGACTTGTCAAGTTCTAGTACACCATACACACGAATAATGATTTTGTAACCAATTTGATGGATGTGTTGATGGTTTTATGAATTAAATATTCTATAAACATCATAAAATATAGAATATACATGTTTAATTATATCCTCACGGTATAGTAATAATTAAATGTGGTGGATAATTAAATAGAATAAAGGCACTCCTTGATGAGTATTACCTGTTCTTCGGAAATCCTCCTTAGGATTTCACTAAATCCATCCAAGGTTGTATTTATACCCAAATAAAGGATTCTATGACTAGGGTTTCAATATTTTGAATTTATTTGAACATGTACTTGATGAAAAAAATATATGATAACATGTGAATAAGAAAGGATATGTGGTGTCCTTTTATAAATGGTGTAGAGGGCACACATTGTATTTTTGAATATAATTGTGTACTCCCACATTTTTCAGGTGGCATACATGCCAAAATTGGGCCATTCCAAAATCATATATGTGTAATGAAAAATATTCCTTCCAATAGTATTTATAAATGTGTATATGTGAAGAATAAAATTATATTTATTTCTTAACCACCGATAATACAATTGTTTCTTTAATATTGGTAATTAATTTTTAATAAATTCAACATTCATTTATGTAAAAAATTAAAATTATACTAAATTATAAATCATTATGATTCCAAACACAGAATCCATTTTTCTAATTAAATTCATATTTGTTGAAATATTTTAATAAAAAGTAATCATTAATAGGTGATTAGGAGTGGTTTTAATGTGAAATTGAACATAATTTAAAAATGACTTAATGTTGATATTCAACATGAAAATTACTCCAAAAAACTAAATTGGATTAATATATATAAAATAAAACTATTATTAAATTAAAATCAATTTAAAATATATTTTATCATTATAAAATTTTTATTCAAAAAAGTAGTTTACAATAAATAATATATATTTTTCACTATTCATTATAAAATACAACATTTTGGAAAAATTTCATAAAATAACTCAAATTTTTTTTTGTAGGTTTAAAAAATGAGGTTTATTTATTCAAAATAAATTCTTAAATAGGTTAAAAATTAGTTTTCAATTATGCGTGAAAGCATTGTTAAATATTATTTTTTTAATACCATTTTTCTGAAAACCATTCATTTTTTAAATGATTCATATATTATTACTATAATATATATGAAAATATTTTTTATAATTATGTTAGTTCAATTCGTAATCACTGTCACATCATCAATGTGATAACTAATATAATAAATATCAATATTTTAATAATAGTTTCCATTTTGTTTGAACTTGGTGTTGCTTGAAAAGTATGATAAACTTAGTGTTGCGTGAAACACATTATTAGTATAGTGTTTCATGTATGAAAATTGAAACTCATAGTTTTATGAAATAAATACCAAATAAAAGGTTCTGTGTAAATAAAGATATAGAATTTAGTGAATTTATTTTAAAATAAAAATATTATAAATTCTCGGGGTGTTATATTTTATTTTAAGATTTGTGTTGAATATCATACATGATATTGAATAAAAGGATAATTTTTTATAATTTCTTGGTGTTGAGATTATAACATCTAATCACCAATTCATTAGTAATCAATCATTATTTTCATGGTTTTTTGTGTCCATTTACATTTTTTTCTCATTTATGCTTTATTATTAATCTCCCCGTTATTATAAATATTATATGTTTTCACATAAATAATAATTATCAAAATTTAACACAAATAATAATTTTAAATATAATCCTTAAATAATGTTCTGAGAAATAATGTATGTTATGATCATGATGTTGATAAGTCTTAAATATGCATGTGTACTGTTTCATGTTCTCAATGATCATTATTGAAAGATGGTAAGTAGTATTTTATTTTTATATAATTTTAACAATATCATCCATATCATTATATTCATTTAAATATTAGTATACAGATCCCCAATGTGGTGTGATGATGAAAAGGGCATCATATCAATTCATGAAAGCAGTATTAAAAACTTACACGAATGATGTTTTCATTCTTCAATACAAAAAAAGAAAAGGAAATTTTATCTTTTCACATTGATAAGTGTGTAATTAATATCATAATATTTTAATATATATCAAATACATTTATTAAAATTATACATTTAAAAAAAACCTGTAAAAACTAGTAAAAGGCAAATCCCATCACTTCGCGTGGCAGCTGTCTGTCTTATATAAATGAAACGTTATCATACAACTTAGAAAATAGAATATAAAAATATTATATATAATTTAATAAATTATGATGAATAATTATATTAGAAATATCATATATATTTATATATATTTTCCATCATCTTACCCAACCTTTTGAGGGGGAAATGGAAAAACGAATGTCATCAATTCTTGAGAATGTAGTCCATTTTACACATGAATAATGATTTCAGAACCATTATAATAAAAGTGGGGATTTATCCTGGTCATGAAATTAACATTAAAACATCATATTATCTGTTATTATATAATTCTGATTTTATAGTAATAATTGATGTATCTGGAGTATGAAATTAAATAAAAACAATTGTTGAAGATCATTAGGTCATTTTTAGGTTACCTCATTAGGTTTTCAATAAAAGTCCCCCCTAGGATGGATGTTTGTAATAAATATGTATAATATTATTATGGGATGGAAATTTAGAAGTGATTGTTTAGGGAATGTTTGAAAGATATGAGTGTTAATGTGTAAAAAAGATAGAATATAATTGGCCTTTTATAAGTTAGGTTAGATGAATAATTTTTATTTTTGTGAAAAATAATGTTTTCAACGTTTTTCAAATTCCATATGAGTCAGAAATGATGTTTTGTAGATATATATATATTATAAGGTTGAAATATAGAAATTGAATATAATTCATATGAGTTTTTTTGTAATAACCCATGTATTTATTGAAAATTGAAAATTTTATATTGTTAGTATTATTGGTTTAAATAGTTGTTCTCAAAATAAATAACTTAATTAATTGTTATTTATTTTAAAACAATAATTTTTCAATTATATTAATTTAATGGGATATAACTATTTATATTTATGAATTCACCATGTTGAAATTATTGATGTATCTATTTTTGAGAATTTTCGGAAAAAGATCATTTTTTATGAATAGTAGTATGAATAGTAATATGACCCAAAATAATTGTAAATTGAATTACTATTTTATATTTCTTTAAGAATTAAAATAATGAAATACTGATTAATATTTCAATGTATAAAAAATTAGTTGTAGTTTTAAAATTGTTATTTTTGAATAAAATAATTTTTTATTTAATAAAATAAATTATTTATTTAGATAAAAGGAAAAAATTCTTTTTTGTATTTTACACATGAAAAAATGGTTAGTGGGAATTATTGGTACTTTTATTATTTCATGAATTTTTTATGAAAAATGAAATATGGTAAAATACCATTTGAAAATTATTAGTTTAATAAACTATTTTTGACACAATAGATGATGTATGACCAGTTATTTTGATCTCACGTAAACATATTACTATGATGGTCATATGAATTAAGAATATTCATTGTTATGGGAAAAATATAAAACTAATGATTAAAATAATTAAAAGACGTCCTCTCTTGCAATTTAAGTACCAACCTCATTCCCATCTTCCTCTCACACCTCTCTAACCTTTTTAATTGATTAGTTTCTACAAAATCTCATTCCCAATGATCTTTTACACGTCCTAGACCTACTGGTCTCACAAAAGGTCCGAAACAAATTGACTTATGGATGATATCAATGATAAGAGACCAAGAGGTAAAAAACATCATTCTTATAGATGTGTTTTCTTTTCAATTCATTCTATATTTGACTACTCTCTTATCTTATCAATAACCAAGCGGAATAACAGTTCCATAATCATATATATTATGGATTTTATAATGTTTATGGGAAAACATTCTAAGCATACATCATCTAATCCTTTTCTTATAAAGACACCTCTCTTGATGTGTTGTTTACCAAAATTGTGGATGATGTTTTTGAAATTTCCAAAACTTCCTTCGAAACATATTGTAAACCAATTTATAGAGTGGAAATAGAATTTATAGTGTATTATGTAACATATTTTATGTTATTTATGATGGATCGAATATGTAGCTGTATATTTATATTAGATAGAACAATACAATAGGGGGGTGAATTGTAGGTTTAAATACTTTGTGTCTAAAAACATAAGGAATTAGTTTAAATGATCTTAAACTAATACAATTCACAACATAAACAAACAACCCCAATTGTATTGAATATAAAGGTATCATATAATATAATACTACAAAAAAAATAAAGTAATTGTATTCAAGATGAATACAATAATCAGAGTAATACAAAAAGTGTGAGATTCTATCATAAAGCGTATAGAATGTAACAATATAAAATGTAATAATATAAGAGTAATTTGAATAATTAGAAATGTATATGAAATAGAAAAGTAATCAAAACAACTTCCTTTCTAATACAATTGGTAGCAGAAAAGTAAAAAGTATTACATTTCTTTTAACACATAGAGAAAGGTTATCCTTTTCCCTAGGATAAGAGGTATGTCTTACCACCACCTTGGTAAGCCCTTGATACGATGATCAGTACGTTTGTCTGCCTATCCCTAGCATCCCCCGATACGATGATCGGTTAGTCTTCCTGCCTATCCTCGGTAGCCCTCAATTTTGTAGGTAATCGACACCTCTGTCTTTAAATCACTTGAAATCCCTCGATACTATGATCGGTCTCACAAAGCACAAACAAAGAACTTATAGGAATATAAAAACAAGGAACAAGCCATTCACTTTTAGTAGATTCCAGTATTTCACACGAAGTAGGAGAGAAGTCACAATATCTCTCTATAGAATATGATATCACAAAAATGATCAATCTCATAGACGCATACATACCTTATTGTCTCTAAATGACCTCATATTTATAGGCCTCAGGTTCTAACTGTCACATTGTCTTCAATGGTCATATTTCTCCGAAAAACACGGCGGGACTTGGACTCTTGGCATTATAATGGTCATATTGAAACAGAAAACATGAAATTGTTCTGATTAGTTTGTATCTTACGCCACGACATCATTTTGGATAAAAAATGATAAATCAATTTGATAAGCATGAGTATGATTAATTATAAAACATATTTTTGACTAAGAAACAAACTAGGTAAGTAATGAATGAAAAGTATGAATACTAAAATTATTACGGTGTAATGTTTTGAAATGATACAATGTGAGTAGATTTAAAATACTTAGTATGATTAATGGAGTCAAAACAACTTCTAGTTAGTAGGAAAATTATAGTCAGTACGATCAGTATAGTTAGTAGGATCAGCATAGTCAGTACGATCAGCATATTCAGTACGATTAGCATAGTCAGTACGATCAGCATATGTTGTACGATCAGCATAGTCAGTACGATAAGCATAATCAGTACGATCAGCTTGGTCAGTATGATGAGCATGGTCAGTACGATTATCACGGTCAGTATGATCAGTATGGTAAGTACGATCAACATGGTTAGTACGATCACCATGGTCAGTATGATCAGCATGATCAGTACGATCAGCATGGTCAGTGCGATCAGCATGGTCAGTATGATAAGCATGGTCAGTATGATCTACATGGTAAAAGACATTTGTGATTTCCAAAACATGATATTGAAGTCAAAGGAGAACGTTTGACTCAACAATCCCCCCATTTTTGGAAAGCAGAAAGCACAATTTAAAAATAAAAGGAAATACTTATCTCCCCCTAAGATATTGGAACCTCTCCTGAATTTGAAATTGAATACAACTAATTCCCCTTAGGTATGTATTTTCTTAAGGATTTTATTCACTGATTTTCCTTGGTTTCAAAGTATTTGATTAAATCATTATCCCTTTGTAAACCATTCCCCCCCTTTATAAAAAATTATCCCCCTTTGTGATTTACAAAAAGAATATGGTAATTTGAGTTTCCTGAAAGAGTTAGAGAAAAGAATTACAAGGAAATGGAAAGAGTAACATAAATATCATTACGATAACATACATGGTTATCAAAAAAACAAATACAATAGTCATTTGTTTTCTCTTTCCTTTTATTTCTTTATCAATTAATAAAGAACATCTTTCATCTTTTTGATTTCTTTATTGTCTTCAGAAATTGAATCACCCTGAGATCTATGAAGCTCTTGTTGGTCGGAAAAAAGATGATAATGATTCTTGATGGTCTCCTCCTGGACTCTGATTAATTCCTCAAGAGTATCAATTATATTTTGAAAATTCTTGTTATGTTTGGATAACACAGAATTTTGTTTCTTCAACAAAACTGTTTCATCTTTGAATGATGAAACCTTCAAAAATTCAGACTGAAAGGCATTCATTTTTTCATGAAACTCTTTCACTAAAGGGATATCGGCTGCATGAGTTACCTAATTCAATATTTCAACAGTTTCTTTGTCACGTTTATTGAAAGAAATAACAAGATCATTTGACAGCCTCCTTATGTATTCAATTTCTATCTCATGGTCATTCACTGAGCTCTCTGTTTTTTATGTCCAGTTGGTCATTATGTTGCAAGACTTCTTATAAGAGGCTGAACATTCAGATATAACTTTTAATTCATCTTCAACTGACAAAAAATTCTTTCTTAATTCTCTTATAGAGTCGAACAACTTTCTCAGATTGACAGTTTTAAAATCAATTTTTCCTTCCAGCCTGGGGAAATAAGGAATGGTCTTCGCAATTCTCCTTAAAACATGAACAATGTAATTAGTATTCTTTAGAGAAATTGTCTGTTTTGAGTCAGTATCCTCATCGTATGAGTCAAGTTCATGTGATCGGCCTGAGTCTATAACTGGTTATTTTTCTTTTTCTTTTTCATTCTCTATTCTTTCATTTACTATTTTATCACTGATGATAATATCTTTTTCAGTATGAGAGGATTGAGCACCTTGTTTTTCTTGAGAAGGAATTTTATCCGTAATTTCAAAATATTCAGTAGGTACTTGATTGTCATGTTGAAGTTGTTGAATAAATTCACTATGCTTTTTGTAAGATTCTTCTCTACTCTTTTTTGAACATTGATGGAATTCTAAAAGAAAATATTTGTCCTCTTCTTCAACTTCTTGTATTTATTCCAACATCTATTTCCCTTTTTCTTTCTCGGGAAGACTCTGTACGATATATTCTTGATGTACTTCTTCTATTAGTTGAGCACTAGAATCCTCAACAATTTTCAAGACTTTAGAGATATCAAAATCTTGAGACTTTCTTTTCAAAACAGTCTTCTTTTTCTTTTCAGCTTGAAGGGTTTTTTATACCCTTATTCTTTCAGAAAAAGCTTCAACTAGGTCAAGACCGAACATTTTTTCACCTTATTTTATCTGTTCTCTATCTTTTCTCCACTTGGCCACAACCTCTTTATTGTACTTCGATTTCTTCTTAGGATTTGAACTAGTTTGCAGATCTGAATTTTGAGGAGAACCAACAAAAGTATTGTCTTTAACAGGCATAGGTTCCGATTGATTCTGAGCCGAATCAGTTTCTAAATCTTTTACAAAAATCATTGAATTTTGATAAAAAAACATTCAACTTTTTAAAAGTACTCTTACTAATCCAGGATGGCTTCATATCTTACAAATTTCCTTTCAAATGAATAATACAAAACTTCATTCTCTCGAGAATGAAATTTGTAAGAATGGATGGATACATAATCAAATGGGATTTGATTTCCCCTGACTTGACTTTCTTAATTGTTTCAATGATGTATACCATGAGATTTAATTTTCTGGTTTTGACAAGATATTCCAACCTGAAAATATCAGAAACCATTAAAGTATCTATATCCCCTTTCCTTGAGAAATGAAAACCTTGCATCCACAGCATCAAAAAATATATTATTTAGAGAGAGATGATCCACTTTCCTATTTTCTTCATTTATAAAAAACAAGGACTTTTCAGCACTTTATTTTTTAAACGCACCAACTTCCGCTGGTAGTTTATGGGATGGACAGAAGGAATAACCTTCCATTTGAACATTTAGAAAATGTGCCTCTTGTTACAGAGTCATAGATATCTTTCTATCGTACACAACAAAGTTGATAGTCATGTTCTTATCAAAAGATACGGATTTTTTGGACTGAATGACTTCATCAATAAGAACCAAATCATGAGAAACAGGTTTTTCAACACATAAATTCTCACACACATGAAACAGAATGATTCTTTTGATTGTATAATCATACAAATCAAAAAATTACTGAGAAACCAACCATTCTTTGAAAAAGTCTTTCTTTGAAGAAGTCTTTGAAGACATTTCATTGGGAGTATTAGAAGTGGAATAAGACATATAGGTGAAGCCACATGAAAGATCGTAAGAAGTCTTAAATCAATGGGGCATAGCTTCTCCACAAATCCTGAAAAAATCAGTGTGGGTTTGGGGAGGGGGTCTATTTATAGGTGAAAAAATAATGACCATTGGGTTTCTAAAAATTAGTTTTGATGAAAATAAATCAACAGATAAGATTAAAATGCATAAATAATAAAACAAAAATAAAAAAAAGGACAGTAAGTACCTGCCGGAGATCATAAGGTAGTTGTTGGTTTAAATAGTATTTCCAGTGAATGAAAAACAAAATCGTACGAAGAGAAAGAATAAAACCAATTGTTATGCCGACAGAAAATAATTCATATCCATGAACTGACGTGCCGATGGAAAAGAAATTCATTACCATGATTGGATGTGCCGATGGAAAAGAAATTTATTACCATGAATTGACGTGCCGATGGAAAAGAAATTCATTACCATGATCTGATGTACTCATGGAAAAGATGTTAATTACCATGATCGGGCATGATGATGAAATAGAAATTCCTTACCGTGATCGAACGTGATAATGGAAAAGAAATTCATTACTATGATCGGACATGCCTATGGAAAAGAAATTTGTTGCAGTAATTAGTCAATACGATAAACAGATAGGTAAATAGTACGATAAAATAGTCAATATGATAGAAGAGTCAATATGATAAAAAATATGATGAAAAACACAGACCAGAATAATAAACAAATAAAGATCATAAGAAAAATATGAAACACAGTAAAAAACATGTTCTTCCCCTTTCGAAGAGGAGTTGTTTAATGTATGGAGAAATGTAAAACATGAAGTAGATATGAATGATTGTTTTAATGTAATCATTCCTATCTTCTGTTTTATAAACTCATATCTATCGGAAGGAAATGGTTTTGTAAAAATGTCAGCAAGTTGTTCTTGTGTTCCGATGAATTGTAAAATAATATTTTCTTTTTTGTGTGTGATCCCTAAGAAAGTGATGCCTTACATCAATGTGTTTTGCACGAGATTGATGTGATAAGTTTTTACTAAGAGCTATGGCACTAGTGTTATCAAATAGAAGCTGGGTTTTGGAAAAGCATAATCTATAATTAGTGAGTGTGTGTTGCATCTACAACACATGAGCACAACAACATCCAGCTGATACATATTCAGCATCGGTAGTGGAAAGTGATATCGAGGGTCGTTTCTTGTAGGACCAAGAAACTAGAGAATCTCATAATAAATGACATGTTCTATATGTACTTTTTATATCCATTCTACAACCACCAATGTCAGTATCTGTAAGACACTTTAAAACAAAATCATTTCTAGAAGATTAAAAAGTCCTAAATCCATAGTGCCTTTTAAATACCAAAAGATTCTCTTTACGAATATTAAATGAGACTCTTTTGGATTATATTGGTATATTTCACATAATAATACAAAAAATATTTTGTCTGGATGAATAGATTTCATGTTTAGAAAACATCCTATCATACCTCTAAAAATTGATTGATTCACTGGTTTACCAGTTTCATCTAGAACAAGTGTATTTGAGGTACCAATTGGAGTGGGAATACTTTTATTATTGTCATATCCATTATTTTTGAGGAAGTATTTAATATACTTATGTTGAGATATATATGTTCCTTCTGGTTTTTGAGAAATTTGAAAACCTAAAATGAATTTTAACTCACCCATCCTACTCATTTCAAACTCATATTTCATTAAATAAGTAAAAGAATCTGTTAAATATTGCCGAGTTAGTCCAAATATGATGTCATCAACATAGATTTGAACAATGAAAACATTTTTATTTTCCATTTTCATAAAAAGGGTTGGATCTTATGTACCTTTTTCATAATTATTTAGTAAAAAAATAATGTAAGACTATCATACCATGCTCTAGGATGTTTTTTGAGACCATGTAGAGCTTTGGTTAGTTTAATAAATGATTATGATGTTTTGGGTCTTGAAAACCAGGGGTTGTTCGACAAACACACCTTCTTGAACAGAACCATTTAGAAAACCACACTTAACATCAATTTGAAATAGTTTGAAATTAATGTATACTACAAAGGCTAATAGAATATGAATATATTAAAGTCTAGCTACCGGAGAATATGTTTATTCGTAGTGTATTCCCTCTTGTTGGTTATAGCCCTTAGCAACTAGTCATTCTTTATTTCATACAATGATTCCATTTTCATCACATTTATTTATGAAAAACCATTTTACACAAATTACAGTTGTTTCTTTGGGACTTTCAACTAAAGTACAGACTTGATTCCTTTCAAATTCATTTAGTTCATCTTACATTGATTTAATCTAATCTTCATAACCTAAGGCCTCACATGGACTTTTAGGTTTGGATTTAGAAATAAAAGCAAGATGTTTTATTTCATTTCGTAAGGAATTATCTTCCTTACATTTTGATTTACATCACCAATGATGTTATCACTGTGACGATTCCTAAGAAAAAATTCATTGGGGTTTTGTAAAACATGTTCATCAACATATGGTATAAATTCTTCTGGGGTAAAAGTTTCAGAAGTGCCTTCATGAACATTTTCCTTATCAGAAGGATCTTCTAACAAAGGTTGATAATTAGTTTTTGAAAACACATCCGAGGATTTAGGTTGCGATGGTTTAGAAACAAAATAATCAGTTTCATCAAATTTTACATGTACTGTTTCCTCAATAGTACATGTGTTTTTATTGAAAACTCTATAATCCATTGAAGTTATAGAATATCCTAGAAAGATTCCTTCATCAGATTTTGGTGCGAATTTGTGAAGATTATCTTTAGTATTCAGGATGAATACTTTGTACCCAAAATCATTGAAGTATGAAAATTTAGGTTTTCAACCAGTCCAAAATTCATAAAGTGTTTTATTAGGAAATGGTCCGGATAAAACATGATTTATAGTATAGAAATTAGTGCTAATAGCTTCAGCACAAAGGTGCTTAGCAATTGAGTATTCAAAAAACACAGTTCTAGACATTTGCTGAAGATCACAATTTTTTCTTTCAACAACACCATTTTGTTGAAGAGTTCTTGGATCTGAGAAGTTGTGAGTAATACCATTCTTTCTAAAAAAAGTTTTAAATTAGGAATTTTGAAATTCACCACCATGATCATTATGAATAGTTAATAATGGAAGGTTTTTTCATTTTTAACTTGGGATCTAAAAGTTCTGAAATAGGAAAATTCTTCAGATTTCTTTGTAAGAAAATAGTCCAATGTAAATCTAGTAAATTTGTCAACTGAAACAAATACATAAAATTTTCTTCCAATACTCCCAGTTTCTGAAGGACCAAAAAGATTATTATGCACTAGCTGTAATGAATTATGAGATGAAACTTAAATATTTGATTTAAAGTTAGTTTTATGTTGCTTACAAAATTGACAAGAATCACATATTTTGATGAATCATATCTAAGATCCGGTTTCCCCTTTAAAAGTCTTTTCATTGATAGTTTAAAAAGGTTTCATAGGTTATAGTGTCCTAGTCTTCTATTCCATAACCATGATTGGTCTTCTATTGCGCTTATGAAGGGTAAATATTGGCTCCTAAGGTCTTCTAAGATAATAGTGTATACATTATTTTGCCTATGGGAAGATAGAATGAACTCATCCTTGGAATCGTGAACTAAACATTTATCATCTCTAAAAATCACAAGGAAACATTCATCACATAATTGACATATGATGATGAGATTGTGCTTAATACCCTTAACAAAAAAATTGAGATAAGAACTTTTCCAAGAAAAACAATATTACCAATCCCAACAATATTTCCTTGAGCATTATCTCTAAAAGTAACCTTTCCACATTTTCTTTTGATAGTCTTTTCAACACAATAATTGTTTATGGTCATGTGTTGAGAACAACCACTATCCATGTACCAAATGTTTTTGTTGGTACAATTTTTATTTTTCTGAAAAATAAACAATTAGTTTTTCAGAATCCAAACTTGTTTGGATCTAGAATGGTTAGATAGCAGAATTTTAGGAATCCACATTTGTTTTACAAAATGTGCTTTATGAAATCCAAAATACTGAGTTCAATTTAGAGATCACTCTCTTTTCCAGTGTCCACCACATTGACACTTAGAACAAAAAGGGGTATTTTGAGGAACAAAATAATTATTACTAAAAATCAATTTAGAATGAGTATACCCAAGTCCATAATGATTTCTCAAAGGCCGAATTTGGGAATTCATTTTGTCAAAATTCTCTTTTCCATAAGTAATGTTTGACAAACATTTTTTCAATGAAAAAATTTCTGACTTTAGTTTTAAAAATAATTCTTATCCTCTAAAACATATGATTTTGAACAAGAGTTAGGCTCTAAATTTTTTTTCTTAAAAATTACTTTTTCTAGATCCTTAGAATGTTTATCCTTATTAGATTTCACTTTCTCAAGGGTTTTTAAAATACATTAAAAATCATAATTTTTCATATCTAGATCACTATAATGATCTGATACTTCTTTAGTTAAAATTGAAATTCTAGAATTTTCTTTATCGAGAGTTTTCTTGAGTTTAGAATTTTTATTCTCATGTAATTTAGAAAATATAGATACTTCATAAAATGAAGGTAATGTATTATCTTCTGATGATAAATAATCATCATTTAAAGATTCATAATATTTATTTTCAGTGTAATTTGAATTCAAGGAAACATTTGAAATTGAATCAGCATTTTGTACCTTTTCCATGAAACAATGAACATCAATTGGTAGTCTGGCTATAAGTCCAATATTTTTTTCTCCAGCGGACTCATATTCAGAAGAATTATCTGATGAAACACTACCACTTACACTCGAATTATCATTTTCCTTCAATACATTCTTTGTTTTTTTCTTGTAATACTTTT
This sequence comes from Viscum album, assembly GCA_963277665.1. Lineage (NCBI taxonomy): Eukaryota > Viridiplantae > Streptophyta > Magnoliopsida > Santalales > Viscaceae > Viscum > Viscum album. Next base: position 1,117,019,974 of record OY728133.1, read on the forward strand.
TATTTTTCCTTTCAGAATGTTTCTCATTTCTTTCTTTTATCTTCAGTAAAAGAAAATCTGGCCTTATATGTCCCACTTTCTTACATTCATAACAAGTTACCTCTGAATCTTTCTTATCCTTCCTATCATTCTTTTTTAATCTGTATTGGAAGTCGTTATTTCCCACAATCTTATTCATTATTTGAGCAAGATTTGCTAACACATTATCCATGTGATCACTATCACTTGATTCTGATGTAACAACTTTCATGGATTTGGATATTTTTATCCTTTCGGGTGTTTTACCTTTAGATGTAGTTGTAAAATCTACACTTACATTCCCATTTTTTTTATTATTTAAATCAACATCTCTCTCCATTGTTGTCTCGTGCTATAGAAGAGTTCCAAAGACTTCAACAAGAGTAATCTGGGAAAATTTTATGTCTTCATCAATAGCTGTCCTTTTTTACTACCATTAATTAGGCATTATGTCAATAATCTTACCTACAAGAGCTTCATCATCAAGAAATTTTTCTCCCATAGATTGTAAACTATTTACAATTGTCATAAATCCTAGTTTCACTTTATATACTTGCTCGGTATAAGTAAAAATAAATCCATGATACTCTGCCCGAAGCACTTCTCTTCTTGTTTCTATATCCTTGGATGTACCAAAATGTGTGACTTCCAACTTCTTCCTAATACAGTTGGCTGCATCACAAGAAGATATCTGGCTATATATATTCCATTTCATAGAGCATAATATAGTATTGCGTACCTTGTAATTCGGTTGATATTCTTTCTTATCTTTTTTAGTGAATGTTCTGACTTCTTTGTCAGGAATTTTTGACCTCTAGTAAGGATAATAAATTTTTCTACACCAGTATTGATCACGAATGTCTTCATTCGATCTCTCCGGTACTCATAATCATTCCCATCAAAGATATGTGGTCTAGAAGGATTTAGGTTTCCATGTGAACCAATATTCATTCCTGCCATCTAATAAAACAAAATCTTTTCCACTCCACATGTCAGTGTAATAAATAGTTTGAACAGTAATAAGATCGAATAAGATCTAGTAGTACAAATCAGTGGAAACCATCTCTGATACCAATTTTTGGATCAAATATGTAGATTTATATGTATATTAGATGGAACAATAAAATAGGGGGGGTGAATTTTAGTTTTACAAACATTGTGTTTAAACAATTATGAAATTAGTTTAAATGATCTTAAACTAATACAATTCACAACAAAAATAATCAACCACAATTTTATTGAATATAAAGGTATGATACAATGTAATACTACAAAAAAAAGTAAAGTAATTGTATTCAAGCTGAATACAATAATCAGAGTAATAAAAAAGTTTGAGATTCTATCATAAACCGTATAGAATCTTAAAATATAAAATGTAATAATATAAGTGTAATTTGAACAATTACATATGTATATGAAATAGAAAAAAACAATTTCCTTTCTAATACAATTGATAGGGGAAATTTAAAAAGTATTAAAACCTTTTTAACCCAAAGAGATGGGTTATCCAATTCCCTGGGATAAGTGTTCTGTCTTACCACCACTTTGGTAAGCCCTCAATACGATGATCGGTATGTCTGTCTGCTTATCCCCGACAGCCCTCGATACGATGATTGGTTTGTCTGTCTGCCTATCCCCGGAAGCCCTTGATTTTGTAGGTTATCGGCACCTCTTTCTTTCAATCACTTGAATGCACTCAATACGATGATTGGTCGCACAAATCACAAACAAATCACTTATAGAAAAACAAAAACTAGGAACGAGCCGTTCACATTTTGTAGTTTCAAGGCTTTTGCACGAAGCAGGACAGAAGTCAGAGTATCTCTCTCTAGAACATGATTGCACAAAAATTATCAGACTTATACACGCTTACATGCCTTCATGTCGTAAAATGACCTCTTATTTATAGGCCTCAGGTTCCAATGGTCACACTATCCTCAACGGTTATATTTCTCTGAAAAATTCAGAGGGACTTGGACACCTGGCATTATAACGGTCATATTGAAACAGATAACACGATATCATTTTGATTAGTATGTAACTAACTCCACGAAATCGTTTTGGTTAAAAAAAATATATATGAAGTTGGTAATCATGAGTATAATAAATTATAAAACATATTTTAGACTAAGAACTAAACCAAGCAAGTAATGAAAGAAAGGTATAAATACTAAATGTATTATTGTGTAATGTTTTGAAATGATACAAAGTGAGTAGATGTAAACGAGTTAGTATGATTAACAGATTCAAAAAAAAATTAGTTAGTACGAAAATTATAATCAGTACGATTAATATAGTCAGTAAGATCAGCATAGTCAGTACGATCAGCATAGTCTGTATGATCAGCATAGTCAGTACGATCAGCATAGTCTGTACGATCAGCATAGTCAGTACAATCAGCATAATTAGTATGATCATCATGGTCCGTACAATCATCATGGTCAGTACGATCTGCATGGTCAATACAATTAGCATGGTCAGTACGATTGGCATGGTCAGTACGATCTACATGGTCAGTACGATTGGCATGGTCAGTTTGATCATCATGGTCATTACAATAAGCATGGTCAGTATGATCAACATGGTAAAAGACATTTGTGATTTCCATAACAAGATATAGAAGTCACAGAAGAACTTTTGACTCAACAATTTAATGAACATATATTGATAACATTTATATACATGATAGAATAAGTTCATGATTGTTTGGGAACCGCAAAAATGATTTAAATATAACTTTAATGTATTATCTAATAATTCATCATCATATATGATAAAATAATTATTTATGGTATCATTATATATTTTGGAAGCACGTGAATACCATTTTATTCGATTTCTGGAACTAAATTTTTATTCAAAAAGAAAATCAAATACAAAAAGGTCAGGGAAATCATGTAAAGAATGCATTTGAAAAAATGTATGGAACAAAATAATAAAAATTAAAAGTTGAAATGATCTTTTGAAATGATAATATAGGGTCCAATAAACACTAAATTGTTTCTGTAAAATACTAAAAAACAATTTACCATTATTCTAGAGGTTTAAAAAAGTTTTCTGTACGAAAAATCCGAGGTAAGTGAATTCGTATCCTAATTTCAATTTTGTGGGTTAACATTATACTTCATTAATTGTGTGATTTTAGGACCATTTTTGTGATAATTTTTTTATATTCTATTTTATAATGTCTATATATTGTTTATGATAAGATTTTTTTGTTATATCGATTCTTATATTTATTTTATATTATATGAAGGTGATTTTTCTTATAAAATCTCTTTTTAAACATGTTGTTTTAAAATATTCAAATTGAATGTTTTTATGAAATAATTATAGGGTTATTATTTTTTTTATAGTTTCTAGGAATTGTTTATGATTGTTAATGGGACCTATATATCCCTACAATTCATTAGAAATTTGTATGTTGGAGTTCAGTCATGTGGTAACTCCATGTTCATGTTCGATGGTTACTTCATGTGTAAATTTGATTGTTACACCATAAGGTAGCTGTGAGGGTTTCATTGTAAGTTAGTCGTGAGTGTAAAAAATAAAAAGATATCCAGGATGTCTACAAAAATAAGTAATAAATTCCCCTCGATACATTTATGGTCCTATTTAGTTCTTTATATTTTCTCCAAATATCTTAGAAATCTAAATTTTCACAATGTATATATGGGTGAGAACTATTCCATTGTAAAAATGTTTTCAAGTATTCATGAACTAATGTTTTCCTTCCTTATTTATATATCTACATGTGATAATTTTTTGTTTATCCCATGTTTAAAAATTATTTTCATAGGTTATATGTATGTATAAGACAACTTATGAATACTTGGTAAATGTAATAATGATTGGTCAAAGATATCATGTTTTCATTGAAAACATTTATATTTTGGAAGAAAAAGATACTGTATTTTGAGTATCCACATATATTGATTTGCGATGTTATTAATGTTTTATGTTTTAAATATATAATACTCTAAACCTAAAAATATCCCGAATGTGTAAAAATGTTTGATCTTGTCTAAAACTCAAAAATATGTAATTTTTTAAGGATGTGTCATTAATGATTATATCATATGATAGATTGGAAAACATTAGAGGTTTGGATGTTTATTGTGGATAAAATAGTGTTTCATTATAATTAAAAGGGTTACATCATATGTGAGAAAATGGTTTAATGGGAATCCAAATAAATTAGATGAAAACATAATTCCATGGATATATATATTTGACGGTCAGTGGATTTTAGTTTTTTTATTATATTTAACTTATGTAGTATTTTTATTTTAATAATTCATTCTATATTTAAGTGATGTTCCATTCAACATATTAAAAATAGTTTTAAAGATGAATGAAAAATTTCATGAAAAACCTTCTTATCCCTCCTTGATGATTTGAATACAATATTATTTCAATGGCTTGTTCATGTGATTTTGACAGCTTCTTGAGTGTTTGGATCACCTTTAAGAATTTTTTTGAGTTTTATAAGACCTACTATTTAATAAAATAATTTATAGTGGAATGTTATAATTGTCATTTCATTTAAAAATCTCAACACATCCAACTCACCAGAAGAATGAAAAACAAGGAGTTGTATGAATTCCTTCTTTTTAAAAGTAGGTCAACATACCGAATGAAAATGGGAACATCAAGATGATCCTTAAATCGAGATTTGAGGTATGAATTATTTTCTTATCCAGAATGTGTGAAACATAATTTTATTAATATTTATGATTCATAATGTTATAATTCATATCATTGAATTGAATGAATTATGTAAAGTTAAATAAGGTGGATATTAAATGATTGTGGGTTATGAAGAATGTTGTACTATTTAGATGCCTATATAAAAATTATTCAAGTGTTATGGTAGACAAAATGATGATGAAATGTATAAAATTACTAGTACAATTTTGATTATGGAAGTAATTTGGGAGTTCATTATTGTGTTTGAGTTATCTGTAATCCAAAAGTTGTTATGTGAAGAAAATGTGTTTTGAAGAAAAAAATCACTTTTATTTTGATGACATTATTTTAAATTATGGATAACATTAGGATTCATATGAACTTTAATTTTTAGGTAGTTTTATTGAATCATTAAATGAATTAGTTAAATCAAATACCAGATATATTAATTCAGAAAATAAGGCAAAATTGTATTTTGTTTGAAATTTTAATTTTATTATGGGATTATGGTGACTTATTAAAATGGATATCATTTCATGGAGGATTTATGATTTTGTAAAATACATTGTGAAGTGAGACTGTATGAACTCATCATTGATTCATTGGTGAAATATTTTAATAAATTATTGGAGGTATATGAGACGAAATCCTGCTCAAGATTCAGTTATAATATTAGATAGGATTTTTTATGAATTTTAACAGCATCTATTTGTGGAATGATCAATGTTGAACCCTGGGAATTACTTTTTGGTGATTAATTATTTTTCGTAATTTTAATAGTTTATCCCTACAATTTATTTATAATTTATAAACACAGTAGGAATAAATTGTAATCATATTATGGAGTTATAGATCCTTATAATGTTATTATATTTTTATAGGAATGAATATATAATGGTATTTATATGGGTAGAAATTTGAGATTGTGGTTGAATATCCATTAATGTATGAAACTATAATTTCTTAAGTAAGTACGTATGTATATGTTCATTGTATGAATTGCAAGGGAATTCATCAAAATAATGAAAATGGATCATTAAATAAAATTAGTATCCATTTTGTGTTTTTACAAATAAATTAATATATCCTTTGAACCATGATATATTTATAGTTCTATGGTGCATATAATTCTCATGTCATTATCCTATCATAGTCTATATCTGTGTTTGAGAGTATTGTTTCTCTTACAAATCCACGTTTTATTATATAGAAACCAAATATGTGTTACCTAGTGTTTTCCTCATGTTAATTTAATCTCTAATTGAGTGGCTGCTTAAATATATTTTTTAAGATGTGGTATTTTAAAAAAATTTATTTTGATGAGTAAACCCCTTGTCATTAATTTTGATTTCCAATTGCAATGTTGCAATTTACTAAATGAGGACACACTCTAAAACCCACATATTAATTGAATAATTTTTTATATATTTTTATTATTATTGATTCATATAATAGTTCTCTTAATAAATAATTTATAATATTTTTATTTATTTTAATACATTAATTATTTAATTATAGACTTTTTATGGAACCAAAATATATTCATTTTTGAATTCCAAATGTTAAAATTTTATTAGTATGATTTTTTTAGAATTTTATGAATAAGATAATTTTTTTCCTGAATAGTAACATACACTAAAGAATATTAATATGAATATTAACATGACCCTAATGAATTGTAAATTGTATTTGTATTTTATTTTCATAATCCGTTAAGTAAAGACATATGGATTAATATTTAATGGTGTCAAAAAATGAGTTATAGTTTTAAAATTATTATTTTTGAATAAAATATGATTTCATTTAGAAATAAAATTAATGATATTTAGAAAATTATATTCAAAAAAATTGAGTCCTTTTATTAATTATACACCAGTAAAATGGATACAGTGATTTTTTTGTATTTTTCAGTATTTCATGAATTTTTTATGAATAATGATATAAAATAAAATACCGTATATAAAAAATATCAATTAAATTCAATATTTTTACATCATTGATAATTTATTCCCACTTGGTTCAAAATAACATGCACTTATTAATTTTTTTTGTCACATAAATGATGTATATTTAAAACATTTAACAAAAATACTAAACTAATTATTAAAATATTGTAAAACCCCTCCTCTCCTCTGTTATAAATACCAACATAATTACCCTCTTCCTATCACTTATCTAAATCCTTGATAATTGTCTATGATCTACCCAATATCCATTTTAAGTCTCTTTAAAATTTCAAAGACCCACTGGTCTCATGAAAAGTCCAAACCCAAAGGCCTTATAATGAATCTAATGGAGAATAGATCAAGAGTTAAAAAACTTCTTTCTTATTATATTGTTTTCTGTTCATATCCTATTCTTTTCTGATACTCTCTTATCTTCCCCATATCCAAGAGGCATAAATGATCCATAATTGTATTAGTTCTATATTTTATCATGTTTATGGAAAAAGTTTTCTACATACATAATCTTATACCCCTCTTATAAAGACATCATTCGTGATGTTTCATTTACCAAAATTGTGTACAATGCATTTGAAATATCTATTATTTCCTTAAAATAAATTTGTAAAACCATTTTGTTGGTACACATGGAATATAAAGTGTAATTTTTAACCTCTTATATGTCCTAGAATAAAAATATATTACTAACATTAAATTTCTGAATGAATGAAGTTCATGATTATTGGAAAAAATCCAAAAAATGAGCTAAAAAAATATAATTAATGTTTTATCTAATTATTCATTGTCAAATATGATAACAAAATGATTTATGATGTCATTATATATTCTGTAAGAAAATTAATACCATTTAATTCTAAATCAATAATTTCTTTTAGATTCGAAAATAAAATCAAATATAAACCAACCATATAAATCTTGTATAGAACGCATCCAAAACAATGAAAAGAACTAAATACTAATAATTAGATGGAAAAATGATGGTATGAAATGAAAATATAGGTTTTTAAAAACGTGATATATTTCATTTAAAATAATAATTACACTTTATTAACCATTATACAAGAGGCTTAAACAATTTAAAAGTAATACAACTGATTTAAATTAATTTTTAACCCAATTTCCATTCATTAGGTTCATTTTATACTTCATTAATTATTTGGTTTAAATATAAATAATGTGCTGAATTTTTTTATATTATGTTTTATTATGTGTATTTATAGTGTATACACATAATCCTATCATTAAATGATTTTTATATTAATTAATTGTTATTTTTAAGAGAATTTTCTTATAAAATCATATTTTATAAATATAGATTTACAAAATTCAATGTGAATGATTTTATGCAATTATTGTTTTTTGATTATTATGATATATTTCTTGATCAATGTTTATGATTAAGGATAGAAAAAATAGCGCTATCCAATTCATTGGGAATGTGTAAGATGGAGGTTGAATGTATGGTTAATCCATGTATAACTACAGTGGATACACCACAAAGTAGTGGTGATGGTTATATTATAAGGCTTCCATGAGGGTTAAAAATCATAATGTAGCCATGATAGTTATCAAAAAAATTAAGTAATAACACATGATACCATTATGGTGCTATTTTTTTAATTACGTTTTTTCAATATATAGTTGAAATCTATAGTTTCAGTAAGTAATTATATATGGGTGAGAAGTATGTCTTTGTGAAAATGTTTACAAGTATTACTGGAATAATGTTTTCTTTAATTATTTATATGTCCCTTATTGTGATTTTTGTTCATATCCCATGTTTTCATATAATATTCCTTGGTTATAAATATGTATTATATCCATCCAAAATTGAGATTTTATTATATTAAAGGAAAAACAATGGATGTGGCCCCAAAAATAATAGGGAGGTCTGAAATAATGCAGACCTAAGGCATCAACATGAACCAAGCTAACACATTCAGGGGGAAGAGATCCAATACTACTAAAAACAATGTGAGGGTTGGTCGGGGATGCCCAGAACGTGAGGAAGGCTGCGACTTTGTTACCTTCTTTCCACGAGTTATTAAGACAATTGTCACCTTGAAGAAAATTTTTTATGTTGTGAATTAAATAGGAGACAGTCCATGGGATGATAGAGGTACCTTGATTTGATCAAAGAAGAGTCTTTGAGTTAGTTTCCACTTGATGGATATGAACCCATGGGTGCGACACATATCCAACCCTATGAGCAGAGAGGTAACCTCATCCCTAAGTGAATCATCCGGACTAAACCACCAACTGAAGGCCTAGACCACCGAGCCATGCAGATTAAGAACTATTCCCCACCACTCATGAAACCATTCATATAGGAGACATCGACATTCATCTTGAGGAAAAAATTAGGAGTATTCTAACAGACCCAATTACCTTGAGGATACTCCCTTGGAGCAATAGAAATCCAACTACTGGCCATAAAACACCGAAAGGAAGGAGCCATTTCACCAAGTATAAGAAGCATCCACAAGTCAAGTGCTAGGGACCTCTCCCTAGCTCGCAAGGCCAAACTGGAACTGGAGAATCCCTCATGCCTGGGGATATTACGAGCAGACCATAAGATCCAACATCCAACCGCGAAGACCACTGACCGAACCCTCTATTCCTGAACACATTCTGATGAACCATAGAATCATGCCTGGAGAAAGGCGTCCCTAGAAAGACCCGAAAAATCCCGCCCGGAGAAGTCACAAAAAAGGGACCATATACAGCACCCCCAATCAGTCATAAAAAACACATGTTCAGAAGACTCTTTCATAGGGCCGTTGCAGCAAGGACATTTGGAGGCGAGAGACATACCCCTGTGACGTACCTCTTCATCAGTGGGAAGCGCCCGGTTGGGGAGCCTCCAATTAAGGAAATTGAATTTGGTCAGGATATCAGCACATCAAAAGAACCCACGCAAATAATCATGACCCTCAATGGTATGCAGTACCCCACAGAAAGCATTCGATAAAAACAAACCAGACTAGGAACCCGTGAAAACCATCCAGTCTGGTTCTGAGGTAATAGAAATACTGTGAAACATCTCCAGTTGATATGAGGAGAGGATTTCTTGTGTGAAAGTAGTAAAACAAGAGGCCTACAATAAGGAAAAGTCAAATATGGGGCACCCTGGAAAGCTGAGGATACTCCCCGACCAATTTTCCCACCAGAGTTTGATCACCCCTCACCAGCAATCCACCTCAAATGATGCTGCAAAGTAAGAATTTGTCGCCGAGTAATATCCCAAAGCTTGGAGCCACTCCCATTAAAAATATCAAACTAAGATCCGTATTTTTTATGGAAATACATGCCCATAACTATTTCCCCTATAGGACATCCCAAGCCAGCTTTTCCTATAAAAATGAAATGGAAAATGAAACACTCCACAGATTAAACCCACCCTTCTCAAAGCTGCAGGCCATCTTTTGCCACAATGCCCCATGATATTTCCCGTATGCTTGATCAACCCATATAAATATTACCATAATCCTCTCAATTGTATGAAGAACTGTCTTGAGAATGATAGTGGCAGACTGGACATGCATGGTGATAGACGTGAGTACACTATTGATGAAGGTGATTCTTCCTCCAAAGGAAAGGGATCAGTTTTTCCAGTTGAGAATACGAGCAATACTTTTATCCACAATACCATCAAAATGATGAATTCGAACCATACCTGGAGAAATTGGGGACCCAAAATATTACATGGAAAAATTTCATTGAGCAATCCCCCGGCTATCAGAAATCCTCTTGCCCCTTGTACTTGAACACAACTTTGAAATATAAACCCCACTCTTCCAGCGATTGATGACCTACCCGCTATAATTACAATAAAGCTCAAGGATATGGTGAAGATCCTGAATATTAATGCTACTACCATTGATAAAGACAAGAAGATCATCTTCAATGAAAATGTGTGAGGTTCCTGGAATGTTTGGCATACACCAGAAAGGCTGGACAAAACCATCAGAACACATGGTGTTCAAATATCTACAAAATGTATCCTAGACCAAAATAAAAACACTGGGAGAAAGAGGGTCCCCTTGTCTCTATCCCTGGACCGATTTAAAGAAACCATAGCTCCTCCCCATAAATATAATTGAGTACTATAGAGACCTAATAGACATAAAGAAAAGATCAACCACCCTCTCAGAGAACCCCATACATCTCAGGACTCTGATGATGGAACATCACTCTAACCTATCATAGGACTAGTCCATGTCCAACTTAACGACAATGTTTAAACCCATGACTTTCTTGTTGATATCACCCAAAATTTACTAGTCCAAGCCGATTGCGGATTGAGTGGACCTGCCTTGAATAAAACCTTGTTACCCATCTGATATCCACATAGGGAGGTATCCTGAAATTCTGTTGTTGATGATGGTAGCAAGAACATTGTAGGCGAAATTGCACATGATGATCGATCTGAATTACTTTAAAGAGGATGGGTCTTTGACTTTAGGGTCGAGAATAAGTGTGGTGAAACATGCCACCTGGGGTAAATAGCCTCTGCCAAAGTAGTCCTGAACACACTACACCATATGATGCTTGATGAAATCCTAAGAGATGCGGTAAAAGGATCCTGAAAAACCATCGGGGTCGGGGGCACTCTCCGAGATGAGAGCCGAGACTTCCTTCCAAACATCTTGTTCATCTGTAACCCTTTATAAGACTCCATTAGTATCATGGGAAACCACCTGAGGGATGGGGTCAATGAGATCCGAGTGACCTACTGGGTAACAATCCTGCATGCAAGGGGTAACATCCGCAAGTAGGGAATGGAAACGCCTTGCGGCCATACCTCCCACCACCTGAGGGACATTGGAGGAGGAAACATAATCAAGGAGAATGTTTGGATCCATGGACCGCTTCCTTTCCATGGTGCATGCATGAAGGAAATCTGTGTTTTTTTACCCTCTGTTATCCAAGACACCTGTGACCTCTCCCAGGCACATTTTTCTTTCTCAAAAAGCAGGTCCGCACGCCGATTTTTCAAAATGCCAGGGTATCTAAAAAAATCGTCATCCCAATGCAATTTTAACCTATGCTCATTCTGTTCAATATTGGATTTAAGAGTATCCAGGTCTTGGAAGTGAGGAGGGTTAGAATTCTCCCTTAAACAGAGATCCTCTTTCATCATTCGAAGACAGTTATGAAATCCAACCCTAGAATTCACGGCCAAAGGTCTTTCCCACGACGACCGCGCCATAAAGAGGGAATCAGGGTCACCATCCCAACATCTTGTATAAAAAAATCAATCATGCCAAATATTAGAACCATCCAGGCTAAGGAGAAGGGGGGACTGATCCGAGATAGCACGAACTTAATGCTCCACCTTAGTAGTAGGAAAGGAAGAGATAAATTTCATGTTATCAAAGCATCGGTCAAACAGACTCCACATTCGTCAAATACCCTTCTGGTTAATATACCAAGTGTATTTATCTCTTGAAAATTTGAGGTCAAGAAAACCAGCTCGAGCCACAATGCTCGCAAAAGCTTTCCTATCTCATAAAGAGAAAATGCCTCCACCTTTTCTTTCTTGAGGCTCAAGGATGAAATTAAGATCTCCACCAAAGATCCATGCCTCATGACCAGTTTTGAGGTCAGAAAAATCTTTCCAAAGAGGATCCCTATCCTATAGATCACACTTTCCATAAAAAAAGACATTAAACAGGAAGATATACCATGACTGACTTTCATGGAAATTTTCTGATTTGAAACTGCAACCCTATGTACTGACACCGACAGAATCCAGAACAACCAAATGTGTTGGTTAACTAAGTCCCCATGCATGCAGTGTCGAATCCCAAGCTTACATGAAAAATCACGAATTATTGACTGTTGTTGTTTGTGTTCCAGTATCCACGTATTTGATTTTGGGATGTTATGTATATTTTATGTCCTAATTTTCTAAAAGTATAAACCTAAAAATGATCATCAATGTGTAAAAATATAATTAATTTTCTGAACTCAAGAATGTGTTATGGTGTAAAGATAGTTCCTAATTGTTTATGATAATTTAACTCCATTATTTTTATTTTAACACATAGTAAATAAATTTCTAACACAACCAAAAAAATGATTTTCTGTTTCAATTTAAATTTCAGCAAAAAAACTAATTTTGACTTCACTATATTATATATACATATATATGATTGAAAATATGGAATCCGTTTTTCTTATATCCATTCATATATTTGGTAAATTTTAATTTAAAATTAATCATACCAATGTGTCATGAAAATGAATTTTCAAAAAGATAATGTTTAAAAGTTTACAGTGTTTATTAATTAAAAATTCATTATATAAATTCCTCTAATGACCTAAATTCAATTAATATATATATATGTGTGTGTGTGAAATAATTTTACTTTTATTGCCAATTTAAAATATTTATTTATTTTATATATAATTAAAATAAAAAATACACATTCAATTAAAATTCAAAAATTTTCATTATACATCATAAAATTAATCATTTCATGAAAATATCACATATTTAGCATAAGATAAATTTTATATTATTATTTTAAAAAAGTTATTCAATTTTAATGAATATGTTTTCTCGAAAATGGAAAAAATTATTTCTTAATTATTTTTGGAAAGCATGCCAATTCACACTGTTAGAGAATATTGTTATTTATGAAAAAATTTATTTATAATTTAAATGATTCATATTTTATTTATAATAAATAGATAGCCATATCATTCATATTTATTTTATTATAATTCGTACCCCCAAATTTAAAATCTAGTTTAAAATGATAAAATATATTTCAGTTCATTAGGCTCGATGTTGTGTGTTCCACATGCTATTGGGGATATTAAATTTAAATATATATATATATATATATATATATTGCTTATTTAAATTCTGTGTTACTTTTCACATACAATATTATTAAATATTTCATATTTTTTAATGTTGATGTCTTACAATCTCCCGAGATTAATAAAATACTTCATCATAATTTAAACATGACAACGATAAACAGTGGCTTGATATTTGGGAGTTCAACTAATAAAAAACTCACAACATAAAAGTGTTAATAAAATAACTTGTTAATAAGATATAAAATGAATATAAAAAATTACATTTTGAATAACACATAAATATTTTCCTAATTAAGATAGAACTATTTGATATTAATTATATATACATAGAATAAATGCATAAATAATTATAGAGTGAGATCAAGGTCATTGGTCACATTTATGTGAATGGTTAGTGGAATGTTAAAATCATAAAAACTATAAATCAACGATTATTTAAAAGAACACCTGAATCATTATATATGAATGAAATACGATGTTTTTTTTGTCAAAATCATGCTACTAATAATAATGAATTATTTCACTCTCTAATAATATAGGGAAATAGACTTAAATGATCCATTTCTATTTTATAAGAATAATTTCATCTAATGGTTGAGCTTTGTATAATATCAAATTAAACTCTTAAAATATCGAACTAATATCCCAAATTGAGTCTTTTATGTTTGAAGAACTAAAATTTACATTTAATATAATGTATGATCTATAAAATATTGAAATTTCGTTATTTTAGTCTCTAACTATTTTAAATACTGTGATGGTTAGCCCAAGTTATCAAATATAATAAATTAATATATAAACCATAAAATTCATATAACTCTTTTATTGTTAATATTTATTTCAAAAATATTTTATACAAAAATGGAAATTAACAAAGATATCACGTAGGTCAGTGGTGTGTGATAAAAACATACCATCATTTTCTCATGAGATTATGCCCTATGGGCTTCAGTAAATTAAATTTCATGTCACCCATCCTGTGGTTCATCCCTATTCTATAAAATAAATTAATAAAATTCATATAACATTCCCAAAATATAGAATAAACATATTTTAAATTAAATTTGTAACTAAATAACCTTGTTTCTATAGTTTTAAAAACAACTTATTTTTCAAAAACATAAATAATATAATCATTATGTTATTTTTATTTCATTATTGATCAAATTAATCATAAATATTATAAATATATTTTAATGTATTCATATAAAATGAAAAGGATTTTTTTATAAAATAACCATTCCACTTAAAATTTTACAAACCCAAGTTGTTTTATTGCCATAGATTTCTCCAAAAATAACCTTAATCATCATATAAATTCACAACATAAAACCCTAAAAAAGTTTTTTCAAATACATTTTACTTATTATCAATAATAAAATCATAAATATATGATGGTATCCATAGCCCTAATGTTAATGAAGGCACATATTATCCAATAATTTAACAGGATTATTTGTCATTTTATAATTTTTGCCACCCTAACAACATTTATATGAAAACTAAAATAATTTTATTAATGATCCTGAAAAAATAAATGATTCATTGTTTTAATATCCACATCGGTCCTTACATGGTCTAGGTTTGATCCATAAGAAGAGGTCATTGAATTTTACAATTCCCAGGTTCTCTATAACTAAGACAATGAAATATAAATATATCCCTGGGCTGTGATTTATTTCCTTCCATCATAATAATTTTTTTAAATTTAATGCTTTATATCCTTACATTTCCACAGAAAACAATTTTTACCACTTCATTGAGACACTTACCATATTACATCTTTCCTCATTTTATGCTTTATTGAAATAGGTCCATATTTCCTACACTATTTCTATAACATGATGTCTTATCGAACTCCATTATTGTCTTTATTTGTGAGTTTTGGACATGGTTATGGTATATTTATTTTTTCAAATATTGGAAAAATTTATTTATAGGAGTCACAATTTTTATCTTTAATGATATAAATACAATAAAATATATTTGAAAAATTTCTTATTGAAAACATCCCTTTTATTTTTAAGATCAATTATTAAAACAAAAATTTCTTATATAATTTTAAAAATAGGTTTCCCTCAAGAAATTTTGGGAAAAAATATTTGAGTTTTTATATCCTTTTCATGGACATGAAAAATTGAAATTATTTTCAAACCATACATGCTAAAACCAATATTTCAATACATTTTTAATAAAATCAAAACAAAGAATTGTATTGAAAATTATATTATGATTACGTTAATATTTTTTAAAAAAGTAATATTATTTAATGTTTTCCTATATTTATAAATATGATTATAGATAAAAAAATTTGAAATAAGTTCTGAACAAATTTTTTAAAAGAAAACTATTGTCCCACAAAAATGATAATTGAATTCATAATTATCTAAAAATATATTCTCAAAAAATTTATCTAAAAATAGTTTATGTGTTATTATTAATGAACACTATACAGAATAACCAAATGGGAATAAAATAAAATAGAATTATTATAATATTATTATGTCGTTCCCTCAAACAAAAATTTAAGAATAAAGATTCTTGATTGTGATTAGATTTGGAGATAAACCATTACAAAGGCTGTAACATTGTTGTGAGAATAAATTAAAAAATATATTATGTCTATCACAAATTAATCCAAATTTATAATATAAAATAATTAATATATAAAAAATAAATACCCATTTAATTATATAATGTCAAAGATGATGAGGTTGTAATATAACCCAATGAAAAGATACTAATTTATGAGATTCATTACACATGGTAACAATTTTTTAAAATATCCTTAGATGATATAACTGACATTAAATCTCAAAATAAAATAAATAATTTTATATTAATGATATTAAAAATAAAATGGGTATTGTATACACCACATAAAATAAATGGGTGCATAACATACATATTTGGATCGATGAAATGTAATTGAGACAGATACCCTTATCCCACACATCATTTTGGATGAATTTTATTTATCCTATTATATAGTATCTTTAAACATGACATTAACTTATTATATAACCATATTAATATTTATAATTTCATTTATTATCCATTTACAACATCTTTTCACATATTCATTATTACTTTTTCATTATTTTATTATTTCAGGTGTCAATTGCATTATTTTATCATTCATGCTTCATTATCCAAGTTAAGGTTCTTTTGAAGAATATATAGTTCCATTAGAATAAAAATAATAATAATTAAATAATTATCATATTATTACTTAAATTATACTTTTAAATAAATCATTAATTTTGGTTATGAGAAATTATGTGTGTTACATTCATGGAGATGATAGTTCAAACAAACACAAGATTAATGTTTCCATTTTTCCATTATCATTTTGGAATGACGGTATATAAGATTTTATATTTAAATAATTATAATAATATCGTAAATAAAATAATTTCTCTTCAACTAATCTTATATTTAACTTCAATGTGTTTTGGTGATGAAGACATGGTAACATTACATTGTGACCACCATTTTTATTATATATATGAACACTGTTATTATTGTTATTTTAAAGAGTAAAAATGATATATTATATTTAAATGATGATAAATATATCATTAATATCGTAACTACTTTATTTATATAGAATATATTTATTATCATTATAGTTATTACATATTTTGAAAGTTATTAGTGGGAAAACTAATCACGTCGCTTCACGAAGGGATTGTTCACCGTAAACATGAAGGGATGATTCCACATTACCTATGGAAGGGAAATAAAAAAACAAACATATTATATAAATATAAAAATAATTAATTATTTTCTAAATATCATTTATGTAATTTATTTCCACCATCATCACCATCTATGATGTATTTTAATGGAAAAATGAATGTCATCGGTTCACGATGTAATTGTCCACTGTACAGACGAATGATGATTTCATAACCCACTTTGTGGAAGTGTGTATGGTTAGCAGAAACTAAAATAACATAATAAACTAAATTATATAGAATATAATGATTTTATTATATCTTTATTTTTTATAATAATTTTAGTATATGGATGAAGAAAAAAAAATTCTTGTTGATGAACTTTACCATTCATTCACGTAAACACATTATTTTTTCATCAAGAGTCTCAATATAGTGGATTTATTACCAAAATAAGGATTCATGGATGATATAATTTAATTTTAGAAGTTATATTTTATGGGATGATAAATGGTGTGAACATGTGAAGAAGATAGGGTGATGGAGGCCTTTTAAAAATGAGGAGACTGTAAAAGATTAATTTTTTTAATAATGGTGTACCATCATTGTTCGTATGAAAATGGATAAAAATAAATTAGTATTGGTAATTATACCAGATATCATTTAAATATGTCATTAAAATATATTTTATCATGTTTTTTGGATAATTAACCGTTATATTTTTATTTTGACCCTATTAAATCCAATTTTACGGTTACCATAGTAATTATTTTTTAGTGTTTTCAATTTTCCTTTTTGTAAAAAATTATGTTAATATTATTTTATAATATAATTAATTATGATACCAAATATTTAATAAATTTTCCCAGATTCCATTTTCATAAGTGGGAAATTTTTATTTAATATTAATCATTTAGAAATGATGAGAAAATAAGTTTTCAAAGAGAAAATGGCCAAATTTTTAAAATGTTTGTAAATAAAAATTAATTATAAATAATATTCCAATGAAATAAATTGGAATAATTGATATATTATATACATATTATTTTGTTTAAACCAATTTAAAATATTTTATTACGTTATATATATGTTAAATGAAAAGGTATTTTTCAATTATATTTCAGAATTTATATCTACTTAGCAGAATATTAATCATTATAAAAATAAAAAATATAATCTAATTATATGTTTGATATTATTATTTCAAGTATTATTATCATTTTATAATGTATATTTATTATATTTATGAATAAATAATTCTTCATAATGTGTTCATAACTGAATAATCTGTCCTTTAAAAAAATAATGATTTTCAGAAAACAATCACTTCTTTTTTAAATCATTCTTTTTTATATTCTATAGAAATCCATTATTTACAATTTTAATTCTAAAATACTCATACCCACTAATTTAATGGGTGTATTATAGTGGTATACATTATTACTGTTCATTTTGACTCATGTTTTCATGTTGCACAAGCATTCAAAGAGATTACATTTTAAGAAATATATAATTTTGGTTATTTATTATACTTGTTACGTATCACAAATAGTATAGAATAAAATACTATTATATTAGAGTTTCATAGCATTACATTCCCCGCATATTAAATAAATTTATTCCACATAATTAAATCTTGATATTGGCAATCAAGGGTTTGATATATGATAATTTTTATATCAAAAAATGAAAATTCCCAAATGTTTAATTAATAATCCTCTTACTAAGATAAAAAATTGATGTTTAAAAGTTCATATGGAATGTAAAATAGATAGGTTTCTATATAGTATAAAAATTATGGCATGTTATTATATTGAGTTGGAATAAAATCATAAATAATTATATAGTTTGATTAAGGTCATTGGTCACCAGAATTTGAAACATAAATGTAATGTTAAGGTAATCAAAACAAAAAATCTGTGATTATTTAAAATACAACAGGATACACTGGATATTAAAGTAATAATATATAATTTTTTTCATTATTCTTTTCCAAGTGATGATGAATTATTTTACTCATTATGAATATAATGAAATATAAACACTTGATACTTTTTTGTTTATAATAACAATTTCATTCCATGGTTGTCCAACGATAAATTTTGAATTAATCATTTACGAAAAGAAATTATTATAAAAAAATAAATTTTTAATGAAGAACAACATTTCCATTTTAAGATTTTTTAATATATATAAAACTATATAAATTTTATATTCCTATCTCTAACTATTTTTGAATACCAATATGGTTTCCCCATCTTGTCTAATATAATAAATTAATCTATAAACTTCAATTGTAACACAATAGGTTAATCATTAATATATAATTATAAAATGGCATAAAAAACAACAACATATTAACCAACATATTATGTAGGCCATTATTTATTTCAAAACTATAATCTATTTCAGTCAAGTGTACATGCCTTGCAGTCTTTGCTGGATGCAATGGGTTACCACCCATCATGTATGTTTAACCTTTATTCAAAAATATATTATTATAATTCAGATAATGTTCTCTATAAATATTATGGAAATCCTTGAAATAAAATTAATCTTTAAATAAAAACATTAATTTGGTTCTTAATAGAACCATTTTTTAGTTATTCTCAATTACTCTTAATTTAATTTTCTTAAAATTTCATTGTTGATCATATTAACCCTAATGGTCACCTATACCTCTAAACATGTGTCCATAAAATGTTAATGAATTATACCTCCAATAAATTTTCATAGAAACTTATAATATTTTAATTGGTTATATTTCCATAATTTTCACTCAAAATAATCCTAAATTGTATAATCAAATCCATACGACTTAAGAAATGTGTGTTTAGGACAAGGAAATTATGATCAATCATAAAATAAAAACCCTTTAATGATATCCATAACTGTTATGTAATTTAAGACACACATGAAAAAAAACTAAACAATCATTCGACATTTAATAATTATTATGAAAAATATCATTAGTAAAAAATTCATTTTTAAATTTAATTCATGAATAAAAATAAAAAAAATAACTCACCTCTATTATTTCCAGAAAAGTAATTACCCTATATTGAGATTATCATATAGAATATGGAATTTAAATAGATAACACCCATCTTTCCTACATTAATGAAGATGATCTATAAATAGATCAATAAGATGATATCTATTTCCTTCCATTATACGCCTGAATTTTCCATTGATTTTATTTTCATTATGTACCTCCGTTATACACATGTTGAATTTTACCGTTTCATTAAGACATATTCATGAGTGTCCCTTAATATATTTAATACGTGAAGGAAATCAATAATTATTTTCTCCATGGTAACAATCACTTGGGAACAAGGATGACACAATCATTCAATTCATTTGTAATCCTAGGTGTTGTGTGTGGTATATGTAATTAATAATATTTTGGGAAAAATGATTAGACATAATCACAATAACATTTCAGCTAAGAATCATCCCATTTGGTTTCTTGTAGTAATTTTCATTTCCATAATATTCAATGATAAAAAAGAATACATTGTGTTTTGGTCATTGAATAAAAACAGAAATTATAGTTTTAGAAATAATAATAATAGTTGGAAAACTATATAATCATTTAAAAGATGAATAAATAATGACACCCATTTTTTAAATCTATGAAAACTTATGTTTATCCTAAGTCATTCTTTTCCAAAATATATTCACAGACATCATGAATATTTGAATGAAAATTTCAATTATCATAATAATATGTCATGGGAGAGTCAAACAAGGTGGTCATTAAGGCATGTTGTTCTATTGAAGGTAATGATCGAGTGACTCCCAATATGAACTAATTGATTTTTTCTTGCTTAGGCATATCAATGACAAAAAAACGTCCTCATGTAATATCTATAAATGGATGTATTACATGGAAAAAAAACAAAATATCTACTTTTAAATGATATAGTATGTTCGTCTATACATATCCATAAATTAAATCACATGGTTATGATCCATAATACTGGTTTTATAAAATGTAGTTCCCAGTGTTTATTTACAAATTACCATATGATACCAACTATAGAAAACAGGACACTAATATCTCAGAGTTATTTTGGGAATATGATACTTGGAATTAAATATCAAGGGACAAATAGTATAGTGTTCATGGTAAACCGAATACATACAGGATCCCCATATTACATTTGAAAACATAAATTAGACATTTTTTTGACAATATTATCGTTTCCTCTAGCATATCCTCTCATATCATTCATAGTACAATTCTTCAATTCCTAGGAAAGGAAACCAATAAGGGAAAGCTCCAATCATTAATAAGGGTTATGTAATTTGGGAGATATGATGAAGAAATTATCCCAATCTATTATCTACTCAACATACCAATCTTCGGTTTCTGCACATCCTCGTGTCTCCCTCACAACAATCCACATTAATGTTTCCACACATGTCTTCCTTCTAATTCTTCATGACCCTCCTTCCCCCCTTTCGCTCCTATATTATCCATCCCACTCCTGCTCCCACTAGAGTTTTAGCTTATCACGACCTACACTCCCTACAAACCCCCACCTCTTTCAAGCTTTTTCTCCCGGTTATGCTGCACTCCATCGTTCTCCTAATTTGACAAGATCCTTCTCATTACTTAACAACATTTTTCTATAGTCTTCCTTCTCTTACACGGGCTCAGTTTTCTCCTCATTCTAGGGTTTCAGTTATCCTGATATCTGGATTCCCCAATCTCGGTACTCCAATAACAACCCCATCACCCTGTCACCCCGTCACTGCTATTCATCTATCCATCTAGCGCACTCCTGGGTCCTTATCTCTATCATCACCTGCTCCCCATCTCATGGAGTAATCATCTCCTCCCATTCTCGAATCTCTTCTCTAGCCTCGATTCCTCCAGCCAAAATTTACCACATAAAATCAGTTCCTCTCGTTGCCTCCAATTTCTGTTTCATCTTAGACAAAGAATAATAACACATCTACTGCTACTATTTGTTCCATCCTTTAGACCTAGGTTTTGTTCGTCTCCTGTCTCCCCCCTCTACCTCCACAACAACCCTTAGCAACTTCGACTTCACCACCTCCTCCTTTGACATCTTCGTATTCGGATCCTTCACCTCCTCTGATTCTATAGCTGCGACCAGGAATTGCATTGAATTTAATTCTTCAACCAGATGACACTGTTGGAATCATATAATGGTCCTTTTAAAATTATTTGTGTTAGATTCTCTCATTTGGAAGTCACGGAGCTCTGAATCAGCTAACGGCTCAGCATTGTAACCCATTTATCGGCTCCCTAAACATCCTTAACTAATTTTAACATTATCAATAGATGTTATATTTATTTGTGGTTTCATGGAACCATAATGAAGATTCAATTCATAGTCTCTAGATCCCATATATAGTGCCCAAGATTGAATTATTTGAGCATATTCATCAATCTTAATTGAAACTAACAATTTAATCAGTATTTTGTGATTCATATCTTCAAATGAATTTAGTATGATGTTATCCATTGAGGCTAACACCCAATAACAATGCTGATGAAAAATACTAGATTCAGGTTTCATCACCACCACCTTTTCCTATACATAAATGTTTTTACATGAATCTTATGCAAAACTGTTACCATATTTTTCATGCAGAACTATTTCCAGAATGCTTTTGATAACCAAATATGTTGTTACAGATATTTTTAGTTACCATCTCAATGTATTTTTTTAGTGGAATATTTTAGGTGAACATACATTCATATGGTCCTAACATTTGCACAATTTTTTTTATATGGATTATACATAATTGTTTCTAGAGTATTTATATGTATGTTTTTTCAGATTACTCATATATAACTATTCTTTCATTCCTTAGGCAAGTGTTTCCCAAGTCATCGTACCTAATTTTTTTACAGCATGCATATGCATAACGATTTCTGAATTATTGATGCATAATTGTTACTATATTTATTATGATGACTATAGTAGGTTGATATGGATGCTTTCTTACCTACATTTAGTTTTTAATGAATTAATCCATGTAGGATAAGAGGTTACATTACATAATACATAAATTTTAATCATCAATTATGTTTCTAATTTTATTTTTTCATTGTTCTTCATGTTTTTAAGAGTAGGCAACGTAATCATGGAAGAATATATGATTCTGTAATAGTTGAACATGTGGGAATGGTAGCGATGCCACACTTGATATAGGTAACTAAGGATATCACAACATCACTAATTAATATTTCAGTTGTGATTTATTTTATTGCATGTAAAATATTTGACAATTGGATTTTTCATGATGTTTTGATGCCTTGATCATAATATCTACATATTTTTATTAATGACCTGTTTGACATCATTTTTTGAGAACTAATTTTTCCATAATGATTCTATAAAAACGATTTTTACAATATGATGTGCCTATAATTTATCAAGTTTTTACTAGAATTGATCATAACTAGGTTACTACTTTTCTTAATTTCTCTATTTTAATTTATTGAAACCAAACACCACTTCATTGTAATATTAATTTTTTCAATGGTTGTCATGAAGATAAAAGTCGTGAGTAATTAGGAGTGTGTTGCAATAGTGACACTGGATTTATTACAATAGGTACAACTACTTACTATACTCAATTATACGTTCTTTATCTTCATTGAGTGTTACTTTCATGACATCATTGGAACAAACAGAACATCATTTTTTCATGTCATTATAATTTTTTATATTATTAATACATTCAATGCATTTATTATTCTCTATTGGTTCTTGTTAAGAATCTGATTTCCGATTATATGATTTTAATTTTCAATAAAATTTTGTACTTATTCCTTAATTTCATGTCTTTTTGTAGAAATATATGTTCATTGTCTTTGATGATGATGATTCATTTAAAATAAATGGTTTGACGACTCATTACTCTTTGTAAAAAACAAGCAATTCCAATGTATTAAATCTCCCTAAATGAATGAATATATAAACCAAAAGACTGAAGAATGAAATTTAAATTTCTTGGTTCAATAGAGAGGTAACAACCAGAAGTTAATGTTTCGGTTCTATTCAAATTACCAATTCATTTTTTATTTACAGAAGGAAATCTTTATTTCAGTTCAAGAAATATTTTCAGAATAATTTTTTCCATAGTTTTTTAGTTTCTGAAGACTATACACACAACAGATTACACGAGTTTGTTTTTCACCATTGTTCAATACTCAATCACTATGATGAGAACATATAGTATAGGGGATTTTTTGTAGCAAGTATTGAAAGAAAAAATGGATGGATATTATTTAAATTGATTTCCTTTACAATGTCTCAGAATGAAACATCATGTACTATTTACAGAGGTGCTCATATTTTTTTTGAAATGTAACATGATATTAGAGGATTTTCTATTATTTTTATGTTATTTTATAAACTAGAACCTTCTTTTTCATAACTGACCCTTATTTTTGGAAACTACCACTTCTCTAGAGTAAATATTTATGTAAAATTTCATAATCTCTATACTAAAACTGAATTCAACTTCAAAGATATTCCACTGTAATAACATATTCAATCGCTCAAAAGTACTTCCTTCTAGAGATTTTGGGACAATTTTCTCTGCCTAGTGTCTCTGCTTTATATAAGATATCATTACTGGATAAGGGTGTTGTTTTTCACTCAATTGGATTAAATCATATTGGATTTTAGAACTTCTGGGTTGTGAGTCAACGGATACGGGATGTCTACTTGTGTTAGCAGGTCCCCAAGGGCTTTACAGTGTGAAATAGATTTTTTCCTATTTGTGAAGACTGTTTGGGTTTTAATTCCATGATGTTTTGTAACACGATTTCATTGTTTTTTCTGGTTTATTGGATGTTTTAGCTTGCTATCACTAGAAAATGGATTTCTCACCCAGTTCAGTGATCTGCATTGAGGTTTTAATGCTATCCTATAGTTGCTACCCGGTTTTGTTTGATGATGTGTTTTTTCTGTATCCTAGGAAGCTTAATCCACTGGAATGACCTTTATTTTATGATTATCAATTCGAATGATTTATGGAAGTTCATATATGTCTTCATTAGGGTTCGGTTTTGAATAATTGTAATGGTTTTCATTGTACACCAGCTCCTGTATAGGCTTCCTGGAATGTATTTTCCACTGGTATGGCCTCTTTTTTAAGTTTCACTTATTCCTTCTGGTAATGCAAGACTATAATTGGGTAGTTCATGACCTACATGTATAAGTAGTTATTATAGTGTGAATTAATTTCACTCATGACTATGTGCTTTTAAGACACTTATTCATTAATACAAATGTTTTAGTACCATGTTTGCAATTAAATTATTTAATCTTCGATAATTATGAGTTGTTAATTTATTTTTTCTAACATGTTTTATTCTACTGATGGCTAGGTTAAATGATTTTTGGGAAAGGTATTATTTTAAATGTCCATTTTTCATATACATGTTATTCATCATACACAGTTGGGTGACCTATGTATTGTGAAACCCGCTATTCATTTTATATTTTTCATTATCCATTTTTAAAATCCATTATTATATGAATATTCCTATTCTATTTAGAATATTTGTGTAATGAAAATTCTATATACTACGTAGATTCACAGCACATGTGCTTCATATGAATATATCATATCTAGAACATCCATTATCAATATCTATTATATACAATATTTGTCTCCATCCATTTATTTTCCAGGTCTTTAGTAAAAAACCCTTTGCATGAGCTTCATCTTTTCATTTATTTTATATAGTAATTATTTTTATAATTTAGTTGATTGAAATTAGTATCTTTCTATTATAGTATATATTGGGAAATATACTATTTAACTGGATCTTCATACAACATACCTCAGTCATTGAATACCTATTTCTATGTGAAATAGTTTTATCTATCTCCACCCCCGGCCTGTTTTTCATGACATAATGTATATTAACCCTAACTTTTATGGAACACTTTTTTTATCATATTCATTTTTTATCTTTTTTTTATCTTTGTCCGGGAATGGCTGATGTTAGACACTGATAAATACTTTATAAAAATAATGAGCTTGGAAGGTTGAGTGAAAATCATAAGTTAAGTCTATAACAACTCATGAAAGGATTTATAAATTACAATGTTATAGATCTAACACCCGTGTGCGAACACATAGAACCAATCTCTAATGATATAATATATATTTTCGTGGAAGGCTAAGATTGGGATATTGATATGTGATTTTAGAGGAAAATTTGGGTTGCTAGAATCAGCTCTATCTGTGGTACTTCACGCATTGTCCAAAATAGTTGTTTCTTTGTTTTTATTCACACTGTTTTTGGTTTATTGTATTGAAAATGTTTTGTTTTATTTTTTATCTAATTGTAGTTGGAAATGATTCATGTTGAAATACTGGAAATTTTTTATCCACATCAATTTTACAATTATAGTTTAAATCATGTAAATTGTATTATTATTATCTTGACTTTTTCTATCTAAAGTCATATGATAGATAGACTACATAACTTTCAATTCACTTTTTCTTTTTTTCACATGACATCTTATATTTTTATTCATTACATTCTACCATTACATCTGATGCTCACGACACCTTTTTTATGTGTAGATGGAAATTATATCCCAATGCCTTAATAATAAATCAGTTCTTAAAAAAAATATGAAAACTTTTCTCACTACAACAGGTAAGCACCTAAGTGAGCGCGTGAAAGTTACCAATTGTTGTAAGTAATTGAACTGAGGTATTTTGGTAATTTACGATGAACCATATTAGAATTTTAATGCTTTAATGACATATATCCATGGTTTCTTTATGCTATGTTTATTATAAGTATACCCAATTATCAGAACCATGTCTATGACTATTTATGGTTTTCAACTTCCAAAAATTGCAATGATTTATTATTGTATTTTTTATGCAAAATATTTATGCTTTTATGTATTATTTAGGTTGCAACATTTTTAATACCGTTTCTTCTAAGTTTTTATTGATATTTTTGTAATTATGTTTTTTAATGATTATTTATCAATACCCTAAAAAATTCATTTGCATAGTTATAGTGTTGTGCATCGTACTAGAGGAGAAATTTTATATACTAAATATAGCTTATTTAATGGTTACGTTTCACTTTCCCATGATCCCATGTCACCCAAATACTCTTAAATTTACCTCCATGCCCTAAAAAACCTGCATCCCACTCATGGTGATTATTTACCTCGGGTTTACTATGGTTCCTCCCTCCTCGCAGACCCCCCAATCCCGTTGTTATTCACGATTCTCCTCCCCATCAAATAGCCCCTCTACCCCGTGCTCCGGCTCCAAGTGATACGTCGTCTGCTCCTCGGCCATCGGCTCCTCTACATTCAGCTCCTTTGCCTCTTAGCGTCATTGGCTTCCCTCTGTGATGTATTTACCTTACCATGGTTTTGTCTCCACCACCATCGGCTCCTCCACGTTCAGCTTCCTCGCCTCATAGCTTCATAGGCTTCCCGCTGTGATATATTCCATTTCCTATTGATCCTGCTACCATTTCACCTCCGCCAGTGCTCCTGTGATTCACACTCCCACTGTTCCCTCACCCGTTTCACACCCACCACGATTACTACGAATCTTTCTACCATTACCCCTCTGGATCCCCTCTTATAGTTCACTCTGTTGTTACCTCTCCTGGTATACACATAGGGTTGTCACTCACATTTCCATTCCCATCGCCAGTACCCACAAAACACCAAAGTCATCTTCGTCGCTAATTTTTCCAACATGTACCATGGTTCATCATCCAGAATACCCTCATCTTCTAATATGTTTCACTCAGCTCCAACTCTGTCAAAGAATTTCATTCAAAAACCCTCTAGATTCACTATATCACATTCCCAAATTCCCCCAAGATTGTGATCTCTATCATCATCTACAGTTGTCCGTTGTTTCTACTTAATATAATTTCGTCCGATGTGATGCTCTCTTGGTAATAGGTATGTTCTCTTAAATCGTTGAAATAATCTCCTCTTCAATTTTCTGTATTTCCCTTCACATAAAACTTTTTCATATGTTATTATAGTAACTCTGTTTTTCTGATTCTAAAATTAGGGGAACTATTTCATTATGTTATCTAGTATTTATTCACCAATTCATTATTTGAATAATGTTATGTAAAATGAAATATTATCCATGCTCTGTACATTGATTCTTCATTTCATGATAATTAAAATGTTGACTAATGACTTAAAATGTTTTATTTGATTCTGGTATCCATATCACAAAATCAGGAATTTCAAAGTAATGGTATCAACGATTCCATGTAATTTTCACTCACTACTATTTCTACATCCATTTAAATAATGTTTCATTTATTTTTTTGTTGTTTGACATCAATATTTGTTTGATATATATTTTTGTGTCATCATATATGAAATCATTGTTTCATGTACTTTTTTTATCTATATTTTTTTCTACTATCTGTTATTAATATTTTTTTAATAATGATTACTCAAATTATTAGGCTTTGTCATTTCATTTTATAAATATATAATGAAAATTTGATTATTTTTGGCTAATATATTTTTTAAAAAGTAACACTAACATAAATTAAACTCCTATAGTATATATTCTAACCAAACCTTCCTTCATTTTTATGCTATATTTCATTGTGCTTAATGTCACTATAGGCTTATAATATTTGAGGGATTTAACTTTTAAATCCCATGTATTATTTTGCATTTAGATTTTCTTTTCATAATTAATTATCTTGAATTTCTGAACATCAAACACTAACTATCCATGAATATATATATATATATATATATATATATCAAATTTTTTTAATGGTGGAAACATTGTATAAATATCTAAAAAGGTATGTCATTTCATTTTATGTTTTTTTATTTTACTTCAAGTGTTTTTTATTCAAAATTTTTTGTTATTAAACACAATTTTTTTATACATTTTTTAATATTAACAAATTTGAAATATAATTTTTTCAACTCCAACTATATATATTGTTTCCCATAATTCCTTTATTGTATATAGAATCTTTATTTGATCTTAATATATTATGTTGGATTATATTATCTACCATAGAAAAATCATATTGTTTAATCTATTGTTATATACCATCTATCAATGATTTCTATCATTCAACTCCTACTAAACTCTATTTATTTGAGCTTATTATTGTTTGAAATACTTCTATATATATTGTTTCCCCTTGCCAATTCTATTTAAAAAACAATAATTCTCATTATATAGTTAGAAATATGGACCACGATGGTACATTATATTTCTGAACACATACTACATCCAAGTGTATTTTTTATTGTAATGTTTCTTAAAAAATATTAGAAACATTGTGATGTCTTTTTATATTTGGGTTGACAATAATGTAAACATGACATTATGTTTCTATATCCAGGTTACGAGTACATATGTTTCAAACATTTAGTATTCCCTTCATTGATATTGACAAGGAGTTTTCAATTCATTGAAATTTCATTTAAACGGGATTCTATATGAGTTTCTTGAACAGACAAGGTTTGTCTAAGTTTTGAGATCTACACATAAATGTCATTTGGTTTTGACTACCAGGCATTATTTCCTGTAACATAATTGATGCTGTTATCTTTGAAAATATTATTGGTGTGTGTGACTGAATCAGTTCTGGTGTCGGCCTACACAATTCATGTCATATAGAAATGGTATTTGGGAATGATATCATACACTATTAGATATGATATTTTATATCATCTCATTGACATATATGGATTTTATATCCCATAAAAATGTATTGATTTTAGGATCACTAAATCCTAGTAAATCCATTTTTAATTTTTATCATTTAAATTTTAGTATGATGAAATACCAATATCCTCCTAAACTATAATGATTTGAGGCTCAGGGTTGTTTTTTATTTCACTATTATACCAAATTTTATGTTACTCACTATTTGTACACTTTTTGATCATTGAATGATCATTTTAATGGTGATTAATGAGTTTACACGTCTTCTTTAAATTACTTTTATTTTTCGTTGTCACCAGTTTTTGAATGAAATTGTATCATAGATTCAAGGAAATTCTTCTGATATATTTTTTTAATAATTAAAATTTAAATTTTTTCCACTTATTATACTTAAATAGTTTGTGAAATTCAATCATTATGTTATTAAGGAGGCACTATAAATTCAATGAGTAAATATTTGCTAATGGATTCAATGTCTTCTTGATGGTATGGTTGAATCCTGCTAGAAGGTTTGATTGTAAAGCATTCATTATGTTTTTCATTTCCATGATTTATTGCTTTTTGAAGAATTTGGATGCTCATTTTTTCAATCGTTCTTTTTGTTTCTGTAACCTATTTAGATAGGTTTGTGGGCATGTTTGGAATCATTTTTTATATGTATAGTGAACATCATCACTTTTCATCCTCCCTTGTATGATGAAATTTATCAATATATAATATAATTATTTATATTATTTTGCCTATTATTGAGGTTTTTAGAATCAGTTCAATAGTTTTATCATTGTTTTCAAATAGGACAATTGATTATGTTGTTTGAGTTCTCAAACTACAAATGGTGATATGTGATTCATAATTTTTTGTCTCCTCCTATTATTTGTATTTTGGAATCCATGAAGCATGAGATAGATACTTGAATGTCATTTTTTGTGGTCGGGGAACCTGGAATGACTATAGCATCCCACTCATGAGTTTCATGTAAAAGAGTCAGTGTACTCACCCATTTCTTTTAGATTCATATCACTCTACCATAATAAGAATTAATTCAAATCGAATAGTCTAAATCATTTTTATCAAGCATTATTATATCTCTTAATATAACTATGGTATGACTATATTTTCTAATTCTGATTCTCAGGAAGCAGATACACAAAAAAAATGGGGAATATCTTTTGGACATGATCGTTTCCATTTGAAGTAGATAGAGAAGTGTCTCAATAGCACACTGAGCGATGTGATTGAATATAAGGTCGACACTTCAACATCTACCTATACATTTCCTTTTCCATTTACTTATTCATTTTATTTTTCAAATCCTTCTATATATAATGTTTTCTTCGAAAAATTCTATTTATAAAACTCCAATGTTGTTAAAATAGTCAAAAATGCTGACTATAACCATATGTTATATTTCAGAACACATACCACCTATAGGTTTCATTTTTCGTTAGAATTTCATAAAATTACATGTAATATTGTGATTCCATTTTATATTTGTGTTGATAAAAATTTCAACCTAACATGGTATTTCTATTTTTTGTTTAACAAAACATATGTTTCACACCTCCTGTATACTCATCCTTGTTATTGACGAGGGGGGTTAACTTCGTTGAGAGGAAATTTAAATTGGTTCTCTATCAGAGTTTCTAGAACACACAAGGTCTGTTTAATTTATTAATGTATCATAAATGTCATTTTTTGACTTAGAGGGATAATTTCCCATAGAAGGGAATATTATGTCTTTTATGCCTCATAAAAATTTTGCCTGATAGTAACATGCATGGAATAATTACATTAAACTAAGTGAACATATGCATGTTTTAATTATACATTATTGTTTTGATGATACCAAGGTTGTGAATGTAGCTTTATTTTCCATCCTTTCTTCAAGTTTCATATGTTCTCCCAATTCACCTTGCCTTTAATTCATTTGTTTATAACTATTCTAGGGTGTAGTTTTGGTAAAAAATTTGTCCGGTAATGTGACTTCCTCATTTGTTTTGGATACTTCATCAGAAGAAATATTGTTTTTCATTGTTGTAGCTAAAACAACTATTTAATGGTAATCATGTATTAATTCTTTATAATAACTATATCGGGTTCAAACAATCTTTGTGGTATATATAATTTGGCAGCATTTTACACTGTAAAAGAATATCTGTATCATTTACTACTTTTTGCATGTAATAATCACATGCAACTAAATGAGATTTTTCAGGTTGTAATTATATGTTATTGTTTTGAAGATACTAAGGTTGTGAATGTAGCTTTATTTATTGTCATTTTTCCAAGTCTCATATGATCTCCCAATGCACCGTGCTGTTAATGCCTTTGTTCATAACTATTCCAGGGAGTTGTGTTAGTAAAAACAATGCCAGGTAAGGAGCCTTCTACATTTGGTTTGGATATACCATCACTAGAAATATTTTCATTTCTTGGTTGTAGCTACAACAACCATTTAATGGTACTAATGTTTTAATTACTTATAAAACTGTAATGGGGACCAACAATATTGACATTATACATAATTTGGCATCATTGTACGCTGTAGAAGAATATCGGTATTAGTTACTACTTTTTACATGTTTCTTGAGTTTTTCATATCAAAATATTTATTAATTTTTCATTTGTTTTAATATATTTCTATGAATCATATAATCATAGCATGTTTTCATAATTAAAAACCACTCATTAATGGTTATTACTATTTTTAACAGGTTATTCTTTGCAAAATAAATGAATTAGAGGAGTTCAACTCTCTGTATCCAACTAAATTTCCACACTTTAATCATCATAACTGTTTAAAATTGTTTAGTTAATATGTATGATTTTATCAATGAATAATAAATTTACATTACATTTCAATATCGATGATAGAATGTTACAAATCCAAACTCATCTTTTATTTAGTGAAGGTATATTAAAATCCTAGAATTGTAGGAATTCTAGTTCTATTTCAACCCTACCCAATCATTGTTCTATTTTAACCCTTACAACCATTAAACATCATATTTTCCTTCAATGATTTCATTTTTCACTGTAACTTTCTACTTAATCCATAAAGTAAATTATTTCCTAAATAGAATTCTATAGTGGGTGGTACATTAATAATAGTTCATGCTCAATTGATGAGGATATTTTCATAAATTTGTTTCTCTACAGTTTATTTAATTCTTATATCATCCCATTACCCCACCCCTCTAACATCTGTTGATAGGTACACGGAATTTGGTGGGGATATTCCTTTCCGGCCTACAGACAATTATGATGCTCATAATTGATCAAAAAAATAGATTAGGGAGAGAAAATTTGAAGATAACTGATGTAGGTACTCAAGTTATGTATTGGAGAGATTCTACGGTGCGCCATTAACTAAATTGTTGAGGTTTATTCATTCATAATTTCTTTCCTGATTCATCTTAAATATTTTCATATGGTTTCAAAACATTTTCTCTAATACGTATTTTGTGTATTTATAGCGAAGAGTTGATGTGGCTGATATTATAGGGTTCACTGGTATTGAAAATATATCGTCAATCATAGTGGTAACAACACCATAAAATCATTCATATATGACATTTTTATCCTTATTTTTTTTAAATATGACTTGTAATTCATTTTTTAGTGCACTACTTCATATAATTGATTCTTCATATATTTTTGGCTCTTTTCATTAAAATATAATCCCATTAAAAACATACTTCATTATGATAGATATATCTATCATTGATAATTTGATAGTTATATCTATACCATGTTTTCCATTAGCTAAAATACATTTTCATTTTAGACCACATTCTTCCCAAAACAAGATTCTCCATTTTCAACTTCATAGAGCTTCTAAATATTCCATGATATTCTACATTAGCATGAAGAACATATATGCCATCATATTGGCATATTTAGCATTTATATTTTTTAATAATTATTTTTAATGTCATACTGCTTCTTTTTTGAAAATATTCCTTTACATAATCATTAAAAATGAATTTAAAATAGGCATATAGTTTTTGTATATAAAAATTTATTCTTTGATGGTATTCTGATGTGTCTTTATTACTTGTACCACGTTTGGTTCATAAAACATGGTAGAACTAATTTAATTAATGATGATGAATAAATTTTCACTTTTAAGTATTATTCCATGCTATATCAAGATTACAATTGGTAGTTTATGGAATAAAAAACATGTATTGTCAAATATTCTTACACCATTCATGTAAAATAAATTACATCATATATTTTAAAATATTACAACATAATTTTTCCATAAAAACAATGGTTTTTTGATGTTGACATTATTTTTATGTTGAACAGGTTAATATCTTTCACCATTTAATCAATGAAGCATGTTGTTGTTTTTTATTGTGGTGTCAACGGATAATAAACTTCTAGAAATAGAGAGAAAAATATTTTTGTCTTCAATTTTTATTTCACCATAAGATCCAATGTATTTTTGAATGCTATTTGAAATGTAATTTCATTCATTTTTTTAAATTCTTCTTTCTCAAATTTAATTCTCAATCTTTTAAAGATTTACTTAACTTTTTCTATTTTTTTCATGATGTCTCAATAGTTCATCCACATTTATTCCAATATTCTGTACCATATTTTTGTGATTTAAATACATTCAATATTACTATTCATTATTAACCTTGAGAACCAATATATAATAATTGAATATAATAATTGATTTATATTTCCATGCATTCGCACGTGTGAGTACTAGTCATTATATAAAACTAAAAAACTGAACAAGAGTTCAATGTAATCAATATACTCAGAAAGAATTGAATCTAAAGATAAAATAAATTTGAAATTATAATTAATAACAATAAATATGTAATGTTAAATAACTGATAACACATGTCACTAAACAAATAACTTACCTATCATAACTGTAAAAGGAATAATCAATGTAGTAATGTAAATTACTGATAAACACATTCCATATAATGAATAAATGAGAATGAAATAAATATATAGATAATATCACTGGGAAACTCTAAAAGATAATGAAAACATTGATATCAATGAGGTAAATGATTAATTATTCAACATCATTTCCCAAGAACATGACACATCTACCATCAAGATTTATCCTCATGATAGTTCAAGAATAATTTGACCAAGCTCATCGGTTTTGACCATTTAATTTTATGTTAGCATACCAATTCACCTCATGAGACTTCAAATACATCAAGGTCATATGTAATAAGATGACCCCCACATTTTATTGTCCAATTAATTCTACATAAATAAAATAATCAAATTAATTCATGAAAAATGCATATAATAATTAAATATCCATATTAAGTATTGATTACATATTTATGAATATTCTATACAAAAAAAAATAACATTCAATGTATAAAACTACATCTAAAAATTATATATATTTTGTGGAATAAATATATCAATGATCATTAATATTGATATTAAAGGGAAATTTAATATACAATGATTATTAAAAATTGACGATTTCATGGAAATTGTTATAATTAAAACATGAGACCATAATGTGAATTTAAAAACATTACATGATCAAAATGAATATAATCCATCCAATATAAGAATAAGGATGTTATAAATAAAACATATACCCATAGGAAAAATAATAAGGGGTTGTTTTCATTTATTAACAGAGATACCAAAAAAGATCATAAATAATAATCTAGGTGAATATATACATTTATGTTTCAAGGTCACTTTTTAAAATTGAAAATATAAAATTAATTTTTAAATTATTAATCATTGAAAATAATATTTTAAACATTTAATTGTTGTTTTAAAACATTTTAGTGGACATTATTTTTGGATATTCTCACTTGCATGAAATTTTAAAAATGATTCCTTCAATATTTTCAGTAATTTCAAAACATGAAATGTTATGAAAATGAAATGATGATTACATTAAAAATCAAACATATAAAAATTCAGTAAGAATGGATTATCTAAATATTTTTGGGAAAAAGTTAAATAAATCATGGAAAACACTTTGGAAAAAAATTTCTTGGAAGAAGAAATATTTTCGAATGAAGAACAAAATGATTTTTCATATTCTTTGAAACATTTTCTCTATTATTGTAACATCCAAAGAGGAGAAAAAGAATAAAATTGCCTCAAAATGTCATTTATAACCATAGGAAAAAATGTAATTGGTTTATAAAAAATAATTAAATAATTCCCTTTACTAGTAATTCAAGAAAAACAAATATCAATTATAATGTGATTCTTGAAATAAAAACATAAAATTACTATAAACTTGATGTGAGAATTTATTAATGAATTGATTATATGTTTAAAATGTAAATAACCAAAGAAAATGTTGATGTAGAAAAACAATATAATAATATTTCATTACACACGCAATCATTTAATTTAATAGATGAATAAAAAGTAATATGTCTAGATGAAATGAAATTGAGTTATGAAATTATTTTACACATGAAAAAATTTAATTAAAACCCCCAAAAATGAAATAATTAATCTTTTAACTCAATATAGTTTGATTTTTTTGTTTTCAGGATATTACATGTGAGAATGGATGTGTATAGTCAATATAAAAAAAGTTGTTCATGACATAAATATGTGCCTCAGTAAAAATAAATTGAGACATAATAGCATACTTCATGAATCATTTTTATTATGTGTTAGTTAACCTCATGTATGATGATAAAAATAATGATAATATTTTATTAAAAACTATATTAATAAATATAATATCCTATATGATACTTTTATGAAATCCTATCACCCAAATGTTAATTATATTTCATTTTTTATTGTTATATGTGTTAATTTCCATGATTTCTGATTCATGATTAATATTAATTTCTTGGTTCCTACATGTACTATATTTTTTAATGATACCCATAATATTATTAATGTAATAATTATAACAATTGTTTCTCAATTACAATTCAATATACAAATAGGAATTATTTTTCAGAGAAATAAAGAATGAATGATATTGAAGATGTTATGATGTACATAAGCGTTAATAACATTTCAAATTTCCATGATCATTATAGAATGAAGGTTATAAATATATTAGGTATCTATAATTATAATAATATATTGAATAATATATATATATATATATATCATCCTCGTGGTGTGGTGAAGAAAATAGAGTCAGATCAATTTTTGATCGTTTTAGTCCACACAAACACAAACGATGTAATCAATTTTTAGTGTAGAAAACGAAAAATTATATATTATCATTTAATAATGATATGTAAAATATATATTATAATTATTTTATAGTTATAAAATTTATTTGTTAAATGTTAACATATTACATTCATTGTACAATGTTATTGAAATATGGATCACATAACATTGC
Source organism: Viscum album (assembly GCA_963277665.1). Taxonomy (NCBI): domain Eukaryota; kingdom Viridiplantae; phylum Streptophyta; class Magnoliopsida; order Santalales; family Viscaceae; genus Viscum; species Viscum album. The sequence goes on from OY728133.1 coordinate 1,117,057,230, forward strand.
AAGGAGGTAGTAATCCATATGCAAGAGAGGCATTATCGTAACACTTATGAAATGTAAATTTAAAATTTATATATTATATAATTTCCTAATAGGTATAATTAAAATATTAATATCATATACATAATTTTTATCCATCACCATAAAAAACCAGGAGAGGTGCTGATGGAATGAAATTTATATTGCTTTGGGAGGTGGTAATTTTCTGTTCAAATAAATGACAACTTCATAACCCATTTGATAGATGTGATGATTATTATCAATCATAAAATATAAATAAAATAATAATTATATAAAATATATTAATTTTATTATATCATAATTTTTTAATAATAATATATGCATGAGTATGAAGAAAAAAAATAAAAATGTTTGTTGAAAAATCAGACCACCTCTACGGGTAACCACCTTAGGATTGAAAAAACAATTATTAGACTAGATTTTTTACCAACATATAGTTTATAATAATAATATAATTGGGATTTTAGGATTTTATTTTTTATTTTTTTGGCCGAACCTAAAAGGTGTAATTGTTTGAACAAGAGAGGATAGATGTTGTATTTTTTAAAAGTGATGTTAGTGGCACACTTGTAATTTTTTAAGTGAAAAAAATTCCAATTTTTTTCACAACACACAAGGATAAAAATAGATAATTATAAGTAATTAGACATTATAGGGGAGAAATATGGACAAACAGTATATTTTATAAATGTTTTTGGATTATTTTAACATTTTTCATTATCATATTAAACCCTAATAAATCCCTTTTTTCCCAAAACCGAAGTAATAAATTTTGACTATTTTCACAATCCACCTTCATAAAAATTGTGTTCAACTAATTAGATAATATAAATTATTAGTATTCTGAATATTGTATTATTTTTTACAGCCTAGATTTACAAAATTATAAATTATAAATTTAAAATTATTCACAAAAAATTTACTATAAATCATTTTTTACTATGAGAAAAAGATCAAATGTTAACAATTTTTATATATATATCACCAGTATGAAATTGATTAAAATTAACTAAAAATGATTTAAAAAAATAAGATAATTTTATCATATAAATTTTTGAAAAGTGGTAAAAGAAAAATTTAAATTATATTGAAAAACTGAGACTGTTATTTCTTTTAGAAAAACACTATTTCTCAGAAAATTTTTTATTTATTTAAAAGGATCATTATTTTATTTATAATAAATATATTACTATAGTTTTCATATAATAGTTTTTAATATTCATATCTAGAAAAATTACCATCTAGGTTATAATGGTATATTATATTACAGTTCATTTATAATTCGGGATTCATATACCACAAGCTATCGAGAAGAATAAATTCAAAGAAATATAATTTGTTGGTTATTTATATTTTTTTGTTATATGTTGAATATTAAATTCAACAAAATTTTATAATTTTATAATTATTAGGTCTTTCATAATATAATAATTTACTATATTTTTCCTATTTAATTATGAAAATAAACAATTAACCATGTGTTTTATGGACTACTTCCTCCATATAGTGACATTCTTTTTATCATTCACTTTATAACATATATTAATTGAATATTGAAAGTAATATATAAATTAATTATAAATGAATAATTAAAATTATTATTACCCATATCGTAAATTCTAGTTAGAATGATTATTATCCATGAATATGTGTATGGACTACCCCCCATGGAATGATGAGTTCTGTTTATTGTTAATACCTTTTACCTAAAGATATAAGACTATATTAAGGGAAAAAAATATTTGTTATATTAATATATTTTTGTTAAACAATTTATTAATATTTTTTTTATATGAATTATAAACCATAAATATAAAATAATCCCTCTAAATCATGCGAACAATGTATGATACAAATTTATCATATAGTATATATATTTTAGAACCCAATATTTTCCTTTAAAATATTTAAAAGTGATATATAATGAAATAATTAAAAATAAAAAAGATTATTATGTTATTGTTATAATAAAATTTCAACTATACTAACAGAAAAACACCCATTAATCATGGTATGTTCAAATTTTAGTCGGTTTCACAACATACTTAAACAATGATGTCACTTTATATCATTGATTAAAATGGGTACATAATAATAGGTATAACATTAAATAATCTTGTAAATAAACAGTTTTTTACCTTTATGAAAAATATATATTAACATTTAACTCAATAATTCAAAAAACAGTAATTGATGTTTAGGAATCACAAAAACATGACGGCAGTTAATTTCTTCTTCATTAATACATAACAAAACACTAAAAAAATTGGTTATAACATCATAAATTATTATTATTTACACCTTATTGTTACTTTAATTGTATTGGAATGAAGACATTGTGATAAATGTTAAATATTGATATCACATGTACAAAGCTATCTCAAAAATATATCTAATACCTACAACATATATTTAGAATCTATAAAAATAACAATAAATACATGGTTAAAATTTATATATATAGAGGGTATAAATTTTTATAGTAATTAACGGATATCATTGGGATATAATTTATAAAAATAATTTACAAACTCAGGATGATTACTACATTTTTTTGAATGCATCCAGAACTAGGTTAGGGTTTTGTATATAAAATTTCACTCTTTGAGACATGGTTCTAATTATGAAAAAATTTATCCAATGTTGTGAATAGTATCCTTAATAATTATTTTATATCAAGAAATATATATTATTTATGTAAATTTAAATTTAATTTAAATATCTCTATATGAACAGGATTTCATTTAAATTATTTTCATGTTGTAAGAATTTTCAACTCAATTATATATCATTTTACTACAATTTTTATATTCAAAATAATTCACATAAGACGGGTAAATTATACAATATGATTTTATTATGTGTAATTTTATCTATTAATTATTTTTATTTACTTTTATTCCACTTGTTCCCCTTTTAATTTTTTTCCACATCACGAACTGTGGTTTTAATAACGGAATGGGAAACTCCAATATATTTCATTGAGTTATATAGTATCATTTTAATGTAATTGTTACAACTATAACCATATATATAAATATATTACATTGATTTTTATATTTTTTGTTAAAAATATTTGATTAATTTAAATATTAGTACATAAATATTTTGTGTCTAGGTTGGATAATTTTATCATTAACGATCCTATAACTCATAATTTGGTTTTTTTCAACTCCATATTTTCCACCCCTCTAATGGTCACCTATATTTTTGTGAGAGATATTATGGATTGTTTTATATGATAATTCTAATTCTATTTATCTATTTTCATATGAAAAATATTATACTTTTTTATGATTTCGGTCTTCCAAAAAATTATTCAAATATATCTAAAAGTGGTTTTTGACCATTAAAAATCAAATGTATTGACCATCCATCAATCATTTATTTTTTTAATATTTTTATATTTTCATGGAATAATTGTTTAATATTGATTATAAAAATTATTTTATTTAAATGTTTTCATCTCACCCATTATGAAAATAACATTTTAATGTTACCCATATATCCAACAATATAAGATTATGATTATTTTTTACAAAGATAGTTTTTAATATATTATCCATAATAAATAAACATGTCACTATCTTTGTTATTTAATAAAAAATATTTTTTTGTTTAAATGATTTATAAATTATATTAATTTTCTAATTATTTTCTAAAATATTTATTTTAAAATTCATTTGAATGACCAAAGAAGATTCAAATTTTTAATTTTTATTTATTATACTACTAAATATTATTTTAATCCATGTAATTGTACATTTAAATATTTTTTTATTGATTATGGAATTTTTTCAAATGTGACCCACTAACACCACTATCTAGATGGAATATATAATGACTTTCTCTCTTTAATAAATTACTCATCATTGTATTTTTCTTGCTTAGCATTTTTCAGTGATTAATAGTAATTTTTTCCCAATTCCATTATTCAATGGATGTCATATATTTATTTACATTTATTGAGTGGGGATCACCTAGATTACATAAATTAATTGAGTTAGGAAATTATTTTCATAATCTAATAACCCTTATCTATATTCTCTAATTAATCTAACATTTCCACGTTGATGGAAGGGTATTTTCATAGAATTTTACAAGATTTAATTGGATAATAATTTATATTCCATGGGTATATTATAATAAAATATTTTATCGGATTATTAATGATTTACACATGTGTCAAAATTTATAAATGATATAAAACAAATTTTCCTTTCAACGGTTAATTATACAATGAGTATAAGATATTTTTTATATAAATAATATGTATTTTTAATCGTAAAATTATTAGTTTTACCTATGTTTCTCTCTAATTATTTGGGTAAAGATCAAAATATAATTAGATATTAATTATATGAAAAGTGATAATTGATCCAAAATGAGAAAAATGCCATGTTGACTGATCTCCCATAGAATATATGTGAGTGTAGACTGATCCACTAATGGGAACAAGTTTTGATACCATACCCACATTGTTATTATTTCTATGAGTATGTATTTTCTATGATTATAAATTTTTCCTTCTTCCTGATATGTACACAATTTTCATGATATATTGTAATGTTATGTCTTGAAATTTGAATTATTCTTTATTTGGAATAAATTAATTATGTTTCTTATTTAAAATAATATACTTATCTTATTATCAATGTTGATCATTAATTTTTTATAAAATATATTTCCCCTCGCTAAGAATATCATCTCACCCATTTCTTGTGTTTCAGTTTCCCTAGGATATATTGATAATAAATGTATAAAATTTATAGAGAGTTTTTTTATGTAGATACATTTTGGGAGACATTAAAGAATCATTATGCATTATGTAGTTTTGAATATTATGATAGATATATGCAATTGATATAATTTACATGGTTTTTCTAGTTTTTTCATAAGTATCAAATACTGTAAACCAATATTTTCATTGGAATTTATATTATTGAAAAACAATTATTTAATTAATGTAATATGATGTAAATTTATACAAGATTATATAGTTGGAATTATATTTTTCTATGGATAAATTATGATATTAGGATAGTTTCTTTTGAGTTTAAATTATATTTTTCATCAAAATATGATATGATATGGTTGATCAAACATTTAATGATACTTATAACCCACAAGCTAGAAGAGTTAACATTCAAGGTATTATGATAAGATAACTACTATGGATATCATATAAATAAGTTTTATAGAAAATTATTTGTATAGGATAGCTTCCTAATATTTTTCTAATATTATGAATTTATTTTTATCCTAGATAATAAAACCTTTTTTAGATACTTTAGTTTGGGTACAATTATTGAACATATTCATCTAGGGAATATATACTCAAATATGGTTGGTTTATAATTGATTCAATCATCACATTGATGAATAGTGAGTGAGCCTATGACTATACACATGGATATACTATTCTAGGGGATAATATTTGTTCAATAAAATTACCTATACAACCCATTGTGATGTATTTATATTCTAATTACATTAAGGTATTCAGCTAGGAAACATTACTATATAAACAATATTTAAGGTAGAACAATGAAAAATATTGGATGAAATATGTTTGATGTAACACCAAAATAACATATGTTTGTTTAATTATTTAATAAATTTATTTTTTTGCCTTTCTTTATATGCAGCACCATGTTATGATTATGCTGCAAACATAAAAGAGTTAGATTGAATTAAACAGAATCACGAGTTATACCAAACAAAATTATTGTAATTAAATATGATTATTTAATACAATGATAAATTTACTAGATGATAAGATGATACTTACAAAAAGTAATGAATCATTTATGGTAATATATGGTTCAATTAAATAGTTAAAAAGTAATTATAAGTGAATATATCAACCCACTAAATGTATATGAAATATTTTTACAAAGAAATATTAGTATACATTCAATGACGTTTTTTATTAATAATTTAAATTAAATACAATTATTAAATCATATTAACATAATATATATTTTAATTACTCCATAAAATGTTTTTTTATTCAACCATTATATTTAATATGAATAGAATTACAAGAAAACATTTTTTAGGCTTAAATATTGTATTCTTTTTTAAAAAATGTAATTTTATTGTCGTTTAATTATAAAACTACATTAATCCAATTTTGAAACATTTATATATTCAATTTTGAAAAATATACTTCTTTTTATAAAGACGAACATGAAAACATTCATTTAATTTTCTTTATATTTTAGGTATGATTAATGTTTTGATGAATTGTTATAAATATTGAATTTAATTGAAAATAACATATTAAACTAAATAGTTTATAATGTAAAATTTTAATTTCATTTGTTTTTAATATATATTATATTAATTTTATCTAATTTAATAGAATTTAATTTATTTTAATAAATTTCACATTTATTATGTCTATAAAAAATTTCATTATTATGAATATTTTCACAATTAAAACACCTTTCTCCATTAGTCAATAAGATTAATTTTAGATTAATTACTTCAAAATATATGTTTCTAATTTTTATTGTACATTAAATATCTACAATATATCGATAAAAATTATATAAATAGGTTTATTTAATTTATTGACTTATAAAAAGTTAATATTATAATATTTTGCATTCAATGGTGAAGGTGTAAATCGGGTAATTATGGGTACAAAATTTTTTATAAGAACTATAATATTACCCAAGAACATTTATTATTATTACTTTATGATATTTATTCAACCAAACCCTTACTTGGGTCCTTTTATGGCCTTTTGTGCCACTATGTTGAATTTAAACATTTTATTGTATATTATACTTAGGGATGACCAATATATCACACTCTTTTTTGTCAAGACCTGTCACAGTGGGGCCCGTGTCGTGGCTCCTCAATCCCTCCTCTAGTAGTCTCGGGGCTGGTGACTAGCACTGAGTATACATATTACTAACATGGAGGTATTGCATATGTACGTAGACACACACACACACACATACACACACACACACACACACACACACACATCTCCAATCCCAAAAATGATGATATGAAAAAAAAATCTATTATGGATCAAAATTCATGCATACAATTAAACCCAACCAACACATTAGTACAAATGTAATGTACGTAATGTAAATTGGGACCGAATACAAGCCCACCAATGACAAGAGTCTGGAAAATACAAAATCCAACATGTAAACTCAAAGATGTATTGGGACTACAGCTCGTAGCCATATGAAAAACATGCCATGTAGGGAACTCAGAAAGCTCGGTCCTTCCCTACTACACCCTAGGCACTGTCAAAAGGCTGCTCATTCTCACAAGACACAATGAATGCGGGAAAAGATAGTGTAATGGTGAGTATAACAATACTCAGTTTAGGTCCCCGAAACCCATATTGTAATACAAAATATATAGGAATAGTCATATATACATAGTTTAAGTCTACATAACATATAATAAGAGAAACACAATCCTGATATACTCAAATCTCAGACCCATAGTCTAGGGACTAGTCACAAAACCACATACCCACACTAGAAATTTTGTTCAAAGATTCCATTAATTGCTTGTCTGGGAGAACTCACTCCATGAGTCTGATAGCTCTTATAATGTTCTTCTGAGATATACCGTTTGTTGTGAAAGATCACGATAGATAGATAAACTCATTCCTCGATAACACACTCCTTAGTGGGAATGATCACAATACACAAATGAGAATCACTGCAAGGGCCTTAGAAGATACGACGAGTCATCCAAATTCACATGTTATGTAGAGAATCAGCACCATGTAGGACTAGTAACGTCAATACCTGACTCTATGTTGTGAAAAAAATGGATATAAGATCTCCCTCTAGGCCTTTAGGAGGGATTGTATACTCTATGTCAAAAATCCAAGCAAAAGGGATCATACTCATGTGGATGGTAATGATACATGATCATTAGGGGATAGAGAAAAAAGGTGAACCAACCGAAACGAGACTCGTATAAGGAATGGTGGAAAAAAGGATCAAGATATGTATAGAAAAGTACACAGCGTGTAGAAGGGTCACATGCAGTGTTTTCTGACATGGGGTACGTCTCCTATAAAATGGTCAGGGTCATGAGGCTTGACGTGTAGAAGAAGGTATCTACAACGTGTAAGAGATTGACATAACATGTTACTCTATCTAGGGAGGGCTTTGTGTATATTGCACATGTGCCCGTACAAGGATTCAACTCGTGTGTTACAACCGGTTTAATAGGTACATTGTGTAATCCATATAGTTGGCTCGGTCTGGCCGTGTGGTGGAGTACATGGCCGTGTACTCCCCTCTGTGTCTGTGTATCAACTAAGACACATGGGGAGTCTTATTTAAGGACCCACATGTCATGTTCTTCATATTACATGATGGGTCACTACTTCAGGCATCTTAGAACCCTACCGCCAATACTTCTACCCCACACAATGTGTTTTTTGAGAGACACGACGTGTTGTTCAAATATTTCTAGAAATTATGTTCTTTAACGCGTGCCTCCCATGATGCTCTGTTCTTCAATATGGCTATCCGATCACCATGAATAACTCAGGTTCAGATCTCCTCGAAATCACGAAGCTGATTTTGTCAGTTTTGGGCCTCTGATCAACCTCAAAAACACGTTCCGGTACACCTGCATGAAGAACTCTCGTAGAACGAGAACACCAGAATTGTGTCGATTTGTCTGCCGCATTGGTCGTTGCACCTCTATTTGGCCATCACGATGTCAAATCAGTATTTTGGAATTGATTCACCATGAAATGGGTGTGCAATGAATCCTTGTTCGCCTCTCCAAGAAGAAAAACAAGAACGAGGGATAGAGGGAGGATGAAATCCAATAAACAATAAAGGAATGAACCCCCACCGTTGTTCATCACTATGTTAATCTACTCATGTTAGAAGGTTATAAATTGATAAATTAGAAGCATATAACATGGAATATTAAATTCCCCAAGAACGAACACAATGAATTCCTCCCAAAAATTGATGATGTGCAGATTAACCAGTTTTTGGGTTGATCCACATTCATCGTCAAATTAAATGAATAGGTAAGAATAAAATATTTAAACTAACCCCTACCATGAAGAGTGATCGATCGTTGGCGAGGAGTTGGGTAGTTTTTGTCATCAATATCCATTAACTCTGATTGCATAGTGATTAACTCTTTTGACTTACCATTGGTCATTTTCGAGAGTTCTTTCCAATGTTCAAAGTATTCACCGGAGTTTCTATCAATCTTCTGCCAATGACTAACATTCCTTTAACCCATTTAAATGATGAAACATGTTTATATATTCTATTATGTTGTGGAATTAATGGGTTAGTGTTACTGTTTTTTAGTCATTATGGTGTGGTATTAATTATCGAAATAGATTCCATGTAGTTGCACTGTAGCAGATGATTCCAAATATAATTATATAATCCTTTCGAGTTAATTTATTTTATTCTTTTATTTTAACTAAATACCTCAAAAAATTAACTTTTCCCTTGACTCACTCCGATTGAGGTTAGGAACATTCATTGGTAGTGTCATCGTCCCTGATTCAATAGTTCCCTAATATTTCTAATTGGGGCATCCATTTTGAAACTGCCATAACCACACACTCCCTCCAACTAACATAGCTTGAAAATGTTCAAACCGCCATTCCGGGTACGTCGGGCCCCGGATTTACAAGAAGACTCTGCTAATTGTCTCATAATAGTTATATATAATATTAGGATAATAATACATGGAATATTTGTTACATTCCATTCTCCCCACCTTGGGGATTTGCATATCTAAAAATCCAAAGCAAGGAGACTCAAAAAGATGTGGGTACTGGGCTCATATCTGAGCCTCCCACTACCACATGCTCTCTTGAGGATTCCCATGCTACTACTAGAATTTCATCAAGGGAGTCGATCTCCCATGAAGGATCCTCTCCTTCCAATCCTCAATCTGCACCAAGTACTCAGCAAAGGTTTCTCCCTCCTTGATATCCATCTCACTCCAGTTGATGACATGAAATGGGTTATGCATGTACCTCTTAAATTGCGATACATGTCTAAAATCATGTACACAATGAAAATGCAGTAGTAAAACTTAGAGGTATTCCACCTCGCCAACACTGTGGATTATCTAAATACGGCCGATGAACCTTAGTGACAATTTCCCACACCAGCCAAATCTTTTCAACCCTTATTTTGTTGAGACCCAAAAAACACATGGTCTCCCTCCTCAAACTCCATAGGCCTCTATACTCTATTAGCATGAGAATTATGTCATCTCTATGATGTATTTATCCACTCCTAGATTATCTGAACCTTCTCGGTGGTAGCTCACACCAACTCTGGACCCATGACTACTGACTCTCTGGGGTCGGTCCAGCAAAGCGGTGACTGGAAGGGTGTCCCATATATAGCCTCGAACGGTACCATAACAATGGTGGAGTTGCTGCCATTATTGAACAAAAATATCAATAGTGTAAGGTGGTCCTCTAAACTATGACTAAAGTCCAAGATACATGAACACATCATATCCTTCATAACCTAAATGATCCTCTCCATCTCACTATCAGTTTGAGGATGGATCATAGTGCTCATGATTAGATACATCTATAAATCATCCTATTATCCCTTCCACAACCAGGATGTGAAGCGACCATCACAATCTGAGAATATCATTGAAGAGACTCCATGAAGCCGAACTATCTCATTTACGTAAATTCGTCCCAAGCCCTCTATGGATATCTACTCCATGAAATCATTGAAGTTATCTAACTTGATGAGTCGGTCAACAATCACCCAGATTGAATCATGCCACATTAAGGGATGGTGTCTTGAGAACCAACTATTTTTTAATTTGATTACATGAATGTTCACTTATTATATATTGTTTATTGTTCTGCATGACTATAATATAAAAATGTCCTGAAATATTTGTTGCATTAATATGTTCATGTTATATCCCCTCTATGATGAGAAACATGAAATTATATAACAATATTCGTAAATAATGTTATGCTGTTGGATGACATACTATGATAGGAAACATAGTATTCATACCGTCATGTGCGAGTACTCGTAAGAATACGAGACACTCTCTGATGGAGTACGCCCTTGGTAATCTCCAAGATGGGAGATTATGAGAATAGACCCGCTAGTAGAAATTCTGCATGTCATGGTGTCATCAGACATTTCTATCTACAAGTGTCTGTAATGGTCCTTATATTGTAAGATTATCATTAACTCATTTCATGACTCGCACATTTAGATTTACTATGGAAAACCATCACGCAGATAGTTGGCGGGAAGTAGGGTACATTGGGTGCGTCACAAGTGACATGTTGTTAATGGATAAGTTGAGGAATGATTTTTCCCTTCCATTTATGGATGTTGATATCTCAGCCTGTTGATTGAAATAGAACTGTTGCATGAAATTCCATGGCCATGGTGTAAATGACGAGTTTATTTCTGGTAGTCAAAGAACAAAGGATCAAGAATATAGGTTAATGACACTGCCATGAATCCTACTTGATGAGATATTGAGATAAAGGGATTTAATTAAATAGTAAGTACTCGTATGAGGTGATATGTCAATGTGGCGTCAAATTATTTCTCTTAGGTTCCGTGATGTGTCGCTAGACAGTAATCTTGAACTTTAAGAAAGTCCGCCTAATGCCAATGAAAAATGGGCCTAGAGGGTCACACACTAAGTGTATTAATGTATCTCAAGTAGAATAAAGATTATTCCCATACGTGGTTTAATAATTATTTAAGGAAACCTAAATAGTTTTAATGATGGAGGATGAATAAAACTAAATCAATTACAAACTGTGTATCAATGATTACACGCCATGTAGTTTTTCTTTGAAAACAAGTACATGTGGTGTATTATTAAATGTACACACCATTTAGTTTTCATTTTTGGAAAGGAAATGAATAAATGAAAACAAGATATAAACGTCGTGTACATTGAATGTACACGCTTTGTAGTTTTCGATGAAAAACAAGTACACACTGTGTAATTATAATTACACGCCATGCATTTTTTATAGTGGGGATTTTGAGAAAATATTGTTTTATTAAATGATATTTATTATAATCAGTGTGGTCACATGTCAAGAAATTAATGACTCGACATGGGTTTTTCAAATGAGCTAATAAAATAAATAAAACGTGTAACATGCTTATTTATTGTCATAACTATAGAACCTAAAACTTGATTTTAAATAACCTCACAACCTCAAGCCTTTTAAAAAACAATAGAGTTGTTGTGCACAACATTTCTGGAAAATTATTTCAAGGCCGAAAGAACCTCTTACTCCAAGAATAATCTCAAGACTGAGAGAGATCCTCTTCCATCAGATCAAGACGATCTACGATAGACAACCAAATCAATTGTGTCTCCAAGCTAGCTCATGGAGACTCCATTGGCGATGTCCACAGATACGTGGTGCACGTGTGGATTATCGTTAGGGGAAGTCTACACGTGGCTTCTATGACACAATAATGAATCACATCGGAATGTGATAAAGAATATCAATGAAGAAAGAACACCCAAAGGGTAATTCTTTTTATTTAATTAAATTAATTATAATCAATCTGTAAGAGACCTACTTTGGGGTTCTGGAACTTTTTATTTCTTTTGTCTATTTCTGTGATTCGATCCATGGAGACTGGTGTTTATCGTTGTATTGATCCCAGATTGATCATTGCTAATGACAAAAAGCCAAGTGGGAAAATCCACCCATGAGCTTCTTCTGCTCCCAGAACCTTCGAAATGTATCAGAGGGAGGTTTCAATGTTGATTATAGTTATTTAATTTCCATTGATAATTTACGCTTTTATATTTCAATCAATTTGAAATTAATCATTATATAAATATGAATAAAAGATATCCGTTATTCCTCATTTGTTTCTCGATTCATATCATAAAAAATGGAATTTTAATTTTAATTTTTGATTACTATAAAACTGAGAAACTCATCCAGAGGAGACACTCTTTTTGTCTGTACAACACAGAAATACACGGCGTGTACTGAAAACTACACGCCGTGTACTTAGGATCAATGAACAGGTAATGGACCACCAAACCACATAGTGTTAATTGATTACACTTCAGCATTTAACACCCTGTTTTGACTAGGAATGAACGACGTTGGGAATAGGAATACACGGCGTGTATGTTGGAGAAACACACCATGTAGTCCGATCCGACCCAAGTAAAACCATGTACAGAGGAGAAGTCGCGTACCGTGTATACAGGATTGCCAGGCCGATTACCGCGTAACACGGAAGTACACGCCATGTATGATTTATCTACACATCGTGTAATACGAAATTTCTAAAGTACAAAAAACACGCCAAAGACCCCGGCGTGTACTCTGAATAAAGGGTGAAAATAAATATATGCCGTGTAAATATAAACTCTACTATGTTTCCTTTCGAAAAATTTCACCAGGATTCTGCCAAAAGTACAAAGTCCTATATAAGGAATATGGAGGAGAAGAATCTCATCGAAATTCAGAAAACAATTTAAGATAAAAAATTTATTAATTATAAGATAATAATTAATTGAACTCGAGTGCGACTTATCTTAAATTAAAGAACGATTAAGAGAATTTGAATTTTAAATGTGTGTAAATGTTGTTGCATGCTATTGATGATAATTAGTTAGGTAAAAGAACCATTGTATGTTTTTATGGTTTCATTGAAATATGATTAATTTAAATTCGTTGGCTTGTGATCCTTATTCCAATAAAATATAGGGCATTCCTGCCCATGGTTTCTTTAATGTAAATCCCATTTAATAGAGGCTCTCCCAAGCCTGAGGAGAAGGTTCGAAATATGAAGCTGAGGTGAAACCAACCCAAGAATATACAAAGGTGGACATGTGGGAGTGGCAAAACATGAACCATCAGGTTCAACGTGTTTTCCCGAGGTCATGGTTTGCTTATCAAAACCGATAGATAAGATAACAAATTGAATATTGTGATCATGCCATCTTATTTTATTTTTGTCTGATTGCATGTTTTATTTATAATGTATGTGTTGTCACAATAACATAATTAATAAAATAAACAAGCATGCAAAGATGGAATAAAATAAAAACTAGACTAGGCATAAACATTATAAGAACATGGTTAATCACTTAAGCTAGCATCACTTAATATTTACAAGAATGTGATAATACAAAACTAGTCATAATGAATAAAAAACGACAAATACCATATCACGTAAGACCATGCCTTCTGTTACTTGATTAAAGGAAAGTCAAAATAAAACTATGTGTTTGACCAACCCTTGTTGGGACACTTACTTTAATAAAGGAAGCGTTTCTGAAAGGTTTCATGTTGACATAACCATATTACATCAAGAACAATATCCCTTGCTAGAATTGATATAATATTTGGGGCAAGAGTTGAAGAAATCTAAGAGATGATTTTAGGATTGGGGAGTCCACTCAATAGATCAAGGAACTGTATGCTCACAGTTGGCAAAGGCCTTCCTACCTTAATACCTTCAAATATCTTGACCAACCCCTGTTGGGGTTATGTGAAGTGAAATATGGATCCTTGCCACTAGAATGTCAAAGAAACTGGACATTCTGAGTTCAATGGTGAGGGTCATTGGGTCTTGATAAAATATTGGGAGAATTAATAATTTCATTTATTATTTTTCATAAAATGTAATAATAAGGTACTGATAAATATGCTATTTTAATTTGTAGAATAAAAATGAAAATCTCGTCAACCACATTTTCTTTACGATCAATTATGGATAAAGAAAATATCATCACCGGCAGTAACTGTCAGTAATGGTTTATGCTCCTTCGGGTTATCCTACGCCATGAATGAATGTTTTACATGCCAGAGTCCTCACATCCTGATCCTCCTTCCCAAGGGATGAGTGATGAAGATTTCCTAGTCTATGATCATCATTTGAGTGATACACTCGATGTTAAATGTTTGATGTTTTGTCATCAATGTCTAGTGAGCTCATGAACTCTCATGAAGACATGGAAGCCTACAGCATGCTTGACCACCTCCATGGTCTATACAAGGAGAAATCAAGACAAGAATGGTTTGAGATCTCCAACGCTCTATTCCAGAGAAATCTTGGAGAGGGTTCCCATGTTGGGCCTCATGTTGTCAAGCTCATTGGCTACATTGAGTTCTTGGAGGTTCTAGCGTTTAAACTCCCCTATGAACAGGGTACCGATCTCATTCTTGCATCACACCCCCAGAGCTTCTATAACAGTGTTGTGAACATCAATATGAACAACATTGAGAAGTATCAGTCTGATCTTCTTATTCTCATTCACCATGTGGATATTGACATGAAGCGTGAAAAGCCTTCTGTCCTCATGGTGAATAAAAGGAAAAGGAAGGGGAAGAGATTTAAGCCCAAAGCTTCTTCAAGGACTTCCACGAAAAGAAATATTAAAGGGAAGGCAAGAGAACATGAGTCAGTTTGTTTCGCATGTGGCAAGAAGGGCCACTGGAAGAAAAACTGCACCCAACCAAGGAAGGAAGGGGAAGATTCAGGTGCGTTTGTTATCAAATGTAATCTATATGTTTCTACCAATAGGGTATAAGATATTGCATGTGGTTCTCACATCTGTATCCAAATACATGAACCATTTAGATTCAGAAAGATAGATCGAGGTGAGGTAGATCTACAAGAAGCCAAGAGAGCCAGACTTGCTACTGTAGCTATTGGGGACTACCACATCACATTGCCAACTGGAATGATCATAGTGTTAAAGGGTTTTTATTATGTGCCTTCTATTACTAAATAAATTATTTCAGTATCCAGATTAGATACCGATGGATTTATCGTCATGTTTTGAAGTGGATGTTGCTACTTTTATAAAGATAGCATTTGTTTTGGTATGGCACAATTATATAATGACCTTTATGTGTTAGACTAGACAAACCAAGTAATGGAAGTCAATGACAAAGTTAATTCACATGACTCCTACCACACCTAACATTGACATCACTGGCTAGGTCATGTCAATGAGAAATGATTGATAAAATTACATCAAGATGGATATTTAGATTCTTTCTAACTAACACTACTTTTTGTATGTCATGCGTGTCTACAAGGGAAATTGAACAAAGACCCATTTAGTGGGAAATGTGAAAGGGCGAAAGAGATTCTAAAATTAGTTCACACATATGTGTGTGGACCATTTCCAGTTGAAGCAAGGGGTGTGTTCTCATACATCATAACATTTACTGATGATTTTAGTAGATATGTATATATTTACATAATGAGGTATAAGTCAGATTATTTTGATCAGTTCAAAGAATACAAGAATGAAGTTGAGAACCATCATGGTAAAAAGATTAAGAAACTTCACTTAGATAGAGGAGGAGAATATCTTAATCAGGGCTTTATTTATTTCTTATGAGAGTTTGGGATTCTCTCTCAACTCACTCCTCCTTAAACACCTTAGTGGAATGGTGTAAATGAAAGGAGTAACCACACCTTGTTTTACATGGTGTGATCAATGATGAGTCATACGATTCTTCCATTTTCCTTTCGGGGATATTCATTACAAAAAACAGCACACATACTAAACCAAGTACCAACTAAATCGATAAATGGTATTCCATACGAGTTATGGAGTGTACACAAATCCATGTTATTGAATTTACATGTGTGGGGTAGTGAAATTTTTTTTAGAGGCCACTTCAGGTAACAAACTTGCACCCCAAGGCACAATGTGTATCTTTATAGGATATCCTAAGGAAACAAGGGGATATTACCTATACAAAACCTCAAACAAAAATGTTACAGTGGAAAGACACACCATATTTTTTGAGAGGG
This sequence comes from Viscum album, assembly GCA_963277665.1. Taxonomy (NCBI): domain Eukaryota; kingdom Viridiplantae; phylum Streptophyta; class Magnoliopsida; order Santalales; family Viscaceae; genus Viscum; species Viscum album. The sequence goes on from OY728133.1 coordinate 1,117,074,062, forward strand.
AGTATATCTCTAAAAGAGATATTAGGAGCGATATAGACTTCGATGAAGTCGAGGCTCAAGATACACAGGAGTTGTTACACGAATAGATTCCCCAAATCCCCGTGAAAAACAATCCTTTCCTTAGACAGAAGAACTGCATAGAACCTCGAGATAGGTGAGAGAACAAGAAAGATATGGTTTTCCTGTCACCAAGTATGGTGACTCATTATTGGTGCCAATGATGATCCTCTTACCTAAAAGGAAGCAGTTGAAGGCATAGACATTGACAAGTGGAAGAAAGACAAGAATTCTAAAATGGATTCCATGTACCAAAACCAAGTCTGGATTTTGGTAGATCGTGTGGTTGATGTAAATCCTATTTGTAATAAATGGGTATTTATGAAGAAAGTGGTCATGGATGGGCAAGTCAGCGCCTATAAGGCACGACTAGTTGCAAACGATTTTAGACATTGTTAAGGTATTGACTCTAATGAATCCTTTTCACCGGTTGCGATGATGAAATCCATCAGAATCTTATTGTCCATTTCCACTTACCATGACTATGAAATTTGGAAAATGGTTTTCAAAATAGCATTCCTTAATTGGAACCTCCAGGAAGATTTCTACATGACACAACGTGATGGGTTTGTGTCTCCAACAGATTTTTACAAGGTATGCAAGTTGCAGAAACCTATTTATTTACTAAATCAAGCATCGAGGTCATGGAACATTCATTTTGATGAAGTTGTAACAGAATTTTGATTTTTTTAGGACGAATGTGAACCTTGTGTCTACAAGAGTTTTAGTGGAAGTGCAGTCGTTTTCCTAATAATATATATTGATGAAATTTTACTAATTGGAAACGAACCATTTGTCTTATATCCAGTTAAGTCATTGATAGATAAATACTTCTCCTTGAAAGACATGGGCAAGGTAGAAAATATTCAAGGTGTCAAGATCCATCGTGATAGATCCAAGAGAATGATGAGCCTGAGTCAAAGTACGTACATTGACAAGATACTAAAGAGAAATAGTGTGGAACAATATAATAGGGGATTATTGCCAGTGCCACATGGCATTCATCTTTCAAGAACATGTGTCCCCAGACAATTGACGAATGAAAGAAAATGGAAAGGATCCCTTACACATATGTGATTGGGTCATTCATGTATGTTACGCTATGTACGAGGCTAGATGTTGCGTACACATTATTTGCGGTAGGCGGATATCAAGCTGATCCAGGAGACCACCACTGGATGGAAGTCAATATTATACTTAAGTATCTGAGGAAAACTAAGGATATGTTTCTAGTTTATGGAGAAGATGAGGAACTAGTCATCAGAGGACATGTAGATGCTAGATTCCAGACGTATCAAGATGACGTGAAGTCACAGACTGGATACATCTTCAGTTTTAAAGGAGGTGTAGAAAGTTCAACTAGCTCAAAGAAAAGTGTGGTGGTAGATTTTACAGCGGAGTCCGAGTATATCGCAGCTTCTGAGGCAGCTAAAGAAGCAGTATGGATGCGATGCTTCATCTAAGATCTATATGTAGTTCTGAGCAGTAAAGATCCTATCACACTCTATTGTGATAATATTGCAGTGGTGGAACTTACAAAATATCCTAGCCCACGTCAGAGGATAGATCACATACATCATAAGTATTATCTCTTGAGGGATTTTTCTCAAAGAGGTGAATATTAAGTGAGAAGTATTTCCATGGAAGGCAACATGGAGGACACATTCACTAAAGCCTTGACTCAATAGAAACATGATCATCATGTGAGGTCTAGTGTACTAAAAGTAGTAGGAAGTTGGGTATAGTCCAAGTGGGAGTTTTTAAGGGTTGGTGTCCGGAGAACCAACTATTTTTTACTTTGAATACATAAATGTTCACTTACTATATATTGGTCGTTGTTCTCCATTACTATAATATAATAATGTCCTGCAATATTTGTTGCATTAATAAGGTTATGTAAGATCCCCACTGTGATGATATCCATGAAATGCCATAACAATATTCATAAATAAAGTTCTTCGGTTGGATGAAATACTATGATAGGACACATAGTATACAAACTATTATGTGTGATTACTCATATGAAGATGAGACTCTCTCTCATGGAGTTCACACATGGTAATCTCGAATATGGTAGATTATGAGATCATACCTTCCAGTAGAAATTCTGGATGTCTAGGGGTCATCGGACATTGCTATCTACGTGCGTGTGTAATGGTCCTTAGACTGGACGATTATCATTAACTAATGTCATGACTCTCAGATATAGATTTACTAACAAAAACTGTCACACAGACAGTTGGCAGGAAGTAAGGTACGTTGGGTGCATCACGAGTGACATATTGTTAATGGATAAGTCGAGGAAGGATTTGTCCCATCCATTTATGGAAGTTGATATCTACGCCATTTGATTGAAATATAATTGTCACATGAAATTCCATGGCCATGGTGTAAACGAAGTATTTATTTTTGGTAGTTAAAGAACGATGAATCAATCATATAGGTTTATGACACTTCCATGAAACCTGCATGATGAGATATTGAGACAAAGAGATTAAATTGAAAAATAAGCATTCGTATGAGGTGATACATCAATACGGAGTCAACTTCTTTCTCTTGGGTTCCTTGACCTATTGTTAGATAGTTATCTCAGACTTTAGGCAATCCCACCAAATGCCAAAGATAAAGGGGCCTAGAGGGTCACACAATAAGTGTATTGAAGTATCTCAAATAGAATAAATATTATTTGGGTAAGTGGTTTAATAATTATTCAAGGAAACCTAAATTTTTTTTAATGATGGAGGAAGAATAAAAATAAAACAAGTACATGATGTGTATCAATGATTACACACCATGTATTATTAAATTTACATGCCATGTAGTTTACATTTTTGTAAAGGAAATGAATAAATGAAAACAAGATATACACACTGTGTACATTGAATGTACACACTGAGTTGTTTTCAATGAAAAACAAGAAAACACTGTGTAATTATAATTACACTCCATGGAGTGTTTTCAGTCAGGACTTGTGGAAAATATCATTTTATTAAATGATATTTATTATAATCAATGTGGCCTCATGCCAAGGATGTAATGACTCGACATGGGGTTTTCAAAGGAGTTAATGAAAAAATAAAATGTGTAATGTGTTTATTTATTGTCATCACTCTACAACCTCAAACCCGATTAAAAATATCCTCACAACCCCAACTCTTTTCCAAAGACAAGATAATCGTTATACACAAAAAATTTGGAGAATTATTTATAGGCCGAAAGAAACTCTTCCTCCAAGCACACTCTTAAGACTGAGAGAGATCCTCTTCCATAGGATCAAGACGATATAAGGCAGACAACGTAAGAAAATGCATCTCCCTGCTAGCACCCAGAGACTCCTTTGGTGACATCCAGAGATACGTGGTGCATGTGTGGATCACTGCTAGATGATGTCTTCACTTGGCTTCTGCGATGCAATGACTAATCACGTCGTAATGTGATCAAGAACATCAACGAAGAATAGATACCCAAACAATACATATTTTCAGTTAATTAAATTAATTATAAAAAACTAGTAATGATCTTACATTGTGGTACCGATACTTTCTATTTTTTGTCTATTTCTTTGATCCAACCTGTGGAGAATGGAGTTTATTGTCGTATTGATACTGGATTGATCATTTGTAATGACAAAAAGATAAGTGGGCACATCCACCCATGAGCATCGGTTGTGCCCAGAACCTTCAGTCTGTGGTATTTCTATCATGATTTCAATTGATATTCCATCCCAATTCCACTCTGAAATATACAGTGTTGAGATAATCCCATTGGAACCTAGTGATCAGCCTTCACCTGCCGACATGATTGGCCTAGAGAAATGAATTTTGTTACTACTTTCTTCATTCCTAACAACCAGAACTATCATCGAAGATCCTGGAACCTCTTTTCCACTGAAGGATGTACATTCATGGGGGATATATGAAACTCCCTCCATACCTCCTCCCATAGTGCCACTAATATAACAATTCATCCTCTGAAAAGAATTATGTACTCCCCAACTTTAAAATATTCATCAATAGAATGTCCCTTGGATAACTAGGTACATAAAACATCACAATTTATATCCCTATGTTGTGTCTCCCTTACTCGTTGTAAGAGTGGAGGGGTGACTACTATCGAGTGAACGTAATCCTCATCCTCTATGTCCTCAATATATAATTGTCAGGAGTCCAACTGCTCTTTTGCCTCATTCAATAGCTGCACAATTGATATCCTACTAAGAACATCTTCCATCTTTTTCACCTTCTAATGAGTATATATGGTATCGAATTCAGAGCCTTGGAGGAACTCATGCTAACGACACTTTCTCAAATTCATATCCTTATATGGGGAGATTTACTTTTGGCTCATATGGTCGGAATAGACGATAATCCACTCACTATAAGGTAGTGTCGCCACATATTCTACACGAAGACTACTGCTTACAACTCAATAGAAAGGGTCGCATTGTTCTGCTCATGTGGCATAAGCTAGTGCGAACCATAAACAATCACTTCCTGGATCTACATTAGGACAAAACCAAGCCTAGTTTCTAATGATTCATAGAAAACTACATACCCAACACCCTCCACTTGCAATATTAAAATCTGGGCACTCGAAAATTTTTATCTCAACTCCTTGAAATCCTGTTGGATATTCTCCATCCAAATTATGGTCTGCCCCTTCCTGGTAAATTCCTTCATTAGTGCTGATATCTAAGAGAAACTAGGAATGAATCTCTAGTAATATCCTGCAAACCTAATAAATATCTACACCTTCGTCACACTCCATGGTGGCTTCCCAGATAACATTTCCTCCACATTTGCTGGGTCTATAGCTACTCTATATATTGAGAATACATGTCCCAAAAATTGGACATCACGAATCTAGAACATACACTTCGATAGATTCCCCTAAAGGTGGTGACTTTGGATTACGTCCAGAACAATCATCTGGTGTCTCTCATGTTCATCCTATGTCACTAAGTACAGAATGATGTCTTCAATCAATACCACTATGAAAAGGTCTATGTACGGCTGGAATATGAGGTTCATCAGTCCCATGTACACTGCGGGTGCATTTTTCAGGCCGAAAGGCTTCACCATGTAGTCATAGTGACTATAGTGGCATATGAATGTCGTCATTGGTTTATCTTCATCTCATACTCATAACTGGTGGTAAGCCAAACAAATTTCAACCATCGGGAACCATTGTACCACACTTATTTGATTGAAGAGTTTTGTGAACTATTGTTGTGGATACTTGTTCATCAATGGGACCTGATTTAGGTACCAGTAATTCACACACAACATCAAACTCATGTATTCCTTCTTGGTAATAGATATTTGGGCCACCTAGGATGAAAATGTTGGGTCATATGAAACAATTTCTCTTTAATTCCTCCATCTACACCCTCATCTCACGAAGCTATCCAGTAGACATCTGATATGCTGGTGAAGAAATCGGTATCATTTCATCGTGTAAGTCCTTACAGAAGTCGATTTCTAAGTGGTGTGGTAGTCCTAGAACATCTTCATAAAAGATGTCCTCATACTCTAACACAAATATTGGGAACTGGATGCTCACAAAATCTACCAAATTGAGGGTAAGGCTATCCATCTCATGAGGGATCAGTTGTACCCTCCTATGCATGATCCCATTCTGTGATGCCTGGGTATTTTCATCATGGATAAAGAAAAACCTCATCCCATCACTGTGTGAACACCACACTCTTCGATTTAAGTAGTCTATAGTCATGGACTAATGATAACCAATCCTTAGCGAGATTGATGTCGTAAGGATTCAATGCTACCACCAAAAATTTCCAACTAAAAATCTCTCCCCTAAGGGTAATATCACACTATCTGCAAATGTGTGTGATCATTATGTCTTATCCCATAGGTGTCTCCAATCATAAGGATCAAGTAAAAGACCCAACTTGAATCCCATGGTTTCACACTAGACATGTGACAAGGAAGTAATGACTTGAACATATGTCTATAAGTATGGAAACTATGGTAGAAAAGTCACATATCATATTTCAGATCATCCCTAGAGTCCCCGGGTCGTATGCCTCGACTGCTTACAGATCTCCCTCCCTTATCCCCCATCTCTCTAAGATGTTTTCAGAATTCCAGGGGGTGGTGGTGGGTGTAGATCGAAGCATCTAACACCACCTAAATCTCTCCCCATTCCTCTACCGCGTCAGCCTCTTGGAGGGTTTTTCTGCTCCACTCTCTTCCTCTACCTCAGTGGTCCATCAACCATATCCCTCTGAGCAGCTCAACGGGTCAGCAAATACCTAGCAAGATGTCCCTTACCATAGCTCGACTAGCACCACCTCTCCCAGGATTACTGGATCCAGTGTCAGAGCCATGAACTACAAAACACATGTGTTGTGTCCTCCTGTGATGTCTCTAACGTCTGGATCCCTAGGCCTGACGTGGGATCCCTAATACCGAGGTCTCCACACATGTCTTCCTGCTACTAACTACATTCGGCTATCTCTGCTCTCCCAAGAAGTTCTCAATCTCAAAGGCTTACTCGAGCACTCCATTATAAGTATATATTCATAGAGGCATGAAACATGTTTGGATGTCCCATCATAGACCTCACTCAATGTTCGGATCTCTGATGTAATGATCTCTAACTATATCCATCGATAAACGGCGAGGTTGGTGAACCTCGATGAACTGTGATCCCCCATCAAACTACCATGTTACTACTGATGAATCTCATGGATACGAATTTCTATCAGCATAACCAGTGATAACTCCTCCCTAATGATTCGCCCAAAGTCCATCCACAAAAGGGTCTCCTCATCTTGAGTATGTGTTTCCAGACTCCACCATCATCCCTCTAAACCCTGAAGATGGCTTGCTCAAAGGATCACCATTTTGTTTTATGGCGTCCTCACTTGATGAAAAACAATGGCCACCACCTCAAGCCAGTCATTAGACACCAGAGGGTTAGGATCCCCTCAGAACTTCAGGGATCTCTGTCTCTGGAACACATGGAGTGCGTTCGCCCAGAGCCCTTCATTTGTCTATACTGCAGGTATGACAGACAGCTTCACTCATGGTGGTATAACAGGTGCACCACCTAGAAGAAAGGCATGGGGACTTGTCCTTGTATAGAATCCTCATCACTGAGGGGGTCATCCTCATGATCATACAGTGGAATCCTAGTGGGTATGCATCACATAGGGATCCTGTAAAGAAACAAGACGTACCATGGTGAATGATTATATCTGGATAGCTGAAACAAAGTACATGGAAAACACAACCAATTCATATATGATGCGTGTACCAATCTCTTATATTCCCACAAATATTTCTTTCATGTACCGAGATTAAAATATGGTTATCAGAGTCCTTGTGTAAGGATATTTTTGCCGACCACACATACATCGGAGTCTATGGCCTGAATACCGAGCTCGGAACAGTTATCAATGTTTCCAAAAACCAATATCATAGACTATTGTTTCTAAGGAAGAACTGACTACCTTAGATACCGCATTGTCATGACCTGTCCCAGTGGGGCCCACACCGTGGCTCTCCATGCCAACCTCAAATAGACTAGGGGCTGGTGACTAGCACCAAGTAGGCACATTAATAACATGGGAGGCATTGCCTAAGTACTAGCACATACACACACACATATATCTGCACCCACAAATGATGAAGTTAAAAAAAGAACTAAGAAAATAAATGTATGCATACAACTAAACCCAACCAACATAGTACACCGAATGTAATGTATAGAAAGTAAACATGGAAAGAATACAAGCACACCAACGACAAGAGTCTACAATAAAAAAACCAACCTGTTAACATGATGAGGTACTGAGAAAACTGATCATATCCACAAAAAAACATTTACATTTATGGAACTCAGAATGCTCGGTCCAGCCCAGGTCCACCCTGGAATGCATCTGTAGGATGCTTGTCTACAGAAGAAACAATATGTGCGGGAAAATCCCATTCATCGGTGAGTATAACTATACTCATTAGAGGTCCCTAAAAACAAAAAAAATAATACACAAAGATGATGTATACTCATATCTACGTTGTATATGTCTAGAGAAAATATAACTGGAGAAACACAATATAGATATACTCAATTCCCAAACTCGTTGTCTTGGAAAAAGTAACACAACCACATACTCATACTAGGGATTCAGTTATATGATTCCACAAAGCACTCATCCGGGAGAACTCACTTCCCGAGTCTGATAACTCTAACAATTTCCATCCATGATGTATGGTTTTCAGGAAAGATCATGAGATATAGATACACTCATTCCGAGAGAACACACTTTTGAGTGGTAATGATCACAATACACAGACGAGGATCACTACCAGGGCCTCAACGGTTACTGTGACTCATCTGGATACACATTCTATGTAATGAATCAAAAACATATATGAATAGTTATGTCGATAAATTAAATGAACTATAGTCATGTATGGATATGGGATCTCACTCTGGCCGTCTTGAATTTTTTTATTGTATATTGGAATGTCCCGCAGAAGAGATCATACTCCTGTTTATGGAAATAATACCTGACCATCAACGGAACAAGAAAAAAGGGGAACCAACCAAAAAAATAATCATCTAAGGAATGGTAGTAAAGAGGATAAATCCATGTACATAAAATTACACGGAGTGTATAAGGGTTACATGTCGTGTTCTCTGGCCATTGGTACTGCCCGTATACATTAGACCATGTCCCAAGTCATGTTGTGTAAAAGAAGGTGTAAATGGAATGTAAGAGAGTGACAGGTCATGTTCCTCTATCCATGGAGGACTCCATGTACAATGGACTTATTCCCATACATAGCATCAACTCATGTGTTACAACCTGTGTAATTGGTACACGGGATAGCCCATGCAGTCGGCCTGGTCTGGCAGTGTGGTGGAGTACACATCTGTGTACTCCACCTAGTGTCCATGTATAGTCCATGTTACATAGAATGTCCCGCGTAAGTTCCCCCATGCCGTGTAATTTCATTTTGAATCACAGAACCCTAGCCACTACTAAGTCAGACCTACAATGCGTGTTCTTCCGGATACCCAACATGTTATTTGAAAATTTCCAGATATACTATTCTTCCCTGACACCCCTCTTGTGATGCTCTGTTCTTCAATTCGGCCATCCAATAGCCATGATACCCATGGGTTTAGGTCTCCCCGACATCACGAAGCTTATTCCGTTAGTTTCGAGAATCTGATCGGCCTAAAAAAACATTCTAATTCCCCTGCATGAAGAATGCTCAAATAATGAGAACTCTTGAACTATGATGATTCATCCGATGCTATCATCATTACACATATGAAGGGTCATTATGATTTCATTTATCAGTTGTGGGATTGTTAAGCCAAAAAAAGGTTCATAATGAATCCTCTTTCTCATTCCCTTGATGAACACAAAGAACTCATGAATGAGGGAGGAAAATCTAATAGATAAAATAGGAGAGAAACTCTACTGTAATTCATCGTAGTGTTAATCTTTTCGCGTTTGATGGCTTTAAACAAGTAAATTAAAATTATAAAACCTGTAATAATAAATTTCCCAATAATGAACCCAAAGAAGCCCTCCAACACAATCAACAATGCAGCAATCAACCAGTTCATGGGTTGATCCGTGTTTGTTGTTATATTCAAAGAACATGGAAGGAAAAAAAATTGAAATATAATCCCAACCTCAAGGAGGGATTGATCGCTAACGAAGGGATTATGTTTTCATCATCATCTAGATCATTAAACTATGATGGCATAGTGATTCACACTTTTGATTTGTCATCGTTTGTTGTCAAGGGTTCTCTATGAATTTCAACAAATTCTCCAGAGTTTATCTCAACATTCTGTCAATGACCATCATTCAATAAAACCATTAAATGAAGGGAGCACATTTTTGTGTTCCATTACACTGTGGAATTAATGACTCATTTTTACGTTTTTCGAGTCATTATGGCATCATATTAATTATCTTATAAAATGCACCATCGTTGGGATGTAGTGGATGTTTCCAAATAAAATAAAATAATTATTTCGAATTAAATTATTTAGTTTATTTTATTTTGACTAAAAAAGTCAGAAAATTATCATTTTCCTTCGACTCGTTCTAGTCAAGGTTAGGCTCATTTATTGGTAAGGTCATCGTCCCAAACACAATGGTTCCCTTAGATTTTTATTCTGGTCATTCGTTTTGGAAACTACCACAACCCCACACACCCACCAATTAACATAGATTAAAAAGAAGTTCAAACAACCATTTCAGGCCATCAGGTGTTAGAAATATACATCACATCCTCTCGTGGTCTGGTGATACTTCCATAAAATATTTAAAAACAATACATGTATAATCTGAGACATTATTGGTTTCAATAAGTATTACATGATTTATATATATTCATTTGTAGGATAACATATAATATAAATATTAATTTTAGAAATAAAATTATTATATTCATTATGGTTATTTATTTGTAATATTTTGGAATAAAATAATTAAATTTAATATTGAAAAGATTATGATGCAATAAATTGTTAATAAATAGAAGACTTTAATAAATGATATTAAAAATAATAAAATAATTAAAATTAGAAAAAAGTAAGGTCATCCTAAAATTTTATAGATTAATTTGATATATTTAGGATTAGATAAAAAATTTGGTTCAAATATATCATATTTTTATGATATTTTTGAAATGTCAAGTAATGAATATTTTTAAAATTTACACGAATGATATTAAAAAATAAATAAAAAATATTTCAGGATACAAAATTCATAAAAATAAAAATATCATCCAAATGATTTATAAATAGTATAATATTTTATCAATTGTACATGTATGGATTTTTTTTCATTTTAGAGTATATATATTAACCATTACAGTGTAAAAAGGCATATTGTTACGGTATGTTTTAAATTTTTTAATTAAGGTTTTAATCCAAAAGAAAACGTTAATAATATGTCCTAAACTTTTCTAAAAGCCATTTAATGAAATTATTTTTACCATAATCGTATTTCCATTGAAATAAATCACTTTAAATCCATATATAATTAAATATTATCTTTCATTAATTTAGTAGTTTTATAGTTTCCAAATGTACCGCTAACATCAATTATTAAATGGCACATCCTCTTTAAATTCATCAAACTTCAAAACCGTTATAAGATAAAACAATAACTACCCCACTAATATCAATAATTATCTATATTAATATTATAAGCCTTAACTTTTTAATAAATCCAACCACATAATCTCATTACTACACACCAAAAAGAGTAACCAAAAGAAGAGGTATCATATTTCTCCAAGGACATTTGTTTTATTTCCCTTATTGACCCCCTAAAATCTTATTATTCCATGATTATATAGAAACCACAATATCTTAAATATATATAGATTCTATTTATGATATAGTCTCAATTAACACATACAAAAAATTCTATCTAATTGGTTACGAACATACTGCTTATTTGTACTGTGAAGTGCTGCCTCATGAAACGTTAATTGATATTTTTTCCTTCAATACCTTTCATTGTTGGAAATTATGAAAAAAAATATTTTTAAATATGTTATATAGGTTATTCAAGATATTTTAATTTTTCATTAATTAGATTATAACACATACCCTTATGCATTATATTTTTTATAAAAATGATAACATCGTTTGTGAAAGTGTAGACTACCTTCTCCCCAAGGTGATATTATTCATTCACGATATACATAAAACATATTAAAGATGATTTTAATAATAATAAGAGATATATATGCAATAGATATGGTAATTTAATTATAATATAAATATATTTATATATCATTTACATTTATCTTTTTAAAAAATGACGATGAAATTGATGTAGTGTTCATGCGTATGTACGACCTACCATCTCCTTGAACGGTGGATTTCATTTCATATATTAAAATGTTATTGATTATTATAAATACATTTATACTATTTATATATGAAATTTAAATCTGGGTTTTCATCATGTAGTTGCAGATGAAATTATTTATTTAATTAAAAAAAGTAATAACAATTATAAACATAACCTTGAATCTTGGCAATTAACTACCGAAAGAGTGAAAATAATTATATATTATTAAAAAATAGATAATATGATATTTTCATAGAATAATATATGAAAAAAAATATTAATAAATTTATTATATTATTTAGAATCACTCATAAAACCATTACAAATGAGGTTAATGGAAGATCACTTCCAATGAAGCACAAGGTAAGGGTTTTGTCATCTCACTTATATTATGTTAGATATATGTCATGTTCACCAGTTATTCCATTTGTGTTGTGTATGTAATATCCATTTATATAGCTTATCATGAATATAATTATTATTATGATATTATATGTCTCATTTAATGTTATTACATAACAATTATTATGATTTAATTTTTTGAAAGTGGAATGAAACACATTGGATTGTTTAATGATTATTTTCTTCAAGAATCATTAAAGGGTATCATTTAAAAGTATATTCATGTATGTCAACACACATTCATGAATATTTTTTTCAATAATTGTTACTTCTTATGAATCTATCTACAATGTTTTATTAAATGGTTTTAGAATAGTTTTTCAATAGATGTGCAATTTTGATACTATTCAAGGCTTTTGGTTAATGTAATGTCATTTCGTATTCTATTTTTTCAATATAAATGTTTATGTTATTATGATTCAAAATTTTCATTTGAGATATGAATTGTATATAGTATATGATGGGTGGGGTCTTTTAACTTTCATTGATGGATTTTTTATTTCATGGGAGAATGTATATATGGATAGGTCTGAGACTTTTCCAATCTATTCTCATACATGTATTTAAACGAGGCCTTGATAATACTTTTCATATGTACTTCCTTTTTCATTCCATCACTATGACATTAGTTTTTTATATTAGATTTGATTATTATACTTTAGTAATACCTATTTTTATGTTTCCTGGTTCATTTTATTATTTAAATTACATGTGTTTCAATGATTTACCTTGACATATTATTTATGACACAATATTTCATAGATTTTGTTATATGTTAACCCGTACTGAGAACATGATCACCCCTTTCATATGTATTATTTTTTCCATTAATATAATGGATTTTATTTATAATTTATATACGGTACACTATGTGTATTAATGGCATGCTAGAATAAAATTCATTGTATACTTTATGGTTTATATTGTAATGTAAATTTTAAGTATGTAATCTTGACTATAAAATTTGTAAAGTGACATTTCTATTAATATAAAGATCTTATATCTATGTCAATTTTAAAAAGTATTGAACCAACATTATGCTACTAGGATTAGGGTATTTTCAGTAAGTATTAAGGAATGTTTAGTATATCACTGGAAACTAGATTTTGAAAAAAATAGGGAATATAGCCCCAAGATAGACCTTGAGGATATGAATTGAAGAACATCATATAATTTTGGAATGTTTGAATTTATGTGGGAATCTCTCTATCCCAATAAATCCATTTGTAGATATTACACGATGATTTGGTTCTAGTATAGATGAACCTAGTTGTAACAACTTTCAAAGTGTGTGTCTGGCCTGACATAGCGTATCTTGTTACACGAAAATGTGCCATACATGACACCTAGTATTAAATACCATGGAATATTAATAGGATAGATTAAATTTTATTTAAAAATAAATTACAATTATTTTAATATAATTATATCTCCAATGAAACCATTTTTTTAATATTAGACTATATACATAATTTTTTTTTAAATTTTTGTTACGTATTTTTCATTTTTTATGTTATACAATATGATATTAACTAACCTTGTTTATGTCGTCATAAAGAAATGTAACCTAGTGGATGCAATGTGGACCTCAATATTGAACGTGATCAACTGTGTAATGAGGATCATATATTTCATTTCATTTACCCAATATTTCGAAGGGAAATAGTCTCCAAAAGAATATCATCATAGGCGGACATAATTTCATTTTATAATAGTATAGGTAAAGATTACTATATGTATAATGGATTCAAATGGAAACATGGGAATAAAGGGATGAATATAAATAATATGTATAAATTGATGAATGGAAATAAGTATATTACCACATGTAATAATTTTTTAAAAAATCACTCTAGTACATGATTAAATGAAATTTGAAATATTTACAAGTGTAGAGTGGAAGGTTTCGGAACAAGGTATTTCATGAATAAGTAAAATATTTTAATGTATAGTAAATCAACTAATTGGAAATGGGACACTATTCAAAGCATTGTCTCAAGCATCAATGTTGTATACCTTAAAAGAGGATAATATATCAATGTCAATATTATGCTAATAACACGGAGGATGAAGAATGATTAATGAATTAATGTTGGGATTGATGAATTATGTCATTTGAGTCTTTTATGAATGATGTATTGGTAATTCAAATTATATAATATATAAGGATTTTATTGAATTTATATTTCATTAATAATATAGGATTTTAATTTCATTGGTACTGATGACAAAGAAAAATGGCTTAGTTGAATGTTTTTTTCGGAAAACAAATGTTTTAGGGAAAGATAACCCTTGTTAGGTTCTTAATACTAGGATAATAATTTATAAATGAAGAGATTATTGATTTGAGTAATGTAAATTGGATAGTACCAACTACATAGGCACTGATTAATGGTTTAAGTTGATCTTTTTAAATTTTTTTAGAGGTTAGTGTATTTCATAACCATATGATGTAACATGTGATATGGGAAGAATTGAAAGTTTTGAAGGTGAAATCAAAGGTAAGATTGTGTTTATAGAGACGTATATTTACTTATATTAGTAGAGAATGCATGAGTTTATCAAATCTATGAAAATGTTCATTAAATATATTTTTTTACAAATTTTCATAATATTTTATGATATTAATGGGGATTATTCATATATCCAGTTTGTGGTTTTATGGTCAAAAAATTTATCATTAACATGTTCTATTCACTCTCTATTAAAACATTTTATATTTATTTGTCTTCCATTCAAATGTTTTCACTAATATTATTTTCTTTTAAGGACAATATATGTGGTGAACATTTCATTTACCTTTCCCTCATATTATGTGAATGTTATAAGAACCATATTTTTAATGTGGATTTACCACAAAATAAATTTCAATTATTGACCATTGATTACATAATGAAATATTGAATTGCAATGGCATAATTTATTGATGGAGGTGATAATGTATGCCCCTAATAATATACATTATTTTCATTTATTAAAATTTTTTTATCAATATTTTTTTATTAAACACCATTTTAATATTACTATACACACAACAAATATTTTTCTTGAATTACAAACTAGAACGAGTTTTACCGAAAAATAATACATTATTTATATATTATTATTAAATATATTAGGATACATCCATGATGATAATTTAAAGTTATGAAAAGTAGTAAATAACTTATTATAACATACTGGTGATATCATTAGAAAAAATGTAATCCTAAATGGATATAATATCTACATAAATATATTAGAAGTGTTTTTATAAAAATCATTTTTCATTATTTCAAAGAAGTTTTTCCATATAAATTAAATTTATTTCAATTCTTAAATTATAATATTTAAATATATATATTATATATTCAATGTAATATTTATTTCACCGATGTAGTAGATTGTTTGGCATAAGGTAATAATAAATCCATTTCTATGTTTAAATATTGATTTTTTTTATAAAAAATTGATGTATAAAAACTATTACATGGATAACCTAATTTAAGTCCAATTTTGACACATTAATATATTAAAATAAATAAAAAATATTAATTTAAGGAGTAATTAAAAATTACAATTGTAAATATTTTGTGATTTTCTAATAAGATTCATGTTTTGATTAACAATGATCAAATATTGCATTTAAATTGAAAACAAATTTTTCATCAAAATAATTCATGTTGTTAATTATATTGTGAAATGGGTTTAATGAATTTTTATTTTATTGTAATATTATTTTATACAATTTATATCATTTTAATAAATTTAACTTGAATTTTGATAAAAAATAATTTTCATTTTTTGAAATTTTTCCCTTTTAATTTTTTTATCTTTATATCATTAGGATTACTTGTAGAATAATTAATAAAAAATTATTTTTTAAAATTTGAAAAGTGGATAAAATATTTGGAATTACTATGAAAAATTATTAAAATAGTTTTAGTTTTTTTCCATATTAATAGAAAATTTTATTGTATTTTACTGACCACAATTATATTGTAAATTAGGTAATTATGGGTAAAACTATATTATATATATAATAAAATTACCCTAAAACAAGTAATTATTTTATTTTATGATGTATAAAAAACTCAAAATACATTGTATCTAGTTTATTTACTTTTAAGGACCCTTCAATCTCATTATGTCTTTTATGATATTTTTTTCTAAGGGATTACTAATATGTCACACACTTGTTTTAATGAGTATTATAATTTTAATATATGGTTATTTTGAGGATAAATTAGAATATAAATAAAAATTTGAAAGATAATATTTTTATATTACTAATTGTAATTTATTTATATTTTTTAGAAAATATATAGTTTAATTAAATAGTGACAATATGAAGACTCAATATTAGTTTTGTTTATTGTAAGTCTCAAATAATAGAAAATTGAAAATATTATATTAAATATAATTTAAAAAAAATCCTAAAATAATATTCTGGATTACTGTTACATGTTATGGATTAGTTAAAATCATTTTTTAAGATATCATGTTGTAATGATATTTTTTAATAGTCACATAATGAATAGTGTAAATTTTATAGTAATGATGTTTTAAAGTAAATAAAATTTTATTAAATGATATAAAATTCATCAAAAAATAAATTTTAGACTATTTATTTTGTAAATAATATATATTTCATTAATGGGACATTTATGTCTTGTTTTTCAGTTCAGCGTAACTATATTAACCCGTAAAATGTTGAATACTATGTTATCCTAGTAAGAGGTAAAGAGTTTAAATAAAGTTTAATGTAAACATATAAGGTTAATAATATAAAATAAAAAAAATTAGAATTTTTTTTTCAGAGTATTTAGACCGATACACATATCATATTTGATATGTGTTACTTTAGAACCATTGGTAATTAAAAAATTATATTAATTTATTAGTTTGAGATGTTCCAAAAGTACTTCTCACCTCAATTATAAAAGGATAACTCCCCCATTAAATCCTTACACATCCCATGAAATATTGCATAAACCATTATCTTCCATAATAATATCATAAATTAACAATATTCATCCTACAATACTACCTTTCAGAATAAATACATTCTGGGAATCCCTTTGGTGAAAACCAGAAGGAATTACTCGAATTAGAGGTGGTATATTTATTCATGCTATTTTGTTTTAATTCAATTTTTAACCACCTCGAAAAAATTTATTCAATGGTTATATAACAACAAAAATATCTGAAACATACTTATGTTTCTTTTATATGGTTAATACAAACAATTTTACACATATTTATGTAGTGGCTAATAAACATAATTTTATGTGTACATCAAACTAATACTATAGGAAGCAATGATTGTTAATTTTTCCATTACCATCATTCAAGGTATTGAAAAATTATAGAAAATTTATTTATATAAATTATAAATTATATTTTTTTTATTAATTTATGATTTATTAATATTTTTTAGCACATTTCCTTATTCATTCAATTTTGTATAAATATGGTAACATCTTTTATGGAAGTGTGTACTACAATATCAAATATGACATGATTCATTATTGATATAAATTAACATATAATGAATATTGTAAAAATAATATGATATATAGATGACATATATATAATGGTAGTATCCCTCATGCGTACGTACGATGTACCGTCTATATAAAATAGGCATTTCATTTATTATCTCGATATATATTGGATTATTATGAATACATATATATAGATATATATAATATTCAAATCATGGATTAAATTCCAGATACGAGAAAAACATGATCTAATTTATGGGAGAAACAAATAACATGTCCATACATACTCAAGAAACTAAAAAATTGACACCCAAAATAGTGAAAGTAATGAATGATTATAATGAAAGTATAAAAGCATATTATAAGAGAACGATAGATGATATAATAAATATAAATATTGTTTTATAATAAGTTATTTTCACCATTAAACCAATTATATAAATGGATAAAGGATGTTCTCTATAGGGAAAGTATATTGTAAGGGTTTTATTATCTCACTTTTATTATGTGAGATATATACCTTGTTCACTATATATTATTTATAGGTGGTGTATTAAATACCTGTTGATGTATCATATCTTGAATATCCTTATTATCACAATATTATTTTTTTAATTTAATTTTATTCCATCATATTTATTATTAATTAAATGTTTCAGAGTGCTGTAAGACACGTTGGAATGCAAAAAGATAATATTCATCAACTATTTTTAAATGGTATCATTTAATGGAAACATTATCTATGTCAACATACTTTGTTAAATAATTTACTTCATTGAGGTTTATCTCTGATTATATTTTTTAAAAAATGTTATTGAATGTTATATGATCATTTTGACTGTAAATGCGATATTTTGATATCATTCATGGTTTACGGTTAATGTATTAACATTTAGTATGACAGTTTGTCAATAAGAATGTTTATGTAATTTGGGTTTAACCATTTTTATATGATTAATGTATTGGACTTATTATGTTATTGGAGAGGCCTCTATAGACCCTATATGCATATCTAGGACCCATGAGAGAAACTAGATATAGACATAGTCGAGGACTTTCCCTTTAAATTTCATATAAGGATTTGGTCAAGGCCTTAACCAATTATTTTCAGACGTGTTCGGTGATTCTTCAATGATATGTTTCAAATTTCTATGATTATGAATTATATCATTATGATATTATTTTTTGATGTTATTGTTGATTAATTAACTAGTAGAATCTCTATATTTATGTTTCCTAGTTCATGTGATTATTTAAATTGAATGTTTTTAAGTTAGTTACATTTCCATATTATTTCTTCTATATTTTCTCGTACAGTCTATTTTATTTTTACCCATACTAAGAATTTGATGTCACCTTTTTGTTTTATTTTAATTTTTCATACGATAAAAAAAATATATTTAGATTTTTATATATATTGTTACACTGATGTGATTAATGTAAAGCTAAAAGAATTTTTTGTATATCATGTTTTACATTGTAATGTGAATTTCATGTTTGTTATCAGGTCTCCCTAATAGCTGAACTTATATATCATTTAGGACTCAAATTATTCATCTATGTAAATGTAATTAAATAAGGCACCAACAATTAGAAACATAGTTTGGGTATTTACATGTGACATAGTTAAATTGAATGCATAACAAGTTCAAATGAATGTATCATCATAGAAGACAAATTTTTTTCCATCATTTTCATATGATCATTTAATATGATTTTACTTACATCCAATTATTGGTTTATTATTTTCTTCAAAGATGAAAACATGAAATATTCTTTACAAGGTATATATCTTGAATCCATATTTTTTGTAACCAATCATAGTGTTCTATTTAACTAGTTTAGTATCAAGGTATATTAATTTTATAGAATATATTGTATTATATTATGCATAACTAAAGTACTAACGTTGATAACATAATAGAAATTAAATTTTGGTACAATTACACATTTTCACTAGTGGTTTATATTTCATGATTTTATTCTAGTGTATTAAAAAAATTATAATTATTATGTAAATTATACAAGATTTTGTCTTAGCATTTTTTCATGAATGGAATGGTAAAATGTTTAAAAGAGAACCTATAACCTTGATAATAAATTTTTTATTGGTTTTTATTTTTGGGAGACAACAATTTGGGAACACATAATCTATGTATGATTAATAATTATGATTAATTTGTTTATATGTTGGGATAATAAAAGATTTATTGATTTTGAGAATATTTAGTTCGAAAGATTTTACAGTTTTGGGATTTAATATTTATTTGACAAAATGGTGTTTCATGAAATTTTTGTAGATGTTTAGTTCGGTTTTTGGAATTGGATATATATATATATATATATATTTGAATACATTTGATTCCTTTAATGAGTAGTTGTTTGAAATAAGAGAAATTTTTTAAATAAAAATGATATTTCTGTATGGTTAAATGTCATGGAGTTAAATGTTATTTTTAAAATGTTATATTACATATAATATTTAATTAACATATATATATACTTGGTTATATGATGGTATGAATTATTTTGTTTATTTGTGTAAATATATGTAATATTATATAACTTGTGCGATTACGGTACATGTCATAGTATAATTTATATCTTGAATGATGAATATTATTTGAATAACTTCATTCAATTTCATTAGTATATGATAATAAAAATTCCTTGAAATTAGTTTTTTAATGGGGAAGAATCTAATAGCAATATATTTTGGATCGATTATATTAAAAGTATATTTAATATCTCATGTCACTTGAATCATTTCACAAATTCAACACCTGACTAATAAATATTGGGAAATATTGAATTTTAATTTATAATATTATCATTAGTAGATTAAATCATTATATTCAATTAAAAGAACAACATATTTTTTAAAAATATATTTATTAAAAAATATGCATTGGGAATAACCAAAAAAATGGTGTTTAATATATTTACATTCTAATATAAATTAATAAAATTGACATGTCTATTGTAATAAGAAATATTTATATTTTTAAAAATATTCTTTAAATATAAAGTAATATGTATACTTAAGTTTATATTATTAATTATAAATTAAGTTTATGAATAAAATTTTGAGTAAAAATATTTATCAATATATTTAGAGTATTTATTTAAATAACTAAATATATAAATTTTATAATTTTAATTAAAAAAAATTAAATTAAAAATTATAATTTTATCTTTGAGATAATGTTTGGTTTGAATTTGTTTCCCTGAATTATTTAAAATACAATTTTTTAAGAATAACATGATATTTATTACATGATGTTTTTATAATTTTGAATTTAAAATGATGAAAAAATATTTATGAGACCCAATATGTATTTTATAAGTGAATTTATAATTTAAAATATTTTTTAAATTATAAACCCATATATTACATGTTAGAACAAAGGTAATATTACAAAATTTATTTTTAAAAAATTATATAGTTATTATTTTTAAATGAATTTGGATCATATTAATAAATTTAATATAAATAATTGATCTATAAATTAGAATCAGTATGTAGAAATTATATAATATTGGAAATTATTTTGGGTACATAAATAATTAATTATCTTGTTAAATATCTTTTAACATCGAAAATTCCAAAAATTAATAAAATTAGCATTTTAAGTTTTAAAGGGCCTAAAATTTATTATAAATGATTTTAATTGTGTTTTGAGGTACGGATCAACATTATACCTTTCCCACTACATTATGTTTCAATTTTTTATCCACTTTACTCAAGAGTGACTTCTCATTTTTTAAATGATTTGTGTATTTACAAAACCTCAAACACATATCACATAAAAGCAGTTACTCCCCTCCTTAGTTACCCTCCAACTATAACAATATTAAATTTAATTAAAATCATTCAAATTCACTAAGTTTATTACATACAACACATTAGGCGGTAATTCTATTATCAAAAGAACATTCTTTAATGGATTAACTGCCATTGTAAAGGAGATAATCTATATAGTGTGGTATGGGTTCAGAACCTCACATTCGTATTCCTATTTATTTAATGGAATCAATATTTTTCATATTTAATTACAAAATAATAAATTTATACCATTATTATCAATATTTATACTATTTGTTTTTATAATTATGGAAAAATATTTGACCACATATGTCCAATTTTTATTTGGGAAAAATGAAACCAGTAACCATGTTTTGTGTGGACTACGACCTCCATGGAACAATGTATTTTTTTTATTTAATAATACCATTCATGGATGGATTTAATAACGATATTAATAAAGAATTGTAAATTTAATGATATAAATAATTTTTATTAATAAAGATTCAAAATTTAATTAATTTTATTATTGATAAACATTGATTAAAAAAATAATTGTCTTAAAAAAGAAAACTAAATAAAAACAATTTATCCCTATATTAATATTTTTTAATATCCATAATGATTCAAAAAATTATTTATAATTATTAGATATCACACAAAAGAAAAAATAAATTGGAAAATTATTATAATATGAAAATGATATTTCAACTATATTATCTCCAAATCACCCATTAATCTTTATATGATCATGTTTCTATGGTGTAACCACATACCTGAACAATATTATGAATTTATATGATGGATCCCTTTTAAAGAATATCACTAGTATAATATGTTATTAGTAGGTATATATTTATTATTTTTGGTTATATGATGTCTATATAAATATTTTACTAAATAATTAAAAAAAATTACATTGGTTAGATAAGAATCTCATAAATATGATAGCCATTGGTTTAATTTTCAGGGGAAAATACTGAAAAAATAATGATGGAATAATTGTAATTAATTAATACTTATAATTAACCACTTATAGTGCCGTTAAATATATATATATATATATATTAGTTGTGATATTGAAAATAATATTGAATATTGACATCATACTTATGAAACTGGTTCGAAACAATCAAGATTACTAACACGATATATTCATAATACATTAATTAAAAATTATATATATATATATATATATGAATGATTATAAATGAATAATTATTATGGTTAATTTAACTAATATGTTTATTATTTATTCATTAAATAATAAAATGGTAATTAATTTGGTATTTTTTGGAGGTGCAAAATGAATCAAGAAAAAGGTAACAGTTTTCATCTCAAATTTCTCTCTTTGAGTAATGATCTATATTTTACACCTAATTTAAATAATTTTTTATATGAATCGTACATTTGATATTATATTATGAAAATTAGTCATTCATGAAATGTTATATTCTCTTTTTAAATATCATTTCTATATTTTTTTGTTTTAAATGACACAAAACATATATTTTTTTGTTAACTCAATTCTCATTCATTATGTTATAATTGTACTTCATGAACATGTTATATATAAGTTTTGTAAATAATTATGTATAATTGATTCATTTATATAATCTGTTTTTATTCAATGTTTTAATGTTTTTACCTCATAAAACCCATTTCATAATATTTTTTCTTCATGAAATATTTCATATCTAAGGGATTTTGGTTACTCAAACATGTTTATTTGAGTTATAGGGTATCTATTAAACATTAAACTTCAATATTTATTTATTAATTATTTTATTATTTTATAATGTTTTTGAATTTTATTTCTATAGATAATTTCTATTTTTTATTTAAAATTTCACACATGACTTTTATACAACATGAACTTATAATTTTATTATGAACAAGGCTCAATATCATAATTTGATATTTCCTTCGGGTACATATTATTCTTCCTTGCATCAGATTCCACTTTTTTAGTAAGAATGTTTATCTTATTTTATAATATTATTAATGTTTTAATTAAAAATTATTAAAATAAAATGTTATATTTTTAAAAGGTTAAATTTTAAATAAAAAGGATAAATAAATTAATCAGGATTTTCAACCATTCAAAATGAATTATTTTATCTTCCATGCATATTTTTTTGATAAAAATTATATCTTATCAAGGATCCTTTATCATATTTTCATTTTCAAATGTACAAGTTTTACAAGGATTTAATTCACCATTTTTTAAAATATCTTTTTAATGCCACCAATGACTTTTTATTTTTATGGTTATGGTACAAATCATTTCTATATATGCTTCTTTTTTGTTTCTTTCATTTAAAAATACCATATTGTCATCTATATAATAAAATATAAATCATTTTTCAATGATATACTATCTACTAAATGAAAATATTTCTCTCCTTGTTTTATTAAAAAAAAATTGATGACTTCATATGATCAATGAAATTTCATATTTCAATAGTTATTTTTTCAATATTCGAAACAACTATTTTCATATTTATTATTGCCCCTTGGCATGTCATGTGCAATATTAAGGATGTGTATTGAATGTAACTGTCAACATTATTTACATTTATGGAATCATTAATTTTATTCTCTTTTTTAGAAATAACCAATCACTCTCTTTTAATTTAATAATTGTTTTCAATGTATAAACACTATTTTCATAAGATTAATTTCCAATATGAATACCATATTTTCTGTTCCATTGATTTAGTGGTGTTCCCCTTTAATTCCATAAATAGATTCAATTATTAAATTATATTCTTAATCATAATACTTTTATATATACTTTTTAAATACCATCTGCTCTATTATATTCATTAAACGATATTTTCTTATAAAGTTACATGTTATAATTGAATACATGTTTTTTTCATTGGTATACTAAATTAAAATAATTTATGGAACTAGTAATTATTTCCTTATGTACTTCAATTTAAAAAGTATTGGATCCCCATTTTCATTCCATGGATTAATTATGATATGGGTATGTTATATTTTTTTTCAGGAACACATGTGTACACATAATATTAATTGGATGATATGGATATATATAGAGATACAATGATTTTTATATAGAATATATTCACATTATATAATAGTGAAAAAGTTGGGATGATTATTAAAAAATTGGAAATATTTTGTGATGCTTGATCCACCATTCAGAAAATGGATTTGAATAATGTTCAATTAAGGGAAAAACATTGTCCTAACTGATGAACTGTTGTATTTTTTCTATAATTAAGCCTTATTTCTAGGATATTTATAATTTTCATGATATATTTCTATGTTATTCATTGATTAATGATCTATTATATATTGAGTATAAAATTCATAAATATAGTGATTATATTCGTATTCTAGTCTTATTCTCACATATGATTCTTTATTTTTATCACATATGACTAAACCTATTGTGATTATGAGGTTAAATTTTCCTTGTGTTACAATTTTACAGGATTATAATGAAAATTGAAATTATACACTATAAAAAATAGTTGTGTCATCAACAAACTTAGTTCAACCTTGAACTGGTCACCAGAGCTGATCTATGGCATGTCTGGGGAGGCGTTACCGATCTTCATGGGTTGGAAACTAGTTACAATAATCATAAGAGTAAAAAAAGAAAATTATTCTACCCAAGCGTATCTAATTAAATGAAACAGCAGAAAAAAACCAAAAAACCTAATATATATTACAACACCAAACTAACCATCCCTTTATACAAGAATATAAAAAAATCATAAAAAATTACACATAAAAACTAAAACATAAGAATGAAAACCCAAAACCATAATTTGACTCTGATAGTCACTCTCTAATACCAATAACCATGATTATACATGATGATCAAGGCCACAATGATAGTAACACCACAATATAAATATATAGCTACATGCTTGAGTATTAAAACTCAAAAGGTGTTCCTGATAAAGTATTAACACTTAAATTATAATAAAATAAATGATTCATCAGTCTAATGTTTTAAAAAAATATAAAAAGTTTTTTTTCTGCACATTATACATGAAAACAAATTTCGTTCCATTTTCTTACTCTATTTTAGAACCAGGATTTGATTTATAGTAGTGGTACATTATCATTTCAAGGGGAAAGTGATGTTATCATTTTTAAATGGAACATGAGTGTATATAAATCTATTATAGTAGAAAGAAATTCAATTAACCATTAGAAACAAACCCTTCACCACTAAATAAAATAGAACACAATAGATTACTATAATAGTCAAACAAAGAAGGAAATTAAAATAGAACTAAATGTGTAACCATGATTCGAAATCATCACTACAAGGAGATATGTGCTCATAGACATGGGTGAACCAAGGAGATAATTAATAATATAGAGCATACTAAAACATGAGTCAAAAACATGGTAGCATACCACACTTGATGGAATCAAAAACACTCTACCACCCCTAAAAACCCTAACTCCGGACAGAGTGAGGGGAAAATCAAATAGCATTAATCCCTAATATATCTACATAATATGGTCCACCAGCTAGTACATAATCTATAAAATGGAGGAATAATTCTCGAAAAATTCACTCAAAATTATAGGCTTCCATGTCTTCTATATATAAATATTTTGATACCACATTGAGGAAATTCCATCCATTAAAATGAATGAATCATTCTTGATTCACTCCACTGAGATCAAAAAAAGAACACAAGGTTCTCATATCTAGGATCTCTAATAATGTATTCCGATGATTCCAAAGTGACAAAATCTCATTAATTAAATATATATTTTTTATGAGAATCATCTAATTGAATTTTTTATAACGAACACCTCCAACATTTTCACAAAGATGATAAACTGGCCTTTAAGAGTTTCACAAACCAACATTCATCAAAGAAACAAATCCACCATTAATAAGGGTATAAACACACAATTTGAGCTTTCAAACTTATTTACAAAATCTTTTAATATGATGATATCGTACATTCAATCCAATACCATTTTTATAAAAATTTCCATTGCTCCAGAAACTATAAATACATGAAAAATATCCAAAAAATTCAATATATGTAATTTAAAAAAAACAAATACTACGGGGCAAACCCATACAATTATCCCTAAAAATAATTTTTTATGTGTCAAATATATTTACAAAACCAAACCAATCCTTTTATATCGAAATTCACACATAAACTATACTTTTCATTTAATAAAACCCTTGGTCTGCATGATTTAAAAAGACAATTATTTTTATTACATAACAAGGTATAAAAAACCAATTTTTACTGCACAAAAATTATCCTAATATCACAAAAAACATTTATCATATGTGAAAATTTAATAAAATAATATAATTAATGATTCATAAATATAAATGGAATGTGAATGGGGAAAAACTTCCTTGAAACCATGGAACATTAACAATGTAGACCCTAAAACAATCCATTAGGGTTCCATAACCCTAGAACTATGTCGATGTACCCTAAATAACAAAAAACAGAAATATAAATATATAGAATAATAAACCCTAGTTTCATATGTCCTTGGGGAAATAAAATTTCAATAATAAATGGAATAAGAATGGAATGAGAGAAGATATGTGTAGATTTAACCTGTAAAACGAGTTGAACCCCAGAATAAATCCAATTGCAATCACCCAAGAATGAGGTGTGAGCTATGATTATGAGGGAATATACCTCCTAGGATTGAAAGAGAATGGTGGGGGTGTATGTTGGTGATTTTTTTATTATATTAAATTGAGAAAACAGAGAAAAACCAATAAATTTAGATCTAGGAAAATCCAATGGGTTTTCTACATGGTTTGTCAAACCACACACCAAATTGGAATCAACTACTTTCGGAGAATAGACCAACCACAAATGCAACGTGTACGGTTTCACCTACCATCTATAGACCATGTAGTATGTTTTTTATAAGTTCATACATAACAAAATTACCTAGGATCAACCATATTGTTTACCAAACCATTTTTCGATTGTGCATAGGTCACAACAAATCCATAACTTCAATATTTTCTCCAGAAATCATGAATGAAGAGTGTGTTAACCATGAATACATACTAGATAATTTAACACAAAAAATTTATATCATCTTCACACTTGTATCTCAAGTGAGCGACTATGATTCCAAATGAACCAGAACCTAGATAAACCTGAAAATATGGGTGTGAAAATTAACCCAACCATTAATGAATTCATCCCCAATAAATCCAAAAAGTCCCCCATTTGATCGATAATTGACTAAGTATTCAGTACACAAATAATACATCCCATTAATCCAAATACATTTAATCCAGTACCAATGGAAATCATGCCTCCTTCCTAAAACAAAACTATAACCCAAATCCAGTTCGAGAGTCAACGGAAATGGTCAATCCATTACATCCACAACCATGCTAAGAACAAGACTGTAGGGTCCTCTCTAATGAATCCCAATTCTTACCGAAGACAAATTTTTCACACTAAAGATAACGAATTCTTCGGAGGTTGTAATACATTCCCCACCATTTTGAAAACAAGTATCACCAAACAACATTTAAAAAGGAAACATGAAGAGACCTGTAGTGGCTCTCCACACCACTAAATACCATCATGAAATGGCCAAAAATGTATTCATCATGATCAATGAACTTGGAAAATCCGACATAGGACAACCAAAACTCATTTATAATAGCTTCCCAATGTGAGATAGGAAGTACACCATAGAAATATTTAAACCACCCACTCCCAAAAAGAGAGGAAAAAAACAGATCCAATAACCCCTACAACCCTTTTTGTTCTATAATACATTCTAGATTCACTATAATTGATATAGATATATATATTATTCTCATAGAATCTCTTGAATCACAGTTAGTAATTGATTACCCTCACTAGGAACAAGCATTAACAGATTGGACAAAAAGAAGAACTATAATTTTTATGAAATGATAATAACACTCCGACTAAAAATTCAGGTTCATCAAAATACTTAAAACACAACATACATTTCAAAAAAACACCCATGGCACAACTGAAACAACAAAAGAACACTTACACTAAATGACACTAACAACAAAAAAACATTAGTGGTGTTCTTAATAGTACATTAGTTATGAGAGTTAGATCCATAACACTTTCTAGTAATACCCTGATAAATCTATTGAATGATACCCAAGTGTCCACAAGCATGGAATGCCTTTGGAGAATCTGAACATGATGGCTTATTGTGACCCGACATTATAAACTGATAACATTCGAATACCTCATGACAAGAGGAGGTTGATTGAATATCCTAAGGCCTTTTGATTTCCTGACCCGCTCCATCAAAAATATACCTATTTCTCACATCCTTATTGAAATTCACCCCACCTTGTGCACTTCCACTATCACAACTATGAAAATAAAATCATTCCTCACCATGTCGGAATAATGTTTTTTGGTTGAAATGAAATACCTTCGTGTCAGACTCAGTTTTTCATATCTTTCTTTTATCTGGTTCATTTGATATCTGGATACTTTTCATGGGATTTGGGTGATTTGAATGTTCATTTTTTAGTTCCATCTTTGTTTAGTCATCCTAAAATGGTTTCCCTATTGCTTGTTTTGGGGTTTTTATATAAAAGGGTGGTTATTTCAATATTTGGGCCAATTATGAGCCCATTTCTTGATTTGAAGGCTTTTATTTTCTATTATAACACCTTCATTTTCTAATAAATTTTCACAAATTCCACATCCCACATGGCCACATATAATATAATCAAACTACAATAACATTTTAGACACCATAATGTCTTATAGTCCTAGTAGATTTTGTTTTTTTCAATAATTGCATCAGCACGTGATCCAATTTCATGTTTTAAAAAATATTTTGTTTCTTTTATATTTTACTTATTATTAATCATTTTTGAATGAATACACCTCCCAAAAAGAGACTTAACTCTTTTCAATCGACTATCGGTGCATCCCCTTTCATTATTTTTGGTTTTTCATTTTTGGGTCCATTTATCACAAAAGATTAGTGGTTTTTCTTAATTTCTCAATCAAATAATTAACCATTTTCTTACCTCTTATTTATTATTTCATTTATATGGATTTCTCTTGAAACTAAGTTATTCTAGATCTTGGGTTATATTTTTTGATAATTTTTCTGTGTTTTTTATTTCAGATGGTCTTCATATATCTAGGGTTTTAGAACCCCTGATGGGTGTTTTCGTGGGTCTGTCATCATTCCGATATTGTTTTGTTGAATGTTATCCTATGGAATTTTTATTATTATTTTTGATTCAAATTTTTATTGTTTTTATCATATTATACAAATGGGTTATATTTTTTCCATCCTTTAGATGAATTAATTGTTGTGCATAATATTTATTTATTTTTTGATTTGTGTAAAAAAATAGTTTTTTCGTTATAAAGGTGCACTTCACTTGTTCAAATAAATCTTCCTATGGGTTTTTCATATTAATTTTGATTTTAATGACCTGTATTAACTACTATAATAAATATTATGCCTGAAAATTTGGGCCTTTACCCATTCGGTGTATTGTAGAGGTTGTTATGCAAAATTTTGTTACCCTAGTCTAAGAAAAAGTGCCATTTTGACCTTGGTGTCATGAATGTGATATAAAATAACAAGTTTGAATTTATTAAATTAACTAAATCCTTAAATATCACATTTTGGTGTCTTTTTATCAATGTACATTGTTCTTTTTTTATAAAGATATGATTTTTTTGACACATTTTGGAATGAGTTGTTGATAAGTGGCCTATTCGACATTCTTATGAAGATGGTTGAGCTTTAATATCTACCCTAAATTTTTTAAAGGATTTATGTAAAAAAAATATTCTTTTAATGGTTTGTGTACACACCATTATTAATATTGAAAATTATAACTTTGTTATACGTTTTTTTGATAAAATGCATAAGTCTCATTTCACATTTCCATTAAAACGTGTTTTCTTGTGTATTTCATTTTGTACCATTTGGGGTCATTCGGTGATTCATGAAATTGATTTTGTAAATAGTTTGGGGACTTCCAAATCTGGGATGGTAAGGATATTTTGGACATTTGTCCTAAAAAGTGCATTTTAAAATAGAATTAATGTGATAATAATTATAAAACATCCTGAAATTATTTTATAATGTTTTTATATGGTTTATTGAGTTACACAAAGGGTTAAAACATTTTTAGATAATGATTGAAGAGTCTGTAACCATAATAATTATTTCTCTATGTAAATGGAATATAATATCATGTGGTACTTGTTTGAGCACAAATAAGGAAACAAGGATATCTAGGTGGCTGGAAGGGTAATAGTACACTAGTAATCCATAGTGATTTGGTCCGTGTTCCACGTTTCATTTTTTATAATGAAACAATAGATTAAATATTATGATGATGCCTGAGACTAGTAGGTTATGGGTATGTTCCCAAATACTCTCTTACTCACGATAACATAAATATTTATGGTAACTTATCACCTAGATATGATAAACCTAGGGCCCATAGCTAGCTAGTTCTTAGGGGTATTCCTTTTACTTGTGCTATTTGGATATATTGTATTCACCATCATCATACTGTGAGTTTGGTTGGAAAATTAAGAATCAAGTGTATTTTGTTTAGAACTGAACATTCTTTAATACAACCCTTATGAAAATCAATTTCACTTCGAAGTGGCAACTCTTCGAAATTGGTTACTATAATTTCTTATTTAGGAAAACCTATTAAAATTATTATTTTTTACTATTTGTAGCATGAAACATTTAAAAAAATATTTTTATATATTTTATTTCCAACATACAATTGATATTTCATTTATTTTAAAGGAAATTATTTGGGAATAGAATATTGGGATAAACTACATAGTTATAATACTCATTCCTATAGACATCTTCTCTTTTTATCCCTTGTGATGGTTTCTGATTCAGATCGATCGCCTTTGGAAATATGTTACCATTATGTTCCAGAGTGACATGTGTTGTCGTATTGAGTTAGATGGTTGTCATGTTTGGCCGTTTAAGTTGTTGGTTCAGTAGTACATTAACATTCATGTGAGAACAATGTTTAGTTCATATTTTATAACAATGTATATTGAGTTGTCCATTTCTTTTCATTTTTTATTTAATTGTTAATATTTGTGAGAAATTGATCCCTTGCCACAATACTGATGTCATTATTTCTTTCCAAATTTCTGAGAATATTAGGAACACCACCCATGACTTTTCGTGGAATGTCCTGGGTGACCAGTTGAGGGTCGACTCATGCTAGTTCACGAAAAACATTTATCAAAGAAGGTAATCTATTAGTAGACCTTGTTTTTAGAGTCCCTTTATTATATTGTGTATGTCAAGATAGATGGAATAGTATTGTTGGAACTTTATGGGTTGTTTTGTGAAGAGCGTCAAAAACTCTTGGTCATCCTGATGCTTAGGTTTCAATGGAATTATTTTTTGTATTATTTTCCAAGGTTCTTATGGATGGTTTGGTGATTGGGATGCGACATGGGGAGTTGGACTAATAGAATTTGTGAGATCGCAAGGCCTGGAAAGAAATTCATATATTTTTCATTGTCCAAATAATTCTCTCTATGTTTGTGGTGTGTTTCCCATAAGGTCACCAACTAAATGGTCAAGTCACCAACTCTTACACGTTCTCTTTTGTGGGTCTATTATACCGTTCGATAATTTTGAATTTTCTGTTGAAAATTCATATGTGATAATTGTGGTAGTGGGATTTCAATGCATAATATAAGAATGTTTTGGGCATGTTGGGCTTTTGTAAAAAAAAATTGGGATAATGTGGAATGGCATTATGGGATCTAATTTCATTAATCTAAACATACGGATTTTTGAAAATTTTAGTTGGACGGCATAAATTATTTTATGATTATTATGAATATTGTATTTCAATTGGATGTATTCGTCTTTTGAAGAGTGTTTGAATAAGATGAATTGGTTTTGGGAATTGGACTTGAGAAATTCATTTATTTCATTAATATATTTCTTCTCCTTGTTTCTATGAGATTAGGAAATGAGACCTTGCTGAATTTTTGAATATGGGAATGGGATATTAGAATGAAAGTTGAAATGCCCCGACCCTTGTTACCCAATGTCGGTGCATTATTACATAACATTGGCATGATCAAAAGGAAATAATGTCTCTAAAGACCGATCATTTTATTATTATTGGAAACAAGATTCATACATAAGTTCAACGTTAAAAATTCAAAAGAAATAAAACCCAAATTTATTTCATTGGAAACATACAAGCCTACTTGATAATGACTGCAAGTCACTCATAACTAACTATTTCATATCCTGGTAAAATGAAACATTTTAAATGGGTGAGCTCAAATTCTCTGTAAGGGTAAGAAATAAAGTGGAAGATAACATAAATATTTAGCATGATGAATAATTGAAACCTCATGCCTTTACCAATAATAAACATGAATACTTTTTTGGAAGGAATATGATATGAGTAAATAATGCCATAATAAAACATAATCATGGGTATTCTACTAGTCGAATGACCACATGAACCATCAATATTATTTCAAAAATAATGGAATGTATAATGAAGGACATTCTGAAACATTCTGTCAAGGCCTCGACCATGACATTTAAAAATGATTAAGGCATAGGCCAAAACCATATATCAAATTGAGAAAGGGAATCATCCAATTCCATGTCTAGTTTTCTCATTAGACTTAACGATGAATCGAAAATCTATAGCGGGCTCCACCCTTCACTTACTAAGTGCAATACATTCCTCATATGAGAAGGTTTAAACATATCACAAACATTCGTATAAAAACTAGAATACAAAATTTCAACACATTAACAAAAAACCATGAATGGTATAAAAATAGTACATTCACAGTCAAACATATATAAAAACCTTCAATACAATATAGATGTTTTTTATCATAATAAATCAACTTCAAATAAATATAAAATCCATCAAAGGTTGTTGACATAGATGAAATCAAAACCATTTTTAGAGAAATATCTCTTTTTATTTTGAAATAATTTAAGAGTCACATAATTATAAAGAAAAAATATCTTTTGAAAATTTTCTTATAATATTGTAAAGGAATCTTTGATGATGTTATAACAGCGTAAAATATCCGCACCCTCCGTATAATTTAAAAAAAACATTCTTACATTAAATTTGATGAAAATGTCAAAAATAACCTTGTATGGAAAACGACGGAATGATTCTATTAAAAAAACATGAGGTTATAAATTTCTTTAAGACAATTTCTATTAAATAGTAAAAATTTCATGAAATAAATTTTTATGAATCATGGTTGTGGATGATAAAGAGGTCCCTGTAGATAATTACGTATAAACAACCTCAGATAATGAAGGGATTTTTGAATTAACCCTTACCTTGTACTTTTCCCTGGTCAAAGGTAGGTTAACCTCCTGTATAATGGTGAAATAATTGTTATTAAATTATAAAAGAATCATTTACATTATTATGAAATCATATTTGATCTTTTAACATTTCTTCATTAATAATATCTTAGTATTGTCGTCGCTTCAGATGTTAATAGATTCGTTTTCCTTTATATTCATTATTATGTAAGTCATATTTTAATGGATGGGATGTATCTTATTAATATCCAGAATGATATCAAGCCATTAATAATTATTTATAATCATCAAATGAAAATTAGTATTGAATTGATATGATGGGGAATGAATCTCATCGCTTTCGTGGAGACGGAAACCCGTATGTATGCACGAGAGACAATAACATTATTTTGATATTAAAATAATATGTAATTGGATGTTATATCATATATAATTAATCATCATCATGTTATATTTATTATTTATATCAACTACACATCATTATTATATCCATACAAATATTAATGTATTGAATAACAATTACACAACGACGTGGAGACGGTAAGACGTGCATACACACGTATGGTGAAATGTCATTCAAAGGATGGATAGAATAATTAATATGGTTGTACCAAATTCATAATAACATCAAAGTATATAAAGGATATTGGAGTTATTATTTTATAATCATAATAATAATAAAATAAGAATTGGAAGACAAAAAGAACTTGAAAGTGGTGATGAAATATTTACCTCTTCTTCAGGTTCTTCCTTTTGATTTGATCAAAAGGGATATTTAAGATGGATTTATGACTAATGTAAGGCCCCTAAGATGATGTTAGGTATGATTAAAGGATATATTTTCAGTTGTTTGCTGACCCAAATTTCATTGATGGTGTGAATTAGAGAGAAGGGGGAGTTCCCTTTTATAAGAGGGGTGAGGGGCACCTTACGAAAAGCTAGAAATATTATTTTATAATAAAATATTTTTCGGTTTATAATGGCTAAAAATTGTATTATTTAAAGTATATGGTGGGTACGGGTCGAATAACACTCAAAAAATAGGTTTTATATAGGTTTGGTTCACTATATTAACATTATATTTTAGATTTAACTCTTAGTTAAATAGTTTAACATTTAACATGTCTCTTTGTATTTTTATATAATATAGTTAATAAACATACTATATACTTCCAAGAGAAACCCAAGTGGTTCCTAAATGTCTCACATATCATTATATAAGTCCTTTGGTAGATAATTAGATTTTTAAGAATATAATATCAATTAGTATTATAATATTTGTTTTAAAAACTATTTTATGTAAATTTTGACAATATTTCGTATTTTGTTTTTTCTAAATTCATAACATCATTATTACTTAGAAAAAATTTCATATAACCAACTCTAATATGTCATATTAACCTAGAAAATTAGTTTAATTCATAAAAATTCTCATGTTACATTTATTTGGATATTTATAATATCAATTATTTTAACATTTCATTAATTAGGTAATTACTACATCACTATTGTGTCATATATAAAATATAAAATTTAATGTTTAAAAATTATAAATAAAATACCATTATGTAGGAAATGTTTTTAGATTTATAATAAATATTTATAATCTAATTAATAATTTTTATATCTCTATATAAAAAATGTTTTAGTTATTAAACATTGATTTTAGCACTTTTAAGTCTTCTTTGAATTAAATAATAACAAATGTTCTAATCTAATCCAAGTTGACCAATGAGGTTCATAATCTATTCCTAAGTTTGTTTATGGTCTAATTACACTTATCCAATTGAATTATAACATGTGTTAGGATAATAATAATAACATTTTTACCCTTAATTACCCTATTTATTTTTAACCGTGGTTTATAAAAGTAAAAAGTAAATATTCACCAAAAATTATATTTATCTAATTGAACCACATTTTACTCTTTGATATTAACCGTGTCTCATGGATTTTCTAAATTCCACTCACATGTGCATTAAAATTATTTTTTATATGAATTTGCAATTTCTCCATGGAGATAGGAAAAAGACAGTGAAAAGTTCAATAAAATTTTTATATACCTAAAATTATTATAAACTGACTCTAATGAATAATGTTGGACATATATAGCTATTATGTATCTATTTTGACCTAAAATATTTTTAAATTAAATAATTAAATATTTAAATAAAAATTCTGTTTTAAACTATAACTTAGTGTTTTCACTATTCATAAAAAATGGAATGTTTTCAAAAAAATACCAAAAATTATCCCAACGCTAATTTTGATATTCTAAATCCAAAAATGAAGTCCATTTTGAAAGATAAAATTCTAAAAATTTAAAAAAGTGTGTATTACTATTCATAATGGCTAGTTTTATTGGTTGTGGTGTGTTATAACTCGAAGTTGCGTACAACACACATTGTTGTATTATTTTAAAAAAAACATATCATGGAAGCTTGGTGTATTAAAGAAATCTTGTTTTGATAGTTGTTTTAAAATAATTTAAATGGGTTCTAAATAAAATGTTTCATGAAAATTTGTGGTTTATTGATAATCTAAAAAATGTTTTGAATAAAAGGATTGGTTTTATATATAGAACTATGGATTTTATTTTATTGGCATGGTTAATATGAATATTGTGTAGAAATATGATAATGGTTATTTACATGGTACTTAGTGTGACTATGGAAGATACATTATTTTTTAAATGAGATAATGTTTTTTTCATGTAAAATGAGGATGATTGTTTCAGCCTTTGGTGTTTCAAGGTTGCTCCCATGCACGTTTTGTTGTTGATATTTTGATAGATTCTTTATATGGAATAATGGTTGGGTGCACAGGGTGTCATGATATTGTTCATGTGAGGGAGACATGATGAAACACCGAGGGTGAATGTGAAAATTCACCATGCTATTTTGATTTTCAATATTTTGTTAGATGATTTTTTTTTTGTTTTTTTAAACTGATGTTTATGTCGGATTATTAATCATTTTTAGATGTTTTTTTTGTTTTCTATGCTGCCTCGTGATATGGAAGTGATACTCATGGTGTGTCTTGAGATAACATATTGTTGGTGGCTCGGTGTCAATGTAATGTCTAGTGGGTTTCTAAGGATATGTTGGATGTTTTGATGTTTCCACGGATCATTCTCTTTTGGGAATACTTCCATTTGATCAACCAATGGATTTGTTTCAAACATTAAATCCACATATTAATATGATTCCTCAACACTATTGATAGAATATAGAGAAGTTTGGAATTGATTTAAAATGGATTCCAATTGTTATAATTCGATTCGATGTCACATTTGTGTTCAGTGATGTTGATGTGTTTCGTCGTATTACTTATCATATATGCTCCTTGTTCATAGTGAGAGAGAATAGTGTTTTGTATTTTTTAGTTCCCATTTACATGAATTTGTGTTGTTGATAAAGTGATTTTTGTTCGGCATTGTGATTCGTAGCTACTGGATGCGACACAATAGATGATTCAAAAAATAGGGCTACGTCTATAGGCCTCAGAGTGGTGACTTTCACGTAGTCAAGAAATCGCCTAATGTGTGGGGATCTCGACTAAGATCAAACAATCACCATTGTGTTATGGATGTTTCTATGATTTTTCGTGGTTTCTCATTACTGTGATTTTTCATTTTTTCACAGAGCATGGTTGAATTACACCTCACACAATGTATATGTTTATTCCTTCTTGAATATAGGTTTTAGATCAATGTCCATGTGTGGACCACCAATGTGATTTGAGTGCGGTCAGGGATTTACATGTTCGTAGGTGGAGTTTTTTGGGTGGTTCCCCTA
Source organism: Viscum album (assembly GCA_963277665.1). Lineage (NCBI taxonomy): Eukaryota > Viridiplantae > Streptophyta > Magnoliopsida > Santalales > Viscaceae > Viscum > Viscum album. The sequence goes on from OY728133.1 coordinate 1,117,111,841, forward strand.
TTTTGTTTTTGGTTTCATTGGCCTGACAATTGTGTCCCCTTCCCTCACCGCCCCGAGTGGTGGGGATTCAGATTCAATACGAAAGTGCTTTCCAAGTCCATGTCCCCTCCATTTGGGGGTTTCTAGTTTAAATTTACATGTTTTAACCCTATTAACTTATTAATTTATGTTATTATGGGAGATTTTTAGTGGGAATGTGTGAGGGAGTCCCAATTGTAGTTCATGTTGAATTATTATTTTTTCATTTCAAGTTGGTCTCTATTGGTGGGTAGACCCACTATTAGTCTCAATGATCATTCATTTAAAGTTTTGTTCGATGGTAGTTGTGATTTAATAGGGGGAATCCAATTCTGGCCTCCATCCCAAGTAACGGAAATTTGAAACTACACTTTGGTTTGGGTGGTCATTTGGTTCATAGGGATATTTCCCAGTAATCTAGTAGATGGCCTGGTTGTAGAGGGGGTGGCAAGATCTTTCTATTGATTCTAAAGAAGTGGTTGTGAGTTTTTGTTTTTTTGGGAAGATTATTTTGTTTAGTTGATGTTGGATGATATGTACTTTGATTGTGGGGATGGAAAATGTTGATAAGTAATTATTCGGTGTTGATCATTGATATGTATTGTGTTATGGCTTTCGGGGGTAGAATGCTTTAATGGCGGGGAGAACTGTCACAACTAGTTGTTCTTGTCTTGGTATTGATCTGGTTCATTGGAAATATTAATTATTTTCATGGGATTTGGGTGTGATTAATGTTCGTTTTTAAGGGTCGTATATGTTTTATAGTCCCACAATGTGTCCCCAAATGATTTTTTGGTGGTTTTTGTATAGAAATGGTGGTTATTTCATAATTTGTGCCAAAACTCATCCCATTTTCAAATTTAAAAACACATTTTTCTTTTTAACTTCTTTTTAACATTTATCAATCATTTTACTTACCATGGGCCTCCCCTAACCTTTCGAAACAACCATATCCATTTAGACCCCTTTGTAACTCTTATACATGTTATATTTGGGTCATTCATTCAGGTATTTGGCATACCCGTGAGGCCATTTATTGATTTAAATAAATTTTTTTTTTCTATTATATATTAATCATCATTAACATTTTTCCGTGATTCCTCCTCCCATAAGGATACATAACTGTTAGATATCGACCATAGGTGCCTACCACTCCATTATCCTTCATCTTGCGCCTATTCTTGGAATATTTCTACCTAAATGATAGTGGTTCTTCTTAATGTTTTCATTAAATATTTCTTCTTTTACTTCACTCTTCATTCTTATTTAATTTTTTCATTAATTTATATTCACCAATATTCATGGTACATATAGCTCCCTTTTTTCATCATTTTTACGGGGGTTTAGTGTTTTTAGGTCTATTATTCAATTCCCTATGGTTTTGTAACACATTGAGGTTATTTTTGGGTGTTCCTCTCCATTCCGCCATGGTTTTTTGTAAGATTCTCTCCTTCACCTGCATTTATTATTTATTTTTCATATTTATATTTCTTTTATCACCATATATACATGTTTACTATTTCTGTGCATCATTTGGATGATTTATTTGATGTGAAAAATGATTATTTATACCTTTTTGTGTGCTATGTAGAATTATTTCCTTATTAATGTGTGCACAAATTGTTTAAATTAATATTATTTTGGTTTTAGAATATATATTTTGATGTTCATGACCTTGTTTAACAACTATAATAATTTTTTTCAAATGATGATTTGGATATTAACCCCTTTACGTGTTAAATTGATGTGGTTTTTCTAAATGTTGCTCGCATGGTCATTGGAAAAGTGAACAGTTAACCATTGTAGGCTAAATGTGATATAAAATAACTTTTTTGAATTTATAAAATTATTTTCAGCATGGAATTTGACATTATGGATTTCTTTTATGGTTGTAAAATGTGTTTTTGTTTTTATAAAGAGATGGTTTTTGGTTTTGGATAATTTTTGGAATGAGTTGTTGGTATGTTTCCCATTCGGATTTTTTATTAAAATGTTTGATCTTAAATGTGTGACCTAAATGTTTTAAATGGTTTATGTAAAATAGTTTTTCTGTTAATTCTCTTCATAGAACTGTTTATGAAAATTAAAATTTAAACCAAGGATATATGTTGGTTTAGTAAAATGTTTGAAGGATCAATTTGCATTTCACATTAAAATAGTGGTTTTCATGTGTATTATATGTCACACCATTTGGGGTCATTTTATGATTCTTGAAATTGATTTATTAAATGTCTTTGGGGCTACCAAATCTGGTTTGGTATGTCACTGGTGGACATTTTTCCTAAAATGTGCATTTTCAAATGGAAATCAGGTTCAAAGTTTTGTTATACATCTTAAAATTATTTTATAAAAAATTTAATTGAATTATTAAGTTACACAAAGGATGAAAATTATGTTTATCTATAGTTTGGAGTATGTATGACAAGAAATATTTTTTTGTGTGTAATGGGAATTTGATACCATGTGAAACTTGTTTGAGAACAATTTTGGAATCCTAGGTATCTAGGTGGGTGGATATGAACAAGTATTCTAGTGATCCAGAGTGGTTTTGTTATTATTTAAAATAGAATGTATCAACATGAAAACACTAAATAAACTATTATGTTGATGTTTGGGACCACATGGTTATGGGTATGTTCCCTACAAGTGGCTCGTGCACGAAAATGGATATTTGTTATTATTACTTTTCACTGAGATATTAGGTACCTGGGTCCCACAACAAGCTATTTCCAAGGGGTGTTCCCATGATTTGTGCCCATTGGATATATTGTATCCACCATATGCAAATGATTAGTATGGATGGACAATTTAGTGGCATGTGTGATTTATTTAATGTTGTATATTCATCAAAGAAACCCTCTTGAAAAAAAAATTTCACTTTGAAGTTGTGTCTCATTGTAATTGGTGACTAACATTTCTGGATTGCGAAAACATGCAAGCATTATTATTTTGTAATGTTTTAAGCATGGAACCCTGTTTGGAAATCATATTTTTATATATTGTATTTCAATAGTATAATTTATGTTTTATTTTATTTTATTGAAAGTGCTTTGGGAATTGAATATCGGTCAATCCTAATAAATTTTCACACTCATGCTTATAGTCTTATTCAATTTTTATCCCCTGTGTTGGTTTCTGCATGATTCTAATTTTTATGCCCAATGTGTGATTGTTTTGATTGAGAGTGACCCACGGGGTCACATGGAGTTAGATGGTTGTAATGTTTTCTCATTTGTGTTGTGGGTTCAACTGTACTTTCACTTTCATGTGCGAATATTGTTCAGTTAAACTTCAATATAAATGTATATTGGGTAGTCCATTTATTTCAATTATTTAGTTATTTTTTTATAATAATATGGAATCATTCCATTTACACGTTTCTAATTCTATTGGGGCATTTCATCACCCTGGGAGGACCATGAACACCTATCGAGACTTGTTGGGGAAGGCATGGGTGACCAGTTCAGAGTCGACCTGGGTTGGTTCATGACACTTCAACTGAAGATCAGGACAAATCACAAACATGAAACATCAAGACTTTAAGGGATAATCCACAGATTACCATGGAATGTATGAAACTAAGTCTCCAAAGTGACAGAAATATTGAAACACCAATCCAACACCCTATTTCAAACAACACATCTCAATCCCCTTTCTCACCATTTCGTTCTGAGAAAAAATAACGACGAATGAACAAAGACTTGGAGAACATCCATGTAGGAACCCCATGATGATTATTTGGAAATACCGACATCGACCACATACATAGATAACTTTCAATCATGAAGATTTAAAAAATAACCTTCAACAACATGAGAAACTCAACGGGACTGAAATTTCTTTCAATCTTTTACAAACACTCTTCCACTTTGAGATGATCTATTTGAAAATAAAGATATTTGGATTTAGATTCTGCAAATAAAGCACAAAATCTATATGTTTATCCAATAGAAGTCCCGCTAATGGGGAGTCACCCATAGTAGTACTATGATCACCCATTAAATCTCTATCGGGATAATAGCTTCAAAAATAAAATCCAAGACCTAAATCAATAGAAACTCAATAAAAAAAATCCTCAACATCAAACATTTCATAGGTGAAATTAATTTAACATAGGAAATAACTCCACTATTATAATCCAAACGTTCCTTTAGAAACAAATCATTGAATTAAAACAAATCTGCTGGGTTAGAAACTTTTCATTGGTATTCTTTAAAGTCTTACTCACTCGGATGTTTTTGTGTCATCCCTGTCACCCATCCAATAAGACATAATGATAATCCTTTTACATTCCCATGTACAACCAGGAATGTGTTCCCCTTGAGTAAATAAATTGATAAAACAAATAATCATCATTTTCCAAAATCAAATCATCCATCCCATTCCAAAATAATGAACCTTCCAATGGATCACTGACCCCTATGTCAATAGAAATATTCAGATTACAAAAATCAGAATTTTTTATCATTTTTCATAATTAAAAAACCGAGATTTCAAAAAAAAACCCTCTAATATAATAAAAAACATTTTTTCGTACCAAACCGAAGCTCATTGAGCAAAAAAATGATTAAAAACCGAAACCTTTTCATATAAAACAAATTCTAAAACAATCATCCTCAGTCAAAAAACCATTTTCAATGTATCCCATTATTTGAATACAAATTCACATTTTCATTAAATCATTTCAATTTCAACCCAAAGAAGTACATATGATAAAACCATTTCATTGGTCTTCCACAAGTTTAATTTTGAAAATCCTTTTCTCCCACATCCAAAAATCAAAAAATTTCCATTAAAACCTCATTTTTTAAATTCCAAAACTTGGGTTTCCAATAAAATTAGCAGAATCTATTAAACACTCTAAACATCACACCAAAGGGAAAATTGTCATGATGTGTGGCATTCATATATAGTGGGTGGCCGTATGACAAACACACCACCATCATAGAGGTCCTTCTAAGATCATTCTCCTAGATCCACATGGATTTACACTCTCTACGGGGTCACATATACCATTATCCCAATCCCCCATTTTTATATCCCAAGAAGCAAAAATTATACAATGACCAAAGAAACTATGTAAAATAGAAATCCCCATGAAACGTAACGATCATATTGAGAATGATTTCATTAATCTCTTCATACACCTGCCTCTTGATTCCTAAAAAATAACTTCCATCTAAAATAACATACCCATGTATCAATAGCAGCTCTGAAAAACAAGGTCCTAAGTGAGATTACATGACTCTGATACCATTATGTCACGTACCAACTCAGGTTAACCCTGAACCAGTCACCTGGGTCGACCTGTGGAATGTCCATAAGGGAATTACCAATCCCTACATACTAGAAACTAGTTTCAGTATAAATAGAGTACACATAGAGAACTTTTTCAACCAAGAGTAAATAAATAAATGAAATATCAGAAAGAAAAAAACTCCCCAATAATTAATAAAATACAAAACTCACCATCCTTCTATACAATAATCTACGAATATAAAAAAACTACACAACAAAACCAAAACAAAAACTTGACAACCCAACACAAAAATTTGATCATGAGGGTTACTATCCTTAACCATGATCCATTATTGTGTGCGGTGATCAAGTCCAAAATTAGACATGCACCACAAACTAAAAACAAAAAAGAGGTGTTGGTGTGAGTTGTAAAACTCAATTGGATAGCTTAAAAACTATTCTGAATTTACAAATTTTAAAATAAAATAAAAATCAATCTTATGTATGAAATAGAGTATACAAACTATGAATTTATATATATTTTACACGATAAAAACTATTATTCTCTTTCCAACTACATTTCAAAACCAGGGTTCGATTTCCAATAGTGAGAATCTAATATTTAATGGGGAAAGTGACATTTTTATTTTCAATTGGAATAGGATAGTATAACAAGAATTTACTTTTAAAAAAATTTCATAAACCTTAAAAAACAAACACATCACTTACCCCATGATAATAGTATACAATAGAGAAATATAACAGTCATAAAGTGGAAAATGGACATAAACATAAATTTCTATCCAGGAATCTCAATCATCACTGCAAGAAGATATGTTCTAGTAGACATTAATGAAGATTGAAGATCATGAAAAATTTATAACATAGTAATACATGAGACACAACCCTGATTGCATGCCACAAAAGATAAAATCAAAACACCCTAAGACTCATGACCACCCTAACTCAAGACAGGCTGAGGAAAAAATCAGGTAGATATAAAACCAAAAAAATCCACAGACTAGTGCATAATTTATCAAGTCCAGCAATCATAAATAGAAAATTGTCTCACTATAATTGGTTTCCATGTATAATTTATATAAACCGGGCGATCCAACCAATGCTAATCGATCATCTAATCACAATCATATATAATAATAATAATTCATCAATAGGACTCACCTTGAGTTACTCCAAGGATAGATCTCATTCCATAATCCAAAAAAACATAGGTAGTTTGTATTAAGGATCTCCAAAAATGGGTCTCTGTGATTCTACAACAAGGAAATCCCATCCATTAAAAGTAGATAAGTCCTGAGAATCATCCAATGATATTTTTCATAATAAACACCTTCACCATTTTCATAATCTTTTTAAACATTACTTTATGATTTTTTCAGAAATCAACATTCAACAAAGGCACAAAAAACCTTTCATAAGGGTGTAAAACATCATTTTTTAATAAATATTTACAAACCAATTTAAAAAATTTACATCACACATTAAATCGATGAGCATTTTTATAAAAATTCCACTGGGGCCCTTAACTATGACGACATTACAAATCACCATAAAATCCATTTAATATTCATTAATAAAAACTAAAACTACTTGGTAGACCCAAAAAATGAACCCCAAACATCAATTATCAACATAAAGTATATTTACAAACCCAAATTGTGAATTTTATTCCAAAAAACACCCATGAGGCCAATAAGTAATTTAATCAAACACATTGTGTGCATGATTTAACAAACCAATTCAAATTATCACATAACAAGGCTTAAAAAAACACATTTCTAACCATAGAATTTATTGAAAGATCCTTGAAAAATAGTTAATATATATGAATGTTGGGTAACAAATTAAATTAATGATTCATTCATTTAAAAGGAAAGAGCATGGGAAAATATTACCATGAATCCATGGAACATCAGTAACGAATTTCTAAAATCCCTCCTTGATGGTTCAACAACCCTATATCTACAAAGAGGGACCTAAATTAAAAAATCCCCATTTTTAATATATATATGTATAAACTCTTGTTCAATATAACCATGGGGAAAGATAATCTCAACAATAAATGGAACAATATTGAAAATGGATAATAAATGATGTGATTTACCTTCGAAATCTAGCGTAACACTTTATAAAATCCACTTGTAATCACAATAAAAGGAGGTGAGAGGAATGAAGAACTGGGTAGATCCATCCTAGGATAAAATTATCTGAGTGGGGTAAGAAGATGATGATTTGGGATAAAATCCCAAAAAGGGAAAAATTGGACAATCACAAAATTATAGATCTTGGAATCATGCAAGGTTTTTCTATATGGTTTATCAAACAGTGTAAAAAACAAGCAGAATCCATTTCTAGAGAAGAGATCGACCGCTTGAACAACCTGTATAGTTTCACGTACCATGAAGAAACCATGAATTAGGTTTCTTTTAAGGCCATACATGCCACACCGTTACCTGGGTTTTTCTGTATTATTTACCAAACAATGCGATGACTGTGAATATTTCATTACCGAGATAAAATTTACAAATTTTTTCCTAATAACTCTAGAATGAACTAAGGGTTAACCATGACATTGAAAATATACAATGAAACAAATCTAAATACGACACTGGTCACACCCCGAATGAGAGAGTGTGTCCGAGATTCCCAAAATACCCAAACATAATACAATACATAAAAAATGTGTGACATGATGACCTTGAGGATATTTTTTATGACATGTGGATGTATCAATATAGTTTATGTAGTTTTGAATACCATAAAAAAATTTCAAAATGATATAAAAAATGTGATTTATTAGTTAGTGGGTTTTCTTAATTCACAATAACTCAAAACCAAAAAGGTGATGGGAATATATTGCAATGAAATATTAACATTATGAAATATACATTGATCATCAACTCTTTGGGATTTTATAAAACATTAATTAATAGCTTGACTTTTGTATATAATGTATTCAAGGATGATAAACTCTATATTAAACAAGTATGACATAATAAATTTCTTCATAAATGAAATGAAACATTACCCAAGGTTCATTAAAATTGGTTGTTAAACCACATTGGTACAAGTCCAGTACTTATGTATACAATTCTATACAACAAAATGGATATTCCTGATCACTCTTTATCACTCATTAAACTATAATTGACCTGTGTAGGCATCAAAACCTCTATTTCTCAGGGCCGACCTACCCAACAACGTGGTTGTTATACATATAATGGATCACTTTTGGGGAGTAATTTTAAGGGGATAAACCTAAATTTATAGAGGTAATGATTGATGGCATGAATATGCTTCCTATGAACATCAGATGTCGAAATACTATGTTGGATGTTGAGGATCAGTTGACCCATGTTTTCATTTTTTGTTGATCCAATTTTTCATCCTAGTAGATGATATTATGAAGAATTATATTCAAGGGATGTAATGGCTTCATGCAGTTCCTTTGTAAATCGAATATAATAGAGACACTGGGTTGACATAAACTCTTTGGAAAGGCATACATAAGAAAATGGGGACCCACTTGATGATGAGTATAATAATTCTTCATATGCCTAGTCAGAAAACCAATAGAATGAAGAATAATTTTTAATATAGTCTTTGGGAATGTGTTAAATATTTTTGATGTTCTTGGAACAATCACGTGGCTCAAATAGAATTTTATTATAACAATAGTTTGTATTAATTGATTTTGATGACTCTAATTGGGGATCTCTATAGAGGGACAGGTAAATTTGCTACAAAACATGAATTATGTAATGGAATAATCATATTTAGGGCATTGTAAGGTGTATGATAACTCATATATGTTCTTGTTTATTCAGAATATGATCGTTATAGCTCATAGTAGAGAATGAATTTATGCTTCGTGGAGGAGAATACCCTTATAGATAATTGTGGGAAAAAAGGATTTATTGATTTTTTCTCGTCAGTCATGACCTAGGTGATTGAAAAATTAAAATAAATAAAAACATTACTAAATTATATCATTAAATATCATCAAGAACGGTGGGATGTTGTATAATGTTGAGTAAACTATTCTATCATGTAATTTGATGTATAATGTGGTCTTTTTGTCTCATCTATAGATGCATTATCCCAATTTTATGCATTTAATTCTACATGAGAACATTGAGTGGGAACTAAGAGATACATTTTTTGGTAGGACCAATGGAATTATAAATAGATTCATGTAGGTGTGTTGGGGAAGATATATTTTCTTAATCCATCCTAGTGGGGATCGTGGCATGACTACCCCAATCCCTCTACTGATGGGTTAGGGGATGGCGACTAGCACCATGTATGTACATCCCATAAATGGGATGCATTTGACTATGTACTTATACGGACACACATCTCCAAGAATAAATTGATGAAATGTAAAACACTATTTAATCAAGAATTTACACCACTATGAAACCGAAAATATTTTATGATAGATTGAAACGGAATGTAAATAGGTCCCGAATACATTATCACTAAATATAGGGCCTGCCAATGAGAATGCACGAGTACATGGAACTCATCCATTGGAAACCCTACTAGGAGTGTAGGTGTAAGAAAAATACCTAATGTCATAGGGGCACAACACATCCATATGACCCCTATAAGATCCACCTGGTCTTGGTGCACCTAGAACTCCCTCAAATCATCGATCATCTTCACAAGACACAACACACGCAGGAAATGTCATTGCATGAATGAGATTAAGAATACTGAAGAGGGAACCCCGAAACGACAATAGAAATACCACTATGAAATACATTAATTATACAAAAATGGAAATTCATATTGTATACCACAATGTAAACAAATTATGTATAACCCAAAGGAAACACATGAATTTTAGTCAATACAATAGGCTCACACAGGTATAGGTCCAAAGCACGAAGAGAGGGATTTTCATTGGTATTCCATTGATCTCTATGTTTCTATTACACTTATAGTGTCAATTGCACCTTGATTGCCAATGGATAACAGAGAATCGATGTCTCGTAGGGTGTCGACGCTGCACAAAGGATCTATATATCATGTATTATCGATGATGCATAGAGTGTCGATTAGAATTGAAGTATCAATGGTACCTGAATCATAGATATCACCTAGAGCATCAATGGTGTATAGAGAATCAATGGTGAATGGATCATCAATTGAGCATGTATCGTCGATGTCACACAGAGCATAAATGGGTTATGCAGCCCCCAAGTCATGTAGTAACAAAGTCACAGTAAGACAGAATATTTCAATCATAGAACACCTGTACCAGGAGAACCTACTCCCCAATCCAATTGTAGATATTCCAATATTCACCAAGAATCACTTTTATTGTCACTAATGGAACGTCTCATCACAAGGACAAAAAATTCCTTCAGTTTCTCTTCAAACTGACATAAGGTTTTAAATGGAAGGATGTTTTTGTAAAATGTACCAACTCAGTTCTGGTCTAGTTTCGAATGGAATTGACAGAAATAAGATGATCTAGCCAAAACTATCCTGGTCCATCCCAAACCATCCTAGCCCACTAGAGGGGCCCAACATTGCCAGTCCAACATGTGTAGTAGAATATTTTACTCTGTTGGATGTTGCCCGCCCTAGCCACATCCCCTTGTCCACAAGGTCCACCTTGACTGTGTGTCTCCCCACTATCACCTGGTCAATGCGGCAACGATCCTTGTTTCATCTTTCTTTCTGCCTCCTATTCATTCCATGGAGAAAAGCCACAATGATTTCTTCATGTGCAGCATTGAGATGCACCCATCTAGCCACTACGACTACCAACCATAGCCCCTGTCACCGCCCACAGCCCCTACTACCACAGGCTTCCATTCAGTCCCAACTAGACCATGTTCCTCCTATGATGATAATCATCTTTCTAGTATCCCCATCATACTCCACATTCTAGAAGGCCTATCCCCCCTCCACCAACTGGCTACTGCCTCTTCCTCTATCCACCCTGCTAGTCCACTGCTATTTTCCGTTCCCTCTCCCTAGACCCAGCAGGGGAATCTTCTTTTGGTACCATTGAACATCCCTTCCTTGCACCACCATAACCATCTACCTTTGGTAATTCTTGACAAGGCATTGTTGATGCAACATTGTGATGTCGTTATGGTGTTGGATCCCCGATGTTGGATTGTTTCACAATGGGTAGAGGTAATAATGATACTTTGTTCGTATTTTGTGAATAACAAGGAACAAAAAAATATTTGGTAAAAATATAAAGCACATGAATGCCCAAATAACCGATCATGGCCATATTATTGTTGGCCATGATCCATTCATGTTATATAGATTATGAAAAACCACTAAACACACATATCTAATCCCCATTTATATCATTGAAAAATTTAATACATCATACAAGAAATACTAAAAGTGGATCGACTCTTTAATGGGTTGATCCTTGTTCATTATACTAATCTACCTGGGGAAATGAATTAAAAAGAGCTCAAACGACCTACCTTGTGGTTGGAAGCGTTGTTAGAGAAGAACGGAGGTCTGTGTCATCATCGATCCTTGATCCAACATCATTAGTTGTATAGAGTGTTTCTATCCACACCTCAAAATAATTCTAGTGTTATGGAGATAATCCTAAATACTTGAAAAAGGTTTCATTAATTTAAAAAAACTGATGCAAAAAAATTGTTCTTATTAAAATAAATTGTTCTTATTAAAATATTTTAATGGTGGTTATTTCCAAATTATGATATTTACATTCGATGTTCTCCAGTTGATGTAATGCCATCATAGAGTAAATTATATTCGTTGAACAAAACAGTTCCATCATATTTCTAAATTGGTCACCTCTTTATATGTTATTTCCATGATAGTGAAAAAATTGCCTTCACTTTATTAAAAACATTAATCTTTTATACAGTTCTTCCAGGCACACTGGGCCTTGGAATCTCAAACCGTCTCATCACATGGTCTCAAAATAATCCAAAATTATTTAAAAAAATTCTAATGGAAATTAAAATAAATAAATATCCCCACATTGGGGATATACTTCCTTCAAACCCAAAACAATAGCTACGAAATAAAATGTTGAGCGTACTGAGTACAGATCTGATCCTCCCACTCCAAATCACTTTGTTATATATTTCAATGCATCCACAAACTTTTTTCTAGAAGAAAAGACCACCCATGAAGGATCTTCTCCTATCGATCCTCGATCTCCACATGGTACTCTAGAAAAATCACCCAATTATCATTTCCTTCTCACCCCATTCGATGAAAAGTGATTGATCAAGCATGTAGAACATCAGTTGAAACACACAGAAGACATCATTCACCCGATGCAACATTATTTGTAGATCAAGGTGGTACAAAACCTCATCAACTCTACTCAGAATCTTGAAAAGAAATATTTATATTTAAGAAAACTTGTCGACCTGGACAAATCTCTGCAATCCCAATTGAGGTGATACTTGAAGAAACACATGATCTCTCTTCATGAATTCTACATCCCTCTATATCATAACAACATTAAAATTCTATTATCTTGTTGTTTTCCTCATCTTCTCCTTGATTATATGTACCTTCTCGGTGGTATCCCACACCAACTCTGGACCCATGTTTTCTAACACTAGTTGGTTCATCTAGCATTGTGGTGAACTGCATGGTTGCATGTAAAAGGACCAAATTGTTTGCATACCAATGGTGTATATGTAGTTGTTGTTGTATGAAAACAAAAATAGTGGTAAGTGATCCTCCCAACAATGGATGAAGTCAAGGATTAAAACCCATTTCATGCCCTCTAGAACCAAGACAATCCTCTATGTAGGGCCATCCATCTAAAGATGAAATTTTATGCTAAACTGAAAATGGATCCCAAACACATCTTGCAATATCTTCCATAATCGGTATGGGAAACGAGAATCATGGTCTGAAATGATTGTCTATAGAACTATGTGAGTTTGAACTATCTCTTAGTCATAGAGGTATCCCAGACTCTATATTAATCCATAATAATGGATTAGTAAGAAGTGGATAATCTTGTAGAGTCAGATGGTGATCACCAAGATGGTATTGTTCCACATATATGTACATGGTAATCCTGTCATGATGTCCATAGAAATAACATCCCATGTCCAATATGGAAACTCATGTGGATGGGTCATGCACGCTAAAACCTAGTTCCAAGCCTTTACCCACAGACAAGTGTGTAATTGAGAAAGGAACTCTTAAACTACCATCATAATTCTCGGCCACCAAAACTGATGTCAGTGGACCCGGTACATGTTTTCTATAGTAGTATGTACAGCTAAAGGGGATGTGTGGAACTCCATCAAAACCTCCCCCTGCAACCCCAATGTTAAAATAATGTTCCTTGTGAAAATGTTGACATACTCCCTACATTTTCAATTTTTCTCAGGGGTATGCCCTATGGAAAACTAATTATGTCTGGTATCACAGTTGATATCCCCAATCTATGCCTCCCTGACTCACTATTAGAGTGGAGGGATGACAACCATCAACATAAAGTAATATGATCTATCTCCATCTACAAAGGATATTTGTAACATGCTAAACTGCTCCAAATCATCACTTAACAACTACAATATGGATCACATGCTGTGATATTCTGCCACTATATTACAATTCCCATTTTTTTAGTAATACTATACGTAATAGAAAACAAGGATCTCTAACCATTGTTTATTTCACTTGTTCATATCCTTATGAGAGAAGATATACATGATAGTATCTTCATTGAAGTATTCGGTAAACCATATTCACACATCAGCTAGTGTGTCCACATATTCAATGTGAAGATTGTCATTGATAGCTCAAGATCATGGGTGGTGTAGTTATTCTCATTCATCATCAATTATCTTGAACCATAGGCAATCATCTCTTACCCATTCATTAGTAAAAAACCAAGACCAGTCCCTAATGCATCACAGAATGCTACATACGAGAGTCCTTACTCTCGATTTCTCATTATGGGAGCGCTTTTCAACCTCTTCCTCGGCTCTTAAAAGAACATATGGAACATCTCTATCACCATGAAGGGATTCACATATTGTGTCAAGGCCTTCAAGTGTTATTATACTCATTAAAAGTTGGGTATGAACCTCCTATATAACCAAGTCATACCCAAAATCTCTACATCTTTAGAGATTTCAATAATGATAGTGATCTCACTATTTTTTCAAGACTATCCTCGCGTCTATCATGTTCTCCTCCTTGGAAGAGGAGTACACCCAGACACCATTAATGAATACCATTACGAACTATTCTATGTAAGGATGGATGATTTTGTTTATGGATCCCATGAACACGGTCGAGGTTTTAGATATGCCAAATGTCATCACCATGTACTCGTAATCTCCATAATGATATCAGATGGACTTCTATAGTACACACATACCCCTAACTGAAGATGATGTTATCCTATCCATAGGAAAACCATTGAGAACCACATTACCCCTTTAGATGATCGAATATGACATCAATCCATGGTATTGTATACTTGTTCTTCACGGTCAGCTAATTTAGGCACTGAAAGTCATCACATGACCTCAATCTCCCATATTCCATATTGGCTAACAAAATTGGGGCCACCTAGGGTGAAAAATATGGTGTCACAAATCCCTTACTATATAAGTCCTCTAGTTGTTCCCTCAACTCACAAAGCTCCATAGGAGAAAAAATATATGTGAATGTAAAGATTGGTGTCCTCTTAAGGTTATAGTCAACTTATATGCCTACCCCACTTTGGGGAGGTAATCTTGGGACATCCTCACAAAAGACATCCCCATACTCTAAAATAACTATAGGAAACTACATAAACCAGTCATCCACAATACCGAGGGTGAGGTATGGAAACTAGTGAGTAATTTGAAGTACCGTCCTATGAAATTGTCCACCCTATTATTTGTGTTTTTCCTTTTCACCATAAAAATAATCCATGGTCCCATCCATCCAGAAACACCACACTTTGTGGCTAAAATATTGAATATGGGCATGAACTACAGACAAACAATCCGTACAAAGAATGAAGTTGTAGGGACTCAATTATGCTTCTATGAGATCCAAACTGAAACTCTGGACTCCAAGAGTAATCTCAAACTATCATAACCAATTATTGTTCATCAAATCCTCCCATTATGAGTTTCTAAATGTAAGGGTTGAGTCTACAGTTCCACTAGAATCTCATAGTAACGAAGAAGGGTTATGGAGATAAAAGAGTGAATGACACATATTTCTATAACAATTACTACGGTGGAAAGGGAACAGATCATACCTTTAAAAATATCTAAAGAACTCATGTCATGAGCATCCATGGCCAGAATCTATCCTCATACTAGTCCACCAGCTCCATCAGCCTGTGGTGGACCACCTATGGTTGGTGGTGGTGGAACCTTGATCCCTCTCCCACCTCCATCTCTTATGTCTGACCCACCACCCTATATAAATATCTACTCAAGCCACCTCCTCATCCTCGGTTGTCCATCAACCATCACCTTATCGGTCATAGTATGGGTTGGGAGATCTCTAGCCACGTGCCTCTATCCACAAAATGAGTAACAAAACCTTTTATTAAACTTAATTTATCTTTCCTGAGATCCACACATCATTTATACCATTCCATGAGGTTATACCCTAGAGTTATTTACCCTATTGGATCTATACGTCTGTTTTCATCTACCTAATGTTAAAGGCTCAGCTTCCTAGTGCCTTCAGGAATCTCCCATTGAAGGTTCATACTCTTCCTGAAATCCCCCCACTTATTGGGCATGATTTAGTACCCCAAAAAATATAGTGTTTCTATGTGATATCAAGGATTTTTTGATATCTTGGCATAGCCCCTGATAAAAATTTTGGGCCCAAAAAAATTGTACTCAAACCATATTCAGGGCATAGCGAGAAGGATCCTTAAATATCACAAAGTACTCTGCTACTATCTAACTACTCTACATAAGATGTAGGAGCTCCTGTATGAACACTGACTGTAACATCATCAAAATGATCTCCTCCCCGAATAGGCACTCAAATTCGTCCCAAGGGAAGCTGTCCTATCATTCGTCTTGTTTACTATGCTCCACCATTGACCCGTAGATCCTTGATGAAGGATCACGGATAGAACTGCCATCTGGTCAGAGAGATTCCTCGAAAGGCGTAATGCATGAATAAATACATCCACACAGTTCATATCTATCTGGGGGTCTAGCTCACCCATAAACCATAGAGGTCACTGCATCTAGAATTCATGAAAAAAGCTCAACCATCATGCATTCTAAACTAGTAGAAAAATAAGTAATTGATTCTCAATGGGTGCGTGTATCATGAGTAAACCACCCAGAGGTGTTATCTATGGTACATTTAGTATCTCAATTACATTACCCTATGTGACACCTCATCTATAAGTGGATGTTATTAATGATCACACAACAGAGTCTTGGTTTCCTGTATGCAAAGAGGAATCCTATAACATATCACGATGTATAAAAATAAAGAGAGTGTATCTATTGATTTGACTCATCAAGGACCTGATGAGGAACACGAAATATTATATGTTTCATGAACCATTATTTCCCCTAAAACCATTATTTTTATATTCCGAGTTGACATGTGGAATTTAGAGTCCTTTTGTATGGATACCTCATCGACTGCACCCATAGAGGATTCTCTAACATGACAGTTGAACTCAACACACTAAATCATATTTCCCCAAACATATCACATAAACTCTTGGTTCATTAAGTTTAACTGACACCTTATGATTCCAATATTTTACCAACCATCCCAGAGGGGCCCTTGTCATGACTTCTCCATTCCCACCTCTGATATTCCAGGGGCTGGCGACTAGATCTGAGAAAGAATATCCCACAAATTTGATATATTTTCCTATGTACCCATACACACGCACACAATTCACCAATCCAAAGGTGATGAAATGTAACACACAAACTAAATAATCATTAATAAAAATTTGGTACCAAAAAAGTTTAATGAATATGTAAAACTGAATTTATTCAAGGACACAATACAAGTCCACTAAATGAAGAGTCTGGAAAATTGATTGAATGAGTTCCTGAAACTCATTCTTAGAAAACCCTACATGAATGGAAGTTATAGGATATCTGCATGAAGTCATAGGATGAAAACTCATCTGTCTGATCCCTCTAAGAACAACTTATTCCCAGTCCACCTAGAACGCTATCAAACCGTTGATTGTCCTCACCATAAATGACACATAAGGGAAATTGTTGTCCCGAGGTGAGTAACAGAATACATCGTAGGACACCACAAACCCAAAAAATAATTACCACTGATAAATATATAATGTTTACCAAATATTAATTACATGAATTATACCACAATGTTAACACATGAATTATACCATAAAAGAAACAGGCGAAGTATTGTCAATATGGCCTGCACACATAATTATATGTCTAAATCATGAACAAAGGGATTTTAATTTGTATTCCACAGATCTACCAGTTTTCCAAACTCAAAGTGTTTTGATAGAGTATGAATTAATTATGGCGCATGGAGTGTCGATGACACATGAAGCATCGATGGTGCATGAAGAATCAATGGCGCATGTAACGTCGATGGTACCCGAAGAGTAAATGGTTCTTACAGCATCAATGGTGCACAAAGTATTGTTGGTTTAAAAATCATAAATGGGACATTGAGCATTGATGGAACATGAGCATAGAAGGGTCATGAGGCCCCTATGTCAACCATTCACCATGTCACAGCCAATCGTATGATTATTCTCATAGTGAGCATTTACTAAGATAATTTACACCTCATGCCAACTTATAATGTTCCAACATTTAAAAAGACACATATTGAGTATCCCCAAAGTAATGCCTCATCGAAAGGGTCCCAACACAAAAATTCTATCAGAAATGAACCTAGGGTATTAATGATATGACTGTTTTTAAAAAATGTTACTTCTTAGGACTAGTGTAGCTCCGAACCAAACCAACAAACCCAACCATATTTTCCTGAAATAACCATGTATTATCTATTATAGCCCAAATCTGCTCATCCTAATTCTAACTATCCGACTAGTCCATTGTTTTTAGCATGTGGGGTAGTAGGATTTTCCTGGAATCCCCGGTCCGGCTTGCACTATGCGCTAGTTTACACGTTCAGATGCAACCCAACCAATATGCGCCCCCTGGTCCACAAAAAATTCCCGGACCATGTGGCTCCCCCAAGTCACTAGGTTAATGTTGTGTCGAGATTCCTATCATATAAATGGACCACCTACTTCACACTCCCTAAGGAATTGCGTCCACATGTTCCTCTGATATGGATTTCAGTTGTGTCACAACTCACGTTGTGGCCACCATCCAAGGCCCCTAGTCACCGCCCAGGATATCTACTGACACATGCTCTCACATCATCCCCTCCAAACCACATTTTTCCTCCGCCGCCAGCCGCCCTTTCTGTGGCCCTTTTATGTTCCGCACTCCACCAGGCCTGGCCCCCCACTTATACACCTCAGTTTCCTATACTGTCATCCACCCAACTTTCTATGTGATATATGCCACACCATCCACCTAAACATAGATATGGTCGATGCTCAAGGAAACATCATGCACCTGTTACATACACCATTGTAACCATCTACCTTGGGTTAGTCTCATCGAGCTTACTCTATTACACCATTGCAATGTCATTACGGTGTCAGATCCCTAATCTTGGATCATTTCACCCCTGGTCAAAGGCGCAATGCTCCTCTATTTGTATTTCACGAAAACATGCAGTAAAAAGTGATAAATGGAAAAGAGATAAAGACCAAGAAAACCCAAGGAAAATATGTTGGACATGTTTGTGTCTGCCTTTATCCATTCATGTTAGAAGTATAATGATGAACCTTTCGACACACAGATCTATTACCGATTCAAAACCATTAATGTAGTTATCCATCCCGTTTGAAAAAACCTACCATGGATCATCCTATTTATGGTTTGGTCGGTGTTCGTCCTTTTAATATAAGAGGTCAAAGGAAATCATTAAGATATCAAACACCCTACCTCATAGTTGGAACAGTTATTGATGAATAACAAAGGTATGGGTCATCATTGTCCCTTAATATACCACCATTATTTGTCTTGTGGGTTTATATCCCCTTATAATAGGATTTACATGGTTTTGGTGATAACCCTGAATTCGAGATAAAGGATTCATTAAATGAAAAAAATCACTCTTTCTAATAAATTTCATTATTATAATTTTTTAACGATGGTTATTTCCAAATTCAAAAACACGAAGTTGACCTGTGCTGGCTGATGCTTGGCCCTGCCAAATGTAAAGTTACTTTTAAAAATGAAATAGTGACATAAGATTTCTGATCAGGGAAACAATTTATATATTATTTTCTTTTAAAGATAAAACATTAAAATCACATTATTAAAACAAAATTTTTTTTATCATATTGTTCTAGGGACACTGTGCTTTAGAATCTCACAATGCTTTAGCACCTGGTCATGGAATTTTCCTAATTAATTTATAAAAATAAAATCATAGAAAATAGGATTTATTATATAGATCTTATTATTTTATATAAATTGAAGCTTTAGAATATAAATTAAGAGGAAATGGGTAGGATAAATACATTTACGGGTAGTAACCTATTTGTTTATGTGTACCTTTGTGGGAAAATCTCGAGGATGAGAATTCATTAGTGGAGAGAATTGTAAAACCCTATAATTATTTTACATATCATTTCATAATTGAAATATATTTTGAATAGGGATTAAGTTTTTTTATTGGTGATCCTATAGAAAAAATCAAAAACTCTTCAAGATAAAATGGTGTTTTGGAATAAAAAATTAAAATAGTTCCACCAACTAGAAAATTTAGTATATTAGATTTGATATAAGTAAAAATATTCCACAAGTTATCTGGTGGGGTACTAGTGCATGGGTGGCACTTCCCATTTCTACTCCCCTCCCAATAGAGGCCAGTAGATTAATAGTTATGTTTATTTGGCCCCAACAAGCCCAAAATAATTATTATGTTTATGAAAAACTTGTCCTCTCTCATTTTACCTTCCATTTTCAGGACTCCCTCAACCACCCACATCCATGGAGCTCTCTTTTGGTAATTTTGTTCACTCTAAACACCATCTTTGTAATCCCTTAGATTCAAAGACATTAGATTCGTCCATCATTTCCAAAACATGTGCGTCATATATTTATTTTGATTAATTATGCCTTATCTGGAATATTTATACATATTCAGTTCTTGATTTCAATATTAAATTGATGGATTTTTACATAATATAATATCTTAATAGGGATTAAATGAGTTGGAATATTCACATCATGTTTAAAAATACTAATTACAAAATTAAATATTATTATATATGTGTGATTTTATCATATAATTTGGGTGTTGAATATCTTCAATTGTGATACAATAATTTTAAATTTGGATGGAATAAAGATGGTTATAAGATTTTGAGTGGTGAATTTGTCTCAGATCATGTCCCATGTCACCATAATTACATTTATCCTTAAGGAAGAGGTGCTTATCATTATCAGATGTTTATAATGTTTCATGTAATCATTTATGGAATATGTTTATTGCACTGTGATTACTATGATTTATGTTTAGTATCATGTGGTGTTTCTGTATCCTCATGATACATATTCATGATGATTGTCAGTATGTGGATTTTTTTGGCTATGAATCTTTTATGACATGAAATGATGTTTGATATACCATCTTATACATATGTATTTAATGTGTCATATATCTATCTTCACAAACTAATAAGTCAGGTTATTCTATATGGACTCTCCCTGTTGTGGGGGATGTGTAAAAAAAATATCAACAAACATAGTCTATTCATTTAATTATAATATGTCATACATTGTTATAGACTATACCATCAAAATAGATTCACTTGGTGGATATTCTACATTATTTTAAGTATAGAGACAACATATGTATATATGACATTTAAAGAGAATATTTTTATTTTATTCTTGTGTGAGAAACAAGTTTCTTGTATTAAATTTTTAATTGGGTGAACTATTATATCTTATACAAATATTATTAGGATCTATTAATCATTTCTTATAGGGTATTTTAATAACACCCTTCATGTGTATATCACTATGAATATAGATTTTAGGACTACTGATCCATTAAAAGGAAATGGCTCTAAGGTTGGATGATGAGACGTACAAGTGTGAGGGATAAGGGTTGTGTAGGTTTCACTTCGGGCTTGGAATTCAACTACTATTTTTTGTTAAATAATTTTTTCTTTTATATAGAGTTAGTTCTTACAGAAATCATTTTATTCATTTTTGTGGTTTGATTAATATGCCATATTATTATTTTATATTTTTGCACCTTATAATAATGAAATTAGACTAATGATTTACTTTTACATTATTTATTGATTCTTTTTATGTCACTACCATTGGGACACCCCTAACATCAACTGTACGTTTCCTTTTGAATAATGTAGTATCTTGTGTTGTATGCAACTTGGAGATTTAACACACCACGACTATTGAAACTAGCAGTTGTGAATAGTAATACCCACTTTTTGAAATTTTATAAATTTTAATTTTGAAAATTGACTCCATTTTTGGATTTAGAATATTAAAATTATCTTTGAGTGAATTTTTTATATTTTCATGATAACTTTTAATTTTTGATGAATAGTTAAAAACAATGTCTTATTGTTTAAAACCGATTATTTATTTAAATAATTATTTAATATATTTTAAATTAATTTAGTTAAAAATATATTTATAATACCTATATTTGATCAATTTAATTCATTGAGTCATTTTATAATAATATTATATATACATATAATTTTATTGAACTTCTTACCATCTTTTACCCACCTTCTTATGAGCATTTACAAATTTCAATAAAACATATATTTACCACTTCTGTGAGTTGAATTTCAAAAACCTAAGATATGTGGTAGAAATAATTATGTAAAATGT
Organism: Viscum album; assembly: GCA_963277665.1. NCBI lineage: Eukaryota > Viridiplantae > Streptophyta > Magnoliopsida > Santalales > Viscaceae > Viscum > Viscum album. The sequence goes on from OY728133.1 coordinate 1,117,134,067, forward strand.
GGTTCAATAAGATGAAAACAATTTTTTTGTGAATAGAAACATTTGACTTTCATTACCACAGTTAAAGTTAAAAAGGTTAATTAAGGGTAAAATGATATTATAATTACACTAACACATGTCTTAATTCAATTGGGTAATTGTAATTTGACCAAAAAATAATACAGCAACAAAATATGATCGTTTTGTTCCACTAGGATTAGATTAGGACATTTATTATTATTTTAATTAATTATGAGTAAAAAGTGTAATGTTTTTATGGCTTAAAAAAAATCAAATACTGAATAGTGTCAAATTTGATATAATTATGCTTTTTAAACAAAAACTATAATATTAATTAATACAAATATTTTTAAAACTATATTTTTTGGATAAATGACATATATAAGATATATATATTAATAATAAACAACTCGGGGTTATATTGGATGTTTATAGTATTTTCATTAACCATATAATATAAAAATACAAAGAGACCTGGTAAATGTCAAACTATTTAACAAAGAGTTAAATCTAAAATATAAGTTAAATATGGTGACCCAAACCTATCTAAAACCTATAGGATGAGATCTTATCGACCCATCAACACCTTATCCTCTAAATAAATTATTTTGGATCCATTAGAAAACAAAAATGAATTTATTATAAAATAACATTTGAAGATTTTCCAAAAGTGACCCTCAGCTCTCTTATAAAAGGGTACATCATATTCTCTTAATTTAACACCTCCAAATCCATTTGTATCAGAAAAAACCTTCCCAAATATCCTCCCAACATCCCTCCCATCAATCTATAGTCCTTACATTGATCATAACGCCAACCAAAGGATCCTTTCTGATCAACTCAAAAGGAATCACCCGAAAAATATGTAATAATTTCACCACCTTCTTTCAAGTTATTTTCTTCTTCCGCTACCTCTTTATTTTTTGATTGCTTTACAAAATTAAATATCCAAAACCTTCTACATAGTTCTACGTTATTATAATTATTTTATATCTATATTCTTTATTATATCCATCCTATAAATGACAAAGTCTTCATACATGTGTATGAACGTCTTTCTGTTTCTACGTCGTAGTGTAGTTTGTTATTCAAAAACCTACTTTTTAGATGGGTTTAATAATTATTATGAATGATTTAAATAATAAATATAACTTATTAATTATTCTATATATATAATATAACTTCCAATTACATACAATTTCACCACCAATATAATTATATTATCGCTCGTGAAAACGTACAAATTACCGTCTCCACTAATACAGTGAAATTAATTTCCCATCGTAATAATTAAAAAACAGTATTCTGTTTATGATTAAAAATATTTTTTATGAACATAATATCATTCTATATATGAATCAAATACATAATATCTATTACAAACATGGCTTACGTAACTAATCATATAAAATAAAATGAATCTGTTGACACCTGAAACGATGATACTTATTAAATATTATTAACAATGAAATATTAGAGGATCATATATGAAATCATATATATTTACATAGTTCTTAAATACTTTAATAACAATTATTTACCTATTATAAAAGAGGTTAAAATACCATAGACAAAGTAAAAGTACCAGATAAGGGTTATTTCTTCAATCTCTTTACTTATACAATTTTATTAATACGTAAGTATCTACAAAGACATAATTATCACCCACTTCGTTGTTTTACTAAAAATGTAATTTGAATTTTTTTTACTATTTAATATAATGTGGGTAAATTTCATTTATACCCTTAGTTGACCACATATTTATTTTAATGGAATCATTCTATGGTTTTCCAAACAAGGTACATTATGACCATCCCGACAAAATTATGGTACAGATGTTTTTTTTAACTTATACGATGGGTGAAGATATTTTATACCGTTATAACATCGTCGAAGCTTCCCAAAAAAGCTTATAAGAATATTTTCAAATTATATGTTTTCTTTTATAAATATATGACTTTTAAAATATTTTAAAATAGAAAGAGGTAATTCTCGAAAAAATATTTGATTTCATGTATGTAAAAATACTTTGATAGATTTTAATCTTATTTGAAGTTGATTTGTTATGATACAAATCTTCCATATTGTATTTAAGGTTCTATCAAATACTTGATTGTGGATGTTTTATTTTTAAACTATTCATGGTTTATGGAAAATGTATTGACATTTCATATGCAAGGTGCAGTATAAATGTTTATGTTATGTTCAAACCTTTTTGTATGAGGAATACATTGGACTTAGTAAGTAACTTTTGGAGCCCACTATAGCTCCTCGATGCATCGGTAGGTCTCATGAGACAAACTAGTCTCTTGGAATAGGTCATGAAAAAATCTTATTTGTATTATTGTCACAAGTCCGTGACTATGTGGTTATGATGTCTGAAATATTAATTACATCATTACGCAATTGGTTATTGATAATACATGTTATTATTCGACTAGTAGAATATTTATGTGAATAAGTAAATGGAATTTTATGATTTATGTTTTCCATATCATGCTGATGTTTATGTTTTAAAGTATTTTTTTATTATTTTAAACATCCTTAAATGTTTATTCTTATTTATGAATGTTTCTTCTATAGTGTCATCCTTACTGAGCATCTAAGCTCACCTATTTCTTTGTTTAATTTTTCCAAGGATGTGATGATTTATTTTACGAAAGACCTATAGGTATAATCAAAGGATATAATTTTTTTCGTAATGGACAAAATAATGTAGATTTATTTATTTCATTATTTAATGTAAAACTTATCAATTCATCTATTACTTACAAGGCTTGTAATCTGATCAATATTTCAAGATTTGATCCCACATAATCATGGGAATTTTATGTAATAATGCACCGACTCTGGATAACTGGGTCCAGGGCGTTACAGTTGGTATCAAAGGATGTTTAGTATAATCCTTGGAAACTAAATTTAGAAATAACTATGATTAGAGAACCTTACCCTGATATAGACTTTGAGGTTTAGTATAGAAGACCATCCTATAATTTTGATAATGATGAGATTTTTGGAGTTTTCCAAGAAATTCATCCCTATCTAGATAGGAGTTGGTAGAGGTGGATCTGTCAAAAATATACCTAGGGGTAAAACTCAAACACACCTCTTTGAGCTAGAATCGAATGGGAACTGATGGACGACAATAGGCCTTACTGTACTCTTGGTGACAACACTCCCAGGGGGTATGATTTGGATAATTCATATTTTTTTACAAACCCTTATGATGGATTTAAGCGTAGATACATCCTCCAAAAAAAATTATGATTATGGATTACATCCCAAAACTGGTCAATTTATGATTAGTATTTTAGAAGTTTGGAATTATGTATTGAGATTTATAAACTAATCTACTATATTCCATTGATTAGAAATGGCTCTTAGCAGAAGGAATGTAAACCATATCAAATCCCATAATCCATGTATGGATTTCCATCTTACAAAAGTTAATTATAGTGGAACTAGTGATGCAACTGGTGTTGATCAGCTAATCACCATATTGGGACAACTCTCTCGGGTTATGAATAATAACCATACTCTTATGGAGAACCCTGTTGCACAATGCGAAGGATCAATATTATACCACATCGTGGAGAAACAACCAATAAGATTCAGTGGGAGTACAAATCCATTAGTAGAAGATCAATAGATAAACTCATTAGAGAAAATATTTCATGCTTTGGGGAGTAACGAAAGTGATAATGTTGTCATGGCCGTCCATAGCCTCAAAGAAGATCTATATCAATGTAGGTCATTAATATAAAACAAAATGGAAGGTGATTAAGTATTTAACATGGAATTGAGGAAGTATAAAGATATTTTCATAGAAAAATACTTTCATCGTGACCATCGAGCATATATGGATTAATAATTTCTGAATCTAAGACAAAAAGCGGATGAGAATGTCATAATGTATAAGGCTAACTTTACAAGGTTAGGAAGGAAAGAAAAATATTGTATTTGTATCCCAAAGAGTATGATTGGTTGATTTTTGGATGGGTTAAAACCATTTCTCCATCGAGCATTAATCTCATAATCCATATCATCGTACGAAGATATTTTCTCATGCACTATCAAGACCTAAAAGGAATTATCTATGTATTACAACTTTAAGGAAATGAAAGAGGAATAGATTTATGCTGAACACTCTGGAAATGGAAATAAGGGGAAGAATGGAAAATTTAAATATCTCTCCTTCGGTAAATGTGGGATGAAACACCCTGGTACTTGCCAAATTTTAATGGGATTGTGTTACAAGTGTAGTGAAAAAGGACACCAGTCTTGTGATTTAAATGGGAATAAATAGGTTGTCAATGTTGAATGATACAATTATAGAGAAAATAGGAATTATTAAAATGATTTTCCTAAGCGCTAAGGGTACACACCTCAGAAAAGTCCAAGGGATCAAGGCGACGCTTATGAAATCATTACTGCGGAGGTTGAAGCTATGAAAGACGTAGTGGCCAGTAATTTAATGGTTTCTTAATGTTTATCCTATGATTTATTTGATTATGGATCAGCGTAGTGTTTCAAATCTTACTAGTTTGCAAAGAAAATTATATATTTTCAATTTGTCTTAACTAGGGAGTTAGCAGTCAAAACACCTAAGCGATATATCTTCGCAATAATGTTTTGTGAATAAGTTACTATTAGGGAAAATAAGTGTTCTTTATCTGATGATCTCATTGACATACCCATTATTGAATTTGATACAATTCTCTTAATAGAATGGTTTTCAGACCATGATGAAAAAAATTATTTTTAGAAAAATGAGGTTACAATTTTTTATGATTATAATGAGTACCTTATCTACTCAGTAGAAATGTCACCATCTGATTCTCATATAGATCCACCCCCAGTAGCTCTACTAAATTCAATTATTGGGGATGAATATAATGAAATAACTATGGGTGATGAAAAGAATGTTCCAATAGAGGATGAAACTATTGTGCAAGAATATGTTGATGTGTTTCCAGAGAATTTACCTAGACATCCTACAGAAAAAGAAATTAAGATTTCCATGGATTTAAATAATGGTTCAAGGCCCATATTGAAGAATACATATAGAATCGACACTATGAAAATAGTTGAACTAATGAAACAACTAGAGGAATTGAGTAATAAGAAATGTATTTTCCCTAGTTTTTCTCCATGGAGAGATGATTTACTTTTTTTATAGAGGACCGATCTATTAGGTTGTGCATTGACTACATGAAGATCAATGTTATAAAAATAATAAATAAGTATCCCCAACATCGCATTGGTGATTTATTCTACCAACTTCATCGAGCACAATATTTTTCAAAGAGTGACCTTCAATCTAGATATCATTAGTTGTGTGTGAATAAGGAATACATTCCTAAAACAACATTTCAAACAAGGTACGAGAATTAATTATTTACACGTATTTCCTTTTGGATTAACTAATTCACCATCTATCTTCATGGATATAATGAATAGAGTCTTCATGGAATATCTTGATGACTTTGTAATGGTATTTATTGATGTTATCTTGGTATACTAAAAAATGTATTAAGATAAGGAATATCCATTGAGCAGTATTCTGAAAACCCTTATAAGAAATGAATTATTTGGGAAGTTTATAAAGTTTGAAATCTGTCTTCAAGAGATTTCTTTTATTTGTCGTATTGTCTTTATGGATGGAATCTCTAATGGTCCTTCAAAAACCAAGTCAATCCAATAATTCCCAGCACCGAATAGTATAACTGAGGAACACCGTTTTATTGTATTAGTAGGTTATTATCGACGATTCATCATGAATTTTTCCTAGTTGTCTAACCCATTAACCAAGCTCCCTTATAAAGGGGTTAATTTTTTTTGGACAAATGAGTTGGAAAAATGTTTTAAAAACATTTTTGCTTGGACAACATAAATATGGAGATTTTTGATTTTGTGTCTAGATATATAGTTTTTTAACAAGTGAAAGCAAGAAGGAAACAACCTAGAGTAGTCATGAAACCTGTTCCAATACTTCAGTGGTTATGGGATAATATTATGATGAACTTTACCATGGGGCTTCAAAAGACTCCTAGAAGGAATGATGTTATATGGGTCATTGGTGAACATCATACAATGTTTTCACATTTTCTTACTATAATATAAGATTTAACACTTGAACATTGGGAAGGAATATATATTAATTGTAACACCCCAAGCTTTCACGATACATCTCTCTTTTAATAATGCAATAGCTTGCATTGTACACAAATTCGAGTTCTAACACACCGCGACTAATCAAAAGTAGCTGTTATGAATAGTAATATCCACCTTTTAAAATTATAGAAATTTTATATATCAAAATGGACTTCATTTTTGTATTTTTAAAATCAAAATTATCCTAAGTTGAATGTTTTTTAATTTTCTGAGAACTTCCATTTTTTATGAATAGTGAAAAATACTTAAAAACATCTTTTTTAATAAAAATAATTTATAGTGATAAATTATAATATTGATTGATTTTAATGTGTAATTAGAATATATTTTTACCATTTTATCCAATGGTGGTCATTGTAATTAATTTCACATTGAAATTGGACATAAACAATTGTCAATTTTTGATATATATTGTTTTTTAAAAACACGCTATTTGTTGTGAAATCGGGAATTAATTATGAAATTAATTAATGCAACGTATATGTTTGTAATATCTTAAAATATACATCATTTTTGAATTTTGAATATCAATTATAGCTTAGGGTGAAATTTTTTCATTGTTCTGAAAAACTTCAATTTTTTGATGAATAGTGAAACCGCTAAGTGGTACTTATAAAAACTGATTTTTCGTTTAAATAAAATTTTACCACTTCTGTGTTTTGAATTTTAAAAATACGACATACATGGTTGTCATTAAGAAGTAAAATGTGGTTCAATGAGATTAAAATATTTTTTGGTGAATAGTAACTTTTAAGTTCTTAATCGCGATTAGAGATAATTAGTGTAGTTTAAGGTAAAAATAATGTTTTCATAATATGAGATGAGCATGAAACATGTCCTACCCTCATTGTATGTGCCATGTCCGACCAAGAAAATCCATGGGTCAACTTGGGAACCACATGGAGCCACTTTAGTTGGAGAATGACATAAATACCTTTTATTTAATGTTAAAGTAAAAAATGACACAAACATGAAATGTTTTACTAAAAAAAATTTCACATGGGGTTATACGAGTCATATTTTTGACTATAAATAGTCACTAGAAATCTAAAAATATTTCCTACATCATAGTATTTTTTTATAATTTTTAGACATTAAATAAATTAAATTAGTTATGACATCATGATGATGCATCGATGACCTCATTAATTAACGATATAAATAAAATGAAAAGATATTGTAAAATCCAAGGCATACACTTGTCCAAATCCTATTGGATGGGTGGATTTAGAAGCATTATCACCTTATCCTAGAATTATATCAATGTGGGACCTCTTAAATTCGAATTCCATCTTAAAATAAAGTGACTTTTCTTTACTTTCCAAAAGTGCCCCTCCTCTCCACTTATAAAAGGCCCCCACCACTACCACCTTACTCACACTTTCAAAGCCTTTTGGCTCGGCCAACCTCTACCAAAATACTCTCCCAACTTCCCTACCTTACTCCTAGAAGCCTCAAATTTGGATGAATTCTTCCCAAGGAAGCCTTTGGATCAAATCAAAAAGAGTTACCCGTTTTAATGGTAGTGTTTTCTCTTGTGTTCTTTTGTTTTATTTTGCTTCTACAACCCAATAAAATCTTCTTATTCATTACTTTTGTAACAACAACAGTATCCTCAATAAACTAGGATGTTTTTATAAGAATAATTCTAGATACACTTACACACACATACATCTAATGGTTAAAGAACATACTCTTTCTGTGGATGGCGAATTTCTGCCTCACGAAAAGATGATTGTTCAATATCCTTTTAACACCTCTAATGGTGGCCATTTTGATGACACTATTTTCATATATGACATATATATTATGTTTATATTTTCATTATGCTTCTGTATATCTCATTTATGTCATACCTTTACGACTTCCATTATGTGTAAACACGATAATTTCATTTTAGGAAGTGCGGACTACCGCCCCCTCAAAGTGATTTGAATATTTAATGCCATATGTGGGATGTATAAATGATGGATTAAATGGTATTAAACACTATATTATACTGGAATTATATTATACATTTATATAATTATGATTTCATTCCATTAAATACGAAATATAAATGAAAGTAGCGTTCATGCGTACGTACGACTTACCGTCTCCATGAACGGTGCATTTCATTTCTTACCTCTAAATGTTATGTAATATCATAAATGAATGTATATATTGGATATATATGATATATATGATATCTACATCATGAATATAATTCTAGATATAATGGATTTTTCACCACATGAACAACTTGTAATTATAAGAAGTTTATTTTTGACTCAAGTAGCAAGGATCGACAAAACGGCCGTTATTAACTTAAATAATTACATAATGTTCATAAAATGTTAATAAGTGATATAAAAGGAATAATGAACTTGAAAAAGGTTCTTATGAAGGTAGATATTAAATCTGGTTTATTATTCAGGAGGTTAAAGAACGGTCAAGTCAAGACAGGACGCAAGGTATGGGAACTTCATAACCCAATTTTCATTCTTTAGGTTAATCTCCTACTTTCAAATTATGTCATGATATTATTATGTCCAATCTTGTATTTTTAATTTATTTATGTGTACATATAGTGAATACACATAATATATATACTTTATTTAAAAAAATGATCTTTGTAAGGGAATTTCTTAACCCAATTTCCATTCGTTGGGTTAATCTCCTACTTTCAAATTATGTTATGATATTATTATGTCCTATCATGTATTTGTACATTCTTTATGTGTAATTATATTGAATACACATAATAGATCTATTTTATTTAAAAAATTTCTTGTTACTGACATCGTTTCAATCTCCTTTCATTGAGGCATATTTTGTTTTATTCAAAACTTTATTTTATATGGTGTATAAAACCTTTTGAATTTTAAGCTTATTCAAAAGGTTTTCTTTTATAATTATGTGGTTTTTAAATTATTTAAAAAAATAGATATTTCTCTCCAACATATGAAAATTCAGTGCAAATGGATACGTATTTAACGCAAGCTTAAAAATGTTTTCAGAAAACATGACTGTCAAGTGTGGTAGACAGGAAGGGATTGGGCGTGGACCCATCATGGCCTGTAATTAGTCGAGAAGTCTCAGAATTAGTTATTTTGTTTTCAAAATCTTGCATAATGTTTTTAGAAAAACACTGGAGTATATTTGAGAAATTTTAAACGTAATTATCTTCAAAAAAAAAATTGCATCGGTAGGTCTCATGAGACAAACTAGTGTCTTGGAACGAGGCCTTGACCAAATCTTATTTGTGATCTTGGCACAAGGCCTTGGCTACGTGGTTATGATAGTCTGGCATTATGCATTCCATTATTATGAAAGTGGTTATTGATATTTCATGTGATTATTCGACTAGTAGAATATCCATGTGAGTAATTAAATGGCATTATTTCAGTTTACTTTTGCCATATTATGCTAATGTTCAAGTTTAAAAGGCTTTTTTTTCAGTCATACATTGCCTTAAATTTTAATGTTTATTTATGAAAGCTTCCGCTATATTGTTATCCTTACTGAGCATCTGAGCTCACCCCTTTCATTGTTTTAATATTTTCTAGGATGTGAAGAAGTATTTTATGAAAGACCTGCAGGGATAGTCAGAAGAGGATATGAGTGTGGACTATCGAGACTTTGTTATTGTAGATTTTCACATTATGATGCAATGTAAGACTTATGAATGTATATAGTGTTTCCAAGGCTACTAAACTAATCGGTCTTTCGAGACATGATCTTTTGTGATCATTCCAATGTTACGAAGTAATGCACCGACTCTGGGTAGCTGGGGTCGGGGCGTTATAGTTGGTATCAGAGGCAGATTAGTACTAACCTTGGGAGCTAGATTTAGATAAACTCTGATTAGAGCACATAGCCCAAAGATAGACTTTCAGGATTAGTATAGAAGAACTTCCTAGAATTTTGGTATTATATAGATTTTGTGAGTTATCTGAGCAATACATCCCTGTATGGATACGAGCAGGTAGAGGTGGCTATGGCACAGATATACCTAGGGGTAAAACCCGAAAACACCGCTTTGAGATAGACTTGAACGGGAACTGGTGCACGAAAACGAGCCTTGCTGCACTCTTGGTTATGAAACTCCCGGGGGATATTCTTTGGATAATTCTTATTTTATTTACAAACCACTATGAAGGATTATGAGTATATACATCCTCAAAGAGAACTTTTTTTATTATGGATTATATCCATAAATCGTTCAATTAGTGTTAAGTGTTTTACAAGTATGGAATTATGTATTTTGATTCATAAACTAATCTAGTTTATGCCATTGTTTAGAAATGGAGGCTAGTGGAATGAACAGAAACTGTATCAATGCACGCACTCTGTGTAGGGATTTCCCTCCTGCTCAAGATAATTATTGTGGATCTGGAGATACAACTGGTGATGATCAACTTATTACCATACTGGGACAACTCACTCAGGTTATGAATAATAACCTTACTCGTATGGAGCACCCTGATCCACAACGTGGAGGATCCATGTTAGACCACTCCATGAGGAAACAACCACCAACATTTAATGGGGGTAAAAATCCATTAGTAGCTGAGCAATGGATAAACTCCTTAGAGAAAATATTCCACGCCTTGGGGAGTAGTGAAAGGGAGAAGGTTATCATGGCAGTTTACCGCCTCACTGGAGATGCCGATCAATGGTGGTCATTGATTCAAAATACAAAGGATTATGAAGAAGTATCAAGTATGTAATGGAGGGAGTTTAAGGAAATGTTCTTAGAAAAATACTTTCCACATGACCATCGAGCAGATATGGAAAGGAAATTTCTGAGTCTGAGGCAGAAGGAGGATGCGAATGTCGCAATGTATGAGGCTAACTTTACAAGGTTAGCGAGGCATGCTACAAATTATATACGTAACCCAAGATGTAAGATTGATCATTCCTTTGATGGGTTAAAACCATTTCTCCGTCATGCTTTAGTATCACAATCTTTCTCAACATACGAAGATATTGTCTCATGTTCTATGAAGACCGAAAAGGAATTCTCTAAGTCTTATGACAAAAAAGTAAAGCAAGAGAAAAAGGGAACGGTGGAACAAGAGACAGATAAAGGGGAAAAGGTAAAGATAGATTTTCCATTGTGCGATAATTGTGGGAAGAATCACCCTGGTACTTGCCAAAAAGGAATGGGAGTTTGTTATAAATGTGGGGAAAAAGGTCACTAGGCGCGTGATTTCAAGGGAAAGAAAGAGGCTATCAATGTTGAATGCTACAATTGTAGGGAAATGGGGCATTATGAAAATGAATGTCCTAAGAGTCAGGAAAACTTACCTCAGAAAAGGCCACGTGATCAAGGAAAATCTTATGCTGTTACTACAGTTGAAGCAGAATAATTAATGTATTGGTGCTTTTGGACTCATGGATTATATTTTGGTTATTAGAATAATGTGATATATATATAAGGATTGAACTGAAGTACTTGTTGTTTTCATTAAGGATTTAATATGATGAAGGTAATCATATTTTCAGTATGTTACAATACGATAAACATTACTTTGTTTGGGGAATCTGATGTTATAATTGATTTTGGAATTTAAAGACCTTTTAGAAAAAGTCTGGACAAAGGTATTTTGGATAACATTGGATAGTGTTGTTTAAGGTTAAAACATTTATGAAGATTATTTTTGGAATATTATAATACTATATTTTTAGGAAAAGGACAACCTGCAGGGTGGGGCATAACCCTTCGCGTCGAACAAAGATGCAGGAATCAAACCCACAACCATATTGTGACAGGCCTTTATTACCTACCACTAGCCTACAGGAAGTTCCTGGTTATTACAAAATAGTTCTACTAATCTAAATGGTATGATTTGATATTTGGAACCTTATACAATTAGGATAAATAGAATATTTTTGAGTTCTATTACCGTTTAGAGTGAAAGATGGGTTTGTGGTAACAATTTATTAAAGAATGAATGCCTACATGACAAGTATGTATATTCCCTTACGTTCTTAGTAAATCTCCTAAATTAATTCTTCAACTTTATAAAAGGTAACTTAAAACAAAAAAGTTGCCGGTTAACTTTTCCAACTGGGGATTCAATGACCGTTTAACCAATCACAAGTTTGTGATTTTCTTATGGTTAACTTTCTTCTAATCCAGTTTTCTACAACACTCCATCAGACCTTGATGGTTTTTTTTCTTCCATATCCACATTTTCATATAATCCTAGTATGGGCTATCTCGGGTGACCTTTGTACTTCTCTTTTTTTTCTTTTAATGTTATATTCTTAGTAACCCTATTTCCGATGTGGGTTTTCCACAACGGTTTTTTCTATTTTCAACCTTTTGTTTTCAATGAAAAATTTCAAATTGCGAGGACACAATTTATTGAAGGAGGGGAGAATGTAACAACCCAAGATTTCACGATACGTCTCTCTTTCAATAAAGCAATAGCTTGCATTGTACGCAAGATCGAGTTCTAACACACCGCGACTAATGAAAAGTAGCCGTTATGAATAGTAATACCCACTTTTTAAAATTATAGAAATTTTATATTTCAAAATGGAGTTCATTTTTGTATTCATAATATGAAAATTATCTTAAGTTGATTTTTTGTAATTTTCTGAGAACTTCCATTTTTTATGAATAGTGAAAAATACTTAAAAACAACTTTTTAAATCAAAATAATTTATAGTCATAAATTTTAATATTGATTGATTTTAAAGTGTAATTAGAATATATTTTTACCATTTTATCCAGTGGTGTTCATTAGAATTAATTTCACATTGAAATTGGACATAAACAGTTGACAATCTTTTGATATATATTGTTTCATAAAAACACGCTATTTGTTGTGACAGCGGGAATTAATTATGAAATTAATTAATGAAATGTATATGTTTGGAATTTCATAAAATATACATCATTTTTGAATTTGGAATATCAATTTTAGATTAGGGTGAAATTTTGGCATTGTTCTGAAAAACTTCATTTTTTTATGAATAGTGAAACCACTAAGTGGTACTTATAAAAACTGATTTTTCGTTTAAATGAAATTTTACCACTTATGTGTTTTGAATTTCTAATATCTTTCAGAAATGGTATTCATTAAGAAGAAAAATGTGGTTCAATTAGATTAAAATAATTTTTGGTGAATAGTAACTTTTAAGTTCTTAATCACGATTAGAGGTAATTAGTGTAGTTTAAGGTAAAAAAAATGTATTAATAATATGAGATGAGCTTGAAACATGTCCTACCCTCATTGGATGTGCCATGGCCGACCAAGAAAATACATGGGTCAACTTGGGGACCCCATGGAGCCACTTTAGTTGGAAAATGACATAAATACCTTTTATTTAATGTTAAAGTAAAAAATGACACAAACATGAAATGTTTTAATAAAACAATTTTTACATGGGGTTATACAAGTCATATTTTTGACTATAAATATTCATTGGAAAGCTAAAAATATTTCCTACATCATAGTAGTTTTTTATAATTTTTAGACATTAAATAATTTAAATTATTTATGACATCATGATGATGCAGCGATGACCTCATTAATTAACGATTTAAATAAAATGAAAAGATAATGTAAAATACAAGGCTTAAACATGTCCAAAACCTATTGTATAGGTGGATTTAGAACCCTTATCACCATATCCTAGAATTATATCAATGTGTGACCTCCTAAATTCGAATACCATCTTAACATAAAGTGACTTTTCTTTACTTTCCAAAAGTTCCCCCCCCCTCTCCACTTATAAAAGGCCCCCAACACTACCACCTTACTCACACATTAAATGGCTTTTGGCTCAGCCAAACTCTGACTAAATACTCTCCCAACTTCCCTCCCTTACTCCTAGAAGCCTCACGTTGGGTTGAATTCTTCCCAAGGAAGCCTTTGGCTCAAATCAAAAAGAGTTACCCGTTTTAATGGTAGTGTTTTCTCTTGTGTTCTTTTGTTTTATTTTGCTTCTCCAACCCCATAAAATCTATTTATTCATTTCTTTTGTAACAACACCAGTATCCTCAATATACTAGGATGTTGTTATAATAAGGATTCAAGATACACTTACACACACCTATATCTAATGGTTAAAGAACATACTGTTTATGTGGATGGCGAATTTCTGCCTCACGAAATGATGATTGTTCAATATTCTTTTAACACCTCTAATGGTGGCCATTTTGATGACACTATTTTCATATATGACATATATAGTATGTTTATGTTTTCATTATGCTTCTGTATTTCTCATTTATGTCATACCTTTATGACTTCCATTATGTTTAAACACGATAATTTCATTTTAGGAAGTGCGGACTACCGCCCCCTCAAAGTGATTTGAATATTTAATGCCATATGTGGGATGTATAAAGGATGGAGTAAATGGTATTATACACTATATTATACTGGAATTATATTATACATTTATATCATTATGATCTCATTCCATTAAATATGAAATAGAAATAAAAGTAGCATTCATGCGTACGTACGGCTTACCATCTCCATGAACGGTGCATTTCATTTCTTACCTCTAAATGTTACGTAATATTATAAATGAATGTATATATTGGATATATATGATATATATGATATCTAAATCATGAATATAATTCTGGATATAATGGATATTTCACCACATGAACAAATTGTAATTATAAGAAGTTTATTTTTGACTCAAGTACCAAAGATCGACAAAACGACCGTTATTAACTTAAATAATTACATATTGTTCATAACATGGTAATAAGTTATATAAAAGGAATAATGAACTTGAAAAAGTTTCTTAAGATGGTAGATATTAAATCTAGTTTATTATTCAGGTGGTTAAAGAACGGTCAAGTCAAGACACGACGCAAGGTAAGGGAACTTCATAACCCAATTTCCATTCTTTGGGTTAATCTCCTACTTTCAAATTATGTCATGATATTATTATGTCCAATATTGTATTTTTAATTTATTTATGTGTACTTATAGTGAATACACATAATAGATCTACTTTATTTAAAAAAATGATCTTTATAAGGGAATTTCTTAACCCAATTTCCATTCTTTGGGTTAATCTCCTACTTTCAAATTATGTTATGATATTATTATGTCCTATCGTGTATTTGTACTTTCATTATGTGTACTTATATTGAATACACATAATAGATCTATTTTATTTAAAAAAATGTTCTTGGTAAGGAATTCTTCTCAATCTTCTTTAATTTAGGCATATTTCATTTTATACACAACTTTCATTTATATGGTGTATAAACCCCTTTGAATTTTAAGTTTATTCAAAAGGATTTCTTTTATAATTATGTGGTTTTTAAATTATTTCAAAAAAGAGAAATTTCTCTCCAACATATGAAAATTCAGTTCCAAAGTATACATATATAACACAAGATTAAAAATGTTTTCAGAAAACCCGACTCTCGAGTGTGGTAGACAGGATGGGATTGGGCGTGGACCCATCATGACCTGTAATTAGTCGAGCAGTCTCAGAATTAGTTATTTTGTTTTCAGAAGCTTGCATAATGTTTTCATAAAAACACTGGAGTATATTTGAGCAATTTTAAACTTAATAATCTTTTAAAAAAATTGCATCGGTAGGTCTCATGAGACAAACTAGTGTCTTGGCACAAGGCCTTGACAAAATCGTATTTGTGGTCTTGGAAAGAGGCCTTGGATACGTGGTTATGATAGTCTGGCATTATGCATTCCATCATTATGAAAGTGGTTATTGATATTTCATGTGATTATTCGACTAGTAGAATATCCATGTGAGTAAGTAAATAGAATTATTTCAGTTTACTTTTGACATATTATGCTAATGTTCAAGTTTAAAAGGCTTCTGTTTTAGTTATACATTGCCTTAAATGATAATGTTTATTTATGAATGCTTCCGCTATATTGTTATCCTTACTGAGCATCTGAGCTCACCCCTTTAAATGT
The DNA here is from genome assembly GCA_963277665.1 of Viscum album. NCBI lineage: Eukaryota > Viridiplantae > Streptophyta > Magnoliopsida > Santalales > Viscaceae > Viscum > Viscum album. Next base: position 1,117,150,158 of record OY728133.1, read on the forward strand.
TTTAAAATTTTCCAGGATGTGAAGAAGTATCTTATGAAAGACCTGTAGGGATAGTCAGAAGAGGATATGAGTGTGGACTATGGAGAATTTGTTATTATAGATTTTCACTTTATGATGTAATGTAAGACTTATGAATGTATCTAGTTTTTCCAAGGCTACTAAACTAATCGGTCTTTCGAGACTTTATCTTTTGTGATCATGCCAATGTTACGAAGTAATGCACCGACTCTGGGTAGCTGGGGTCGGGGTGTTACATTAACGAAGTCATAAGACTCCATGGTATTCCCTTATCAATTGTTTCGGACCATGATCCTCGTTTTACATCAAAATTTTAGAAAAGTATTTAGAAGGCCCTAGATACTAAACTTTGATTGAGCGCTTCCAACCACCCTCAAACTGATGGACAATGAGAATAGACTATTCAAACATTAGAAGACACGTTGATATCTTGCTCACCTGACTTTCAAGGTATGTGGGATCCATATATACATATGGTAAACCTTTTAAATAACAGTATCATGCATTCAAGTATTCAGATGACACCATATGAAGTGTTATACGGAAAGAGATGTCGCATACCATCTTGCTGGGATGATGTTGTTGAAAGAAAACTTGTAGGCCCAGAACTTATTGGGGAAACATTTGAGAAGGTTTAGGAAATCCAAATCCACATCAAAGCATCCCAAAGTAGGAAAAAGATCTATGTCTATAACCTAATGTATGATTTGGAATTTAAAGTTGGAGACCATGTTTACATGATGGTATCTCAATGGAAGGGTGTTATACGTTTTAATAAGAAGGGTAAATTGAGTACTAGGTACATCAGGCCTTTTGATATTCTTGATTGAATTGGAGTTCTAAATTATCATTTGGAAATGCCTCCAAGTCTCTAAAAAGTTCATGATGAGTTCCATGTACCCCTGTTGAGAAAATACATGCCTGACCGAACACATGTACCCCCCTATGAGGAGTTCAACTGGAACCTGATCTGTCTTATTTTGAAGAGCATGTAAAAATTATTGATACATGAGATAAAGTGCTGAGATACTGGATGAGTTGTCTGGTAAAAGATCAATGGAGAAACCATATGATGAAAGATTTAATGTGGTAACGTGAGGAACTTATGGGGAAAACCCACTCGAATCATTTTATGCTAACATATTCTAGAAATTTCAAGGAATAAATTATTTTAAAGTTTGTAAAATGTAACACACCAAGAATCAACTGTACATTTCACTTTGAATAATGAAGTAGCTTGAACTGTATGCCACGTGGTGTTTTAACACACCATGACCAATGAAAATAGACATTATGAATAGTAATACCAATTTTTATAAATTTTATATATTTTAATTTTTAAAATTGACTTCATTTTTGGATTCTTAATATCAATATTATCTTCGGGTGAATTTTTTATATTTTTCAAAGAACATTCAATTTTTGATGAATATTGAAATACACTATGTGATTGTCTAAAACCGATTTTCTATTTAAATAATTAGTTAATTTATATTAATATATTTTAGTTGAAATTAGATAAATAATACCTACTTATGTTCAATGTAATTCATTGGAGTCATTTTATAATATGTTTTGATATATAAAATATAATTGTACTTTTTACCGTCTTTTACCCTCCATATAGAAGCATTTAAAAATTTGCATAAAACATAATTTTACCACTTTTGTGAGTTGAATTTCAAAAATCCAAGAGACAGGGTTGATATCAAAATGTAAGACGTGGTTCAAAAAGATGAAAAATAATTTTTTCATGAACTGTTACTTTTGACTTTTATTTACCACTTTTAAAAGTAATGAGGGTAATTAAGGGTACAAATGATATTATAATTTCCATAAAACATGTCATAATTATATTGGATAAATTTAATTCGACCAGTAAAACCATATGTATAAAATATGATCATTTTGGTCCACTCCAATTATATTAGGACATTTATTATTATTTTATTTCACGAAGAGTTAAAGGTGTAATTATCAATTATTAATAACTAAACAATTTTTAATATTTTCTTATAGAAAAGATAAAATCAACTATAAATATTCATTATAAGTCTAATGATATTTCATATATAATGATATTTTATTTATAAATTTTAGTCATTAAATAATTTAATTTTTTAATGATATAATAATGATGCAGTAATTAAAATATTAATGAAATATTAAAATAAATGATATTATAGATATCTAAATAAATGTCAACATAGACATATGATGAATTAAAATAATTTTATAGGATAATATGAAATTTCATTATTTATTAAATAAATTTTATTCTATGTGATAATGTTTTTATGGCTTTAAAAAATCAAATACTAAATACTGTGAAAAATTACATAAATGAGTTTTTTAAACAAATACAATATTATTAATTGATATAATTTCCCTAAAAATATATTTATCAACCAATGTACTTAGATAAGGTTATATCTATTAATGATAAACTACTTGGGGTTTAGTTGGAATTTTATAAAGTTTTTATTAACCATATAATATAAAAATACAAACTGACATGGTAAATGTCAAACTATTTAACTAAGACTTAAATATTAATGTTATGGTTAATATCATGACCTAAACCAATCTAAAAAAAATTGGTTAAGAGTTTTTATAATCAACCCTTCCATTTCCTCGAAATAAGTTATTTTTATACATTATAAACGGAAAATGATTTTATAATCAAATAATATTTCGAGGTTTTCCAAAAGTGGCCTTCACCTCTCTTATATAATGGTACTTCCACTTCAATTAATTTCACACATCAACAGAAATTTAGGTTAGACATCCTCTACCCAAAATCCTCCCATCTTTCCTAACATCATCCTAGAGTCCTTACATGGATCAGAAAGTCAACCTAAGGAACCCTTTTGATTGACTCAAAAAGAAACACCTGAGGAAGATATAATATTTTCACCACCCTTTTTCATGTTATTTTGTTCTTCCACTTCCTCTTTCATTGTGGTATACATACCAAAATAATAACACTAGTACCTGCTACATATAGTAATTTTATTATAAATATTGTACAACAATGTTCATTATTATATCAATGCTATAAATGACAAAGTCACCAGACGTGCATAAGTACGGCTTACCATCTCCACGTCATGGTGTACTTTGTTATTCAAACACATCATTATTTGGGATGGGTATAAAAATGAGTATAACTAATGTAGATAATAAATCTAACATTTTAATGATTTTGTATATATAATATACCATCCAATTATATTTTATTTCACCGTCAATATAATGATATCATCGTTTGTATGTACGTACGGATTACCGTTTCCACGAACGTGATGAGATTAAGTCTCCATCGTAATCATTCATGAGTAATTAGAATTTTATGATTAGAAATAAATTTTATGAACATTATTTCTTTATTTATATGAATCAAATACATCATATATATATATATAATATATGGCTTATTTAAAAAAGTTTATAGTGGAAACGAATCAGTTATCACCCGAAATGGTGACAGTAGTGATATATTATTATCAAAAAAATATTAGAGGATTATATTAGATATCATATTTATGAATATAGTTCCTATATAATTTAATAAAAATTATTTAAATATTATACAGGAGGTTATCTTACCATCATGTAAGGAAATGTACAAGGTAATGGTTTATTCTACAATCTCTATACTTATCTGATGTTGTTAATATGTAAGTATCAACTGGGGCCATATTATCATCCACATCCCTATTTTCTAAAATATGTATTTCAAAACATTTTTACTATTTACTAAAATATGGGTTATATTCATTTATACCCTTATTTGACCACATATGTTTTGAAATGAGTCTTTCTGTCATTTTCCAAACCAGGTACATTACGACCGTCATGACAAAATAATGGTACGAATGTTTTTTAACTTATATGGTTGGTGCAGCTATTTTCCACCGTTATAATATTGTCGAAGATTCATATTCAGGATGATAAGAATATTTTCAAAATAATTTTTTTCTATTATAATTATATGTCTTTTAAATTATTTCAAAGCATAGATAGATATTTTTGTAAAAAAATTTTATTCCATCTATGTCCAGATCCTTTGAGGGATTTTAAGCTTGTTTGATGTTGATTTATTATGATACAAATCTACCATATTGTGTAGAACAAGATATGATATATTTTACTATGGATGTGTTGTTTTTAAACCATTCATGGTATATTGACAATGTATTGACATTTTATATGCTATTTTTAATACGAATGTTAATGTTATGTCTAAACCATTTCAAATTAGGAATGAACTCGACATAGTAAGTGATTTGTGGATCCCTCTATAGCCCCTCAATGCATCGGTAGGTCTCATGAGACAAACTAGTGTCTTGGAACAAGGAATTTAAAAAATATTATTCGTATTCTTGGCACAAGGCCTTGACTATGTGGTTATGAGGACTGAATTATGCATTCCATCATTATGAAATTGGCTATTGATATTAAATGTGATTATTTGACTAGTATAATATACATGGGAATAATTAAATGGAATTATATTATTTATTTTTACAATATTATGATGATATTTTAGTTTAAAAGTCTTTAGTTTTAGTTTTATACATTGCCTTAAATATTTATGCTTCTTTATGAATGTTTCTGCTATATTGATATCTTTACTAAGAATCTAAGCTCACCCCTTTCTATGTATTATTTTTAAATGTATGTGAAGAAGTATTTTACAACTGAACTATATGGATAGGCTAAGAATATAATTTTTTTCAAAGCGGAAAAATGTTGTTGATGTATTTATTTCATGATTTAATGTAATACTTATAAATGTATCTAGTACATCCAAGGATTATAATCTGATCAGTATTTTGGGATTTGATCCCTTATGATCTTTCCAATTTTATGTAATAATGCACCGAATCTGGGTAACTGGGGTCGGGGCATTACAGTATGTATCATAGCATGTTTAGTATAAATCATGGAAGCTAGATTTAGAAAATAATTTGATTAGAGAACATTACCTTAAGATAGAAATTTAGATTTAGTATAGAAGAACATCCTATAATTTTCGTAATGTAGAAATTTTGTGAGTTTTCAAAGAAATACATCATAATCTGTATACGAGAGAGTAGAGGCAGCTCGGTCACAAATGTACCTAGAGTAAAACTCAAAAACATCACTTGGAGCTAGGCTCGAATGAGTACTGGTGCCCGACAACAGGCCTTGTTGCTCTCTTGGTTACAACACTCTGAGGGGATATGATTTGGATAAATCACATTTTCATTACAAACCATTATGAATGATTTATGAGTATATACCTCCTGAAAGAAATTTTTTTGAGGATTACGGATTATATCCATGAACAGTTCAATTTATGTTAAGTGTTTTACTATTTTGGAATTATGTATTGGGATTCATAAACTAATCTACTATATGCCATTATATAGAAATGGAACTTAGTGGAAATAATGGAAACAGTATCAAATCACATAAACCATGATGGGATTTACATCCTACTCAAGATAATTATAGTGGAGCTAGTGATGTCACTAGTGCTTATCATCTTATCACCATACTGGGACTACTCCAGTATCTTATGAATAATAACCTTACCTGTATGGTTCACTGTGATCCACAACGCAGAGTATCAATGTCAGACCACAACATGAGGAAACAACCACTAAAATTTAATGGATGTAAAAATCCCTTAGTAGCAAAACAATGGATAAATTCGTTCAAAAAATATATCATGATTTTGGTAGTAGGGAAAGGGATAAATTTGTCATTGATGTTTATCAACTCACAGATGATTTAGATTAATGGTGGAAATTAGTTCAAAACAAAATAGAAGATGAAATAGTACTGAACAAGGAATTGAAAAAGTTTAAAGTGATTTTTTAAGGAAAATACTTTTATCGTGACCATTGAGTGGATATGGAAAGATAATTTTTGAGTCTGAGGCAAAAAAAAGGATAATAATGTCGCAAATTATGAGGATAACATTAAAAAGTTAGACAAGAAGGCAACATATTATATACCTCAAGAAAAGTCCGAGGGAGTTATGAAAACGAATGTCTTATGCACCAAGGGTAATACCTCAGAAAATTCAAGGGATCAATGACAAGCTTATGCAATCATTACTGGTGAGGTTTAAGATTCGAAAGACATGGTGGACAACAATTTAATGGTTTCCTCAAGATTAGAAAAAGCTTTATTTGATTATGGATCATCTCATTGTTTCATATATTACTAGTTTTCTATGAAAATTTGATATTTTCACTTTGACATAACAAGAGAGTTGTTAGTCAAAACACCTAATGGATGTATCCTCACAATAATGTTTTGTCAATCAGTTCCCATTAGGGAATATAAATTTTCATTATCTACTGATCTAATCGTCATACCCATGATTGAATTTTATATAATCTTTAGAATAGAATAGCATTCAGACCACGATGTGAAAAATTATAGTAAGTAGAATGCGGTTACAATTTTCGACGATGATAATGAGTATGATATCTTTAGTGTAGAAACGCCACCACATTATTCTAATCTAGATCCTCCCCCAGAAGCTCTACTAAATTTAATTACAGGGTAATAAGAGAATGAAATAACTATGGGTGAGGAATAAAATGCTCAAATAGAGGTCACACCTATTGTGAAATAATATTTTGATGTGTTTCCAGAAGATTTACCTGGACATCCTACAGAATGATAAACTGAGTTATCCATTGATTTAATTCTTGGTTCAAGGCCCATATAGAATAACCCTTATAGAATGGCCACTATAAAATTAGTTGAACTAATGAAACAACTTAAGGAATAGAGTAATAAGGGATTTATTCTCTATAGTGTTTTTTCATGGGGAGATTATTTCCTATTTTTTAAGGAGGATAGATCTATTAGATTTTACCTTGACTATAGGAAGATCGATGCTATATCAACAAGAAACAAGTATCCCCAACATCACATTGATGATTTATTTGACCAAAATCATTGAGCCCAATATTTTTCAATGATTGAACTTCGATCTGGATATTATTAGTTGTGAGTGAATAATGAAGACATTCCAAAAAAAACATTTCGAACCAGGTACGAGCATTACAAGTTTATAGTAATACCATTTGGATTTACTAATGTACCCTCTATCTTCATGGATCTCAGGAATATATTTTTAATGAAATATATATACGACTTTGTAGTGATATTTATTTATGATATCATGGTACACTCAAAAATCTATGAAGTTCATGAATATACCTTGAGCACTATTTTGAAAACCATTATAAGAAATAAATTATACAGGATGTTTAGAAAGTGTGAGATCTGACTTCAAGAGATTGTTTTGATAGGAATATTGTCTCTATAGATGGAATCTCTATTTATTCTTCAATAATCATGTCAAACCATTAATGGCCATCACCGATGAGTGTAACTGATGTACACAGTTTTATTGGTTTAGAAGGTTATTATCGACATTTCATCTAGAATTTTTGTCCGTTCCTTACCCATTAACCAAGATGACATGTAAAAGGGATAGATTTGTTTGGAAAAATGATTGTGAAGAATTTTTTGAAGGATAATTTTTACCGGGACAACATGAATACGGAGATTTGGGATTTTCTGTCAACATGTATAGTTTTTCAACAAGTGATATATAGAAAGAAACAACCTAGAGGATTCATGCAACCTATTCCAATACCTGAGTGGAAATGAGATAATTTTACGATGGACTTTGTCATGGGGTGAAAAAAGACTCCAAGAAGGAATGAAGAAATATGGGTCATTATTGATCATCTTACCAGGTTAGCACATTTTCTTGATATAAGAGAAGATTTACCAATTGATCGTATGGAATGTATATATACTTATGATGTGGTAAGACTTCATTTCAATCCCTTATCGACTATTTCTGATCGTGATCCCAATTTTACATCATGATTCCAGAAAAGGATTCAAAACTCCATGGATACTGAACTTCGTTTGAGAAATGCCTACCACCCCCAAACTGATGGACAATCATAACAGAATATTCAAACATAAATACATGTTGATATCTTTCCCACATGACTTTCAAGGTATGTGTGATCAATATTTTCCTCTGTTAATATTTTCCTACAAAAATAGCTTCCATTCAAGTATTCATATGGAACCATATGAAGCATTATAAAGAAATAGATGTTGCACACCATCTTTTTGAGGATGATGTTGGTGAATAAAAAATTGTAGGCCCAGAACTTACTGTGGAAATAATGTAAAAGGTGAAGGTTATCCAAACCCACATCAAAGAAGCCCAATGTAGGAAAATGATCTATGCCGATAAACGACTGTAGGATTTTGATGTTGAAGTAGGAGACCATGTTTTCATAATGGTACCTTTATGGAAGGGTGTAACAAATTTCGGTAAGAATTGTAATTTGAGTCCCAGTTACATCAGACCTTTAGATATTCTAGAACTAATTGGAGTTATAACATATCATTTGGAAATTCCTCTAAGTCACTCCAATGCCCATGATGTGTTCCATGTATCAATGTTGACAAAATACATGCCTGACCCAATGAATGTAATCACCTATGAGTAATTTTAAATTGAAGTAGATCTGTCTTATTGGGAAGAGCCTGTCAATATTCATGATACAAGAGAACAAGTACTAAGAAACCAGATGAGTTGTCGGGTAATTTTTTTTGGGGAAACCATAAGTTGGAAGAGGAAACGTTGGATCCCGAGGAACATGTGCTAAAGAACCACCCAAATCTTTTTATGTTGAAATATTCTAGAAATTTCGAGAAGGAATTTATTTTAATATGGGGAGAATGTTACACCCCACGTATCCATGGTATATTTCCCTTTGAATAGTGCAGTAGCTTGCGTTTTACGCAACATTGTGTTTTATCACACCACAACCATTGAAACTAGCCATTAAGAATAGTAAAACACACTATTAAATATTTTATAAAATTTAATTTTTAAAATGGACTTTATTTTTGGATTCGTAATATCAAAATTAGCTTCTGGTGAATTTTTTGTATTTTTCTAAGAACATTCAAATTTTGATGAATTGTGAAAAACACTGCGTTATTGTCTAAAACCGAAATTTTATTTAAATAATTTGTTATTTGTTATTAATTTATTTTAGGTAAAAATAGATACATAATACTTATATATGTTCAATGTAATTCATTGGAGTTATTTTATAATATTTTTGTTATATAACATTTTATTGAACTTTTTACATTCTTTTACCCACCTTCTAGGAGCATTTACAAATTTGCATAAATCCTAGTTTTACCACTTTTTTGAGATGAATATAAAAAATATGAAAGAAACAGTTGATATAAGAATGTAAAATGTGGTTCAATAATATGAAAAATAAATTTTTCATGAATTGTAACTTTTGACTTTTATTTACCACTGTTAAAAGTAAACACGATAGTTAAGTGTAAAAATGATATTATAATTTCCATAACACATGTCCTATTTAAATTGGATAAGTGTAATTCGACCAAAAATACCTTAGGAATAAAATATGATCATTTTGGACCACATGGATTAGATTAGGACATTTATTATTATTTTATTTAAAGAAGAGTTAAAAGTGTTAAATTCAATGATTAATAACTAAAACATTTTTAATATAGTGTTATACATAAGAAATATTTTTCTATAAAAATTCATTATAAATCTAAAAACATTTCCCACATGATGATAATATATTTATAAATTTTAGACATTAAATAATTTAATTTATTAATGAAATAATAATGATTCTGTAATTACCTTATAAATGAAATATTAGAATTAATGAAATTATAAATATCCAAATAAATGTAAACATAGAATTTTGATAAATTCCATTAAATTTATAGGTTAATATGTCATGTTATTGTTGATTAAATAAATTTTATTCAAATTTATTGTAATGACCCGTAAAATTCAAGGAAATTTGTTTCTTAATTTTTTAGGAAATTTTACAAGAACGCAGTTTCTGACGGCACCTGATTCTGATCCCCTGTGTGCCCAGAATCATTTTCTAATGTTTGGCTCGGGTACGTTCAATGAACGAATAAGCGAGTATTTCTAAATTTGAAACCACTGCTCAGAATCAAATTCCGAGGGCACCGAGGGAATCACAGTGCCGGTATTTTCTTAGAAATGCCATTTCCGGAGTTGCGTTTTCTCAGGTGTAGTTTTTAATTTTTGGGGTTATGTTAAGAATTAAAATAAAGTGGTGCGACAACTTTAATCTACCTCACTTAAAGCCACATAAATCCACTTAAGCTAAGTTAAGCGGAAAAGGTGGAACCCAAAAATATCATACCCACTTGGTAGGATATTTTTGAGGTGGGGCATGCACGAGCCCCACCATTTCTTTTCCTCTAAGTAACACACCTATGAAAACCCCTTTTTAATGAAAGTCAACCGATGCATTTTCATAAATTCATAACGCCCCTATTAATTGGGTAGTTAAGTCGTTACCATTAATTCATCGAATTAATGGTTCATTTCTTAACTTGTTTTTTAAATTGTTGTCTTGGAATAAAATAAGACCAACACACGTTTTGCTTGTGGTGGCTTGTTGAGAGGATTGACAGAAACTCTAAGTTCTTTATCCTCCCTCACGAAGAATGCGATGAATGCGAAGAACGTGAAGAATGCCCAGCCTCCGGTGAAGGGCGACGAAGAACGCCGGATCCTCAGAGATCGACGGCGTGATGTGACGATCCTACATCTGTGACGTTTCTTCTGCGACGATCCTTCCCCGCGACAATCTTCGATCCTCAACCGATTGAGGTAGGGATTTCAGATCATTTAATTTTTCATTTGTGGATTTTATCCTCAACATGGATTTAATTGGTGCAATTAAATCTGCATGTTTTTAACACTCAGAGATCGTCGACGTGACGCCGTGTACCGCAACGACAGCGACGCCCCTTCCGCGACGCGACGATCCCCTCCTTCCGCAACTGTCAATTTTGCGATGAACTCACGTTCGACGACCACGACGAGATAGGGGTTTGATTACTTTAAATCTTCTTGATTAATACCCATGGTGTTTGATTATTTATTTTGTTGTGAGACATTTAAAACCGCTAACGAGGTGGGTGCGGACCAACGAACAAGTCTGAACCCACCGCCCCTTTCGTTCATGGTGTGCGAAACGGCAGACGTCGACAAAACTAGATGCGCGGGTGATGTGAAGACCTCGCAGTGAAGGACGAGACCTGGGAGGGCCTTGGGTGAGGATGACGTGAATTTCCATCCACCGGAACACATCTAGTGGTCCGCGGAGTAGCCCGCCGGCGCGCCTCGCAGGAACGGCGGCACCGATGGTAGGTAGCGGCGGCGCCCGGCGCGCCGCTGGAAGGATCCGATGCGGCTGAAGCCGTGGCGGCGGAGCACGGTCCTGCGACCGCGCGGGACCGGAGGGGGATGGGACGCCACGACCCGACCACGTCCGCTGGCAAGGGAGGCCCTATGCGGGGCCGCGACTTCTTCACACGGGGGCAGCACGCCCCCTGCCCGCGGCTCGGCCGTAACAACCGAGCCTACCCGCTGGCCAGCCGAGTCGCATCCAGGCTGGGCCGGGATGGGTCGCGCCCAGCCGGGTCGGACCCGGTCCGTCCGGGCCCAGATCCCACATTTTCGGACCCTTTCTGTCTTCTGCTCATAACAAGAGCTACGGGCCTCCAAACCACGCAGCGTCAGCGGCGATGAGATCCTTGGATCGAGTCGGTCATTTTAGTATATCGCACTTAAAGTTTCGAAATACTTTGGGTTCGGCTGGGTTGGTTCGTACACGAAACCAACCGGGCCCTTGGAGCGGAAACACTCATAACTTGAACTTCGGACGTCCGATTGACGTGTCGTCGGATTTGATGGATTCCTCTTAGTGAGACGGATCTTTTGGCTTACTCAGCCCGATGTTTGGACGCAGGTGGAGTAGGTTCGGGTTAGTTTTGCCTTAAAAAACCAACCGGGACCCTGGGACGAAAAAGCCAACAACTCTTAGACCGGGTGTCCGATGGATGCGCTGTCTTCGACGTTGAGTTCCTGTTGATGATACAGAACTTTTGGATACATCAAATCTGGGCTATGTGTCAGTTGACGTATCAGCCTCTCGGCTCGTGGAGCGGACCCTCTAGAACAAGCTTGCTGTGTGCGGGAACCCTAGAGTTGGCTGCGACTGCGACGACGACTGTGCAGAGATCCTCAGCGGAATTGACGACGACTGTGCAGAGATCCTCAGTGGATTCGATGATGACAACAGCACTCAGCGATCCTTTGTGGATCAGTGATACAGATCATGTGTTGGTCAGATCCTGTGTGGGTCAGCGCTCAGCGGTCCTATATGGGCCAGCGCCTAAAGATCCTGTGGGGGTCCGATCCTGTGTGGGTCATTGCGGGGGTTAGTTACCTATCGATCCTTTGTGGGTCAGATCCTTTGTGGGTCATTGCGGGGGTTAGTACCTATTGATCCTTTCTGGGTCTAACGACTTAGATGAATCAATGGCAATATCTGATCATCTCTATCGTCATATAAAGAAGTATTCCTGTGTGAGCTGAAACCTGTTTTGCTTTCCTATGTGGATTGTGTTGCGCTATCCTGTGTGGATTTGCGTTTTTCTTCACTGTGTGGACTAGGTTGTACATGGGCTCGGATGTTGGAGCCGAACAAAAATTTATGACTTAGGTATATGTATGGGAATATACCTAAGCAGTGTGGGATGTTACTTCGTGATTGTATCTTTCCTTTGTGGATTATCTTTCGTGGATCTCGGGAGACCTTCGGGGGTCTCGAGGTCCCTAATGAGTATCTTATACTCACCCATGCATGGTCTATGCCCGCACTACGTTGTGTTGGTTGCAGACGACGGACATCGCTGATCGTGGTTGAGGTTTGTAGAGCAGGACGGTACCCGGAGGTGGACCACTGGGCGGGACGTACTCGGGGCAGTCGGCTGGACCCGAGGAGCAGTGGAGTCTATCTGTACCCACCCTTCAGGTGGGATTTTCAGTGGACAGCTCAACATTTTGTCTTTACTTTTCAGTCGTTGTTTTCCCTTCCAGTTGTACTTTACTTTCATTCTGGGTTTGTATACTGACCCACTTACTTTTCCGCACTTGCTGTTGGACTCAGTTTCTTACTTAGTGTTTACTTCTAGCTGCTTGCATGATCTGTGGTGTTTTTTTCATTACAAAGGAAATTCCTTCCCTTTTAGAGGGATTTACTCCTTGGTGCAAGTCGCCAGCCCCTGGCCTATGGAAGGCGGGCTAGTTGTAGTCACGGCACGGGCCCCAAGGAAGGGTCGTGACAAATTGGTATCAAAGGAGATCGGTTCTACCACAGAACATGGGAATCTGATCTTTTCTATGTGAAGAAATATTATTAAGCGTATTGGGTGTGGTTATCAGTTCAGGGAGTCCAGTGTTGGTGCGGTGGCCCACGTATCCGTACACCAGGACCCTGAATTCTGATTTCCGACTTAATGCACGAAAACATTGATTTTCATGTGTGTTTCATGTTTTCTTTGTGATTACTTTATGTCAGCTCACCATGTATACTGTTATGACCGTGGCGCACCTGTTTCCATTTCAGGATGGCCCCACGATGGCAGCCAGCTAGGGTTCCGAGAGTTGAGCGTGAAGAAAACCCGCCGAGCGATGAGGCCTCGGTACATGGCCCTTTGACAGTAGAGGCACCAGTGGTACCTATACCCACCGAGCCACCGATGCTTCCAGCCCCAGTAGCTGATGATGCACGTCGCCTTAGTGCACTGCATAAGTTCCAGCGCCAGCGACCGCCCAGGTTGTGCTGGGAGACGGACCCCCAGGCAGCCGAGGACTGGCTGGAGGTAGTAGTGTGAGTTTTCAGGTTAGTGAGGACGCCAGCAGACCTTATGGTAATCCTCGCAGCAAGCCTACTACACGCGGCAGCGGGCCGATGGTGGAGCTTGATTCTCTTGGTGCACAATGAGGCATCTCTTCTATGGACGGTCTTTGAGAGCCACTTTCGCTCATAGTTCATCCCAGCCACCCTCCGTGCGGTGCACATCCAGGAGCTCCTAATCTATGGCAGGGAATCTTGACAGTCGCACAGTAATCAGCGAGATTTACCGATCTCTCACGCAACTTGACAGACATGGTACGAGACCAATTCTTCCGGGCCCAGACCATTGAGCAGGGATTGAGACACGAGATCAGGGCATCTTTGATCTCCCTCAGCATTCCGACTCAGGCAGAAGTACTAGATCGATCCCTTTTGATCGAGAGCTTTCTTGCTGAGCCTTCTTCAGTAGCGATACCTACCGCAAGGTGATAGGTAGAAGAGTCTTATGCAGCAGGTAGTCGACGGATGACTCGTGGGTCCAGGAAAACCAGACCCTCAGGCAGATGACCACAAGACATAGGCTCAGTAGTGCGGGGAACACAGCGCGGAGCCAGTATTTCGAGAGGCAGGCAGTGCTACTCATGCGGCGGGCTGGGCCACGTGGCTTGTGACTGCCCGACTCGTCGTGCCGAGGAGCAGCAGACGATTGAGGGGCCACCCAATCAGAGGCAGAGGGTCGATCGTGGTGGTCCGCAGGGAGCAGGTGGACGAGGCAGAGGAGCTGGCCGAGCAGCAGGTTGTGGGCGACGCTTTGAGGCTCTACCACCACCACCACCAGGAGGTCCACCCCGCCCATAGGGAGATGGCGGGCAGAGACAGGCACAACTCCGGGCAGCGGAGGCCTATGACCACGGCGCGCCCGAGATGATTCGAGGTACTATCTGTGTCTATTCCACCTTTGCTGCAGTTCTTATAGACATAAGGGCGAGTCACTATTTCATAGATGCTTCCCTTATTCGGAGCTGGAAGATTCCGACAAAGCCGTTTTCTCGATCCTTACGGCTAGAGACTCCTAAGGGAGCATACTCGACAATTATGCACTGGTTCCGGTAGTGTGAGTTTACTCTAGGAGGCGAGAACTTCGGCTGGGATCTTCTTGTAGCGGCGTCGAGGCCTTACGACGTCATCTTGGTCATGGATTGGTTATCTATTGTCCATGCTCAGATTGACTGTATTCGGCGCAAGGTGCAATGTGTACGCACCGAAGGGAGCAGGTTCACCTACACCGGCGAGAAGGGAGCCTTTACAGCACATGATGGACTTCCGCAGAGGAGAGGACCGCCCATCACTCATCAGTTGGCTTGCCTCATCCTAGGAGCAGTTGACGTGCGGAGTACTAGTTTTACTGCAGTGGTGGATCAGTATGCGGACGTTTTCCCTGATGACGTTCCAGGACTACCTCTTTGCAGAGAGGTAGACATCTATATTGACCTGTACCCCGGGACAAACCCGATATCGACTCTATCATATTGGATGGCCCCCACTGAGCTTCGAGACCTACGGTTACAGTTGGAGGACTGACAGGGCAAGGGATTCATCTAACCCAGTGTTTCACCTTGGGCTTCCCTGATTTTGTTCGCCAAGAAGGCAGACAGAAGCTTGTGACTTTGTGTCGACTATCGTCGCCTGAACTAGGTGATATTGAGGAACAAGTAACTGCTACCAAGGATTGATGACCTCTTCGATCATCTAAAGGGATCATGGTTGTTCTCGAAGATAGACCTCATGTCAGGCTATCATCATCTTAGAGTTCGGGACGAGGACGTGCAGAAGACGGCGTTCAGATGTCGGTATGGCCACTATGAGTTCTTGGTTATACCCTTCGGCGTAACCAATGATCCCGAAGTGTTCATGGGCCTCATGAACAGGATCTTCCATCCATACCTCGATCTATTTTTCATGGTATTCATCGACGACATATTGATATACACGATGACTGAGGAGGAGCACGCCTACCACTTGCGGGTTGTACTAGACACACTCTGAGAGCACCAGCTTTATGGAAAGATCTCTAAGTGTCAGTTCTGGATATGTGAGGTCCACTTCTTGGGACACGCCATCTATGAGGCGGGAGTTGCGGTGGATCATATGAAGATCGACGTAGTGGTAGCTTGGGAGCCACCCAGGAGCGTGACGGAGGTGCGGAGATTCTTAGGACTAGCTGGATACTACTGATGATTTGTGTCAGACTTCTCCAGAGTTGCGACACCACTCTCAGCTTTGAAGAATAAGGGGAAACCCTTTGTGTGGTCACACAAATGTCAGCAGAGCTTCCAAGAGCTGAGACAGAGATTGACCAGTGCACCTATCTTGAGGTTTCCATAGGAGGGAGTAGGGTACGTAGTCTACTGCAATGCATCTAGGACCAGACTCAGATGTGTCCTGATGCAGGAGCGGGCAGTGATCGCTTATGGATCACGTCAGTTGAGGCCGCATGAGCAGAACTACACTACCCATGACTTGGAGTTAGTAGCAGTGGTCTTCGCACTGAGGACATGGCAACACTACCTGATGGGCGAGTGCTTTACAGTCTTTTCTGACCATCAGAGTCTCAGGTAAATCTTCTCTAAGAAGGACCTAAACCTGAGACAGTGGCGATGGCTCGAGTTCCTCCAAAACTATGACTTTGAGATAGTCTATACTCCTGGGAAGGGGAACGTAGTATCTGATCCTCTCAGCAGGAGGACGGGCATTCAGCTACTTGAGGAGGCGATAGAGCTGCTAGCCACTTTGTAGATATCCTTCGTGG
The DNA here is from genome assembly GCA_963277665.1 of Viscum album. Classification (NCBI taxonomy): domain Eukaryota; kingdom Viridiplantae; phylum Streptophyta; class Magnoliopsida; order Santalales; family Viscaceae; genus Viscum; species Viscum album. Next base: position 1,117,166,784 of record OY728133.1, read on the forward strand.
ATAGAGATGGAGCAGCCTTCCTTCAGTCTCTCACAATCACCCCTCCACTACTTCAGTGGGTCAGAGAGGCACAGCGTGGGGACACTGAATATGAGACGTGGCATGCACAGATATCCTCAAGACAGGCACCTGATGGTTTCTCCTTTGGAGCAGAGCACAACGTCCCTTTCAGAGGACGTACCTTGGTACTAGTTTCTTTGAGAGTGGAGGTGCTGAGAGTGTTTCACACTTCTCTTTTGGGAGTACATCCTGGAGTGGCGAAGATGTACCAGGATCTCAGACGACTGCACTAGTGGCCGGGCATAAAGAAGGCTGTGGAAGAGTTTTTTTTATTGATGCCTCACCTGCCAGCAGGTGAAGGTTGAGCATCAGGTACCAGCAGGCTTGGTACAGCCCTTGGAGGTCTCGGAGTGGAAGTGGGAAGGGATATCTATGGACTTTGTGACTGGACATCCACGCACTTCCAGAGATCACAACTCCATATGGGTGATTGTCGACTGACTCACCAAGTCGGATCACTTCTTACCCATCAGGAAGCAGGGCTCAGTGGAGAGCATGGGACGTCTCTATGTTCAGGAGATTGTACGACTTCACGGTGTGCCATTATCTGTCATCTCCGATCGAGATGCTCGCATTACTTCCCAGCATTGGAAGGGGTTGCAGGAGGTGTTCGGGATGCAACTACGTCTGAGCACCGCCTTTCACCCTCAGACGAATGGTCGGAAGGAGAGGACCATTCAGACTCTCGAGGACATGCTCCGTACATGTGTCCTTGACTTTGGTTGAAGTTGGGAGGACCACCTACCCTTAGTGGAGATCGCGTACAACAACAGCTACCACTCCACCATCGGGATGGCACCATACGAGGCGTTGTACGGCCGACCTTGCAGATATCCTTTGTGCTAGACAGACCCTAGGGAGTCAGCACTTGTGGGACTAGAGATGGTCCAGGTCACGACAGAGAAGGTCCTAGTCATTCAAGAGCGGATGGGGACAGCTCATAGCCAGCAGATGTCTTATGCTGATAGAAGGCAGAGGCCACTAGAGTTCGAGGATGGCGACCACGTCTTCTTGCATGTCTCACCTTGACGTGGATTACGACGATTTGGCCGAGGCGACAATTTGTCTCCACGATTCATCAGACCATTCCAGGTCCTCAGCAGGATTGGCGAGGTGGCATATCGCCTGGCTCTACCACCATAGTTGCACTGGGTGCATGGCGTCTTCCACGCATCCCAGCTGAGGAGATACGTGCACGACCCGACGCATATCATTGACCATGGGGAGCTGGACGTTGATGATGGGGAGACTTTTGTGGAGGTCCCGGTGGAGATCTAGGATCGACATGAGAGGGTCCTACGTGGATGGTCGATTCCTCTAGTGCGCATCAGAAGGCAGCACAGGAACCTCCAGGAGAGCACTTGGGACCGGGAGGCTCAAATGCATGCTCAGTACCCACATTTGTTTCCCTATATTATGATGTATCTTTACGGGGACGTAAATCCCGGAGGTAGGAGTGATGTAAAAACCCATAAAATTCAACGAAATTTTTTTCTTAATTTTCATGGGAATTTTACAAGAACACAATTTTTTATGGCACCTGATTCTGAGGTCCGGTGTGCCGGAAATCATTTTCTGAAGTTTGGCTCAGTTACGTTCAATGAACGAACGAGAAGGTTTTTCTAACTTTGAAACCGGTGCTCGGAATCAAATTCCTAGGGCACCGATGGAATCACAGCGCTGGTATTTGCTTAGAAACTCCATTTCTGGAGTTTCATTTGCTCAGGTGTGGTTTTTAATTTATGGGGTTAAGTTAATAAATAAAATAAAGTGGTGCGACAAATTTATTTCAATTCACAGAAAGCCACTTAAAGCCACATAAGCTATGTTAAGCGGATAGGGTGGGACCCAAAAATATCCTACCCACTTGGTAGGATATTTGTGAGGAGGGGCCCTCACGAGCCCTGCCGTTTCTTTTCCTCTAAGTAACTCAACCGCGAAAACCCCTTTTTACTGAAAGTCAACCGGTGCGTTTTCTTAAATTCTTAATGCCTCTATTAATCGGGAAGTTATGTCATTACCATTAATTCATCGAATTAATGGTTCGTTTCTTAACTTGTTTTTCAAATTGTTGGCTTGGAATAAAATAATACCAACTCATGTTTTGCTTGTGGTGGCTTGTTGAGAGGATTGACCGAAACTCTATGTTCTTCATCCTCCCTTCCAAAGAACGCAAAGTATGTCGGCCTCCGACAAAGGTCGACGAAGAAAGAAAGATCCTCAGAGATCGACGACGCGACGTGACGATCCACCCTCCGTGACGTTTCTTCCGTGACGATCCTTCCCCGCGACAATCTTCGATCCTCAACCGATTGAGGTACTGATTTAAGATCTTTTAATTTTTCCTTTGTGGATTTTATCCTCAACATGGATTTAATTGGTGCAATTAAATCGGTGTGTTTTTTTGACCCTCAGAGATCATCGACGCGACTCCGTGTACCGCAATGATAGCGACGCCCCTTACACGACACCACGATCTCCTCCTCCCGCGACGACCAATTCCGCGACGAACTCACGTTCGACGACCACTAGGAGGTAGGGGATTGATTCATTTAAATCTTCATGATTTATACCTGCAGATTTTGATTATTTTTTTTTTGTGAGACATTTAAAACCGCTAACGCGGTGGGTGTAGACCAACAAACAAGTATGAACCCACCACCCCATTTGTTCTTGGTGTGTGAAACGGAGGAAATCAATAGAACTAGCCTCGCGGGATATGTGAAGACCTCGGAGTGAAGGACGGGCCCCGGTAGGGCCTTTGGAGAAGACGGCGTGAATTTCCAACCAATGCAACACGTCCGGTGGTTCGCGGAGCAGCCCGTCAGCGAGCCTTGCCGGCACGGCGGCGCCGGCGGCAGGTGGTGACGGCGCTCGGCGCGCCGCTGGATGGAGGCGCCATGGCTGAAGCCGCGGCGGCGGAGCAGGATCCCACGATGGCACGGGACCGGATGGGGACGACACGCAGCGGCCCTACGCGGGGCCGTGACTTCTTCACGCGGGGGCAGCGTGCCCCCCCGCCCGCGGCTCGACCGTAACAGCCGAGCCGACCCGCTGGCCAGCCGGGTCACGCCCGGGCTGGGGCGGGCCGGGCCGCGCCGGGCGGGGTGGGTCGTGCCCAGCCCGGTCGGGCCCGGACCCGGGTCGGGTCCACCCGTTTCGGGCCCACCCAGGGGGGGGGGGGGGGTTGGGCCGGTTGGTCTGGTCCCAGACCCCCCATTTTTGGACCTTCTCGGTCTTTTTCTCATAACATGAGCTACGGTCCTCCGAACGATGCACCATCAACGGAGATGTGATCCTTGGATCGAGACTGTCGTTTCGGTATATCGCACTCAAGGTTTCGGAATACTTTGGGATCGGCCAGGTTGGTTCGTACACGAAACCAACTGGTTCCTCGGAGCGGAAATGCTCATAACTTGAACTCTGGATGCCCGATTGACGTGTCGTCGACTTTGATGGATTCCTCTTAGTGAGTTAGATCTTTTTTCTTACTCCTCCTGAGGTTTGGACGAAGTTGTAGTACGGCCGGGTTGGTTTTGCCTTTAAAAAACCAACCGGGTCCCTGGAACGAAAAAGCCAATAACTCTGAGACCGGGCGTCCGATTGACACGCCGTCTGCGACGTTGAGTTCCTGTTGACGATACGAAACTTTTCGATACATCAACTCTGGACTATGTGTCAGTTGATGTATCAGAATCTCGGCTCATGAAGAGGACCCTCCCAAATGATGTTGTTGTGTGCGGGAACCCTAGAGCTGGTTGCGACTGCGACGACGACTATGCAGAGATCCTCAGTGGATTCGACAACGACTGTGCAGAGATCCTCAGTGGATTCGACGATGACTACAGCACTCAGTGATCCTTTTTGGATCAGTGTTACATATCCTATGTGGGTCCGATCCAGTGTGGGTCAGCGCTCAGCGGTCCTGTGTGGGCCTGCGCCTACAGATCCTGTGTGGGTTATTGCGGGGGTTAGTTATTTATTGATCATTTGTGGGTCAGATCCTTTGTGGGTCATTGTGGGGGTTAGTACCTATTGATCCTTTGTGGGTCCGATGGCTTAGATAAATCAGTGGCAATATCTGATCATCTCTATCGTCATAAAAAGAAGTATTCCTATGTGATTTGAATCCTATTTTTCTTTCCTATGTGGATTGTGTTGCGCTATCCTGTGTGAATTTACCTTATGCTACACTGTGTGGAATGGGTTGTACATGGGATCAGATGTTGGAGCTGAACGAGAATTGATGACTTCGGTATATTTATGGGCATATACCTAAGCAGTGTCAGAAGTTACTTCGTGATTGTATCTTTCCTTTGTGGATTATCCTTTGTGGATTATGGGAGACCATCGGGGGTCTCGGGATCCCTACTGAGTAGCTTATACTCACCCCTGCACAGGTTATACCCGCACTACATTGTGTTGGCTGCATATGACATACATCGCTGATCGTGGTTGAGGCTTGCAGAGCAGGACGATACCTAGAGGTGGACCACTGGGCAGGACGTACTCGGGGCGGTCGGCTGGACCCAAGGAGCAGTGGAGGCTATCTGTACCCACCCTTCAGGTGGGATTTCCAGTGGACAGCTCGACGTTGTGTCTTTACTTTTCAGTTGTTGTTTTCCCTTCTAGTTGTACATTACTTTTAGATTGGGTTTTATACTGACCAACTTACTTTTCCTCACTTACTATTGTACTCAGTTTTTTACTTAGTGTTTACTTCTAGCTACTTGCTTGCTCTGTGGTTTTTTTTCTTCACAAAGGCAATGCCATGCCTTTTAGCGGGATTTACAGCTTGGTGCTAGTCGCTAGCCCCTATCCTATGGAAGGCGGGCTTGGGGTAGTCACGGCATGGGCCCCTATGACAGGTCGTGACACTGATAATGTTTTTATGGATTTAAAAAATCAAATACTAAATAGTGTCAAAATTGATATAATTGAGTTTTAAAAAAAAATACAATATTATTAATTGATATAATATTCTTGAAAATCTAAGGATCTACCAAAATCCATAGATAATGTAATATTTATTAAAGATAAAAAATTGGGGTTAACATGGTAGTTCATAAAATCTTTATTAACAATATCATATTAAAAATACAAAGAGACATGGTAAATGTCAAACAATTTAACTGAAAGTTAAATTTAAAAGATAAGGTTAATATGGTGACACAAACCTATCTAAAAAGTATGGGATGAGAGGTTTTATACTCATTCCAACCATATCATAGAAAGAAATTATTTTGGAGACATTAGAAACCGAAAATTATTTTATTATAAAATAACATTTCATGATTTTCCTTAAGTGGCATTCACCTATCATATAAATGTGTACTTCCCCTTATATTATTTTAACACCTCAAAATCCATTTTTCTCAGCCAAACATTGCACATATATCCTCCCTTAATCAATAAAATCATCCTAGATTCCTTAATTGGATCAGAAAGACATCTTACGGAGCCCTTTTGATCAACTCAAAAGGAAACTCCCAAGGAAGAGGTAATAATTTCACCACCCACATTCAAGTTCGTCCGTTCTTCCTATTCCTCTATCACTGTGTTTTTCATAAACAAAATAATAAATCCAGTACCTTGTACATAATTTGATTTTATTATATATATGGTACAACGATATTCATTATTATGTCAATCCTATAAATGAAAAAAGTTACCATATGTGCGGATGTACGGCTTACCGTCTCCACGTCATGGTGTAGTTTTTTATTCAAACACAAAATTATTTTGGATGAGTATAATATTGAGTATAACTGATGAAAATAATAAATATAACATTTTTATGATTCTTTATATATAATAAAACTTCCAATTACATTTTATTTCACCATCAATTTAATGATATCATCACTTGTTCGTACTTACAGATCACCGTCTCCACGAACGCGATGAGATTTATTCCCCATTGTAATCATTCAAGAATAATTAGCATTTTATGACTAAAAATAATGTTTATGAACGTAATATCATTCTGTATATGAAACAAATACATCCTATCCATAACAAACATGGCTTACGTAACCAATCATATAAATGAAAAAAAATCAGTTAACACGCAAAACGATGACACTACTGAAATATTATTTACAAAAAAAGTTTAGAGGATCGTATATGATATAATATTTTCTAATATAGTTCATTAATTATTTAAACTCAATTTTTTAACTATTATACAAGATGTTATCTTACCATTGACTACGGAAAAGTACAATTTAAGGGTAAATTCTACAATCTCTTTTCTTATATGAGGTAATTAATACGTAAGTATCTACTAATACCACTTTATCATCCACCTCTGTGTTTCCATAAAAATGTAATTCAAAAAATTATTACTATTTACTATACTATGGGTTAATTTCATTTATACCCTTATTCTACCACATATTCTTTCAATTGAATATTTGTTTCATTTTAAAAACTAGACACTTTATGACATTCACAACAAAATTATGGTAAGAATGTTTTTTAACTTATACAGAGGGTGCAACTATTTTCTTCTATTTTAACATTGTTAAAGCTTCCCATATAAGGTTACAGGAATATTTTCAAAATTATTTTTTTCTTTTATAATTATTTTACTTTTGAATGATTTCCAATTAGAATGATATATTTCATTAAAAAGGTTCTCATTTCATCTATTTCAACATTCATTGATGGATTTTAAGCTTGTTTGAAGTTGATTTTTTTTGATAAAAATATTCCATATCGTATTGAAGGTTTTGTGATATATTTGACTGTGGATTTGTAATTTTTACACCATCCATGGTTTTAAGAATAATGTATTGACATTTCTTATGCATTTTTTTTAAAAAAGAATGTTTATGATATGTTAAAAACTTTTCATATGAAGAATTCATTAGACATAGTAAGTGACGGGTGGAGCCTTCTATAGCTCCCCAATGCATCTATAGGTCTCATGAGACAAACAAGTGTCTTAGAACAAGGCCTTGACAAAATATTATTTGTAGTCTTTGCACATGGCCTTGACAATGTGGTTATGATGTTTTGTATTTTGAATTTCACAAATATTAAATTGGCTATTTATATTACATGTTATTATTCAACTAATAGAATATCCATTTGTATAAGTAAATGAAATTATTTGATTTATTTTTTCAATATTATTCTGATGATTATGTTTAAAAGTATTTTGTTTTAGTCTTATACATTGCATTAAATGTTTATGCTTATTTATGAAAATTCATGTTGTATTGTTATCCTTACTGAGCATCTGAGATCACCCCTTTATATGTTTTATTATTCTATTTATGTGAAAAAGTATATTATGGATGACCTGCAGGGACATGCAAAGATGTAAGTGTTTTGAAAGGGTACAAAATGTTATTCATTTATTTATTTCATGATGTAATGTAAAAACTATGAATGAATATAGTACTTCCAAGGATACTAAATCGATCGGTCATTTAGAATTTGATCCCTTGTGATCAAGCCAATGTTATGTACTTATGTACCGACTCTGGGTAACTGGGGTGGGGGCATTACATCCACTGTATACACTGATGCTTATGTGATACTGAGGGAATTTCTCCCTATGTTTTCCTCTTTTTCCATATTTTCTTATCACTATAATCATTAATAATGGGAGGCATTCAGTAAGCCACATAAAAACTGAGATCAGAAATGGTGATTTAGGCCTTGGTGGTAAATTTATTATGTTTAATAGTTTTATAATCTAATAAATTCTATTCTATTTTTTTTAAATTTACTAAATGGTTTAAAAAGTTTATTAATCATTATTCCAAAATATTTAGAGTTAAAATTAAATTACATTTCTGATATTATTTATCATGAATGTAATTTTTATATAAAAAATTTATATACAAATTCATTGTTTGATTTATAAAGGGATTACATATTAAGAAATAGTTATAATACATGAAATGACATTATAAATATGTTTGTAACTATTTTGTATAGATTAATTTGAAATTTTAAAACTAATATCATGATTATGGGTATTAATTAAAATTCATTTTTTAAAAAATTACTATAATTATGAATCAATTTTTTATTATTATATGTTAATTAGATTATGTATAATGGTAAAATTATATGCATTAAATTATAAAAATATTCTATATCAAAAAATATCTAATATTTATTGTAAATAAAATATAATCTAATATATGAAGTAGTCATTTGAAAATTCCAATATAAATAATATTTACTCAAAATTATTGATTCTCTATAATGTTTATCTAATTTAAAAAATTTGAATAACTAGATTTTTCATAAATTAATCATTAATATTTTTCCATATTTATTTATTTTAAATCTAAATTTATATTGTATTTTTTCCATTATGTATTCACAGTTATAATTTTTTTTATGTATTATCAAGTTTTGGTTTTTTGAGTTTCTGAATTAAATTATATATACAAGATAGATCAAGAAATTACATGATAGCTGTTACAACTGAAGATTATGTTTTTGACCACCTTGAACATTGATTTATTTAGTATATTCATGAGAAAAGTTATTTAATATTGTTTCTGTATATTAGGTGTTGTAAATATCATGAATTAATTATATATTTCAGAAGGCCTCTATAAGGATAGATACATGGAATTAAAATACCCATCGACATAGTTGTTTGTGCATTATTCATGAAAGGTGAGGGGTTGAATGTTTTTTATTATTGGAAAATATTCACTTCCATGAATATACCAAAGGCCCTCAATTTTTATTCATTTTTATAGTAACCATTTTAATGTCTTATGGGGAAAACATACATTTCTCGTGGGCTTCATTACATTACAGGACCTGAAGGACACATGTGAATTCTTCCTGGACTATGGATAGCTTGAAACCACCACTCCCCATAATCTTCATCGTGATAATCTCTACATATTTGTATGGGAGTTTGGTTGGATATTATGTGAAGATATGAACGTGCCCAATACCGATGGAAAACCTCATTCGCTCTCATTTTTAGAAACCAGATAGCTCCGCTGTGGTGATTGTTTCTTACTACAAATCATCCTCATAAGCTTTTCAGATTGATAATTTTTCTTATCTATGTCTACCGATCTTGTTTGTCGAAGTCCTGTAGGTGTCCCTAATGCCTTGACGTGGCTTGAAGGCATTATGGTGTCCCAAAATCCATATTGTTCTAAAAGGGTTGTAGGACTCTAGGACCAAACTAGTGTCATGAAAAAGAACAGTTTCTATAAAAATAATCTAGTATAAAAAATTTATTGAATCTTATGTATTAAATGAATTATAATATTTTAAAATATTCTTATCATCTACTTTATGTATGTATACATAAACCAATATTTTTATAAGTAGTTGAAAATTAATTTTCTCAAGGATTATAAATTTATAGGATATAATATGGATCAAAAACCAAATCATCAAAATAGTTCTGAAAAATTGTAATTGAACTTATGAAGATAATGACGGGTTGAAATGAAATAGGTAAGAAATTAATTTTGAACTAATTAATAATAAATTGTTTGTTTTATTAAGAATTTTTATTAAATTGATATGTTTTAGATTCTTTCCAAAAAATGAACATTTCAAGTCCATGAAATCATATTTTGGGTGGCCCAAGTGGTTAGTTTCCCATATAATTTATTTTATATTTTAATCATGTAAAATGGGGAGCTAAATTTTTAGTCATATAATTGTAGTTTAATTTTTTTTGTTACAATAGCTGGGAAACCATAACTTTTAGGATACTAGAGGAAAATAATTGAATGATTAAATTTAATGTATTTTGATAATGAATTTACTCCACTAAATTATTCAAGAATAATATTTGATATTATTTAAGGGTTATTTATATCATATGTTGTTATGGATTATTCTCTGGCTCAATCTTGTTTATGATATGATGAAATATGGATATTAGCACAGTAAATAGTTATGAAAATTGGGGTAATCGATTTTAGTAGGTGTAATCTCATTAAATATAAATGATGAAAATAATAAAAACATGGAACTCATTTGGTAAATAAATTAATTATAGAAAAATTGAATCATCATCATCATCAAACAAACATTCATGATTATCCATTTAGTAGAATAATTTGAATGAAAAAAGATCATGTGGTAGATAACACATGAAAAATAATTATGTAAAATAAATTTAATCTTATATGTTTAAACATTTCTATATCACCAAAATATTATATTTATTCAAAAGGTAAATATTTGTTATTATTCAAAGAATGAAATTATTCTATTTTGGTTTCTTTGGTGTTAGATGAAAGATGGTGGATTAATGTTTTTTCTTAGCACATATATTCAACATGTTTTGATATGTTAATGACATAGTGAGATTATAAGTAACATTCAGAATAGTTTTAATTAATGAATTCATCTGATTCTCAACATAGACAATTGTCCCAATAATGAATGGATTGATGAAAATTTTATTTGTAATGTTATAATTATCTAGATTAAATAGAAAAAAATTGAGACTTCAATAATAATGTACTATGTTGATAATATAAGTATGTTAAATTTAAAACATTTATAATGAATAGACATATGCAGATTCAAAAGAATTTTTCTTCAAATAATATTCAATATGTATTAAACATGAATGAGAAATAAGGAAATTATGGGTTTTGATTTTTTGAAATTTGATTATTTGGGATACATTAATAGATTCAAAAAACTACATGGGATATCAATTCTAGTAATCCATATGTAAATAAAATGGTTTTAAAAATGATTTTATTAGTTAAAAATGAATATAGTATTTGTAAAAAAAATTATTAAATGTTTTTATATAGAAATTATTTTAAAATAGTGTAATTTATCATGCTTATATGGACAATAAAAATAAATGTGTCCTCATATTATTTGTATTATATATTAATGTAGGTTATTCATTAACCATATGATAATTTCGTTTATATAAATTGTTTAATTATATAAACCATGTTTATGATTTATTATATTTTATAAATATTTTTAAAAAAATAGATAATGATGTAAATATTTTATACATTACAAACATTTTTCCTAGATGTTTGATAAAATATATGGGAATATGTTCTTACCACCCATCAAATCTGTATATTGATAAATTATATTATTTTTTAAGAATAAATTAATACAAACACTTGGAATATAATATATTATTATAAAATAGCAATATAGTTTTTAGATAATCCATAGAGAGGGAAAAAGATCGTTATAGAAGGTGTTTTTATATCTTAGAATGATATTTAAAATAAAATATAGTACATAAGAGGACATTTAAAGTATGTTTGTACTTAATAAGTTTAACATTAACAACTGAAATATTATAGGTGTTTAAAAATTTATAGAAATTAAATTATATATTAATGATTTTATAGTATGAGAGTCAATTGAAAAGATAAGAGTTTAATTTAGTTATAAAAAATATCAATATTTCCTAAAGTATTATTCGATTATAGTTATTTTCAATTTATCCTAAGTTAGATTCATATGTATTAAAAAATAAAAATGAAAATATATATAAAATTTCATTGTGATTAATTTATTTAAGAATTTTTCCAATGATAAAGATATTAAAAATAAAAAGATTATATTGTTTGTAATAAAAACTTATCATAATAATAGTTAATGTTTTATAGTTGAGTTGTTTCGATTTTCTCAATGCGGTGAAAATTATTAATATGATTCATAAATATATGAACTAAATAACAATACTTTCAACATAGTCGGTAGTAACAAAAGAGTTTAATGGTATAGTTATATTTGTGAGAGACAAACATAATGGATAATATTGATTTATATAAGTAATTAACCTACAAAAATAAAGTACAATAAAAATAATTCTAATTTGGATATCATATATGATATGTTAAAAAGGAAATTGTGTTTTGTTTTATTAGGTATTCATAATGAACATAGGTATATAAAATGTATCAATTTATTTTGAAAATGAAATCTCAAAATTATTATTAATTCATGTTTGATGCATATTTAAAATGAATTGAAATGAAAATTATCCCTTCAATGTTTGAAATTGAGTTATCCCTAATCAATGACCATGAATAAGTATTATTGGTAATAATTACATGATAATACTAATATTAATATAATCTTGAACATGTTATAAATTTTTATATATGTTAGACCCGTGTCACTCCAGAAAATGGACCATATTACCTATATCCAGCAAACTCGTTAGCTCTGTGCAATAAGACATATCTTGGGATAAGTATCTAGATATATTCACTAGATAGAAGAGGATTGTATTCACATTTAGTGATAACTGAATAAGGGGTTGACTGGATGTTATCCTACAAGGTGAACTTCTCTTCTACCACTACGCCATATGTTTTAGTGGTAGTTGAGAAGCTCTATAGTTTGCTAATTTCCAGTTAGCCCAAGCTACCATCTCCATCATGGAGGAATAAATCCAAAAATCAATAGGGATATATTCAGATACCCATACTAGGTTTGATCACATTCCATAGTGCCTACAAGTTAGTGGGTTGAGGTGTATATGGTCCATTTTTTTGAGCATCTCATGTATATATTTTTCCCTTTTTAATAGTCATACACAACTAACATGACCATATTCGGGCCAGGCCTTGTGCCTGACATTACTACGGACAATTCCATTGGGGAGTTACACCTCTACAAGGCATGTATTTTCCTAAAGACTGACTAGGATTTCATAAACCACCCCTGTTATTCGAACTAAGGTCTAAATTCTTAACAACGGTAAGGGAGATTCGGTTCAGTGGTAGTCATGATGCTTCCTGATGGATATTTAGCATGAGGTCCCAGGTTCTAATCAAGTGTAGGTGTATTGTATTTCATTCAGGCATATTGACAATACCTCCCATTAATAGGTGTAACTACCTAGTGGCCTGATCCATAGAAATGGTGGGCGCAGGGCATGTCCGGACTATGAAATTGTTTTTGGCATATTACTATTAAAAAGGTACATTTTTTGGTCATCCCGTGAATATCTCGACAACATACCATATTATATAAAGCCCAAAAACATGTGGGCTCCAATCAATTTGCCTTAACATGTGCATGGTATTTAGATATCTCCCCTAGCTCGCTGGTGATTTATATCGCCTCATTAGAGAATCAAACTCTAGGCTGCCTAGTACATAACCAGTCAGGGAGCATCTCTTATAACACTACACCATATGGTGTAGTTGTAGTAGATAAACGTCATGGTTGGTAAAATTCCATTCAAACCTAGGTTCAATTCTCTATGGAGGAAGAATAAATTCTTAGTTATATTGGGGATATTTCTAGATACCTAGCCCATGATATGGCCCATTGTGAGGATCCCATGAGTTAGTTGGTTTCGGGGTATATGTTTCATTGGGGGGAACATCATGGTTCCATCAACCTGGGATATCTCACGAATAACCTCTCAAATAATATTTATCCTCATATTTACAAAATCACTTATACATACATCTTATAAATAAATTCAATGAATTATTTCTACCATGAATTATTAATGAATTTATTTATTCCATGGTGATCCATAGAACATGGATAAAATCATGACCTTGGGTGTGACCCACTATATTCGATTTTCTTATTCAATAGAATAATGATGTTTCTCAAAGGTCTATTCTATGTGACCCTCTATATCCTTATCACAATAGTGGTGAATAATAATCATATACATGGAGAGGGGTCTAGAAACCAATCTAGGACCATATATAGATAATGAAATTTCTATGTAATATAATCTCTTCATAATCAATATCTCAATAAAGCAGAATAAACAATAGTGTTATCATAATTTATCTTTCATTATTATTTATTGATATGTCTGGATGACCTTACCTTCGACTACTATGGCCATTGATTTAATAATTTTCTAACGCACCTAATCATCCATGCCCTAGATATATCTTCCTCAAGTCAAAATCGTCAGATCCTATCATGATCATTCAATCAATGTCATGTCACAATGACATACCAAACAAAAACTACCTCTCCACTACATCATTGACATGGTTTTATTCTTGCAACAAAATACACAATAAAATGAAATACTATGATAATGATATAATGTCATGTGACCATTAAACCTGTCTGTAGATATGAATATTCAGTGAAACCTGAAACATTATTTGTTTATATCTGTTGGTATGTCCTCCTCATCTCAACTACTATATATCACAATGTGTGAACTTCGTGAGATAAATTATCGATACTTATGTGCCCTCATCACTGGGTAGGAATAAAATATATGTGTCCAATCATAATTATATAACTAGACTATCGAAAATTAATTTATGATTATGGAAATAGTATCTTGTGGTTCCCATTATAACACAGGATCTACAATAACCCTTGGATACAACATGTAATCTATGTAAATTAACAAAATAAAAGATGATGAAAATTATATACACTATTATAAAAAGATGAAAATATTTATATATAAAAAACTACATACATGTGTTGGTAATCAAATTAAAACACATGTATAGTCCAGAGAACCGACTTTCAATAATCCCACATAAATTGGAGCCAACTACTAAGAAGTCTCAATAATCTCACTTAAGATTCATAATTTTTCTAGGAAATGGATTTTGTAAGGAGGTGTGCCATGCTGTCCTCTATGGATACTCCAATAACTATGACTTCAACACATTGAGTAAAATACCATTGGAGATAAAACATCTAGATTATTTGATTTTTCCTCTTGTGAGAACAATGATCCATAGAAAAAACCACATTAGCATTTTTATCCTAATAAACTTGATCATGGTCTACATTGCTATGAAAAATTATAATGTATGAGAAAAAATTACATAAATAAACTACTTATTTTTCTACATCAGAATCCTCTATATACATTGATTCGACTATAGAATTAGTGGCGATAGATATTTTGGGCTTCTCCAACTCACTGCACAACCATTCCAGAAAATAATATAGCATGACTATGAATTCGGATCATAATGTTATATCTAGTAACTAGTATAAATGTATCCACTCACTACCAGTTCCTCATTTCATCCATATAAGTTGAAAATATCTTTTGTACACCTCAATTACTTTATGATGGTTTTAACAGCTCCCATATGATGCTCTCCTAGACTAGCATGTTATCTTCCCACCATTATTAATGAAAATGAAACATCAAACCTAGTATATATTATGGTGTATATGATACAACCTTCTACTGAGGAATAATGGATTATACCCATTCTATCAATCTACTAATGAGTTTGTAGAAACACGTTTTTTTGAGATATTGATAGAACGTGTCATATTCCACAAGCCACTCTTGAATTGTTCTATATTATAAATTTTGTGTAACTGTTCAATGTATGTAATTTTAATTAGCACATGCATCCTTTTAGATCTATCTAAATAGATTATAATCCATTTAATTTAGTCTAATTCACCAAATTATATCATGGAAAATCATTATTTTAACAATGCCTTAACTGACTCTAAAACTTTCACATCGTTTCCCAGAATTAATATGTCATCAACATGTAATACTATGGAAAATTTAGATTTTCCATTATGATTAATACCCAAGGGTCACATTAATTTTTTAAAAAACAAAATTAACTTATTTCCTCATCCAAACAATCATTCCATGATCATGATTCCTATTTTTACCCATAAATGGATCTCAACTGCTTGAACACCATGTTGGCATTCTTAGTCCCAAAAAACCCTTGAGGTTGGGGAATTTATATTTATTCAACCTCAATCCAATTTAGAAAATATGTTTTCATATACATTTTCAAAATTTCATAATCATGAAAAT
Source organism: Viscum album (assembly GCA_963277665.1). Classification (NCBI taxonomy): domain Eukaryota; kingdom Viridiplantae; phylum Streptophyta; class Magnoliopsida; order Santalales; family Viscaceae; genus Viscum; species Viscum album. The sequence continues at coordinate 1,117,182,604 of OY728133.1, forward strand.
TTGTTATTGGAAGAAAATCCGTATATATTTTAGCATTACTACTGGTGGGAAGTTTTCCTCATATTTGATTCATTGACGATGCTTGAAACACATTCTGACCGATCATGCTATACATGTATTATCATTACCATCCATCTCCAACTTCTTCACGAATAAATATTTTTCCAAATGGGATTTCCATCAACTACAATGCCTACCAAAATTTAAACATAATTATGGTACTTGTATTCCATCTGAGAATTCATGGTATCCCTCAAATTAGCAACTATTATTTCTTCTAATGCTTCATTCTAAGTTGGAGATTCATCATAATCAAGGAGTAATGATTCACCTAACTCAAGGACCTGAAAATCCTATCACACATGTTATATAACCTCTCATATTGATCTATGAGGTATTTGTGTCTCAAGAACCACTTCTTCTTCAACTAGATTTTGTTGAGTTTTTTTCTATTCTAACTCTTCTGCATCAGGAGCATTAACATCATCGAAGTAAATTGTTCTCCGACTATTTCCATTGTAAATGTGTCCCCTATCCAAATATATGGAATATATTTTCACTAAAACATTTTGATAGAAAAGGTATTATAGGATATTCAATTCTTTTCTTTAGGATAACCTATAAAATGTACTTTGTGTTTCTAGATGATAATTTATAACATGGAAATGTCTTCAAAAACAAATAATATCCTCACACAAATAAGTGTAAAAAAATTAGGTTACATTCCACTCCACAACATATATAGAATATCATCTACTGCTTTAGTTGGTAATATGTTTAGGACATATACTACTGTCTACGAATCATATCCCAAAAATGATAATGGAATTCTCTCTTGACTCCTCATTTATATTACCTTTTATCGAAAGTTATTATTCCAACTTTCACTATCACTATTCCGATGTGGTTTATAAGGAGGGTTGGGTCAGGATACTATCTCACATTACTTAAAATGGTCAATGAAAGCATGGTTAACATGCCCTCCACCTCAATCTGAGAATAGTTCCTTAATATTGTTACCAAGATGAGATTCCACTTCATTTTTGCATTCTATAAACATTCTAAAGAATTCTTACTAATATGTCATCATGTTTTTATAACTGTACCTACACTAATCATCAATAAAATTAATGATGTCTGAGAAAGCACTGCTTTCATCTACACAAAATAGACATCATACATCTGTATGTATTAATTACAATAATGCGTTGGATGTTTTTCCTTTCCTAGAGAAATTTTATTCTGTAATTTTCCCTTGTAATAAATCATGACAAGCATCAATGGGTTTTAAATTTATGAAGTATAAATACCCTTCATGGATTATATTTAGTAATCGCTTCTATTTACCTGACCTATCCTGACATTCCATAGGTGGTTTAGATATGAGTTTTTCTTGTTGGTGTTGTAATTGATTTTTATTACATCATTTTCTATTTCAACAATATATAAACTATTTTTATGATGTTTCGTACCAGAACACATTATTTTATTTTGGAGAGAAAAAAATTATTCATAAATGTGAAATAATATCCCATTATGTCTAAACATGACCCACATATTATGTTTTTGATTACATAATGTACATAATAGAAATTATTTAATACTAGATCCCACCCATTTAGAAAATTTTAATGATAGCCTCTCACTTCCAGGGCTGCCATACATGCACCTTTTGAATCTCATATATCCACTACACCTCTTCCAAATATTTTTAATCTACATGGATCCTATATATGAATACATATGTGTGAGCCACCATCCATATCCAATACCCATATTGTAGATAAATAAATATTTCATTCAACGAAAATTTACCTGAAGTAGATGTGTCAACATGTATCTTTATTCCACCACTATAAATTTTTATCCAATGCCCTTTCTAGACACATCTTATATATATAGACTCATTCTCATTGATCTGATTTATAACCATTGGCTTCAATAAAAAATAGTTCATTGTTTTCTTCAACCATTAATTGTCATGAGGACACTTTTCCATGCCATTCATCCTATTATTCACTATAAGGACAAATGAATTAGTATTTTTCACATCCTAATCAGCTTGATAAACTAAATAGAATAGATATAAGAATAACTTTGTATGACCATTCAAGTTATATTTTAATTAATAGTCAAAATCATGGCGGTAACGATGTACGAATTGGATATTTTTCTCCCCTTGGTTCAATTTAAACACCTTGGAATTAATCCACTCAATATATATGATCATATTGAGTACATAAGGACCCTCTTGGAATCCTTCTACTATCATGAACATATAATGGTTACTAAATTTTTCATAATATTATTGTGTGGACCTATCCCTCAATAATTGAAGATGACGTGGAAGAATCTTGTACACATCCTTGATATTGGTTGGAAATTGATGACAAAAAAATGCACTTAACCTAATTTTCAACCTATATATGGGTTTTCCATTATTAATATACTTCTTTATTTTCTAACTGAGGAGGATTAGTAATAACTGAGGTTTTCAGCACAAAAATATTAATTTCATGACGTAGTACTATGTGCAAGCAATGGTTCCACTCCTAGAAGTTATTACTGGCCATGATATTTTTTATCGATAATTTATCATTGTGATAATTTACTTATAATGTTGGAAATTTCCATTATAAATATACAACTATTAATAATTATCATTTCGAACATTATTTTTAGTTCCATTAGACCTTTACGATTATTTAATAAATATATCAGATTAATATCTCCTTGTTTTTGTGTGAAACCTAGTATCCCTCACTATTAGATTCAGATTAATCTGTCTCTTGAGTAATCTATGGGAAATGATAGTTGAAACTAATCCTTATAGTCTTCATTATTTGGCTACATGACTACTTTTTTGTTTATAGATAGGCTTTTGAATGAACAATCATATTAACTCATGGTTCCTTGTAAGGTTGAGTAATGTCCCAACTTATGGAATATGAAATAGATTTCCTCAAATTCATTCCTCTAATTTGATATTAAGATATCATTATATACCTAATTGCTACCACTATTTTTCACGTAGGCCCATAAGTATTTTATAAAAAATTTGATATTGAGGATGAATATCAACTATGGCTGCTGAGAACTCTAAATAGTCTATTTTTTAAATATTTGAATAATGAATGAAATTTAAACATTATATCTCTTTGATGGATTTTTTTTATTTAAAAATATAATCCCATCCTATTATATATGTTGAAAGTAGGATGCTGAACTCAAAAAATGAACATGAAATAAAAATATACTCATCTCATAAGTATGCATATTATCGTGTTTACTACATTATATGATCACAAAACAATAATAAAATTTCATAAAACAATATACCATGCATACATGAGAAATATGAAATCTGAATGGTCTTGAGAATTTCATTATGATCAATGCATAACATATCAATCATGTCCTAGGGGGTTCCATACCGGACTCAACTGCTAACTCGTGTGATAGTAAGCCTCCAGTGAAATGTTCTTAGCTCCCATCTAAATAACCACATTAACATGGTAGTTTCCGCATCATGGAACACCATTGTATATTTACATATATACTCACATGCATATGACCTGGGCTAGGGGTGGAATGTACAATAGTTTCATTAGTCGTGCATTCCCTTGTATAGATTTGAATTAAAATAGATGATACACATACCATTATATATCAAATTAACTATTACAATCATCATACTCATTGAATAAATTAAAAAATAAATAAATCTAGACATGCATTGGTCATTCACTAGGTCATGACCATTCAGTAATAAAATATTGCACAAAAAAACTAAAATAAATTTATATAGTACGATGGTGTTCTAATAAAATAAATGAATATTAATAAATTTAAATATTTCGTTTACTTTTTCCTATATGCAATTTACTTTAGTACTCACAAATTAAGCTAAACAGTTAATTTAATTTGACTATCATATTAAATAAAAGTATCAAAAAATTTTAAACACCAGTGAGCCCTTGTTTGGAATATCTACAGAGGATAAATATATCCCTAGCTGGCTAGGGGAGATATCTAGACACCTGAGAAATGTTAGGGCCCATTGCACAAAGCCCAGTAGCTAGTGGGATGCATGGTATATAGTCTGTTGTTAGGAACGCCATAGGTCCAGCAAAATGGTGTCTTTTTGTTTTCCAAATGATCCTCAAAAAATGGATAGAGATAATCTCCATCCCCAATACATGAGTTTTGGAGATCATAATTAGGACACTAAATGGGTCATAGTATCATGGAAATATCCCCATTCTAGTTAAGGAATTTTTATCTCCCCTGAGATTCGAACTCAAGGATCACAAGCATAATAGCCATAATGGAGCATTTATGGAACCAACTCATGATTATAACCATGCACAAGAAAATGTTTTCCCCGACATAGAATATTTTCATGTGATGGAACCTACATGTTCATTGTTATTCCACCTCCCTCTCATTTATTATCATTAATATCTATTCATGTATAACATAACTAAAAGAAAATTTCAAATCAATTTAATAGGTTCAATTGATCATATAGACGTAGGTAACTCATCTGTTTAATTACATTTGGCCAATACATTCTCTATTAATGCTGGGTCATTATGTTTTACTGTATTATATAATTTGATAAATCAGGATGTTTTTGAATGATCACTATTGTCACAAAATACATTCTATAACTCATTTACTCTTAAAACATCGTTCCTCCTTCCCTAGTAATGGTTGTTGCACATATAAGGTGATTTGGAGTTCTTAGGATATGATCCCAAGTCCATTAGATGATTTAATTCTGTTAGGTTATGGAGGATTTTTTAGGTAACTATAATGATATTAACCAAGACTACACGACTTAAATTAGGATGGTTATTTTTTTCAAGCATTGTAAGTGTGGATTTTTTTTGTTTTTATCATTTATCAGTAAATATTTCATTCTATAAATATATATATATATATATATATATATTATTTACTACCAAGGACCATATTTTTATCTATATTACACATAAAAATGATTGTAAATCTCAAATGTAATCATGGAGAATAATAGTTTGCTGATGTAAATGTGGAGGGAATATTAATTAATATAATGTAAAATAAATTTTATAAAATGAAATATTCTTCTGTCATATATTGATGAAACATCCTATGATTATTAATTGTGAAATGAAGAAATTATACCATAATTATTAATGGCTCAATATACTCATTGAAAAATTAAAATAAATATATTTCACCATCTTTTGATGAATAAGGAAGCACCGATTATATGATATTGTATTTGGAATTAAATTATGATTCCATAGTAAGGGAATTTAAATTAATGATGGATTTTTCTTTAATTTATGTGAAATCAAGAAAAATAAATATGAGAAAAAAATTGATAAATGTGAATGATCCAATAAAAAAATTATTTTATACATAATTATTTTGGAAGATAAATGAGGTGGAACTGGAGTTCACACATAACATGTTGTTCTTAATCATATCAATGATGAAATGGATATTATTATTGATATTACTATAGAAAATATATTATATATGAATGACGGTATACCTACTATTTAGGAGAACATGTAAAAGTTTAAAATTCCTTAATTGATTTATAACAATTAGAGAAAAAAAAGTTTATTAAAGAAGTCAATGTGAGTCCTGAAATTGATTATAATTCTTTTATACAATAAAGAGTCTTAATTATTGTCATGTGGTACTATAAACCATTATATTAAAAAGTCAATCTTGTAGAGAATTTATATTCTACAAAATAAATAGAAATAAGGTGGTTACATAACTTAAAAAATAATACATAAATTATTATCATAATTGGGTGTTATAGAAACTATATAAATAATAAGGTATTATAGAAGAATAACGTCAATGTTAATGAAAATGTGAAGTCTTTGTTTAAAATATTCATTAATAGGAATTTATTCATTGAATTTAAAATTTATTGAATTATATATCTTCATATTTCTATGAATAATGTTTCAAAATAAGATATTTTACTCTAAAATGATTTGTTTTAAGGGTAAATTCTATAAACTAAAGGGTTACTGAAACTAGTATAATCACTAACTCAATAAAAAATAGGATCAAGAGATATTAGTAGATTCATCAAAAAACATATAGATTTTATTATAGAGAACAAGCGAAAATGAATTTATAATTCTCTAAATATTTATGATTATCTTGAGGTAACTTATAATAGGTTTGATTAAACCAATAACACCACTAAAATTTATCATAATATAATTTTACGTAAATTTTAAATTAATATTAAATTAAAATATATTAATTTCAATAGTTATTATGTGTATAAATTTTTGGTTATGGTGGATTATTAACCGGTAAACGAAGAAATGTTCTTGAAACATGATAGTTGTTTCTCATTATATATTAATATTAATATAAAACAATTAAATGATATAAAAAGATACAATGGAAGATCAATTACATTAAAAGAGGATATCTAAATGAAATAAGTATAATATTCATTAAAAATGAAGGGAAAAATAATGTAATTATGTTCTCATTGAGGATGGGTTTAGACACAATCTATTGTGTACATACAATTGGAGATTGGTGAATTTTGTAAAAAAACATTTATTCAACCATGTTATTGGAATTGAAAAAACACATAAATTCATAGTGAACAAGTGGAAATAAGCATGAAATAACTAATGATCACAATATGTTATTCGTGAGTTTGATAAGATTGAATGATCATTGGAATAGTACACCAGATTATATGGGTAGAAAACATGATAGAAATCATCAAATATAATGTTGTGTGAAATCTACCCAAGAATACGTAGGAATTAATCAACACTTGATTCAGTTGTAATGTTTGTAGGAAGGCCGTAATGGTTCATAAGATAACAGAGATAAAAAATTATTCCATTTTTATTTTATACACATAAATGTGTGTGGTATGATTTGATTGGATTCAAAAAATAAATATAATTTATAAATTATTTTTTATGATTTTACTTGATACATTTTTTATGTTTCGTCCATGTTAATTAAAATATATTCACATTATTCATCAATTATTGGAGGTTTTGTAAAATCAACAAGTATTTTCGTTAAAAAAATTCAATTCGATAAAAGATCTAAATAAAATAATAAAAACATTGAAGAATATCATGAGAAAAACGGAACTATTCATATATATTGTGATCCTTAAAAACAATAAAAATTGTTCAAGTTTGTTTAATAAATATTGTTTGGGAAGATTATAGATTATGTGAGGGAATTAAGTTAGATTTCTATGAATTACCAAATGTAACAGTAATTAAATGGAGAAAAACACAATGATTTAAATGTTTTAGTCTTGAAAACAAACTCCTTGACTGGTCTATGATGAGTTCTAAGACCTAGGTTCTCCACCGTTAATCCATATGTAAAAGTAGAAGCTATCACATAAAAATCATGTGTTGCATTCATGAAAAAATTATGGTCATCAATAATTTCAGTAGCCTCTACCCAAGTGGTTCATTTTTTTGTCTTACCCATTGAATATTTCTATCAAAAATTATTTCCATCCAACTCTTTATGGGGTATTTATACTTCCTCCTGATATTTAATTAAAGAAACTCTTTAAAATTCCATGAATAAGCCTTTCACCATGAATATTTTAATGTAGTATTCTAGCCCTCCCTATCCGACATCAATTCTATAATTCTATTATTTATGTTTTTTCATCCTTTATTTGGAATTTCTCAATGAATTGTAGGAGTTGTGGTGAAGGTTATATCCCTAACCCAAATCAATTCATAGGTGGTCCCTTGATGATTCATATATCCAAATTCTTGAATTCACAGATTCATATTATATGTAATCATATCTTATTCATTGAAACCAACATGTATTCTCATGGATGTAGACTCATGTTCATTTTTAAAATAGATAGAATTGCTTCATTATAAAAATTATAAAACATTCTAAATATATAGTGAATATTATTTACATAATAAATATAAAAGTAATATTGATATATTATATGATATTTATTCTTTAAATATTTATTAATATTGGAGACAAGGTCCTTATATTAATTCTTATAAATATTCAGCCTTCATCACTTTTATATGATGTATTTATAGAATAACTTCATTTCATATTCATTATAATCTAAGCATTTAAATTTGTGTAAATATCATCCACATATGATTGGATTAGTCCATTGTAGTGTGGAATTACTAAATTCATTTATAAAATTTCATCTCATAACACACTATTAGCATTGTTTTGATGTTACCTTCTCAAATTAAATCTGGATCCACATTAATGGTCATGATTTTTGATTCTATAAAGTTTCAATGGATGAATTTTTTTAATTAATTTCAATGGAATATAAATTTACAAAAGTCTCTATTTCAAAAAATGGATTAAAAATCCACTTAAGTGAATATCCTTATATCCATCAATTATATATTTATCCTTTTATGATTATGATCTATTGAAGATGCTCTTTCACAAAAAATCATTTAATGAATCTCAGAAAAAAATCACTTATTAATAAATCTCTTAATCTAGAACCCCATATAATATTGGATAAATCTTATATAGATAATTAAGAAATAGTGGATCCTGAAATATGGTTCCATATTTTTATGTTGTAACAATCTGGGTTTTTAAAAGATAAAACCATGTTTGGCAGTGTATGAGATACATAACAACGAGCCAAAACAATAAATGATTATTTATATAGAAACACTTTAACCAGTAATTTAAATTAGAATATATAGGTAGGATTCAGTGAATTAATATATATATATATATATATATCATACTCAACAAAAATTTATTTGAAAATTATTGGACAATAATAACTCATTTGTTTTGTAATATCCTTGATTTCATCAAAATAAGACTTCTTCAAAAATAATTTTTATTTCTTTTTATGAAAAAAATATAATAATTATTTTAAATAATATATATTTAAATTGTTTTGAAAAATAAAATAACATTTTTATATAAACATATTAATATTTACATATGGAAAATATTTGGGATTTTTTTAGAAAATATAGATCGCTCAGTAAATTGTGAAAAGTGACGTTTATATGAAAAAAATCATTTCTATTGATTAATTAATTAAATGAAAAGAGAAATTATACTATTATTTTTATTTCAAGGTAAATTAATTATTCTTTAGTTAGGTGTACATTAATTTATTAAATTTAAATTTTATTACTATTGAATTTTAGTGTATGATTATTTGTATGATTAAAAATGTATTTTTTTGAAAATATTTTAATCAACATTATGTTTCTCTATTATAATTAATTAAAATAATCCAGATTGATAAATTTTTTAAATGAAGAGTTTAGATTAAATATCCAAATTTATGAATTGAGACTAATATAAAAATTCTTACTTGTTAAATAGTTAATGTAAGATCATTCATTCCTTACATTTTCACTTACAAAAGAATGTTTTTCATCTTTCTTGAATGTTTTATTTTAAATAAAAATTGTCAACATATTTGAATGTATTTTTATAAAAATGGATTAAATATTTTTAATATTAGTCATTATTATTTGCAAATATGTTCAACTTAATTATGGAATAATATAAATAGAAAGAGTAGTAAATATTTATTACCATTATTAAATGAAAATACATAAAATAAGGGTAAAAATAATTTAAACAAGAATAGAAAACATTAAACCAAATGGAATGATTATTTATATTATATTTTCAATTAAGTAATTATTATATTTATTCTTTTTATTTTATACTTGATAAATGATTATGTAATGAATTTGGTAAAAATTGGATTTTTATAGTATAATCCTCAAATTGTATTTTTTATTAATATGAAATTAATTATAATCCATTAAATTATATTATTTAATGAATATTTTAAATATTATAAAATTTTATAAAATATAATTATTAAATAATATTTATTAAATATAAAGGATAATATATTATTTATAATGTCATCAATAAACTTCCAAGGGCTCAAAAAGTATTATAGTAAAAAACCATAATTTCTCAATAAATTTTGATTGTTGTTTTAGAAGTGAAAATTGAAATATTTAGAGAAATATTTGGATTAAATAAATAATTTTATTGGAATAATTTTGTCAAAATAATATAATGGTTAATTATTTATAATTTTCTAAGTCATTTGATTTTTTTTGAAATCATTAAATACAAGATAAATATATATTGTGTATTATGACATTATATAGACAAAAAATTGATGTTATAATTGATATTAATGTTATACATAGCCAAAGATAGGTTTAAAAAATAATATTATCTGAATTTTCGTTTATTTTATCAATTTCATAAAGATGTTATGAATTCTTCAAAATCTATATTATATATTATGGTTTTAAAAACATTTTATTATAAACTAGACTCACAGAGATGTAATTAATGTAATTATTTTAATAATTGCGTACATTTACTTTATAAAATATTGAAAAAACCCTCATTGGTAAAGTTAATGGGAAAAACATGGGTTGTTTTATTTCCAATTTCATATCTTTTATATAGAGTCCAAATCTTGTGTTTGGGATTTAATAAAGAACTGAACTCTATTTTCTTATATAAACCCTCCCAATTACCACATTATCTTTAAAAAATTAAATAACATCATTAATATACCCTAAAATCCTAAGAATCTTCCTAAGGTTCCCTAAAGATATAAATAATTTCCTCCTATTTCATTTGAATCTCCCTCTCATGGTAAGGGATCTCACTCTCATCATTTTATTCATGCACCTCCTTTATGTTATTCCCCATAGATTTCATATTTTCTTGATTGGTTATGTCTTAATATATGACTCATACATTAATATTTATTTAAATGTTAGGGAATACCACATGAACCCTAATTAATCCCACTGATGAACTTTATTTACACTTGTTATGTTGCCAAATGTTTCCATGATTTTCCATAACAAAAGCGATGAACCTGTCCTTTTTCATTTAAATTCAAAAACCTTAAATATATTAATTAATATGAATCTATATTGGTTTTTTATGAAAATATAAATATCACTCAACTATCAAATCTATGTTATTTTAATAAGATATGATCTATCCATTATCATTATAGTATTTACCTAAGTTGGTACCATGAATTAATTTAGTCAAAGTTTTCTCGTTTGAATTTTCCATTGAAGATCCTTCTTTTTAATTTGTTTTTTGAAAACTAATTTTTTATATTGTCAATAATTTTTAATGATACATATTCTGTGAAATTTATGTCTTAATAATTATAGATCATTTATCCCATTTCTCTATATAATTTACATGGTCTATTTCAATACCAATATTTTGTAAAGGATTCTCTCCTAATACATTTTATTCAAGTGTCTTTATTATATTATTCCTTTTATGTTAAATTTATAATGTTGCGATATCTTCTTACAAACAAATCATACATTCCATTTTATGTCGATATTTTTTGATAAATCGTTCACTCTCATTAACCCCTCTCATGGATATTTAACATCCCCTATTATGATGCTAAAATTTCTCTTTGATTTTCCAAGTGAAAAAACTATGTAGTGAATACCCATATCTATTTAGGATAAATGATGTTAACCTTTATGAACATATATTTTTTTAATGGGTACTTCCCTGTATGTTTTCCACACACCATGATTGTTGAGTAAAATGTGATGATAAATGGTTTCATAGTTGTTGATATACACTAAATACTTATGAATGTAAAATTTATTAATGCGAAGGGTGTGACCAGAATTATATAGTGCGCTAATGAAATGTGTAATGTTTTTGTACATGATACTTTATATAAGAGATTACAATGTTAATCTAATCCATCACAAAATACATTTTGTCATCGTGTCTTCATTGTTTTCCAGGACATATGTTTAAAATTCATTATTTAATTTTGTATCAACATTTATATGTTTCCTTTATGTTATCATGATTTATCTTGACTCATTATTCATGTTATAATTTCTCACACATTTTATGATCCATCGAAATTTTTAATCTCAATTATGTAATATTTACATTATATTATTCCATGAGTATTAACATTCTAGGATTCATTTCTAACCACATTAATATGTATCTCCCCAGATTAAATTGTTTTGTTTTAAATTCTATAGAATTTGAGAATAATGATAGAGATATTTTCAATATTGTATTTTTATACCATTTCCATGATGTTATGATATATAGATAATCCCTAACATTAATAGAATTAGCATTAATTTTTTCATTTTATGTGAAATATTATTTGATAAATCATGAAATAATAAATAAAAAAGTGTAGGGTTATAATTACTGTAATAAAGAAATGTTTACTTATTTTTGGGATTATCATTAGAAAAAAACCAATAAATACATAGGGATAAAACTAAAGATAAGAATACATCAATAAATTTTGTTAAATTGAGGAGTATAGGGTTTCCATAGATATACATCACTTTCAAGATACTGTGAGTGTAGGTGGCCCCAGCCGAGATGTACTAATGGGTAAGACTGGAAGACACCAGATTGATTATGACAAGATTAAGAAATGGTGCACAACAACGAGCATTATTAAACCACTAGTTAGATATTCCATGGAGAATATGATTTTCAACTATAAATATCCTTAAAAACCATTATGAGTGGACTATAATTAAAATATTATTATATATTATAAAATATGGAATGGATAAAATATATTAAATCAAAGAAATTCATAATTTATTGAAATACATTCCATTTATATTCATCACTTTAATGATATTATATACCCATTTATCTGTTTAATAGATTAAACTTACTCATTCCCTATTTTTCCATAATTACAGTCAAACGTTGGAAAAAGTAATAACTATTTCAACAAAAAATGTGATGGGTAATGTTACAATTGTCCAAATGAGATTCCTATCATTTATGGTTCTCATGTAAGAGAAATTTTCATTATGTTTAACTAGAAGTCAAAAATCACAATTAACAACTGAGGAAGAAATGATTTTTCAAAGACACCAAAAAATATGAAGAAGAATCCATAGTTAATTTAAAATAATATATTATGTAAATGGTGGGTTATTAATATTTTTACATGTAAAAAATGTGGAATGAGACAATACATGGAATGCTCTAAGGAACTATGATGTGTTCGAAGTGTGAAATAACAGGGTATAATGTATGTAGTTTCCATAAATAATGAATAGTATGATAGAATATAATATAATACATTCTATGGAGAAATTTTTTTGTTCACTATCTTATGTGTAAAGAATATGTCAACAATCCAAGTCAATTCCCTATTCCAAGTGTTATTTATTATACTAATAAAGGACCTATTTTAATGAAATCATTGTAGTAAAATGATTAATATGTATATTTTTTGTTATATAAAGGTTATGTTGTAGAAGTGTTTTATCATGGAAATTATTGATATATGAATCCTGAAACATCTAAGGATATTACAGTTTAGGTTTTAGTTGAGGACATAAAATAAAAGTTAAATTGTATTGATATCCTATAAAAGTGATTTAGTGATAATGCATTATTTTTTTAAATACATGATTAGGAAATTAATAATCCTTGATATGGATTTGATGTGGGGATAAACTAAAATAATTATTCTATGATATTTCTATATTGAATATTATGTTAAAAATAATTGAAACCACTTTTTATTTCTTGTGTGATGGATGTTTAGAATAATTAAGACCATTTTTGGAAGCATATTAATTGATCAGTTATTTTTTATTATGAGGTAATTAATGATATTTCGGGATATGTTGAATTGTGTTAAGGAATTTATTCCTATTAATATTATTCAAGAATAATGCAATTATGTTTTTGGAGGCGTAATATGAAGGGTATGCTAAACACTTTAATGCTCAAACATTTTACATTTTTTAGGTTATTAGTGTTAAATATGGGTGTTTGTTTAGAGAATAATGAATCTCAAATATTTGGGATTATGTAAGTAATTTTATATATTAATGTATTATGGTTTATTATATTTTTATATTATCATTCTTTATTGTATCCATTAAGGATTTAGTAATGATATTGGGAATAAATTTTTATTATTTGGGGAATTATATGATATGTAAGTAGATTATTCTCGTTCTTCATGAAATAAAATAGATTCATCTTGAGTACTACTTTTTAATATTATGTGAAATTGATTAATAGATGAAATTATACTTTTCCATAAATTATATTTCTTTATTTATGTAGTCTATATTGAAAATATCATCCTAAAATAGTGGAAAATAATCTTCAATCCAAAATGTTATCATGTTACAATTACGACTAATGAAATGATTGTAATTTTTTCCATCATAGATTTATGGTTTTTTTATCATTGAATACATTCATACCATGTTCTATATCACACTATATTAGTTATTTGGATTCAATTTTCACTTTCATATCCATGTCTTCACATCCCACAAACCTTTCTCATAAATACAAAACCTAGTTTTTTGATGATATACATACATCTCTTCCTATCTCTTCAACTGGATGTTTTATTAACCATGTTTATGATGTGAGGTTTCTTAAATGTATTATCATGTGTCAACTCCTTATTTTTTAGTTCATGATTAAATTTTAATATTTTAACTTTATTAAATGGTAAATAAAAATTAATTTCATTAGTTTTTAAAATATATTAACATGTTCGATTGCATATGTGATACCCAACATCAAACAAAAACACAATGTGACTATTTAAATATTACTATATTATCCATTCCATTAAAAACGTTGATCCTGTAGGATTCATATTTTTATAATATATATATATATATATCATACTAATCATAAATTTATTTATAAATTACTGGTCAATTATGACTCAATTTTTTGACATGTATTTTTGGTTATCAAAATAAATCATATTCCAAAATTATTTTAATTTATTTTTATGAAAAAAATATAATTCTTATATTTTCAAAATTAATGAATAATAATTTAATTCTAATAAGTTAATTTTTTATAAATAAAAATAAAAATTATCATAGGGGGAAATTATTGGTATTTATGTGAAATTTTCAATCTAGGATTGGAAAGTGAAATATATCATTTTTATATGAAATTTTTATTTATTTTGAAAAAATAATGAATTTCAAACCAGAATTATTATTTAAATTTTATATAATATAAATGTAATTATTTTTTTAATTTTTAATTAAATTAATTTCCATAAAATTATCTATATAATGTATTTTATTGGAGGATTATTTTTCTGATTAAAAACAATTTTTTTAATACTGTTTTAAAACTTTTAAAGATTATCCAATATAATTAATTAAAATAACTCTTCATGATAAAAGATTTAATTGTGGATTATAGAATACAGATATAACTTTTTGAATTTAAATTTATATTGTAAATAAAATTCATTATTATGTAAAAGTGAAATCATATTTTTCTTGAAAAGTCAATTCACTAGAAAATAGCTTTTCATCGTGATTGTCAGTTTTATTTTTAATGAAATTAATCATCCTCTTTAAATTGACTTTGATAAAATATAATGTATATTTTTCATGATAATAACTAATATTAGTTAATATGGTCAACCTAATGTTTAAAAAATATGATTAGTATCATTAGTAAATATTTATTTCCCTTGTAAAAGGGAAAAAGTAAATTAAGGTTAAAAATAATTTGAAACAAACTAGAAAAAATAAAAACATAATAGTCTGAAAACATATATTTCATTTTAAATTAAAAATTTATTATATATATTCATTATTTTTTTCTCGAGAAATGATAAATTAATGTGTTTTTAAAAACAAATTATGTTCATATGACTGAATAGAAAATATAGTTTTGAATAATATGTAATTTCAAATAAGACATTTCATTTATGAATTAATGGATTTTTAAAATACATTAAATTTTAAAAAATAAAATTATCAATAATTTTTTATTAAATATTAATGATAATATATTTTTTTATAAATTAAAATGTATTTTTTAATGGCTCTAAAAGTATTATTCTCATAAAAACCCCCATTGTCTTTCAAAAAATATTGAATATTATTTTAAAAGCTAAATTTAGAATATTTTGATAATAATTTGGATTTAATAAATATTATTTTTTAAAAATGACAAATTTGAAATTATCTTATAGTTATTTTTTCATAATTTAATGATACATTTCTATTTTTATGTTTAAGTCAAATATGGTATAAATATAAGATGAATATTATGACATTAGAATGACAAAAAAGTGGAGAAATAAATGATATAATGGGTATCAATATAAAAATATATATTTAACCATTTAAATAATGCGATTTTCAATTTATTTAATTAAATTTATAACACATTTATGAATATTCTAAATCCTACATCATATTTTATACTGTTAAAACCATTTTTCTATAAAAATTGTCATTTCCACATAAGATAGGGTTTTATTTTAATAATGAACACACCATTTTCTTAATAAATTAAGATAACAAAATATTTTCATATATCATGGTAAATAACTATGGGAAGGTTTGGGTTTTTGGTTATTTTTTAAATCAATTCCGAATCATATGTTTGGGAAATAATAAAGAACTCGCTTGATTTTCAAATATAAAACACACAATCTACACATTATCATTAGTAAAAAAGAATATATCAAATCCTTATTATTACCTATACAGTCTTTATTCTTCCAAAGGATACACCAAACTATAAATAATCTACACCGTAGATTTTGTATCACCCTCTCAAGGTAAGAGATCCCAATCTCTTCTTTATACCCAGCAACCACTTTTATGTTATGCCACATAGTGTCCATCCATTCATTTTTTGGATGTTTTTAAATATCCATGTAACTCTCCATTTTATTTTCATGTTATGATATAACCCTTTAACTCTCATTTATCCAACCTAGGAACCATTTTATATATCCATTATGCTACCAAAATTGACCTATTATTTTCCACATGCAATGTGAGGGATATATACCTATTCTTTTCAATTCACCAATCATCATTTTATTAATCCTTATACATCTAAATTTTTTATTTTATAAATACCATAGAAAGATACATCTAATTTACACATCATATTCTTTTAATGATAAATATTTTACCCCATCTCAATATATTTTTTAATTAAGTTGATACCTTACCGAAATTTAGTAAGTGGGTTTTCAATATTAACTTACATTCAAGATACTTCAATCGTATTAACCATTCAAATATAAAGAGGTTATGTTTTCATGAATTTAAAAATATCCCTCTACTGAAAAATTTATTTCATAAAAATTAGATATCATTTATCCCCTCTCATTATTAGATTTACCTATACTGTTTCTTTTCCTTTTATCTCCTAGTTACTGTCCTTTTTATATATAACTTATTACAGTCTACATTTACTCACATTAATCCCTCACATTACCTTTATAAACCATTATTATATTGTAAAATTTTCATTATTATATTACTTGCTAAATGAATATGTAGTGAATACCCATAACCACTTCTAATCAATATTTTCCACTTTTTTGACCAAACATATTTCATTTGGGACTCTATGTATTTATTATACACTTCTTAATCATTGAATACAAATCCATTAAAAATATGTCCATGATGTATGATCTATATGGTGCACTTATTCATGTGACTGATATTAATGTGACGGGTGAACCTGCAATTATATATTGATCTAATGCATTAGGTAATATTTTATTCAAATTATTTGTAATTCAAGGAATTATTTAGTGCTGATAATACATCAATATAATTGTTCAACCATGATTTCATGGTGTTCAGCCTTGATCTACAATTATGATTCCATGTTTAGTGTTGTGACCACATTTCCATGTTGCCTATATGTTTTCAACATTTATCATGCCTCATTTTTCAGGTGAATTATTCCCACCCTCTTTATCATCCATTTAAATTCTTATTCACTTACAAGAAATTATTTCTTTATGTTATGACATTTTTATTCCCATAATAGGATTTATAGCTATCTCTTTTCTTATGTATTCCCGAGGTTCTCCCAAGATGTTTTAAAAGATATGGAATTTAAGAAAATTTTAATGATGGATTCAATAATGACGTTGTATCACATATTCAAAATTTTTATTCAAGGTAACTAAGTCCCATAGACATTATAATTATAGATCATTCAGGTTATATTATATGTAATGTTATGTAATAAAGAATGAAATAATTATTAACAAATAGGAGGGTTTTAAAAAACGTTGTTACTACTACATAGATTATAGACTTAATTGTTTTCATATTTGTTTTTGTAGAAATATAAAAATCTAAACTAGATCCCTTTCAATAATTAATCCTCCTATCCTAAGAAACAATAGTATAATTATAATATTATATTATTTAATTCCCTTAAATGAATGAATATTTTTCACATTATTTTGAATATTAATTCCTTAATATGAGAATTTAATCTATTCCCCTAGCTGGAATCATCCAAAATCTTCAAATGATTGAAGATAAAAACTCTCCACAAATATCACTTATCATTTTAATTATATAAAACATATTAATTAGAAAAATAAATAAATATAGCCCAAATGTTTTACATATGTTATTTATATAGCTTCTATAACATTTTGTATTTTTAATTAATATAGATTATGGATGTATCTAATCCTTCTAAAATATTACAAAAAACATATTATTAGGTTCATAGTCATAGAAATATCCTCACAAATTTATATACAAATACAATGTTACTCCAAGTATTTTAAATCTCCCAGATAATATTTTTCATAATTAATAACAATTAATTTAATATTTGTGTTTTAAAAAAACATTTATTATCCCTGTTTTTAAATTTAAATGAAATAGTCATATATTATAAGATGATAACATATTTTATCATTATTATTACTGAGGGACGAGGAAAATTAAGCATGATATGTTCTCCAAAATGAGATATGAATTTCCACGTTATTTAATCATTTTATAGAAAAATTTCAAGAAACCAAAATAATCCACTAATAATTTGTTAATCTAATATATTTATTAATTGAAAAACCTTGGTGTAGAAAATAAAACAGAATTTATAAAGAAAAATATGATGTCTATAAATTCATTATTCATGTAATTTCATTCTTATTTTCAAAAAATATGTGATTTTTTTATATTTTAACGAAATAAAGTATAATAAAATTCACTCATACCAAGAGTAATTTCAAATGAATTAATGTGAATGATAAAAACCCACATTTATTTCAGAAAATATATAAACCAAACCTCTTAAATAATAAATATTATTTTTATAATAAAAACTGAAAGAAAACTATATATTACATACCCTATTCTTTTAAACATTTTTGTTTGTAAAAAGATTTTTATTCAGTATAGAATTTTTTTTTAAAAACTAAACTTGTTGTTTTCTTTACATCAAGTAATGTACCCAAATACACATATCATAACAGTTTATATTAATCAAACAAACACTATTATGGACTGTAAATATTTTAGTATAATGTCTAATACTTCAATAATCTCCCCTGTCATTTTTCCATTTAATTCCTCACTGATTAGATTAAAACAATAATGGAATACTTAAGGGGATTATATTTTCTATTAAGTAATATTTGTATAGTATATGGATTCTATAAAACTCAGATTATCAATCATTTAAAATTTCATATATTCAATATTTTCCAACACATGTTTTTTTAAATTTATTTTTCATAATAATCATTGGATTACATGTATTAGATATTAACATCAATAAGATATTAATGTGGTGATGAATCCTTATTTTGATAGGCAAACTAACATTATCCCAAAAAATATTACACTAAATTTAAAATATTAATTAATATTTCTTTATATTATAATATTTCTATCTATTTGGCTCACATTACAATTTATATTATGGGGTTTTTACTCTATTTTTCTGAAGACAATTTTTGACCATAATAGTTAGGTTTCATCTTCCTCCCTTGGTACTTTTGGTCCCCTAGTTTTATCAATTCCATCATGGATGAAATTTTATGAAAATTTCAATATTGAACCCTTACTGGTTTCATCATCCATTGGTTTCATTGAAAATATAAATTTTATTCGGTATTAATACCTTATAATGTCTCATAAACAAATTCCTTATTAAATATGGTATTCCACTTCATGATATATCTTCTACTATTTGTTTCTAGACAAATCCCCCATGATTGAAGATATTTTTTTATCAATTAATTTATATACTAGTAGCCATTATATTGTTGGGATGATCCTTTATAACACTAAAAGTATACCATGAATTATCATGTTCCATCATTTTGAAGTGGACAACTACTTTTTTTGTTATCTAGAAAACTAATATCAATTTCATCATCATGTGTTTTTTTATATTGCTCATATTGATCATTAATTATAAAAATGGTATATTTTTTATTTGACATGCATTCTTTATACCATATAAATATTGATTTTATGATCCTAAATACATTGAATATATTTTTTCATTACCAATTTAGAAAATAAAAAAACATGACTCTTTTTAATAGATAATATTCATTGTTTTGTTAGATGGTTCATCTTAAATTGAGATATATTTATCAATGTATATTCTCAATTTATTCATGGTTTGATCATTTTTATCACACCATGACGGTTTAACATGACAATCCTTTCCTTTTGTTGCTCTTTTTTTATTGATATCTTCTAACTTAAATTCTTGTTCTGATATTTTAAAAATAGATATTGTTTTATAATTTATGAAATTATTCACCTTAAAATCACAGTTTATTTTATCTTTTTATGGTACCTTTACTCTATTCATGAGTGAGGAATTTATTTTTAAAATGTAAATATAATATGGTGTTAATATATGTTTAGTTTTTCCATCTTATTTTTCTTAATAACAAATTGATGACTCATTATTCCTTCGAATGAAGGATATAATTTTTTTTATTAATAGAATAAAACATTATCTCAATACATGTTGATTAATTTTGACATTATTATATTATCATTATAATCATTCAATTTTTCGTCGAATACATATTTTTCTTTCTAATAGTACAAGTATATTCTCTTTTCGTGATTTCCACTTCCTAGTCCTCAATTTTATCCTTAAAATATTTCTTCGGTTGGTAATAAATTACAAAATTAACAATTCCTCAATAATTAAAAAAATTAAGAAGAAAAAGAAAAATTATTTTCCATTTTTTATTTTACTATTTAGGGATAAAAAATCATTTATTTATTGTACTCCTCGCAAGACTCAACATAATTTTCTAAAAATAGATATGTTACTTCCTTCGATTACATGCGACTATTTTTTTCTTATATTTTATTTATTTTCAAAATAACTCATTATTTTTTTAGTATTTACCTACTCATATCATTGTTATGAAGGGTTAAATGAAGCTCATGAATGGATTAATCACTAATTTCATTAAGGGACCAAATCTTATGGCCAAATATACCCATATTCTTTCATATATGATTTTTTAAAACAATTTATTGATGCATATTATGACTAAAACCATTGATATAGTTTACAATATCATTAGAAAAATTAAATTTGTCAATTATACAATTGTCAAAATCTATTAAAATTTATTCAAACATTTTTAACAAAATTCAATCTTTATTTATTAATAATTAAATTTCTGTAGTAAATATTTTCTCTCTAATTTGTTATATTTTTAGTTTTTTAGAATAAATTTTTTGTATCTTTTTTTAGTTAGAGTAACAATGATATAATTTCTAGGTTTCCCTTTATTATCATGATTTTCCTTATTTTCAACATTCATGGGAGAATCTATTCTATTAGAGTAAATAAAACTTTAACAATATCACCTACCCATAATCCTTGGGAAACAAAATATCAAAGCATAGTGTTCTTCCATTAATGAAAATGAATTTAAATAAAAATTGGATCTTTGTGGATCTGTATAGCATTTTGATTATCCAAAATTCACCTTTAATCATTCATCGAAAACCACAATGATTTATAAAAAACATTTAGGTCTCATATTAGTTGAGATAATTTATTATTGTAGAAATGTTGTAGTGATCAATTTCTATTTTTATAAAATCTCTCTTTACATCAACATCTATGGTTGTATACTTTTTCTATCCACTCTTCTTTTATTTGACAACCTCAACCAAATGATGTAGTATATAAATGTCACTAAGGAAATGTATTAAAAATGATTGGCCTTGAAATATAACTCTTTTTAAGTTCTGTGTTGTATTATATGACCTCATTTATCCAATATTAATAACATATTATATATACTACATTTCACTTGAAATTCGTGGATGATAATCTACATAAATTCATGGTCAGGCTTGATTACTCTATCCATCTACACATTTGTTATTTATATTAGTTCCCTTTAGGTGAATCTATCTCCAAAAAAATGATATGACCTTCTCTCAATGAGTTATTTATACAACCTCATAACTGATATTCAAATAACAATTAAAAAATTCATGTATTTTATATTCAATAGAGAAGGTCTTATAATTATTTATTTGTGTTGTTTTTTTCAATCATCGAGGCTATGCATCAAACTTAATTCCAAATTATTATATTATTTGTCACTAATAACTATAAATCTATAGTTTTAGTTTTGAAAAAATCCAAAAAAAATTAAATACACTTTTAATTCATAGATTTCTCTATTCTCATTAGTAACTGATTCATAGGAAATACATATTTTCAACTATATGTTCTCTATCAATACAAACAACTATCATCATGTATGTTCTATCTAATTAGTTATCAAAATACCTACACATTAATATTCACCTCATATATATATATTATACATATATTAAAAAATATTTTATTATGAATAATGGAAATTTCCTTGTCCCTAAAAAGGTTATTTCGCACGAATATTATCCATGAAATTCTTGAAGATTTCCTCAAATTATGTATCCATGGGGCCATAAAGTTTTTAACATAATCATGGAGTGATTAAATTATCCGAACAATTATTATTCCAAAAAATAAATAAATTTATATATTCTATAATATAATCCACTTTGGAATGCACTCATTCATTATGATGTGACACTACAATTTGTGGTGTGAAACTCTCATCTCGTCAAACAACTAGATATCCAATTTTATGTTACAAACCAAGTGACAATCATGATCCAAATAGAAGATCGTGATGTTTTAATATATTTAAGATCAGTGAAGGAATAATCTAAAATTATTTATTTAGAATATTTAAATATTAATATCTCAATTTCAACAAAAGGACAAATGAAATTCCTATGTGGATTTCCATATATACATCTATAACTATGTTATTAATTCTATTATCCCAAAAATAAAATAGTTTATCTCTTTAAATAGAGGATTATACGATGGTTCACATTTTAGACTAACCCATATATTGATCTAGATAATTGGATACATATAAATGATTGGATTAGAATATCATGAGGATCTGACCGAACATGGTTCCAGAATTGTACATGGGATCTATTTTGTGGAATTAACACATTTCCTTTTTTCGAGAGGATATTACATAACAATATAAATTCAAATTATCTCTTCTTTATTATTTTATAAATTATTCTTAATAATATAATATACAATCAAAATCTCATCCAATGGATCTTCATCTTATAATGGGATATTTTTCACATATTAGATCATTTTCATTCATTTTAATAGATTTTTAATCTCTACATCTAGTTTTAAATCTTTAACATACACTTAATTATAACTATAACACTTCCACGTGATCAAAACATGTATTTAGAACAATTAAAATTTCACAAATTGTCCATGATGATGTATTATTAAATCATTTTTCACAGATTATTCAAGAATTTAATCCAAACTTTTCGTCATTTTATTCCCTTGATCTTTTCCAACAGCTCATTGATCCATCCTCACACAACAATGGAATATTGGATGCTTCATCATCATAAAATTATAAATATTAATTGATTAAAAATTCCAATATTTTACATGGGAACCTCAATTCTAGCTACAGGGTGGAAATTGTGTTTGAAATGTAGGGTACCTTGATGTTGTTATATAGAAAATTTGTAGTTTTGGATATTGGAATTTTTAATATGTATTTACTCCAATATTACTAATTTTAAACACAAAACATGAAGTATTTTGTAATGTTTGTAAACATTAAAATCAGATTGTTATTTTATATTCCATTTTAAATTATTATAAAAAGATGTAATTTTGTAAAATTTGACAAATGAGCTAGTGATGGGATATTCCATGAATTTACACCTATCGAACGAAGTTACAATGTTCAAAAATTATGATGAAAATATGTAATAATTTTTCGATAATTTTATTGAAAACACATACTCATTTGAATAGAAATATATTTATTTTTGTGATTAAACATCTTCCAAAAAATATTATATAAATGTAAATAGCATAATATTTCATTGGGTTGCCTCATAGGGTGGTTATAAATTTTGTTTAAAATTTTTATTTGGTTTTTTTAAATATGGAAAACCATTAATAATTGGTAATATCTATCATTTGGGAATTAAAATTCAAAATAACTAAAATTAAAATAATAAATATTTTAAGAATAAGAGAAATTTTTATTGAATGTGTGTGTGTTCCATGATTTTAAAAACAAATCAATCCTAAAGTGGTGATACTTCAGGAAATCCATTAATTCTTACCTAATTTTATTATCCAGTTATAATTTCAATGCTATCAAAATAAAATTTGGTAAAACAAATCAATATTCTCAAACACATTACCATGAAATTGGTATGTGTTTCAATCCTTTTATAAAACTCATTCAAAATATCAAAGAATGTCCTGAAGATGATTCGAATTAAACATAAAAATATCAAAGGGAATTCCATGGAAATGAAGAATTAATATTTTGAGAAATCACTTTACCCCTTAAATTAAAAGACAATTTGTAACTATTTAGAAGAAAAATAATTTTTGAAATTAAATAAGAATACATTAGACTAAATCAATGATTCTATTAAAATAAAATTTATATTAAGTGAATTGAATAATCTAATTGTTATTTCCTTGGACCTCAAAAAAAAACCCCACAAGAGTATACTGAATCATAGTTAAATTAGGTCATGTGTTCTTATCCCTTTCTTTACCCATCCATCCAATATAATAGATAGACAATAAAATTACAAAATCTATTATTCTATATTATATTCACATCATGATATCATAAAATATGTTTAATGTAACATTATTAGATATTTATAAGGAAAATGAGTGAAATGTTTAATACATTATTCCAAAATTAAATGATCCTTGAAAATCTCAAAGACGTCACAATAGTACATCATGTCTTTCTCACCGGAGAGCGGTGAATTTTTTTTATCTTCACATGATTTCATGTGTTCATATCATTTATTTTTAATGAACACTAATACTTTCATATCCTACGAATAATGAAATGATTCCTAACCCTTCACTAATATCTCAAAATGATTATACAGGAAATAAATGATGTGATAGAAAATACCCAATCCCTAATTGTTATTCAACGGTTGATTGTAATTAATTTTATATTTCAGCATATGGATATCCATATCAAATGATTTTCAAAGTAATAAAATATTAATATGCATACAGTTTGTTGGTTATACTGTCTTGTGAGCTAATGCAAGGATATAGAATTAGAAGAAGAAGGATTACTGAGAATGAAATGTGATGAAACCATGGATTATGGTCTAAAAAAGAAAATTATTTCAGGGAAAATACATATGAGCATATCAATGTCAATTAATGAAATTACATAAGATATATGAGAAAATTTCTTCTGATAGAATAAGATGTTCTATGATGTTGACATATTTAAATTTACCATTTCAAATTTATAGAAAAATTTTTCATGAAAACTAATTGTATTAAAAAAAGGAAATTATTACTAATATAATCTATGAAATAATATATAATAAATTATAATAATTAATAAATAAAATTTTTCATTAATTTCACAAATATATTTGAGAATTGAAATTCATATGATTTAACAAAAAATGATTTTTTGACTTATTCATTGAAATACACATGAAATGAAATGAAATATTGGCTCTAATTATTTACCCACAATTAGATCATGCAATCCTAAACCTGAAAACAATAATATCATCACGTGTTAATTCCGAACACATAAAATGGACTTACACATATTTAACACTATAATAAGAAATTTTCATTCCTTCTAAAAATAATTATTTGAAGTTCTGAATTTGGTTTATTTGTATAATTTTCTCTTAATTTATATATCCACATATAAAAAACACATACCGCACAATAATTTTCCCCTATCACAAATATATGGACTTTCCATAAATATTTTGTCCTCAAAAAACATATTAGATGTAGAGACCTGGAAAAATCAAGGAAATGTTTTTCTAAATATCTTTGTAATTTAAGGAGTCCGCAGTTTCTAATGGCACCTGATTCCGAGGCCCGGTGTGCCCGAAATCATTTGCAAACGTTTTTTCCCAGTACATTTAGTAAACATACGTGCATGTTTTTCTATCTTATGAACCGGTGGTCGGATTTGAATTATGAGGGCACCGATTAACTTGAAATTCCCGTATTCACTTAAGGGGACCTTTACTGCAGTTGCGTTTGCTGGGGAGGATAAGTTAATTTTTGGGGTTTATTAAAAAAGTTATATAAAATTGTTGTGAACAATTTTATTTATCATGGCTAGTTATATACTACCAGGGGAAGTTATTGGTGGGGCCCAAACCCACATTACTTCTCATGAGAGGATATTTGTGAAATGAGGCCCACACGAGCCCTAAATTATCACCTCCCCTAAACTTCCCATTAACACCCCCCATTAATTAATTTGACAACTCCACCTTAATTAATGTGATCTCTTCACCTACCTCTCTCTCTCATTAATTTTTTCCAAAAAATTTTAATTAATGAATTGAACTCTTAAATTTATTAATTAAAGTGTATGAAATTTGAATTACCTGTGTGAATAAAATAATAACTTTATCTATTATTTTAGTTTGGCACTCGTTGTGTTGGGAGAATTTTTGGAGAGCTCAAGAGAAGAACAATGTTCTTATTTCGACGAAGAACACCATTCTTAAATGAAGAATAACTCTGACGAAGAATGCAAAGGACACGATCACCTTTTCCACTACATCAACCGGGGCAAGGAAGTAGGCGACGCCACAGGAACACTAACTACCTCCCTCTTCCTCCATCGTTGACGGAACGACACTGTCATCCGCGACGCCAGACCACCGTGACACTCATCTTCCACGTCTCATCAAAGAATGTACCTTAATTTAGGTAGGGGATATTGTATAATTTTATATATGTGTTTTATCCCCCGAACATGGGAATTTATTTGTTGGTTGATTGTTTGAACCACTAATGTGGTGGGTACGGGATAACAAACAAGTCCGGACCCTCCGCCAACTTGTTCGGGATGTGCGTTTTGTAGGGAGACAGATGAACTGAAGGGAAATGTTGATTTGTGGCCGTCGCAGTGAAGAGCGGGACCCGATGACGAGGTAGGTGTAAATGGGAGCTAAAACAGACCACCAGAATGACTCTGCTGACCCGCAGAAGACCGCGACGACGCGGGTCGGCGGCGCAGTGGTGCCAACGACTGAGGGAGGCGGACGGATGCCTAGAGGCAGCAGTGCCATAGCCCGCTATCGGCGTATGACCACCATGACAACGGCCGTGGAAGCGGTGGAGCTAAAGCCACGCCGCCCGGGTTCTGGGGAGGCTGGGCGGCGCCAGCCTGGCACAGCCGTTACGGAGAACCACCCCCCACCCCCCGCTTGACCGGCCATCGAGCCTGGATGCTTGCATGCAGGTCGAACCACCTGCCCCATGGGCAGGTCCACCCTCATGCTGGCCAGGCCTCAGCCACCGAACCGGGCCATGCCCTACCAGGCCGGGGCCGAACCCAGGTCGCGTCGACCCAATGTGGGATAGGCAAGGTTGGATCGGGCCCAGACCCCCTCTTCGGACCATTTTCGGTTAATTGCACAAAATATGAGCTACGGACCTACGATCGATGCACTGTCAATTGTATAGGATTACTCTTATTGAGATGGACGTTTCAATATATTACACTCATGGTTTTGGGAAGGTTTGGGTACATCCGAGTTGGTTCGAACCCGAATCCAACTGGGCCCTCAGAGCGGATACACTTATAACGTAAGGGCCGGATGTCCGATTGAAATTCCATGAACTACATTGGATTCATTTTGATGAGATGGATCATTTGGAATACTCCAAATGGCATTTGGATGCAGTTGGAGTACGGTCAGGGGGGTTTTAGCTTAAAACCCAATCGGGCCACTCAAACGAAAAAACCTATAACTCTCAGACCCGACGTCTATTTGACGAACCGTCAGTGGATCTAGTAATCTATTTGAGAAACAACCCTTTTAGTATTCCCCATGGGATTTCGGGGTACAATTGAGATACGAACGGGTTGGTTCGTACACGAAACCAACCAGGCCCCCGGGACAAAAAGCCTAATAACTCACAGACCGAGTGTCTGATTGACGCACCGTCTGTTGCGTTGAGACCCCTATGACATAGAAAACCATGGAGATACTTCTTATTTAGACTTTGTGACACATATAGTATCGACCAGTAGCTCATGGAGCGGATCCTCCCATAGACGAGTATATAAAGTACAGACACCTAGTAGCTGGCTGGGACCTGATGACAACTTGTCCGATTCGTTTTAGAGTGACGTGACTATCCTAGTGGGGAGCACTACTGTGTGAGGTGGCATACCCATGGTGGAGGAGTGCTACTATGTGAGGCGGTAGACCCACGGTACTCGATAGTAGGATTACATCCGTATGTTATCAGGGGGAGCTTTACTCTATGAGGCAGAAGTCCCATGGCGGGGAGAGCTACTATGTGAGGCGGTAGACCCGCAGTACTCGATAGGATGAGTACCTCAGTAGTCTAAGGATAGTGAGTAGCACATCAGTGTCACGACAGTACTACTGTGCTAGACTGAGGAGTAATTCTCCAGCATCTGTGGTTTCGACATCAAGAATAAAATCCTGGTTTGAGTTGAGTCATTGAAATTTTTGTTTTACTCATAATTGAGAGGGGTTACCTGATATCTTTGGTACATGTATGGGAATATACCTATGTAATGTTTATCTGTTGAAATCATACATTGTGGTTTATCCTTATTGGATTTTGTGAGACCATGAGGGTCTCGGGGTCCCTACTTAGTATCGTTATACTCACCCCTACATGGGAAATGCAGGAACCTCATTGTGTTGGATGCAGATGACAGACATCGCTGACCGAGGCTGAGTGTACAAAGACTGGACAATACCCGGAGGTGGACCTCATGACGAGATGGTACCCGGTGGAGTTTTAATGGAATGGAGTGTTAAGGAGACTATATGTACCTACCCTTCAGGTTGGAACCCGTAGGATGATCCAGGAGCTGCTTTCACCATTCAGTTATTTATCTTTTTCATTTGTACATTCCTTAGTTGTAGATGTACCTTTTTGTTGGGATTGTATTTCTGGACCCATTGTATTTTTAACACACTTGTTATGCTAATTTACTTAGTGTTTTCTTCCACTTTTACTATGGTAGTGTGTCTTACGTCTTATAAAGGAAATTCCTTCCAAGATTTGGGAAATTATGCCTTTGGTGCAAGTTTCCCGCCCCTGGCCTATGGATGGTGGGCTTGGGGTAGTCACGAGACGGGCCCCGGGGGATGGGTCATGACAAATTGGTATCGTAGTAGTCGGTTCTACCGCATAACCTCAGACTCTGATATTTAGTTTCTATGGAGCAATAGTGTTAAGGGCACCGAGTCTGGTTTTCCATTCCGGGAGTCCAGTGTTGGTGCGGTGGCTGACGTATCCATTCACCAGGACCCTAACTTCTAATTTTTGACTCAGTGCAAAAAAAACTTATTGTGTGTGTGTCTTCAAAAGTTTTCTTTATGTTAGATCCACCAGGTCAGCTCACCAGGTATAATATTTGATCGTGTCGCATATGTTTCTTTCAGGATGCCTCCCCTCGAACGACCAACAAGGACCTCGAGAGTTGTACTTACTAACAGCCCGCCGAGCATCAGGGCCTCAGTACAGGCCCCTCTTCATGTTGATGCACCATTGAAGGCAGCAACGGTACTACCACCCATTGCGTCACCGATGTCACCAGCCCCAACAGCAGGCAATGCATGCCGCTTGAGCGCGCTGCACGAGTTCCAGCGCCAGAGGCCACCCAGGTTATGGGGAGAGACGAACCCACATGCGGCTGGGGATTGGCTAGAGGCTATGGTGAGAGTTTTCATGATAGTAGGGACACAAGAAAACTTCATGGTGATCATTGCTGCCATCCTCTTTCAGGCAGCAGCATGCAGATGGTGGGGCCTGATTCTCCAGATGCATGCCGAGGTGACAATTATTTGGGAAGACTTCAAGAGATGGTTTCGGGAAGAGTTTATACCATCCACCCTTTGAGCGGTGCAGATACCAGAGCAACAACATCTAAAGCAGGGTAGCAAGACGGTGGCAGAGTAATCAGTGAAGTTCACTGACCACAGGTGCTACTCCACTGATATGGTATGAGACCCATTCTTCAGGACCCAGACCTTCGAGAAGGGACTCATGTGATAGATCAGAGCATTAGTTATCTCTCACAGCATCCCGCCACAAAC
Source organism: Viscum album (assembly GCA_963277665.1). NCBI lineage: Eukaryota > Viridiplantae > Streptophyta > Magnoliopsida > Santalales > Viscaceae > Viscum > Viscum album. The sequence goes on from OY728133.1 coordinate 1,117,213,188, forward strand.
AGGGGTGTTGGAGAGAGCCCTATTAGTGGAGAGTTTCTTTGTTGAACAGTATCCAGCAGTGGTACTAAACCCTAGACAACATGAAGCATAGTATTCAGTAGCTGGCAGTAGACAGATGACACAGAGTACCTTGAGGACCAGACCTACATGTGGTCAACCGCATGACTCAGGGTCGGTAGTGCGAGGAACCTAGGTTGGATTCCGGGACCAGACCTGCCAGGCAGTGTTACACATGCGGCAGATAGGGTCACATGTCTCGTGACTGTCCGACCCACCTCTCAGACGATCATCAAATATATGAAAGACCTCCCATGCAGAGGCAATGGTTCGATCGAGGAGGACCAAAAGGCGTAGGAGACCGAGGAAGAGGAGCTGGTTCTGCAGCTAGTAGTGGACGACGCTTCGAGGTGTTTCCACCACCACCACCAAGAGGTCCACCCCAACCGTAGGGAATGTGTGGACATGGGAGAGCACAACATCAGGTAGCTAAAGCATATGACTATGGAGATCCGAAAATTGGTGTACAAGGACGGGATTAGTTCCAGGCATAGAGGCCTTTGTTCATGAAGCTTCTATCTTCGTTTATGTCATTGTTGTGATTGATTTGTGTCTTTGTACTTTTATCTATAGTAATAAAAGCCACATGTTCTTATGACATTTTATTTCTTGTCTTTTGTGTGATTAATGCTATGAGGTTCCGGTAAAAACTATTCACATGATCCCCAATTTTGAGATTTCTACTGGAGGAGACCCAGTGATCACACACTGATTCCAACAGTGTTACTCAACCCATGGAGATGAGAGTAACAGTTGGATCTCTTCGTAGTAGCGTCGAGGCCTTACGACGTAGATTATGGCATGAATTAGTACCATTATTTTCAGGATTGACTGTATTTAGGAAAGGACGTGGTTCATCCAGAGGGTGAGACTGGTTTTCACTTTTCGGCAAAGGAGAAATCATAGCAGCTCTTGTACAACGTAGAGGAGGAAGGGTGATGTCGAGTTCATACAATTGGCTACTCTCACCCATAGTTCGTCGAGAGAACTGTTTACAATTTACTCTAATCTCAATAGTGTCAGGTGTATCATCTCTCAGAAGGACCTGAAACTGAGGAAATAGGGAAGGATTGAGTTCCTCTAAGACTATGACTTCACGGTAGTCTATTATCTTGGGAAGGGGAACGTAGTAGCAGATACTCTCTGTAGGAGTTCAGGCATTCAGCTGCTAGGAGAGGCGATAGAGGAGATGGATGCCTTTCATATATCGTTTATGGATTGAGATGGTGTAACCTATCTACAATCACTTATAGTCAATCCTGTAGTTCAACAGCAGAGTAGGTGAGGTGGCTTACCGCATGACTCATCCACCTCAGTTGCATAGGGTGCACGACGTCTTCCACGTATCTCAGATGAGGTGATGTGTGCATGAACAATGCCACATCTTCGATCATAGTGAGCTGGACATTGATGATAGGGCGACATTCACGGATGTTCTAGTGGAGATTGAGGATCGACAGGAGCGGGTCCTACGTGGACGGTCGATCACTCTGGTGCACATTCGCTGGTATCATGGGAACCTCCAAGAGATCACATGGGAGTCAGAGGCTCAAAATGCATGCATAGAACCCGCCTTTGTTTCCCTTGTGTGTGTTGTAGCTTTACAGGGACGTAATGCCCGGATGTGGTGGTAATGTAAAGACCCGAAAATTACATGGAAATTTTTTTCGTAATTTCTTTAGAAATTAACGAGTCGGTAGTTTCTGACAGCGCCTGATTCTGATGCCCGGTGTACCCAGAGTCATTTTCCAAAGTTTTTTTCGGGTACGTTCAGTAAACGTACGTGCATTTCTTTCAATATTTTGAACCGGTGCTCGGAATTGAATTCTAAGGTCACCGATTACATCGTAATTCATGTATTCATTTAAGGGGACCATTACCGCAATTGCATTTCCTCGGGAAGAGAAGTTAATTTTTTGGTTTTAATAAAAAACTTAAATAAAACTGTTGTGAAAAATTTTATTTATCTTGGGTAGTTATATCATACATGGGGAAGTTATTGGTGGGTCGCACACCCACATAACTTCTCATGAGATGATATTTGTGAGATGGGGGCAACATGATCCCTAAATTATCACCTCCCCTCAACTCCCCATTAACACCCCCATTAATTAATTTGACAACTCCCCCTTTAGGAATGTGATCTCATCACCTCCCTCTCTCTCTCATTAATATTTTCCAAAAATTTTAATTAATGAATTGGAATCTTCAATTAATTAATTAAAGTGTTTTAATTTTGAATTACATGTGTGAATAAAATAATATTCTTATATATTATTTTAGTTTGGCACTCGTTGTGTTGAGAAAATATTGGGGGAGCTCAAGAGAAGAATAGTGATATTCTTTCGACGAAGTACATAGTTCTTCAACGATGGACAACTCTGATGATAAACATGAGGACACAATCGCCTTCCTCCACTACTTCAACCGGGGCAAAGAAGGAGGTGACACCACATGAACGCTGCCTACCTCCCTCTTCCTCCAACGTTGATGGAATGACACTGTCATCCGCGACGCCCGACCACCGCGACGCTCGTCTTCCATGACTCGTCGACGAAGTAATATTAATAAATGTATGTGATATTGTCTAATTTTATATATGTGTTTTATACCCTCAAAAATGGGCTTTTAATTGTTGGGTGATTGTTTGAACAACTAACATGATTGGTACGGTCTAACGAACAACTCCGGATACACCGCCAACTTATTCGTGATGCGCGTTTTGTTGGGTGATAGATTAACGGAAGGGAAAAGTTGATTTGTGGATATCGTAGTGAATAGAGGGACCCGAGGAGGCCGTAGGCGCTAATGGGAGCTAAAACAGACCACTAGAATGACTCTGGTGGACCGCAAAAGACTGCGACGGCGCTGAATTCTAGAGGCGGCGGTGCCCTAACGTCTCGTCGACATAAGACCGCCACGGCAACAACCGTAGAGGCGGGGAAGCGGAAACCACACCGCGTGGTTCCGGGTAGTCTAGGAGGCACCAACTTCGCCCCTCCGTTATATAGAACCCCACCCCCTCCCGTTTGGCCAGCCGCGGCCGAGCCGCGGCCGGCCATCGTGCCGGGCCGCTTGCCATGCGGGTTAGGCCGCCCTTATGTGGGATGGGCCTCAGCCGCTGGCCCGGATTGTGCCCTACCGGTCCGGACCCAAACCCATGTCTGGCAACCTAGTTTGGGCCGACCCAGGGTGGGTTGGACTGGGTCGGACCGGGCTGAGACCCCCTCTTCAGACCGTTTTCAGATAATCTCACATAACAAGAGCTACAGACCTCCGATCGACACACCTTCAGTTGCGTAGCATTCATCGGATCGAGAAAATAATTTCTGTATGTTACAGTCAAGGTTTTGGCGAACTTCGGTTATGGCCAGGTTGGTTCGCACCGGAAACCATCTGGGCCCTCGGAGCGGAAATGCTTATAATGTAAGAAATGTACTTCTGATTGATGTGCAGTCAACTACATTGGATTTATTTTGATGAGACAGAACATTTGGCATACTTTAAATTATGTTTAGATGTAGTTGGAGTATGTTCGGGTTGTTTTTATCTTAAAACCCAACTGAGCCCCAGGAACGAAAAAGTTAATAACTCTCAGACCAGACGCCCGTTTGATAAACCGTCAGTGGAACTGGTAATATCTCTGAGAAACGGACCTTTTGAGTATACCCCATGGGCGTTCAATGTACAATTGGGATACGGTTGGGTTGGTTCGTACACGAAACCAACCGGGCCTCCTAGACAAAAAGGCTAATAACTCAATGAACATGGGTCTGATTGACGCGTCGTCTATTGAATTGAGACACCTATGACGTGGAGGACCGTTGAGATACTTATTAGTGGGACTTTGTGAAATTTGTATTATCGACCAGTAGCTAATGAAGGGGGTCCTCTCGGAGACAAGCATATGGAGTGTGGAGACCTAGTAGCTGGCTGAGACCTGGTGAATGCTTGTCTGATTCGTTTTCTAGTGAAATTAATAGCCCAGTGGGGAGAACTACTGTGTGAGGTGGTAGACCCATGGAAGATGAGAGCTACTATGTGAGGTGGAAGTCCCGCGGTACTCGACAAGAGGAGTTCCTCTATAGGATACCAGGGGGAGCGCTACTATGTGAGGCGACAGACTCATGGTGGGGAGAGCTACTGTGTGAGGCGGCAGACCCACGGTACTCGACAGGAGGAGTACCTCAACAGTATAAGGTTACTGAGTAGAACCTCGGAGTAACAACAGGACTACTATGCTCAGTAGAGGAGGTTTTCTCTAGCATCTTTGGTTTTGACATCATGAATAAAATCTTTGTTTCCGCTGAGTCATTGACCTCTGGGTTTTCCTCATGATTGAGATGGGTTACATGATTAATTTGGTATATGTATGGGAATATTCCTAAGTAATGGTTATCCGTTGAAATACAACATTGTGGTTTATTCTTATTGGATCTTCTGACACCTTGAGGGTTTCGGGGTCCCTATAGAGTATCGTTATACTCACCCGTGCACGGGTAATGCCTGCACCTCATTGTGTTGGATGCAGATGATGGGCATCACTGACAGAGGATGAGTATACGAGGACTAGACAGTACCCGCAGGTGGACCTCACGATGAAACGGTACCTGGTGGATTCTGACAGACGTGGAGTGATGATGAGAGCATCTTTTCCTACCCTTCTGGTAGGAACCCTGAGGACTATCCAGGAGATGCTTTCACCATTCAACTATTTGTCTTTTTCAGTTGTACTTTCCTCAGTTGTAGTTTTACCTTTTTGTTGGGCTTGTATTTCTAGCCCCTTTGTATTTTCAGCACACTTGTTTTACTACTTTACATAGTGTTTGCTTCCTCTTGTACTCTGGTTGTCTGTGTTAAGTTTTATAAAGGCAATGTCATCCCAGAATTGGGAAATTACACCTTTGGTGCAAGTCACCAGCCCCTGGACTATGGTAGGCGGGCTTGGGGTAGTCACGATACGGGGCCCGGGGGACTGGTCGTGACATTAGGGTAACTGTAGGATTTTGATATTCCTATATCCCTACTTTATATGAGTCAACATCCCATTCTTTTCTAGAGAGAATTTATATGTTTGATCAAAGGCTATGATTTTATTGGATATAAAAGTGTTGTTTTTTACAATTAAGAGGGGTTTGGATCATTATGAATAAAAATTATATAATTCAATATAGATTCTACATTTTTCTCATTTACTCTAATTGGATGTTAATAGACTCATTAATGATGAAAATATTTTGGAAAATGCATTCATTTTACCATATCATAATAAAATTTTAATTTTTTCTTTCCCCCATCATTTTTAATAGTGTTTTCCCCATTTTTCAAAGCTTAATGGTTTTTAATATATTATATTTTAAGTGGGAAAGAGGATATTTTGAACATAAAATAGTTGGTATGGAATTATATTCATTGATAGTAATAAAATCAACATTCAGAAAACCAAAAATTATATTTCCACATTTCTAAGATGCATAAACAGAGTATATTTTGTCTTCAAGAGTTCACATCAAGAAAACAGGTAAAAAAAGGACAATGGTACAAGTGTTTATATAGGTAAATATTATTTTCATCAATTATTTTTGTTTTAATAATATTATAAAATAATGCATCGAAGTATAATAAAAACTCCCACTTTCTTATGTTAAAATATAATATGATATTTTTATATCCAGAGTTTTTTTGATGGGTAAAAAAAGAATCTATTATAGATAAATAACAAAATTTTAGTGGAATTTGAGGGTAGTAATAACTAAATTAAATGTAAGTAGTAAATAGAAAATGGTATCTCTTGAAAAATTGCTATAATATAAATTATATTTATACAGTCAAATTTAATAAAAGTTTCACCAACTTTCATGTTTTAATAGAAAATTATAAAAATGATCTTAATAAATATTGTTCTAGTATTTCTTAATTGGATGTGAATCAGAAAAAAAATTCTAAAACTTAATCAAGAGCCTTCCAATAATGTGACTTTATAATATTGATTGAGATGTGTGTCTTCCTATGATGAAGTCAGATGTTTTTTAATAAAATTTTAAATGTTTTGAAATGGAAACAAATTATTATTCATTATTCATTTTATTTAATTTTCATGAGCCTATTTTTCACACATTTAAATGGTTTTGAAACATGAAGAATATATTCAGTTGATATCACATGATTTCTAAAATCATAATAAAAATAAACATATTAAATAAAATAAAATAGTAGAAAAAAATAAAAATGAATTTAGATAGATTATTTTTAATGAAAAATAAATCAAACAAAATATAAATCATAAAAATGATGTTCCTCCCATATAATAGGATGTGTAATGTACACATTATTCATCATGCTTTATATTGGAATTAAATATTAAAGACAATTGATATAATATAAAAAATTAATAATGTTAAAACATAGCATTGTGCATAATAGTTTTATAAAAATTTAAAGTACATCTCATTCCATAGTGGATCATACAAATGATTAAATTAATTCCCTAAAACAATGAATGGTGTTTATTATTATAATTTTCAACATTATTATTCCAAATAGACGAACAAGTGAATTAATGAAATTTTTTAATCGGGTAGAATGATGTTCTTTTAAAACTATAATCCTTATACTGTAAAAATTAATATATTATCTCCATCATTAAGCAATTTATGGAGCACATGTTAATCTTCAAACAAAATAGCTATTTTATTTCACAATCAAACATTTTCAAAAAAAATTATTAAATTTTTCACAAGAAACTATATGTAGATTATTATATCTTTTACTATAGAAAATATAATCATGGTTCATGTTTTTACAACAATTTTTTTTTTCGATTTTACCTCATGTAAAATATGAGAATATTTTCAATGGACTAACCAAGAAGGAAATATTTATATAGATATTATAAAACATTATTTTATGTCTTATAGTGCTTGATCATGTGTTAAAATCAAACCATATCATCATGGGTACACTATATTTTCTAGAATAAATTTTATTTAAATGTTTTATCATTTAATCCGTCAATTTGATTATGATTTATCATGTGTAGAAACCCAATTATTGACCATATATTTCCTAATATAAACTTATAAATTCATATTATATAACTATTTACACTGATTAGTGATTCAGAGGATCAGTAGATAAAATTTGGAAAATATATATCTTATAAAAAAATATAAGAAACCACTCGTTCATCAATTCATGTGGGAATACCTTCCACACAAATTGACATATAATATATAGTTTTAATTATTTAATAGATTCCTCAGGAATCGTGAATGTTTCACATGAAATACACAACCCATACATCAAATTCATCACAAAACATGAGGTCTTTTTGTGAAATGTCATTTCTTTTTTAAATATTTTTTTATAGTAGAAAATTTTACACATTTAATTGAGTTGAAACTAACATTTGAAAATGGATGTAAAATTTAAAATATAATTAAACCTTGTTATTACAATTCTTTGGGAACTAATGTGGCCTAAAAAACATGAATTGTGATAATAATTGATTACTAGTTTGAAATATAAATTTTGAATGAATTTCCAATTCATTTAATCACTACCAATATTTCAAATGTAGTTGATTTCAAAAATATATTACATTGAGTGGATATGATTCATAAAAATTATTCAATTAGAAAATTATTGGGGGATTTTCCGTACCCGACCCAATAAATCTCAAGCAGTAACTAATTCATGCTAACCACTATAGGATAAGAACATGAAATATTTTCTAAAAGGCCAATATATCATTATAGTCATTTTTCAAATATTCCAATACACACACAAATGACAAAAACTGAATATGAGATTTTTTAAAGATAAAATATCTTGAATAAAACCATGCATATGAAAAGCCTCATGGGTGAACAAGAGTACCATAATACCAACAGAAATTGAAGGAAAAAAATACATGCCTAACCCAAAATATGTCACATCCTATGTGTCGTCTTCTTATGCGAAGATACTTGTGGAGAACACCATTTAATGGGTGATAATATACATAATTATATGGTTTCTTTGAAATCTTAAGGGGAGTAGTAGGAGACACAATAGGAATGGGATATCTATCTTGATGATCATCCCAGAAAAAGAGTCCAATTTCTTCTACAATTCTGTCAATAATTCCTAGTATGACATTAGAATTCCATGTATAAAATTTCCATGACATGAAACATCTATCTACTATGTCACATAGTCGAGGGGAAATTTATAATAATAGAGGAACCATGCCCTATATCAATAAGAGATTTCCAATGAATAGTAATTAGTGGACCCATGACAGGGTATAACTGGAGGGTTACACTAAATAGTTAGTACAAGACCTATTCTCATACCAACTGGGGGTTATCACTCTAATGGATGAGGACAGTTTCCCTGACTTCATAGTAGTGTTACACTATTGTGATTAGAAAAGGAACCATGCCAAACCTAGTAAGAGGGTTCCACTCTAATTTCTAGTATATGAATAATATCTATCCCATTTTAAGGTTCCCACAATAATAATATAGAACCCATACCCTGATATTGTATGACGTTCCATGATGATAAAAAATAGAGGACCCATAAGATGCCCATAATGAGGGTTCTTCTCTCATATTCAAAGACCCATACCATGACTTTATTGGATGGTGACACATGGTGTGCTGGTTGAGAAATTATACCCTATACTAGTTGGAGAGTGCCACTATGTGAGTGGAAGGATAACACATGACATGTCCCATAGTAGAGTTCCACTATATAGATTGGTAGAGGACACATTCCTAGTCGAGCTTATAGTTTCCACTCTACTATATTTGGTGATCTGAAAAAATCTATTCTATCATTAAGAATCTCATAAATATATTTTTTCCCAATAAAATCATTCATTCTATTATAAATATAACTATAGCTCCAACCATTGCAATTAATTCCAAAAAAATATTCATGATAGGCTACTCGAGGGCAAAAACAGGATTCTAAACAAAGGAGATAGTAGAGATTTAACATTACTCAGAGGGAAGAAGGTGGAAATAAAATATAAGGGGACCAACATGATATGTAGTGTCACTTTATAACATGGTTTTTTCTTTATCAGTACATGAGTCTCTTCCCATATAGGGTTACATTGAGTGATCGAGCAATCCAGGATCATGTCATTGCCCTATTGTTGTGTTCGTAAATCAGTCAATTTCCTTGTAAATCAGAACACAATATGTGTTTGTTCATTCCAATTCCCATGTACTCTCAATGTATATGTCAAGCCACCAGTACATGTGTCACATGGCATGTGATACCTTAAATTATGTTTAACACTATCTTTTATATCCAAAGGGTGATATGTCATTTGTTCATATCAATAAATTACTAGTTGTTATGTTATTGAATGACTCTAAAATATTTTCCATGAATCCCATATCTGAAGCTATTTCTTTTTTCCTTACTCCAATCCATCACAAATAGGTGAATCCTACTATGGATGGAAATGTAAACCATTTAAGGTCATAATTTGGATACTGATTCTTCCTATATGATTCATCATGCCTAATACGTCTCTCACTACCCCAAACACAACATTTCCAATGATAAAATTGGAATAAATATCAATAAATCAATTATCAAAAACATCAATATCTCTTAATTCCATCTTTGTGTCGTAGTTCATTTTATCTAAAGTGGATCTATCACAAATCTTGGGGATCGATTGGGCTCGGTCCCACTCGTCAATATCAAATAATGATCTCATAATGATGAAATCTAAAAATAAGTAACGTAGAAAAGAAAAATAAATAGAGGTGAAATGATTTTTATACAATATTTCTTGAACAAAACCACAATCAGTGATATCTATCATGGGAAACAAAATAAAAAACAATTATAATATTAAATGGGAAGCATGAAGTGTTTGAAAAATAGTACAGATCAAAAAAAAGGAACGATCAAGATCACCCAATAAGATAAATAATATAATAATCCCAGAATTTAACAGTCCAACCTAGTTATTGGATTAGTTTTATTCAATTAACTAACTATCCAATGAGTGAGATGATTTAGTGTTCATTACACTTCATTATTATTAAACTGAGGGTCTTATCATCATTTGATGATGATTCACCAATAAAATGAGGAGGAGATCCATATGATTTTCCAAGGGGTTATGTAGATATCCTTGGGATGAATTGAAAAAGGGTATTAATAGGAAATATTGAATTAGATTAATTAAAATTAAATAACTAAAATTAATAGAAAATGAATAACAAAAAATAAATAATTATTTGACTCATTACACTCGGACATGGTCACTTTTTTCCAAATTCCACATGAAGAACTTTTAATGTCCACAAATACGGAAAATCAAGTTATAGAGTCCAACAAGGTCATATATTTTTGATTTAAGAATCGTTTTAAGATTATTCACATTTTCTTGACGAAACAAGGCATGTATTATATAAAGTATATTTAATTTTTTTATAAAATCATATCTAGGATCATGAAGCCTTAATGTCCCATTTAGTGTTAGTTTTGGGTATTGAATATATTTATATATATATATATAATGGTCTTACAAGGAAAAATATATTATAAACATCATTCAATCAAATATTTTCATCCCCTAAGAGAAAAAAATAAGACTGAATCATAAAATACTAAGATCTAATATTTAACTATTTCCCCATTGGGAAATCCTCCATGTTCTTGTGATTCTATAAAATGTGATCCAATGAGATCTTTTTGACCATACATATTCATATCATTCTGATCCTTGATTGCCACTGGGTGATCAATAAAATTGTCTTCATCCCTAATGTGATGTTAAACCTTGAAAATAACTTGCATGGGTTCATGTAGGTATCTCCACATCAGCGACACATGGAAGTTGTTCCGGACCTTCTCCATGTGCGTGGGTATGTTGAGGCTTTAAGAGTCTTTTCTATCCATCTGAATAATCATGAATATATCAATGAACCTCGGTGATACCAAGCCTCCCCAACCAAATCACAACAATAGATAGTGTTGCGAGACTCTCAGATAAACATGGGATCCCTGATCAAACTCCAAGGGCCTACAACATCGAACTTCATAGTATTTTGGGCTTCTATAATATATTATAATCCTCTTATGGATGAATTGAAACTTTTCCCTCGTCACATATTAAATCGATGATCCAAAAAGAGATGCATAAATCACATTTGTGCATCAAAAGGGTGACTAGTAGGGTCTCCCATATTGGGCCTCAACGGTCCCATTCCAATAGTGTAATGGTATCTATTACTGTACATAAATTTTATTAAGGAAATGTGATATTTCCTACAATGAATAATTTCTATCATTAATTCACACAACATATCCTTCAACGCATGGATAGTGCGATCGGTCTATTCATCTATCATGGGGTTGATGGATATACACATCCTCATCTGGTCCCAGTTTTCCTCTGGTATGAATATTCAAATAGTTACATGAACTAAACATCACATCCATTAACAATATTTTATGGAACCCCATAAAGGTAAACAATCTCTCATATGTATATCTTTCCAAAAATCACCAACGCACTATACACCCTAATAAAAAAGAAGTGTGATGACTTCATGAGTATGTCAACTATCACCTAGATGGAATCATGACCTTTTCTGTACAAAAATCCACTTCACAAATTCCATGTATATGTCATTCAATTTCAACTTCCAGATCTCAATCTTTTGTAAATAAAATATTGGGACCTGGTTCTCATCGTTCACATGTTGACAAGTGAGGCACCGAGAGAAAAACATGACCATACTATATCTGCTTCCGAGACACCAAAACTGAAACTCAATGTCTCTGTACATCTTCCAAACACTAGAATGTAATGAATGGGGATGTGTGGAACTCCCACATCACCTCTTCTAACATCATCACTAGGACCACCAACCACCCGTGGAAAAGTATAATGTCATTACATCTTTTAGATAATACATCAGGTGAATCAAGTGATGATATATGGTCATAAAAAACCTCATATTTGATGTATCATAAATGGGTCTCTATCACAAGCATGAGAATCATATGAGTCAACACAATTTATTGAATTAAAGGTGCACCCTCCTGATTATATAGGGTTTTCTACAAGAAAGTCTACTACGTAGAAACCTCATCCAGCTAACCATCCTAGGACATTCTGGAAAAGGAATTAGATATCAAAATTATCTTCACTAATGTATATACCCACATGATGTTATATCAATATTGGATCTCCAAACACTATCATTGTCTCGTGTTCAGGTCACTCAATGTGAAGATAGTCTTGGGGCTCTGATGGTATGAGTAAATGACAAACCGCTCTCCCAGAAGTTAGTGCATCCATATCTAAAATGAATATACATCAAATGCTAGTTCAAGGAAATGGGTTGAATAGTTCTCCTTAGGTGTTATAAAATTCTCAACCAATATATGATAACATTCGGCTTCTACATTGACACAACGTCGAGCCCTGCTCTTAAGGTATCAAAATTCAATATATTCTAAATGCCCTCTCTTGTAATATCGATAAAAGATAACTTTTATATCGTAACCACAACTCCACGGAGGCCTTATGATACTACCAAATATATGTAAAAGGATTCTATTTCAATATCCTGGATGTAAAATGGGATTAAATCATAGATAAGTATTCCAAAAGCATATGGTACCACCCCACAAAAAAACACTCCTCACCTTAGATACGCTGTAGGGTGGATCTAAAGAAAGAACCACATCGATCGTCACCTTGTTGACGACCAATGAATTCTTAGAAAATAAATTGTATTGAATGTAAATATCATGAATATACAAGTAGAACATAGATATATTAAGTTATAACTTGTTCTCCCAAAATACCTATAGGACCATCCTCATGTGTTTTTCATGCAACTCCTCTATCGTAGAGTATACAAGTATGTCATCGATGAATGAAACCATAAAATGGTCCATGAATGGATAGAATATTTGGTTCAAAAATTACATAAACATGGTTTGGGAATTGGTCACTCCATATGGATTCACAAGGAACATATATTGTCTTTAGTGACATCAAAATTCAAGCTTCATTGTATCAGCCTGATGAACTCCCAACAAGAGGTACTATCACTAGGGATCAATCAAAGAAAACCACCTTACACCTCAAAACATTTCAAAGAGTTCATCAATCATTATAAAGGTTTAGTTTTTTATCATATCATAGTTTAGGAAATAAAAATACTAGAAAAATTTCTAACACCCATTTTTATTTTTCACAATCAATACTTGAGGTTCTTATGGGACACTATAGGACTGATTAAACATTTATCTCTATGGTCCCCCAACAAAAACCATAAAACCCAAATACCATTTGGGAACATCTGATAGTTCATCAATGATATTATAGTTTCTTCAAGATGAATTTCAATTAAAAAACTACATCTCACCCCAAGGGGTATTCCCATAACATCCTCAGGGAAGTGATCTATGAAATTCTCCACAACTGATGTAATAAAGATGTATAAATATCATACAAAACAAAGGGATATACTTCCCAACTAATGGATGGTGGGATGCAGGCTCCCACTTGCACAACCCACTCATCCCCCCATGAGATCTATCTAACCCAAAAGTAGAATTTCATCCCATGTAGGATAAGACATCTGACCTATCTACGGTAACAGTCAATCTGGGCTAGCACTATCAGAAGCCGAATCACATGAAAGATAACACCATAGGTTAATATTGCGAGTACCAAAATGTCCCATGTAAAAATATCACTACTAAGAGACATCATTCACTATCAACAGTAAAATATATAGAAGACGTGTTCCTCGTAGGAACCTCAAAACCAAGCTATTATTCCAGTGCGTCCACTAAGAGCTCCATATCATAAAAATGGAATAAAAAACTAATGTAAATAATAATTAATATGTATATTAAAACTTATTCAATAGTATAATTAACACAGATCATTACTCTAGTCATCTCATATCTCGTTTGGTCGAATGGCTCTATTGAAAACAGATGTTAGTAGCCTCGACCACTAGATCCATAAACATGACATGGGTTTTCTGGTGGTGGTTGTGGAAGGATCTCATAACACAATCATCCGCCTAAATATCCATCACCTATAAATGCAAATTAAACTCTTCCAGCTCCACCTCCCATAGGGCCTCCCTTACCTCTCTTGGGAGACCACTGATCAAGGTTCTACATATTCAATTATGAGCAGTCAGCTATCTACATATGCTTCTCTGCATGTCTGGTTGGGAAGTCACACACCAAGTGACCATGCCTGACATAATAATACCAATTCCCTTCTCTGGGATACCATAGTACTATGTGCATCCCTAACCTAATTCCCAATCCTGATCATGGGATGATCTCGTGTGTCGAGATACTGTCTATAATTGATTACAAGATAATGTAGAGGACTCTTCACATTGAGACCCACTTCCATATATACCTACATGGAATCCTTCTAAGAAGAAGCTTTATGTTACCAAATTCTTCTCAAACACCCCAATATTGGTGTGAATGATCAATGTCCCTTCATTATAGCAAATATATCTATCGAGTCCATGTTCAATCGTCTGGGCTCGAATGTAGCCATCCCAAATCATGTTACGGGATACCAATTAATGTCTATGAAACTTGTTGTGTACTATTACACTATCATATATCACGTTGGAAAAAACCATAATCACTTTTATCCAAACATATAACTAGAAATAGGGGTAGTACTACTCATCGAAAAATTTCTAGATGTCGGGCCATGAGAGTATTTTCTCATTGTGCATTTCAGTAATAAGACTCCACTAGCGCCCATCTTTTTCATCGAAAAGTATAATAACCTATAATTTTCATTCATATATATTTAATATATATATAGGAATATTTATAATATATAAATGTAATACCATAATTGAATAGTATAGGTTTGTTGTATTCGGGAAGTTGGAGAAATATACAACTTATTTATAGAACATCTACATTGTGTCCCGCATAATCATTCGTAACTAGGAAACTTTTGAAACATTTTAATTAATTACTTTATTTATATCTTTGTGGAAAGAGTCATAATAATGGGTCTGATAAAATTATCAACAAGGGTAATCATGGGAGTTAACATATGCATAAGGTTAGAAGAAAGTAAAATTTACATTTGAAAATTATATCATGCACATTATAGATCATGATATTGAGTCATAAAATAAATAATATAATTTCATAAGACTTGAATTATAAAATAATCAAAGAAAACAATTATTGGGTGTATCTTAAGAGAAATAAAAAAATGCATACAAATTTTAATTGAAAATAATATTTATATTAGTTAAGGGTCTCATCCAAGATCATCATTGTGGATGATGTCCTATAATGAACTGTGTTGACTCCCATTTCCGGACCATCATTACAAAAAATTGTTTACTTACAATTTGAGACCATTCTATCTCATGATATATAAATCATTCAATGGATAGAGATATAGGTCCATCCCTTCAAATAATGAAAACCAAACATATATTTTCTACAAGAACATAAATCATTTATCATATTAGACCCCATGAAATGAAACAGGTTTCATAAGGATTTTATCATAGCATAACCCATGGAAATGAAATGTGTTTCATGAAATCAATTTCAAAATATAAATAAACTAAACCCAAATAGAATAATCATAGAATTATTAGAAAATATCCTAGTTAAATCATTGGTTATGTCAAAAAATGTTAAGTTTTATAGAAAATAAATTTTAGATATTACTTGAAATAATTATTGAAGAAAATGTCTTTTCCATTTTCCTAGCATTGTTTTAATTTTGATGAAATTACAATAGAAAAAAGTATTATTTGAAAATAATAGTTAAATATTATAATGGATACATAAATACATCAAGTATCCATAATTATTAAATACATATATTCATGATGTATATGTAAACAACATAGTCTTTATACTTTTTCTAGAAACATTACAATAAAACTCATTTGGAAAATGAAAAATTGATTCCATTATAACAATTTATAAAAAATTATTAAATATGAAAAGTGAAATTAATAAATTATAGAGTAGTAGTACAAATATTTTGGATAAATTTTTTATGAAACATGCACATGGAAAAATCATTCTTAGTAAATACATACATATATAAAATCCTAAATAATAGGATGATATTTAAATTAATACATACCTTAGATCAAATTTCCTCCACATATATATAAAAATATTGTATAAAATTTTAGATAATGTTATTAATTTATAGCAGAACCATATTCATAATTATGATATCTTATATGGTCCTATTATATATTTTAACCACTTGTTTTTTTAATAATATTTCATTACTACACTTCTTTTGTGTGTTTACTGCCTCATTTTCAAATTCATGTTCTATCATATAATTCTCAGTTTATCTGAATATGGTATAATTTTTTAATCTATAGAATGATATTAATTTAATATTTATAAATTTTATTCATTATATAAATTTTTATTATCATTTTTTATTGGTGAACATGGAAAATGAGTCACATTGTGTAATGGAGATGGTAGGCTGTTTGTACACATAAGTGATGGTATAATTCCCTTAATAGTGAAACTGAATTGAAGTGTATTGTATATTAATAGTTTTCTAGAATAAATATATTTTTATAATTATCATATATATATTTATATATATATTATTTCCATCATTATACTAATCAAGATATTATGGTGACAAAAAAAACTGATTGCACCATAATGTAGAGATGAGATGTTCTACGTACGCACAGACGATGATTTTAATTTTAACATGAAAGATAAATAGAGGAATATGGTTGTTAAATTATCATAATAATATATAAATATATAAATAATACTATATTATTTACAATATAATGGAAAAAACACATGAATATGAAGTAGAAGAAGAAATAGATTTGAAAGACTTGGTAAAGATGATCACATCTTATTAAGTAAACTTTTATTAGTTATCCTATTAGGGACACTAGGGTTGGTATTTTGATAATACCAGAACCAATAACATGTGTATATGATATTTTATAAGAGAAATTAATTGGTTATTATTGGTATTCAATGCTAAATGTGAGATTAATAAGTGATGAAACATATTCCGTTTAATAATTGAGCACATGGTCACTTTGGAATTTATAAACATATTAATTTATAACAAATGAAATATCTATAAAAATACCACCAAATGGGCATGAATAAGAATTAAATATGATATAATGTTTTACTATAATTAACCAATATAACTAAGAAATGTTTTGGTATTATTCTAAACCACACCATTTTGATTAACCAATAGTTAACATATTTTAATTTTAATTTATATAACAAATGATTTAAAATTAAATGGTTTTAATTTTTTCATATTTGATGTTACTTAGACCATAAATGAATCAACTATATATACTAAACCTAGGGTACTTCACTGCTGACATGTCGCCTCCAAATTTTTGGGCGTCACCTTATATCCTAACACAATCCCAATTATACCCATGCAACCTCGCGCCCTATATCCACTTTATTTTCTCCCCCGCCCATAGCTTTCCTATCACCTTGACATCTAACCCTGCTTTTCCAGCCGCAAATTGGGTTTCATCACTCCTTCAAACATTTCATCTCCTCCTCCATACCTTCACCGACCTCAATAGCCTTTTTGTGCTTACCATCCCTGGCGTGGAAAACCTCCTCAAGAATACCATCACTAACATCTGAATCCTCCTCGCCCATTTAATCACTGATATCACACAGTCAGTAGAAATCCCTTTCCACTTTCCATCCTCTACAGACATAGACATTGCTGATTCGTCTTAAGGTTTTTTCATTCTCGCATAAGGTTTCACTACAACAACCCAGTACAGATATATCATCTACTATCTTTGTATTGAAATTTCTCACTCCATGCATCATCTTTTACACGTTTCTTCCGAATCTAATACAGTTGTATCTGTATAGACCTTGCATCATCAGCCATCTTTGGCTTCAGCCATGTAGGTTCTTTAATTACTCAACTATCACTTCATATATTTTATGGAGGTAATTATATGTAATGGAATTCATTTTCTTCCCATGATTATATGTTTGTTATATATAAATTATTATGAGTAAATGGATTGGGAGTAAGAAAATTAGTTCCTTATATTTGATTTCCACCTTATCTAACATACCTTATCCCTTTCTGTTTCTCATTTACTTCTGGAAAATCTTAACAGATATGAATGTTAGCTTAGTAGTTTGTAATATTCATATCATTTTAATGACTTATTTTCATTATTGGTTATAGAGAACATCTGTTTCATTTTTTTATTTTACTCAATTTATATGAAATTTGTAGGCTGAAATGCAATATAGTGCTTCATGACAGTTGTGTTATCAAAATTTTCTGAATTTTGTTTACTTATTGCCAAAATTTAGTATTTTCATATTGAATGTGTTGGATGATATTAAAGATAAAAATTCAGTAAAAAGGTACAATTTCATTATCCTTCATGTTTTCTATGTTCTTATCTATTGGCATTTAATAATCCACATGTATTGCTATACTTTGGTTAAAAAACAATTAATCTCAAGTATAAATGTTTGTTTTATTCACTAAAACCTATTTCATAATTCATATATCAAATGTATAATAAAATCCTTAGATAGAACTATGAAGGCTATGAACTGTTCAATTGACATGTTAATGGTTGCATATATATTATTATTATTTCATTCTTATTGAGAATTTGCTCACCTATTTAGTTGTTATGGCATAGGTATTTAATTTGTAGGGATATAATATTGTAGCTTGATTACCAGAGAATGTTCAGCTGATGTGATGATGGAAGGATGAATTATCAAATCCCTTTCATCAATTGATCCATGTTCCTAAACTATATGCATCCACTCAAAATCTATATATCATAAGGTGATACTAGTACCATTGATGGCTATGGTGGTTAAGGGTGTATCTCCCATGAATTGTTTGTTTCTCATTCATTAAATCTATATTATAAACGATTTGTAGAATTTATTGTCTACAGTATTCATTTTTAGTAATCTACCATTCATCATTGAATGGACACAATATAATTGATGAATTCTTTTTTCTATTGACAAGTACATATGTTTCTCTATATTTTATGAAAATAATCAATTATTGGGGACATTGTCTTAAATGGTGGTTCGAACTATTATATGTAATAGTACTTCAATGTATGTTTTCTGACATATACAATAACATTTTGTAAAATATTTGGATACTACACATTGTTACAAAATTTTATTACACTATAGGCTACTACACTATTCCATTTTATAGAAACATGATTATTTATAAATGTTTTCCACTAAATTTATGATCTCTTTGTATTTTTTCCACTTGTATTTTAATATTATATTTTGTGTCCATGTATTCCACTTTTGGGGTTTCAATTGCATAGGAATCTATGAGTTGTTATAACTAAGGGGTTCTTATTAAACAGAGCGTCTCCTATTTTATATTACTTGTTCATCTACTGGTTTCTCTCTTGATCCAGACACTAAAATCAAAATCAAAGCCTTCCAATTTAGTCTTGGTGTAAAAAAGAGACAGTGTAGTTGTTATGCTTCTATATATTAATGAGCTTGGGTTGTCATGAACGGGTGGACTGACTGTTGAACTGGTCACCCATTCGATGACCTTGCATCCCCTTGCCTCATTATCTTATTAGCTCATTGTGTCATGGTTGAAGTGACCCATACCCCTTTCTTCTTAATATCATGTTACATAAATGAAGTCAGCCTTCATTCTTTGATTTGTTTTCATTTAAGTTTTAGGCATATAAAAATTATTCCAGAATGTAACATTGAACCACGACCAATTATTCATTAGAAGAGTTAGACATCCCACTACCTGTGTTCTTTTCATTTATGAAATAAATGGTATCCTGCATCCAAATAAAAGGTGGAACATCTATCATGGATTTTTCATGTACAAATACTATTTTATGAATAGTTCCATTGATGAATTAAACATGTAATATAGTTAAATTCCATGGAAATTGTAATATGACACATTGAGGAAGTGGCAGAGTTCCCCCCCCCCCAACACACATGATGGGTCATGACCATCTAATTTTTAGACCCCACTGTCTCGAGACTGCACACCAACATCAACCCATGCAAATTATCTTCATATTCGTATAAAGGATAATATAATGAAAAAACATTCTAACATGATCGTAAGTTTTTCATGAATTTCCAATGTACTGGAAATATATTGTGGAATATGAATGTTTCTAATTTTATTTTAGGAATTTTATTTCCACTTATCTCAACTTATATTATAATGTACAAATACTCGAAAAAAATTATTATCTAAGGTAACTTATTTTTTTATTTGTTAACGGTATACAGTAGTTCATAACTCCCATTTTCTGATTTGTCATGTTTTTTTCAAGTAAAAATGATTTCCCATTTTCATATTTTTCATTTCTTTCCTGCTACATATTTGGACTATAATGCGAGGCCATGAATTAGGTGTGGGGTTCCTCTTCAGAAAAAACTCACATGTCTTCTTTGCATTTTGTAACATGCCTTTCTAAACTTCAGTATGTCTTATCAGCACACAGCAAAGTGATAGAATTGTGCAACTTCTATTAGATTTATCACACTTTGTCTTTCTGTTTGCATTATTCTATTTATACCTTCTTTTATTCTCTATTTCTTTTAAAAGAATGTCTCATATATTAACATTTAGTGATTCAATATACCCTTTTCATATTTCATTCTTATTTTCTTTAATTTAAAATGTATGTTATTTTACTATTGTTCTTATGTATCATAAACTTTAAGTATTACAATATTAACTATGTAATTTATCAATTTAACATATCTTTTATTTGTTTCCTTAGGTATATGTATTAACTCGTGACTAGAACATAGTCATTAGGCATCATGGATGGATATGGACAATCCCAAGGAGATGAGGGGGATGGTGTGGTTTCTCCAAGAGGGGGATGTTGCGGCTATGAAATTGAACTGGTACATATCCCTTTGAAAAAATTCTGTCTTGTATTAACATTTGGAATATTTTTTTACATGGTAAACCGCCCAATATAAGGGCACTTTATGCTTTCATTTTGGTTTTGGGTTGTATTTCAGATGAAATTATGAGACCATTAGTGGGATTTCTTATCAATACAAGATATTTTTAAGTACAGTTGATTTTAAACATATTCTTCTTATTATTTTTTTCAACTATTAATGATCCTTTTGAGAATATATTGTTTATATCAAAACTAAATTTGTTTGTATTCAGGTGCTACTGATGATTTTGATTAGAGATACATAATGAAAATAGAGTTGTGATTGTATGGTAAGGCTAAAGTATGAACTCAAATATAGAGACAAAATGTTCATTCATGTCATTCAAATTAAATAATATAATTATCAAAATATCTTAATGCCTATTTTAAGGCTCATTGCCATGATTTTAAAACATTAAAATGGGAAAAATTTGTAGTTGTATCTACAGATGAATCGACAACACAATTTCTTCACAAGACATTTGATTTGATTCATCTACACACTCCTAACATTCCACCATCAACTATACCTAATTCAAACAGTACAAATTGAGACCTCAAAATTAGTCTTAGATATATTTATCCTACTGTCCTCTTTGATTTAATTTCATGTTATTGTGGATTACCATTTTGTGAAGATGATAGACATTCTGGTTTTGGGATTTGGCATAACCTATTACAACTAAGACTTTTAATTTTAGTATACTAATACACTGTAAAACATATCCACTTTTAATCAGCTTGTCTTCAACTATGATTCTCAGTAGGCATTATATTTATTTCCTCATCGCTTCTATGTATGCTGCATTTCCATATAAGTGTAACATAATCCATTCATATTTCATTTTACCATTATCATTTGTATCCATTTAAAATATATTTCATTGGTCCCATTTTTGTCAGAAATTACATGCATGGTAAACATATTATTTGGGTTTTGATGATATATTATATGTACTCTAATATCATTAGTTTTTGGGTATTTATTTTACTCAAATGGACTTTTATTTGACCTCATGTAAATCTTCCACCTTTTGTTTTTGGCCCCTCCATTATTATGCTTCAATTTTGTATTATATTACCAGTTTTATCTTTATATGAAGTTATGTTTATTATTAATTATTTTGTTCTGCATAAAATCCTAGTGAATCCAAAATTACTTTCAATTTCACTGCAGCTAAAAAAATCTACTAGTGCATTATTTTATTTCATGAATTCACGGTTACAATTCTATTTTACTCATTAGAAAACAATTTTTATAGGGGGTTGGAGAGAATGAAGTCATAGAAGGTGGCTTTTTCATTATTAGTTGGCTCCTACAGATAGTATGCAGCTTTTTTGGATACATTATTCTGCAGCATCTTCTAGGAATACAGCGTTTCATATACTTTTTGAAATGTATATTTGTTTTAAATATTGTCTATTTTTTTCATGCAGTACTGTCTCCATGGGAGATATTATTTTTTCACATTTGACAACCTATTGAAGCAAGCTGGCCTAGACATTCATCTTAGAATCAGGACGTATGTCTACGCCGAATGGAATATGTGTTATTTTTTCAATTTTATTGTATGTAAAACAAATGAATCGTTTTTAATTCAATAAATTTTATAGTATTTATCTCTTTGATATTTATAGGGGTTTACCTTTTGATCTGAAATATAAATTTTTTAGAATCATGCACTCCCAGATGATCATATTAGAATCTGTCCATAGGTCTATGCCATGTGTGGTTTCAGGTGATTCAAAAGGTTTCTTCGGTTCGTTTTTCAAAGCTTAAAAGTGAATAAGCGCCCCACATAAATAGAACTATGCAGTCTTTAGACCTCATCGTATTGGAGATTCATCGTGTTTATTTTAATGATAAATTACAGTGTCAATTTTTTTATTGTAAGGGGGTTTTTTTTAACTAAGGAAAGTCTATTTTAATCCAACATTTGGGTGATATCTTCAAAATAATTATATCCACTAAATTAATCACCTTGCAAGCTGGCTGGAGGATTCCCATCAACATGCTAATACCAACATGGATATCCTGATAATAGGGAATAAATGTGATCTTTCTCATCGCGGTCAGCAAGGAATAAGTTGAGTATTTTTCAATGGAACATGGGATTCTGTACAAGGAGTCTTTTGCAAACACAACACAGAATGTTGAGGAGGTATGATCGCCATGATTTGTCAGATTGAACTGTTTTAAGCTATAATAGTGTTTTCTTGCAGGCCTTCATCAAAAATGCTACAAATATTCTTTAGAATCTTCAGGAAGGTGTGTTTGATTTATCTAATGAGATAATAAGCACAACCCATTTAGAATATACATTGATCTTTGAGCTAAGGCCTGCGTGGTTCATGGGAGAAAAGGTCGTCCCTTTCTTTTTTCTACCATTCTCATTTCATCATATCATTGTATTCCAATTCTATATACCAAATTCCTTATAAGTGCCATGATTCGAGATTTTACCTTATGTATATGTATTAACTTATGACCGGAACTCAGTCAACATCCATCAAGGTTAAATATGAAAGATCCCAAGGTGCGGCAGGGGATGGTGTGGTTTCTCAAAGAGGGGGATGTTGTAGCTAAGAAATTTAACTTGTACATATCCCTTTTGAAACTGTTTATCGTGAATTAACATTTGGAACAAATTTGTACATGATAAACATTCAAATCTATTTGCACATTGTGCTTTCATTTCTATTTTGGGTTGTATTTGGAATGAAATTATGTGATAGGGACTTTGAGAAATCTACCATGAAATGTGGATGAAGCAAAGCATCATAAATTGGAAAAAGGGAGAATATGATCAATACTATTTTATAGGTTTTATATTACATGCATCCTGATTTCATGTGTGATGTCATTCACAAAAAATTAGTATACAACATATAGAAATGATAGGCGAACGAGAGGAGAGAAACATCCAAAACACTGTATGTTGGTCATGATAGGATTTTCAGCAATAATGACAGGTGAATAGAAGGATAGCATGAAATGGATCCAAGGGTAGGGAAATAGGTCTTAGAAAGGTGATGTATTTCCTTTTTTTGCGTTTAACATTTTTCAGTGATTTCTTTTGGATGCTTTGTGGTGTTTTATCTCATTTCAAAAAAATACTAAATAAAAATCAGTTAAAAACAAAATGAGATATAATAAATTGAAATATAAAAAGTAGAATTAATAAGTCTTAAAAATGTAATATATATTTACATATGTAATGTTGAATATTCAAAAGATTTTGAATGCCTTAACAACTTATATAATAGTGTATTAATATAAAAAGATGGATTGGTTATGTATGCAACCCTATATGAATTGATAATCATATTAATAGAAAATATGTAATAATGAAATTTCCTCAATAGTTTATATAAAAATGACATATGAAAATCTAATTTGATAACATAATTAAAGTTGATTTGAAAATAGTTAATATCACAGTTAATTACTAGACTGATTATCCTTCCATCATAAAATATATATTCTGACATTTATTTATGTATTGTGCATGATAACAGAAATTTGTATTCATTATCTATCTTGTGATATCTTTATCAATGTTTTTTAATGAATAATTAGAATTAATCATTCATGATATGATTTATTATTTCATTAGACTAATAAAACTTGAATTCATTGTGCCTTCTTATTGGACCCTATAAGTTATAATAATGAAATGATTCTTATTTTTTTGGTTGTTACTGTGGTGTTTTATTATATCATTTCCTTTGTTTTTTTATTTTCAAAATTAGAATTATCCATTATAATTAATTATTTCGTTCTTATCATTGATTTATCCAACTTGGACATGTAACATAAATATTTATTCCTCATTAATTCCACTATATATTTTCAATTATTTCTATGATGTCTCAAAAATTTCTCCACTCCAACAGTATTCCAATATTATGTTCCCATTATTAATAATTTAAATATATACAATATTATGAATAGTGCCATGAGAAGGCATGGGTAAGTACATGTTATTTATAATTTTTGTACCTTATTATATTTTTAGTTTTGTAGTTATGATCTTTTTTGATATTAAAATAATTAAAATGTTATGAAAAAATATCATTTATGTTGATTTTATAACTATTCATTACTTTGGCTTTCAAAAATATCAATATAATAAGTTATAAAAATCTATTTTATTACAACTTTATGTGTTCAAGGTCATATAAAATATTTTTATGACATTAATGTTTTTCAATCTATATTTATTTTAATATTTATAGAATCATTTATTTGATATTTTCTTTAAATTAATAATTACATCATCAAAATTGTGTAATTATTTAATACACTTATTTATTTACTTGTAATTAAAATAAAATATTAAGTTGAATATGAATCTTAAATATTTATTAATAATATTTATATTTTAATATATCTTCTGGGTAACCCAATATAAGAAGTGATATATTATTTAAAACGTGAATGTGACATCTTTGAATTTGTAATATATAAAATCATAATTAAATCATTATCTCATATAAGTGGACCAAAATTTCAAATAGAATGTTATATACTGAAAATAATTATAATAATTTGAAAATATTGATTTATATTCATTTATAAATAACATTTTTCTCCATGTTGAAAAATAAGTGATATCTACGGAAATGAAATTGACTATTTGTGACTTTTATTGATTTAAATATTATATTAGTCATTTTCAGGGTCATATATCCACTAAAATACAAAAATTATATCCATAGGTGTTAATTGTAAATCTATATTCCAATATTAGTATTAGAAAATGTTATTGGTTAATTTTATAGTCCTAATCATTTAATTTTTAACATAAATTACCCAATTTACCCTTCATCGTAGTAACAATATTTATTATGCTTGATAATAACATTATAGAAAAAAGGGCCATATTTTCTAACATTTTTTCTATTGAATCATAATTTATTATAAAATTTTAAATTTTAAAACATTTTATTTTATAATTTATTTTAAAATAAAAAAATGTAAGGTGAAATGAAAAATAGTTTTTTAAAAAATTAATCTTTTAAAACCTAATATTTTTATTCCTTAAATTTGTGTATAAAATACTATTAAATAAACATCATTGGAATAATTTAAAATAAAATTAATTAATTAAATTTTAAAAGTAATCCTAAACATCATTTATTATGGTAATGACTTTTCAAATAACACAATGTTTTAATAAAATAGCATTTTCACTATTCCTTAAAAAACTAAATGATTTCAGAAAATTATAAAATAAATAATTTTGATATAAATATGATATTTAATATTCCAAAATTAAAATAAAGTTCTCAAATAAAATTTCTATAACTTATAAAAATTAATAATTTGTCATAAAAAATTCCCCATTTATAGGAAAACATATTTGTATTGAATTAATTGATTTTAATAAAAAAATTGGGTGATTAATTTATATGATATTTTTAATAGAATAATATTTTGTATGACCATTGTAATTATGTCATAAACTACATATTAATATTTAATCCCTCTAATTTAATGTCTAGGTTATAATGGTCATTTTATTTGTATAGTATCTCAAGGTTAGTATATACTTGGTGTTGCGTGCATTACAAGTTATCAAATTTTTTAGGAGAAAATTTTCACAAAAATATTGTGGATTTACATTAATCCACCCCAGAATTAAATGAAGTTACCCCTTAAACTTAACTTATCCAATAAAAATATATGAGGTTATCTATACCTCATCACATCCTTAGGTTCCTACATAACCACCTCAAATTATTCTTTTCTCCATTAAACATTTACCTTGGCATTAGTTTTTTCCTATAAAAAGTATTACATATAATAAATATTCTATATCAGTTGTTTTTTTAGAATGATCTTGGTAAAAGGGTATGACATTTGAGTTTTTTACATGTGATGAATCATGTATGTTCATTCATAGGAGAGATACATTGAACATATCATGATCTAGGAATATATTCAGTGCAAGTTCCTATCTATAAAATAGTTTCCCAACATAGTCATGAATTTGAAAAGGACTAATATACATCGGGAATAGATTTTCATTATTTAAAAATATTATTTACCTCATATATAGATATATTAATAGAAATATATTGTCACCCGATTCAATAACAAGGTAGTTTTTTTAACTGTCATCATAAAGTTTTTGTCGACTCTAGGATGCTCTTATATGTTATTGAATATATCTAGCCCAATCCACCATTTATGAAACTATATTAGGTACGAATAGTATTCATTCAACAACATCATTTTAGCTTGTTGTAGTTATTCAATTCTTACAAAATAGGTATTTATAAGGATCTATATTAATATTGAATTTGAATTTATTATTGTATGAAAATTTTACCAAAGTATGTGTTCATCCCAAACATCATTGAAATCTGTAGATATTGATCTCAACATGTTTTTTAGAGTTCAAATTTTCTTCTCAAACATACTATATATATGAGGATGATATTATTTGATGAAACATAAGTCTATATTCAGAGCCTACTAATGACTTCACCATAATATTGATGTAATCCCCAAATCCAGATCAAATATAATGGAAAGTGGTATTCCATATAATCTCAACACAACATTATTATATATTCTATAATATTGATTTATAGGTAAATATTCTCTAATATAAATGAGGTTTCACAACATCATATGGATATCAAATATAACCAATTTATAATTATTATTTTTAGGTGTTTTGGATAGTTTGAAGAGAAAATCCAAGGTGATGTTTCCCATTTCCATTCTGCTATGGATAATGGTTGAAACATATCGTTACACTTTAATCACTCAACCATAAATTACTAACAAACTGTGAAATATGACCCATTATATGCAAAGGATCTCTTCATTCCATCCAACTATAAATACACTTTTTATCCACTATACATCTTGGTGCATTCCAGATGAATAGTGAATGACAAACAATGTGACTTATCCAATAGCTCAATCATTAAATATGGATCTTAAACCATATTATTCCCTCATGTTATATGATTAACCCATACACATTTCTCTTATTATTTTATAGAAATACATTATTCTTATGTGACTCTATACTTGTCACATGTGTAGATGGATGAACATTAACTTCAGGAAGATAATAATAACCCCTTCAATTATGATTTCCAAATTAATTCTTTAAAAATCCATAAATATTTTTTATATTGGGATCCTCAAGAATAGATATTTTTTCTTGGTTTTTTGACTCAATGAATAATTTAACATGTTCTATTTCACAGGGTGGTAATTTTGTGAGAATTCAAAATATTTAATCAATATCAACCACCTTCTTTTGATCATAATCAAAAAAATTTGAGTAAAGATATTCTTCAATCATCAATTATTATTATATATGTCACAAATTCCCCTATATTTATAATTCAAAAATATAATTTCTGAATAAATTTATGTAGTTCGCTCCAAATCTATAGTTGGGTTATTTTTTCATGGATTTCCAATTGTCATGATAAATAAGCTATAACCCAATAATTTTCCAGTAGAACACTTCCCACCCACTTATTAGATGCATCAATATAGATCATTACACATTATCCACTATAGTGTAGTGTGAGATTAGGAGCACTTACTAACCATAATTTTCACACCCTAAAGCTCTATTCATATTCTTATATCGATAAGAACTCAACTAATTTTCAGTCAACATGGTTAGTTGATTAGATAATCTGGATAAGACATTTAATAAACATTGATCATATACATTCAAAACAATAAATCATAAGTTCTCAGTTACTATTATAATTCTTGGCCAATATTACTTATATTTTTATAATTTGGATCCACAAATATATCATCTCTTGAGATTATATGGCCCAAAAAACAAATATTCTGATTCCAAAATTATAACATGGTAAATTTTTCAAAATACTCATCCTCTCTAAGGGTAATTGGTAAAATCCCTTATTAATCATAAATTTCTCACTTTTTAATTGAATATAGAAGAAGATATTCTTTAAAGGCTAGAAAAAACTCATCAGAATAGACTTAAGAGACTAAATTTAGTAAATACATGATGATAGTGGGTGAATTTTTAATATAAAATTTAATCTACTAAATTTCATTATTACATTACCCTATGAGGAATTTTCCATTAGTTATATAATCCTTCATGAAATTAAACTAGTGATATGTATATTGTTTACAAATCAAATAAAATAATTTATATCCGTGTATTTTATCTAATATTAATCAATACGGGGGGTGTGATAATGTTTGTTCTTGATAGTGATCTTGATATGCTCTCGATAATCATTAAAGAGACTAATTGATCTATATGTTTTCTCAAAAAATAAAACATGTCAACTGAGGTGATTTAATAGTTTATATTAATCCCTTATAATGATTCTCAGGGATTAGTGTATTCAATAATTTTTACACAATTGGGGACATTCTATAAGGGGTCTTTAAAATTAGTAAAACACATTGATTATGATCTATTTAAAACCAAATTTCATGATTCAGTTGGAGAAATATAATTATTATTGAAATAAATAAATAAAAACTCATGTACAATAGGTTTATCCTTAATGGTGAGGTTCTACCCAACCATATGAGATTGATATAAATCATCTATAGGAATTAATACTAATAATAAGGAGGAATTATCTGATGGATATTCTTATTTATACTCGGGTTGATAGATAATCATAGATACATTAAGAATATGAAATTTGATTTCCCTTCCTCGGAAATTGATATGACTTATATATAGATAAATCTAATCCAAGCCAATAATCACTTCAAATTCAATAAAATAAAATACCAATACATTTGTAGGGAACTGTTTCCCACAATCTTCAATCAGAAAAGAAATATAGACATGTAATGTGACCACTACACCATTATGAGTTTTTAAAACTAACTGAACATCTATATGGTGAGTTAATTTGGGATAAAATCATAAAATTATTTTGAATGACATAATTTCGTAAATCTAGAATCAAATAGAATATTATCTTCTATAGAATGGATTGTTAGTGTTCCTCTAACAATATAATTTTAATAATCCACATACAAATAGTTATTACATGTGATTTTACTTTTTTTTGTCCAAAAGATGTTTCCTATGTTAATAATCATTCATAATACTTAAACTTAGTAAGTGGTTATCATAAATATATTTTCCATTAAATTGAAGCATAAAAGTGTCGGTGGAGCATTATGTGTATACTTTTCTATATTCACATCATTAGATATATTTCCCACATCACATTTGCAGTCAATTTCCCAATTAAGTTTATCTTATAAACAAAACATATACTAATCTTATTAAGATACATTCCTTCATATATATTTCAACACATTGATCATAAATGAAATATCATATTCATTCTACGATGGATTTTTTATTTTACATTGAATTATATTTTTATATTCCTACAAAATCTCTAATATTTATGAGTAAATTAAATCTAAATTTCAAACATGAGATAATATTTAATGGTTTCGTAATCGATATTAAAATCATATATAACTAACACCCTATTGATAATTAGTTTTTAGCCACTGGGGAATTGATCAACCATAATCTCTTATTGGATGATAATGCTAAATGAATACATTGCAAGTAATTTGAAAATTTTCTCTTATGCACAAATAGATTCATCAACATTTTGATTAATCTCAGGAAACACCATTCCCATAATTGTTCAATGAATACATGGGATGTATTTGTTAAAATTTATGTTCATAAACTCATAAAAATACATATAATGAATTTCATCTCATTGCCTTATATCATCACAAGATTACGCCATTAATCCTTTTCATATTCTAATCTATTGACTTCCAAAATGAAACTCTCATGTTATGAACATTAGATAATTGAAAATTTATTTTTAATGTCACTAATCCATTGTTCAATCAGTAGTTTAACATAATAAACATTGAATGAATTTGGATTCTCCCTAAAAAAGAAATCAATTGAATATTTTTACCCCCATTGATCGATTGTATGTCATGCCTGATTCAGAGATTGAGAAATTTGAGTGTTCATATCAATAATAGTTTTCATTCCATCTCCCATAGTGTTTGTTTTCTAGATAGGGAAATCATTTCATTTCATATATAATTTCACATTAAAACATTTCCTTCAGGTACCATCCACTGAATAAATCCAAAAATAAAATTATTAGTAACATTAGTTATAGTTTAATGACATCATAATATATAGAATTTTCTTTTAAAATATCAATTCAAGACAAATCATGTTTTCCTATGTTATTTATGATCATCACCAAAACACATTGATTGTATCCAATTATCAAAACATATCCTTATGGTTCTTACTAATGTTTTCACATCGTAGTTTCTAAAAGATAACTAATCATGTCTCTAATACAAAATATAATATCCCTTATATTTTTTTCATAGGTATTAACTGTAAAATAATATAATATATATCAAATATCATAATAGAACTACACCATTACTATATAGGTTTAGTTTATTTGTAATATTGGAATCTTAAATATATTATTTATTAAACATCATCATCATCTCTTTATAATTCCCCCAAAAATAATACCTTTTTTGATTCATCTATCCTAATAAATTTCATTATATCTAGTGTTAAAAAATCATAATAAAAGGTGAGTGCATATGCTCAATAAGATTAATCTAGAGATATAACATAATAAATATGGTATTAGGACATGAATATAACTTTTGAAAATTGTTTCCTATGTATCATGGATCATGATATTGGGTTGTGGAATAAATTATATATGTTCATAATATCTATATTACCAAATAATAAATCAATATAATTCATGGTAGACTAACACATGAAATAAATTTTTTTAAATACTCAAAAACATAGATGATCATTTCCATATTAGTCAAGGCTCACTTCCAAAACCACCTTAATAGACCAAGTCCCATAGTAAACCAGTGTCACTGATCAATACATTCCTATATTTTGGAACATAGAATACTTTTTATTAAATACCCAATCTATCTCATAAGATATAAATCATTAATGAATAAATTAGATGAAGATATAGGTCCCATCAATACCATATCGAAAAACATTCATTTATTTGTTGAAAAACATTAATCATCAATCATATTAGAACCCATGAAAAGAAATAGGTTTCATAAATATTTTATCATAGCATAAACCATTGAAAATAATTGGGATTTATAATTATCCATTCATCATATACATAAAAAATCCAAAATAATAATAAGTATACAATTTATCAAAAACATAAACTATAAATAATATGTACCCTATAATAATTGTATAGTAAATTGAAAATAATAATGAGAGATCACTTGAAATATTTTTCTAGGAAAATATCCATTTTGATTTGAAAACATATTTTTTTATCATCGTTCTATGAGTTGGAAAATATATTCATTGAAATCAAACTTTTAATATTATAATAGATTCTTCAATATTGTAATATTCCATGACTGTGGAAAAATAGTTTCATATATTATGAGTTAAAAAACATACATTTCATACTTTATCATGAAAATTCATAAATATCATCATTTATGAAATAAATTCCTTTCAAAATATTAATTAAAAATTATCAAAAGTGTAAAAAAAAAATTTAATAATTATATATGATAAATAAAAATATTTTATGAAATATTTTAATGGTAACATGTCATGGAAGATTAATATTCTCTTGAAGATGCTTTCATATAATGAATCATGAATAATAATGATAATGTAAAAATAACTTATACCATTGTTCGAATTTTCTTTGTATACATATTATTCTCCAAAATAATGGTTTAAATAATGTTATTAATATATCATAGTACCATTTTATTTTTTATGTTATCATATATTTTCTTCTTATATTATTTTATCACCTGTTTGTTACTAATATAACATCATCATCATTATTTTGGTTTTTAATTGTTTCATTTTCCAATTAATGTTTAGTAATATATGTCCTAGTTATTGTTCGTTGGATATAATATTATCATATCCAGAATTATATTAACATAACAAATATAATACTTATTCATTATATACAATTATATAATCATTTATGAATTGTGATCATGGAATGTTAATTGTAGTTTTTTATGGAAATAGTATTTCGTACATAAGCATTAGCGATGATATCATTCCATTAATAATAAATTGGTATGCAAGTGGATGGAATATGAATTTTTTTACTGGAATATATAAAAAAAATATTTCTCAAATAAAATTTTTTCCCATCATTATACGCATCTTAATAATGTGTGGATGAAAATATATTACACCACGACGTGGACATGATAAGTCTTTTGTACACATGTGTAGTGTATTGTTCTCATTGGATGGGTAAAAGGTGGAATATGGTTGGTCCATAATCATAATAAAATATCAGAATATAAATTTTAACACAGTTATACAATTATATTCTAGAAAATATAAGAAGAATAAGTAAAAGAACAAATAGACCTGAAATAGTCGGTAAATACGATTACATCTACATCGATGAACTTGATTTATATATCATCGTAGGTACCCTATAGAAGGTATTTTGATAACCCTAACCGTTATATATTGCGTAAATTTAATATTATAAAATAAATTTTTAGGTTATAGTTGATCTTTAAGGATATATGTTACATGAATAAGAGAGGAAGGATGATTCATTTTATAAATGAAATGAGAGGTACATATGGAATTTCAAAAATATTAATATATAATAAAATCTATATCAATTAAAATAAGAGAAAATAATTTTTTTAAAATTATTATGATTCAATTTGGTCATTTCATCACCCAATATATTCTATATGTGTTTTGGTACTATTTTAAATGTTATCATTTTGATTAACCCTATGTTAACCGCTTATAACATTAACTATGTTAATGACATTTCAATATCAGAAGGTTGTAATTTTTACATATGTGTTTTCATTTAGACTATAATGAATAAATTATAATATTTTACACAATAATATAAATATTTTATATTTTTAAATATGTTTTACAATTTTTATATAATTTAATAAAATATTATTCTGATGAAATGTTATTATTGTCAATTTTAACACCATTAATTAAATATACTTTACAAAATATCAAGATAAATAGTGATAAAAATATATATATTATTATGTATTTAATATTTCATGGTCATCATTAAAATTGATTGTTCATATTAATTATATGATGTAATAATTATTTTCATACTTTTCGAAACATTTACTTGATATTTCCATTATAAATTTATTATTTCATCAAAATTGTGTAATTATTTTATATATATACTGAAAACTAAAAATAAATCACTATGATAAAGATTATTATTTTATTATTTATAATAATTTTTATAGATTAATTTATCTTTTTTTGTCCCTATATTTAAAATTATATATTACATAAAACATGAATGTGACATATTTAAATTCTTATTAAATACAATATTTTAAATAATAGAGTCTTGTCTACAAGGCCCAAAAATGTAAAAAATATATTTATATTAGGGATATATGTATATAATATTGAAAATATACATTTATATTCCTTCAATGAGTATCTTTTTTCCCATGTGGAAACATAAAGAATATTTATGACAATAAATGTGATACTTTGTGACTTCTTATCATTTAAATATTATATAAGTATTATCATGAAAATGTGTCTATTAAACAACACAATTTAAACTTGTATTTACTAATTGGGAAACTACCTTCTTTTATTAATGTTTTTTCATGTACTAGGGTAAATTTATATTTCTTATCAGTTTATATTTGATCAAAATTATCCAATTTACCATTTACAATGGTATAAAAATATACAATGGTAACTATTCATATTTGATAATTATTAAAGGGTAATATTCACTGTATTTGTCACTTATGAATGAATTTATGGAATCCTTTTTTAAAAGTCTATTATATATATATTTTATTACTTAATTAAAATTTAAACCGTTAAAAAAACATGATATAACTTTTTCAAAAAAATGTTTTTTTAAATCAATCAATGTTTTTATGATAAAATAAATAATATAATCCCTTTAAAAAAGAATAATTATATTATTTTTAATTAAAATTACTCATTCAATATTAAATCTAATCAAAAATATATTTTGAAATTGTAAATAAATAAGAAGAAAATATTATTTTCAAAAACCATCATTATTTTCAAAATTCCCTAAAAAATAATTGTTTTCAAAAAAGAAAAAAAAATAAAACATTGATAATTCTGACCTTATGAATTGGAAATTGAAATTAATTTGTCGTAAAAAAACTTGATCTTATAAAAATTATCATTTGATCATAAAAATAAGAAAAAATCATTTTTGAAGAGAGTAAATTTATAAGGAATAAAGTGATTTCCATGAAAATATATGATTATTTTATAAGAACATAACAATAAATTCAAATAGAGTAGGATTTTTTTATTTATGTTGTAAATTGATCATTCAAACATATTCTCTCCAATTTTATCTCTTGGTTAAAATGTTCATTATATTTTTATAGTTTCTCACCATTCGGTTAAACTCAATGTTGCATGAAATAAAACCTATGATGTTATTTAATGATAAAAATTTCCTAAAAATATAATTCGTTAACAAAAGGATGGATGAAAACACTACCAACAGATATTTGGTTTGCAAATATTCCGAAAAACGTTGATAATCGACACTTTCCAACCCTTTGCTTCAGGGAGATCTGACTCATTGTGAAACATTAACGACCTTTCATGGTAGAACTCTTGGAGGTCCCTATGCCTATGTGTGTCATCATCATGTCCTCATGGGGTGATATTCTAATAAAAATGTAGGGGTACTTCTAACTATCTACTTGGTGGTCAGATATTGTTGGTTGAATCCTTCACTATGGACTCACCACTCGTCATATAATATTTATAACCCAAAATTGGTCTGAAGAGTAGATATCATTTTCAAGGAATACTTAAAAGTTACAATAGTCATACCATAGTAATATGAGAATATATGTAAACAGTGGGGAGATATCGCAAGAATTACAGTCAAAGACTCAATATTATATGATTCATGTACCTTTTTTTCTTATTAACCTATGTATCTGTATACTGAGTGTAAATGAAGGATGTCAAGGTCCTAGTGAAAAGATACATCAACTACCTGATAAAAACTAGTTTCCCTAGTCTCAAAGCTGAACTAAAAACATTATGAAACTTTTTTCTTAAATACCATGAAAATTTTCATAACGGGGCGATTCCAAAAACCTTCCTAAGGATTGAAACGCCTTCAATATCATTCATTAATGAAATGACCCAATGTGTCTCAAGAAAAAAATACCCTAAGACTTCTTATATCAGCTAGGGGATGTAGAAATGTGCTGAAAGAGATATCAAACATGGGATACCATTACCTAACATACCATTATTCACCCACATGAAGATATCAATACACAATTATAGTGGAATAATAAATAAAATATTAAATATATAGAATACATCCATTAAAATGAAAACCTTATTGGAGCATAATATAATGGTAATGAAAACTCAATGTAAAAGGAAACAATACACACCCTGCCATCAAGGTGTCCTAAAATGAAAAAAATATAATGTAAATGTTCTTTGAGAGTAAAAATCCTAATATCCATGCTCGGACAACCATATATTGTCTAAGGCACCATGTATCCCAAAGATCATATGATGTCATCGTTGACATGTCCATCATCTACATAAGACATGACATGTACAGGACATGCCCATGTCGAGCTGAGTTGGTACATACTGTATAGGACACCACTGAATGATTAAGTGGTGCAGTAAGTTACACAATAGTAATAATTCGATATTACAGAACTCATCCCAATTAAATAGAGTAATAAAAAAAATTTAACAAGGACATACATAGACACACACACACATTATTGAACTAAATAGTATCATATAAGTGTGTTAGGGTATATACACCTCACATCCCAATGCAATTAAAGAGCAGAATTAGTTCTAGATGATTATCAATGAATCCAACTATCTCACACATAGTCCATTAAAAAAGTCTTATCCAAAACACACCTCGTCATTGTGCCATACAGTCGAGGAAAACAATATCAAAGTAGAGGACCAACCCCAGGTACATTAGGATGGTTCCACTCAATATATTGCAGTGGACTAATGCCTTAGTACAAGAAGAGGCTTCCACTGAATAGATGTTAAGGGACCCATGCAAAGCCTAACTAGAGGGTACCACTCTAATGACTGAGGATTCATTCCCAGTATCTATAAGAGGGTGACCCTAAAGTTATTGGAAGAAGACCCATTCCCATCCAAGATGTAGGGTTAAACTCTAATTATCGTTATAGGACTCATGCTTAACATAGTAAGAGTGTTGTATTATAATTTCCAAGGAACCATACCCTGATACCGCAGAAGGGTTTCACATAGATAATAGATCGAGTACCCAAAACCTACCCCGCAGAAGGGTGACACTCTCATAGTCATTGATCAATACACTCACACCCCCATATAGTTCTATTTGTTGGTAAGGTAGGGGAACCATGACATAACCCAACATGAGTCTGACAATCTATAGACATGTAGATGACTAATGCCTAGCCCAGTAAGAGGGTTACCGAATAATGTGTCTGGTGTTCCTTCTTGATAACTACAATCATCAAAAATAACCTTTAAAATCATCCCACCTGATTATATCCCTTTTAGTAAACACATTTCATTCCCATGTAGGGATACACAGTGTGTAAAGGTTCTATATGTCATATCTAATCCACACGGATTCCTACTCATGCTCTATAGTCATTTTAGTGTATCATACTAATGTTAATGTACATTGGAACAAAATGTGTACATAGTCATTAAGATTCATATATACTATCTATAAAAACACTAAGCAACAAATACACATGTCACACATCATTTGGGGGTCCCAAATGTCTTTTCATACTTTTAATTTTGTAGAAACCTATCAGATGTATCCATGTCCCTACACAATTTGTGTTGATCAATCTATATATCATTAATTCATGTTTTTATAGAATTTTAGATTTATTCTGAAGATCCCATATTTGATGTTGTTTCATCATATAATGACTCCAAAATGCATGAAAATTCTTTCTTCGTCAATGGCTTGTGATTCTGGCCATAAAATGGCTGGAAATAGGACCTTTATTCTCTTTGCACGAAGTCACAAACCTTGTACACCTCACACTATAACAAACCTGTCACCTACATTGCTGAATTAGATCCCAGATCAAGAAATTGACCACCCACAACATGAAAATCACTTGATCCAATCTTTGAATCATCGTTACATTCATCACACTTGAATTTTTCGCATATCTAGGGGTATGATTCAGTTCAACCACACTCGTAAATGTCGAATCATGAATCTTTGGTGAAAGGATGGATAACAAAAATAATGAAAGGAAAAATTAAGAGGAAATAGAGGATCAATAATCATTAGTAATACATAATTTTCCATCAAACAAAAGTATGTATATTTGTGGTGGGAAGAAAAATTAATCAATTAAACCGGTACACATGCACATGAAAAATCATTAAATTAACGCAGATCAAAGGAAAGGATGATCTTGATCAATAAATATAAAAAATAGAATAATCCATAAATTAATGCTTATTATATTGATATTCTATCAATTTTCTTTTCATAATGTTATTTCCAATTAATGAATGGTGTAGTTGTATTTGATGTTATTTGATCGACTTCG
Source organism: Viscum album (assembly GCA_963277665.1). Taxonomy (NCBI): domain Eukaryota; kingdom Viridiplantae; phylum Streptophyta; class Magnoliopsida; order Santalales; family Viscaceae; genus Viscum; species Viscum album. The sequence continues at coordinate 1,117,251,930 of OY728133.1, forward strand.
ATTGGGGGTCTCATCATCAATGGATATCAATTCGGAAATATAATGATTAGGAACACCAATTGATTCTCCCATGGTTTGTGAGGTTAAACCTGGGAAAATATTCCGAATAGAGTATAAATAGAAAAAAATAATTAGTTTAATTATAATTAATTAAATAAAATACATTTCTTATGTAACCAATTACACACATTTGTGGTCACTATTATCAAAACGCACATTGGAGACCTATCTTAAGTCGTGCCTAGGGTAAACATTGTGTCCCAAACAAAATTGTTTTCTCAGATTTCTTATTCGAGAAAAATTTTATTATTTATATAATATTGATTATGAAACAATATGCACAAAATATATACTATGTTTTAAATTTTTAATAACTTTATTTTGGGCACACCAAGCCTTAGAATCACATGAAATTTCTGTACATGGCTCTAAATATATATACAATATTCCAAGTCATATGTGTCAAAATAGTGTCTCTAGAAGGATTTAATTATTTATAAATAAGTCACTAGCCCATAATAAGATTTTCTACCACTTTGAATAGAATATAATTATATCAATGGAATTGATTCTCTGATTGGATGAAAGATTTGTTGGTTTTCACATAAAATAGGTGAAATTATCATAAATTTATAGTTATAATATTTTAAAATCCTTTCTTGTTTGTTATTTAAACATTATTTTTCTAATAATATATTATCCTCTAATACATCCATATGTAAATTTTTATCTCCATTAGAAATTTTGTTGTCGAATTTAATGTGAATATGATATCATTAGAGATTGTTAAACATCCTTTAAATTTTTTTAAAGAAACAATGGAAGAAAAAGAATTCATGAGAAGTATAATTATAATTATATTGTGATCGAAAATTTTTATTTGAATTTTTTGAAATCAGAAAACATTTCATTTATCCTTTTTGACATAAAACATCTTGAATTGAGAAATCAAATCCATCCATCAATATTCAAAATAGAATGTTCAATTTTAAAGAATTAATAATTCGTGGGGTTATTAATATTATTTATCGCCATTGAATATTTTTTAAAGACCTCTAGAAATAAACACAATGATTGTTTTTAGGTAACATGGAAACATGAAAAATATAATTTCTAAATAATAGTACGAGTTATCTATAAAATACATCATGATAACTGAATGATTTAATATCTGTCACAGTTTTTGGGTAATATAGTGAATTCATTACCCCAATATTTAAATTTTAGTTCTGAATATCACGTTGATAAACAACATCCCAATGTAAAATTCATTTATTCACTAAGAAATGACTTTTTCATAATTATTAACACTGTTTTAATGAATTCATGTTCTATAAACTATATTCATACTCATTATGTATTTTTGAGAATATTGTATTTAGACCATAAATTTATCCATAAATACATCGATTCAATTAACTATTAATTAAAAATAAATTATTCATTATAAATATATAAAAACAATATTGTGCATTAAAAAAACGGAAAGGAATTATTCTATTATTAAATGTTCTAATAGTTAATGTGAAAATTGTTATCTCTTTATTTATATGTTCTTTATGGATTTTAAAAAATCAACGATACAATCAAGTAAAAACTATTGTGTTAATATATTCATTATTTCACATGATAATGAAAATAATTTTGAAAATAATCCTCCATTTTGATGAAGTTTATTATTTTGTTTTCAATAAAAAAACAACCATTATTTTTAATAAGTATAAGTGGGAAAATATATTTAAATGCATCATTTGTGATTGTAAAGAAATTTATATTTGTGTAGAAATCAATGTGGTACATCCATCATTATTATATATGAGGCATATAATTTCATTTTAAAACATATTAGTGGCTTATATCCTCAAAAAATATAAGAGTGTTGGGTTAAATATTTTTCCAAATTATTATACTTGTTAACCAATATATTTCAAAAGAAATTATACTAATGCATTAACCTTTTCTTTTTTTATTGAAAAATGTAATTTATTTATTTAATTTTATTTTTGATAACTTAATAAATTCTACAGTCTTTTCTTTAATGTAACGTTTCAAATAATTATATTGAATGGTTGAGTGTCCCAAAAAATGAATAATTGAGATATTTATGTAATGGTTTTATCGTTATCTTACAGGGAAACATTAATTGGTTATTAATTATTTATCTGACATGGAATAATTAATTTGAGCACAAAATTCTCTCAGAAATGATTTTAATTTTTTTAATATTTTGGATTACATGCTTTTAGCATTCATATTATTACTGTTATTTTCACAATAATTTCCTTGTTTTAATTGAATAATAATTTATAAATTTTCAGAACCAATTCTTTCTATTTTAAATAATTAAATGGATCATTTACATTATAAGTTATTTGATTCCCCGGAGAATAACATGCATTATTATTATGATTCTTGATATCTAATGTTATATTAAAAATATTTCCAATGTTAAAAATGATATAATATCGACATGAAAATTAATTTTAATGTTATATAATCACATATACTTACTAACATTTATGAATTTAACAATAACATAAAATATAATTAAATTCAACCTTTCATATATTCCAAATTGCATTCTCAAATATGGAATATATATTTCATAAATAAAATATTTTGAAACAATATTCTCCATTTTCAAAATTTATTCACAAATATTATTAATTTAATTCTTATGTAGGATTATTTTGTAAGAATCAATTCATCTCTACTAATATTTTTTCTATTCCATTAAAATAAGAGAAAATCGTATAAGGAAAAAAATCAATCTTGTTAAATTGAGAAGTCTAACAAATATCTATTATATATTTTAGTGATTGTATTTTATAGAATATATCTACATGTCTTATAAATTATTAATAATATAATATTTTATAGTAGTTTTTCATGTCAATAAATTTTTTGACTATGGTCTTCCAAAATTCAGAGATGGATTTTTTCTAAACTAGATATATTCCTTATTTATGACTTAAAAATCAACTGTAAAAATATTTATTTACTGGAAACATCATACTAAATAATATAATACATTTTTTGGTAAATTGATTTGAAATATTAATAACAATTCCATTATGTTTTGATAAATATTTACAATAAAGATGAAAAATATAATTAGACATATCGATAATATAATATCTATTGTAACTAATTACATCCTAGAACTTAATTTCCAACATGGTGCATAGAATGGTGATAGTTTATGGATATTTAAATTTCACATGAAAATCATTCTGGACCATGGAAGATAAATTCCTTTATAAATTATATTTGTATCCTCTATTGAATTTTATATTGTAAGAACACATTTCATTTAAAAAATTCATACATAATTATTTCATTGACAATATCTTACAAGGGGATGTAGAATATTTTATTTAAAATCATTTATTAAATACATTTTATTAATTATTTTATATCATTGGATACTCCTTGGAAACGCTAGTTGTTGTTGAAATATTTCTATATAATTTTGAATATATTTTCATTCCATAAATTTCCATTATTTTTTGTCTATTTCATAGAGAATATTATTTTACAATTGTTTTTATTTGTAATAATATTTATAATTATAAAACGTTGTTCTGTATATTATTTCCCTACATAAGTAAATAAACATATAAAATAAAATTCAGGAGTTTTTTTAAAATATTTGTGATAAAAATGGGGCTATTTATATTCATTTTGATGGATTTATCTCAATTCTACAACTTTATTATATTGTACTAAAATATTCCCTCAGTTTGTCTATAGGGTTCACATGGGACTCTAAAGGTAATCTTTCACTAACCAGATTTCTCATTTATACTAAATTATCCTCCAATTTAACAACTATACTCAAAAATAAAGTTATCATGATCTATTGTTTCATTTAATTTTATTTTTTCTCTCTCAAATATTCTTGTTATTCTTTTAAATCAATATTTTCTTTAATTATAGAATCATCAATCAATATTTTAAATATTTGGATAGGTTTAATTGTAAATGAATTTATTCTAGGAGGAGAATTTGATTTCCCATTAATGTATCATGTTTTTTATATACTTGACTCACCATGAATATAGTATTTTTATTTTTAATATGGTGAAATTATGCACTGAGAATTGTTATTATAGTCCTTTTTGGATGAATTGTTTTGATGAAAATTTCTTACTTTGTTGTATAAAAATATTTTTACATGAAATAAAATAATATAAATTTCATAATCCTATTTTATTTTAGGAAAATAGCCCCTAAAATGGACATTAAGAGAATTAATTCAACTTTTTAATGATGAATGAAAAATAGATTCAAATTTTTGATGGCGTTTTTAGTGTTTCAAAATATCACTAATCAAACCATAGTGGTAATACCACTAGGTCAGTTTATAATCATGTTATTTTTATATATGTAAGGGAATTATTTAAAAAAATATGATATGTTCCATGCCTTTAATACAAAACTATTTAAAAATCTAGTACATGATTGAAATATAATTACTTTTAGTTGCTACTATTTTTGGTTCTTGGTTTATTCCTATAAAAAATGATTATTGTACCCATAAAGAATAATACATCATAAAAATAATGACTCAACATTTTCTCTTTAATTTTTAGATGGGGAATGTGTAATAAACTATTTTAAATACTAACTAATAATTTTTAGATGGGGAATGTGTTCCATTATCATTCATAAAAAAATTAGGATATTAAAATCATGTTCAAAGTAATTTGGTTGTGAGATCGTAGTTAGAAACAATAAAATATGAAGCATCTATAACCATGTGATGATAATTATGTGTTATTTTTGTATCTATTAGTATTCAAATAGGGTTAATATTTATTGGTACATAATTAAAATACTATATTCGTCATTAGAGACCTCCCATAGAATTTTTATATTTGAGAGATAATTATTTTTTCATGAATCTTCTTTCAAAATGTATTCAAATAAAATAATTTAATAAAAAACTGCATGATGTTTTCATCTAAGGATGTTACAAATTAGGTTTCAAAAGGTCACTTTGGGATTTATATAAAGAAAATAAAATTTGGGATCTATTTTAGTAATTAAAGGAAAAGTAAAATTTTTAAAATTTATATAAAGAATGATTTGTAAATATGAAATTTATTTAGGAAGGACGTGTCGAGGAGGATAAAAAATCAAAAAAAATGAAGAATGTTTTAATCCTTTGGAATATCCCTTATTCCAAATATATGATAATTATTTCATTATATTTTTATATTAGCACCAAAAAATAAAGTGGGATAATAACTAAATATTCACAAAAACAACAAAGAAAATACTTTTATATGAGTTGATCATATAATAAAAGCGATTATAATGATTGAATAAATCAATAAAATTGAATAATACTAAACTCAAATTTCTCAAATGTCAAATCATGTCTATGTTGCATAAATAATTATAAAAAATATATTAAAGTGAGTATGTTATCTCAAATTATGGTGTAACACCCTATTGTTTTATGAGATGGATTATTTTTAACTTCTTTGATGTATTGTGTTGTAAGCTACACCAAAATTTGCCTTCTCTATAAAAACATTATATTAGATTGCATTATACACAACACTATAGTTGTCTTGTGTCACACAAAATTTCAATTTCTTTTAATATAATTAATTTCACACAACAATTATTATAGTTTTTGATGAAAGTTAAAATGAAATGTGTTTGGATTAGGTTATACCACAACACTAAAAAGTTTTTTACTACAAACAACACTATCATAGCTTGCGTTCCCTGAAAGAGCGACCTTCCATGATAGATTTTTTTGTACTCAATAAAAAGTTTCTCTAAAAAAACGTTATATTTCAAAAATATTATTATATAATGGGTTATAAACTATCCTTATTAATATTATTAACCATATTTTTATTTTATATAAATTTAACAATAATCTTATTTATTTTATAGACCTTAAATAAGAAAAAATTTAACTTTTTGGATAAATAAAATATTTTTACAAAAATCAAATCTTATCACCTATTAATGGTCAACCCGTTTTAAATGTAGTTTTAGTCAAATTTATTCGAAAAATTTAAAAAATAAAATAATTCTCTTTAATAGGGAAGTACATCTTTTTTCGTATTTTTCTGATAATATTCCAATTTTATTTAATAGTAAAATATAATGCATATTAATTGAAAATTTCATTTTCATCTAATTTATTAATCAAGGTATATTGTATTTTTAAATGGATTGAAAGATTTATTATGTTATGTTATTATCAATTAATCCAATTTTGGTCATTGTAAGCAATTTCCCATTTAAATTGGACATAAACACATGGGAGTCTTTTGATATGTGTTTACTTCTTAAAAACTTGCATTTTGGTTTTAACAGTGGAGATTATTTTTAAATAACTTTCTTCATATTATATATTTTTGTTTAAGAAAAATGGATTAAATTTTTGGAATATTTTAATCCAAATTAAGTTAATGGAATTATTTAATATTTTTTGGTGGATATTATGAATAATAACTACATTAATTTTTATTTATCATGGTTTGTGGAAAATCGTGTAAATTAATGTAAAAAATAATACTAAAAGGGGTATAAAACAATCCTAAAACCTACCAAAAATCATTTTGGATTAATAAAATCATACCCATCTCATATTAGGTTGTAATAGTAGTTATTTAAGGGACACTTGACATTGAAAATGACCGAGATATTAATAAAACCAATCAAATTGAAAAAATGTCAAACACACATTTCATATTAGTATAATAATTTTAAAATAAGTATAACCTACTAAAAACATCAAATATAAATATTAAATTGAAAGATAAAATAATTACCTAAATCATGGTAATTATTTAGGAAATCAGTAATTACCGTATTTTCATATACTTTGATGATGTAAAAATTAAATAATTGATGAGAAATCCTTAAAATAATGTTTACTAAAATACAAATAACCATAAAAGAACTAAACATATGATCAAATCCTATTGGTCATGATTATATCAACCATAATCATCCAAGGGTCGATAATGTGACCATTTGGATATTTATATAAAATATTATTACAATTACATTATTTTATTTTAAGTGATGTTATAGTCATCACATTCAATCTTTAATAAATATAAAATTATTAATGTTTCTTTTCCTAGAAGATTAAATACACTACATATATTATTATGAAAGATAGAAAATTTATGGTCATCATAGTATAGTATTTCAAATATTTATTCTAAAAATATGTATATAAAATAATTTCAAAAAATTGATGTAGTGATTATTTTAATAATAAAAATATTTAATGAATGATATTAAAAATAATTATCTAAATATTATTTGGGATAATTAATTTTTTTTATTAATTTTATAGATGAACTTCATTAATTAAGGATATTATAATATATTTTTAGGGGGTTAATACTTTATCCTTATATTTCCAAAAAAATAGGAAATGAATAGTGTCAAAATTGAAACAATTAATATTTTGTTAAAATAATTATTTATAAAATTATAAAAAATTAATAAAAATATTTAAAAATATTTAATATTTTATATGTGGACAAAAATAATCTTAATAATTCATTAATAGTATAATTTATTTCAAATAAGTAAATATATCACCTTTTTAAATTGAATCTTTTGTTATCTTAATTAAAATTAATTAGAATAACTAATTGTCAATTACCATTTAATGTTTAAATTAATAGAAAAACTACTATAAATATTATTGGTTAATGAGATATCAATATTAAAATATATTATCTTCTAATATATGTCATTTTTAAGGTATTTTGAATGATTTTAAAATTATTATAAATTAATATTTTTTAGGTTTCATAAAGTTCTCATCACATGAATTATAAAAGGAAACTTCCTACCACAACTATTAACTTCATTTTTAACATTCATGCTTGACCATATAGTACCAATTTCCCTTATCAACTTATCTAGAAAAAATATACTGGTCCTTGTATTTTTCCATGACTATCTATAGTGTTCGTCAAGGTGATTTAGGGGAGCATGTCGAAAAAGTGGTAATAACATTTTCTGATTCATTATTACTTCTTTCTTCTAATACATCCATGTCACCAGTTGTTTATAAATTAATTAATTATTCTCGTAGTGAAAATATAATGGGTGGTTATTACGATTATGAAACAACCATTTCCCACCTTCTACCCATCCAATGAAAATGGAAATCACCATGAGTTTGTATATTCAGATTACTATTTACACGACAAGGTGTAATATATTTTTCACGACCACCATACAAGAATTGATATAAATATGGAAAAAAATTATTATATAATTATGTTGTTCATGAGATAGTATAAACTACTAAATAAAATACTTTTCAACAATTATGGAAACAATATCAACGCTCGTGTGTATATAAAACTTATTGTCTCCATGGCGAGAAGAGATTAATTTTATATAATTTTAATTAATGAATTATTATAAAAATGAATTGAATTAATAAGTATTATATATTATAATAATATCATGTTTTAAATGATATAAATATATCCTTTAAATAGGAATAATATGTTATCTGACTAATCATGCATAAGTGGATAATGTAGTAAATACCCAAATAACGAATAATAATGAAATGTTACTAATAGACAGATGAAAATATAATCATAAATGTTATCATAATATGATTATAATTCTATATTAAATGAGAAACACTTTTTAAATCATTATGTATGATGCTTGGATACAAAAGAATCTTAACATACCAATGGTAGGAAATAATATTGAAATCTCATTTTTATCGAAGATGGTTCATGCGTAATTTTTTCCTGGGGATATATTTATCATTCATGTCCACGTTTACTAAAAATGATTTTATAAAATATTCAATATTATTATATGAAATTGTAAATTCAGTTTTACCAATTTTTTTCATTTTCTAGATTGTAGAGAAGGAATATTTCTTCTGTTTACCATATAAGGTTATCATTGACTTTTTTGGAAAATTTTTGAGAAGAATGAATTTTTAAATTATACGACATGAACTAATTTTTACATATTTATAACACCTTCTTTCAATGAAGCTTTCTCTACACATTTTCAATTTTATTTTCAACTAAATTTTATTCTTATAATATTTCATGACAAATTGATAAATGAAAATACTTTTGAACAAGAAAGGATATTTTCCTCTATAATGATGTTCATGTGTTTTATCAAAATTATTTTCTATTTACGAAGAAGCTCTTTAAATAGGGTTATATTTATATAAATAGTCTTACTTTGATTTTATTGTGTTTATTAAGGAATTATTTTTATGAAATCCATTTCATTAATATTTATAATAAAGGAATGATGTTTAAGAAATATATTTTATTTCATGGGCTATGCTATGATGAATGATTTATGTCTTTGTGAACCATGTAAAAATGATAACATTAAGTGATGGGTGGGACCTATATATCTCTTCAATTAAGTAGCTAATGATTTAAATATCTTGATATATACCTGACTAGAAACCCAAGTAAAATAGGTTAATTAATACAGATCTAGAACATCAAATAATCCTAGTTTGATAATAAACATTTTCCACTATGATGGTCTTGGAAGAAATGAATTAGATACTATAGAGAACATATTATGTGATTTTTTGTTTTCTATAAATACAAGTTTCATTCTAATTCAATTTAATCATGGTTATTGTTTTTTATGTTATATTCCTTATGAGATACAATGAAATATTTAATGAAACATGATTTTGATGTTTAAAAATTATATTTATGTTTTTATGTTCAAATATTTATGGTTTATTTTATGTTCACCATGTTTACCATTACTGATCATTTTATATAACCCTTTTTATATTTTATGTTCCCTTTTGTATTAATAATATTTATAGGTAGGAAAAAGGCGTATTATATTTATCAGAGATGATGATGATCTTTAGGAACGATATAAGATTATGTTTTATGTTTCCAAAGACAATAATCTAATATGGTGTTTGGGTGATTGATTGTGTCATGTTTTATATATACTTCAAAAGTAATGTAATGTCCATGTGCATCAATATTGGGTCATTATAGAGGGTATTGGTGTTAAGTATTATTCACCATTTGGAATCTAGGAAAATTCCTTATTTATATCCTTATAGATATTTATATTGATATTTTTAGGGATGTTATAAGGATAAGTCATGTGTAGGTGAAAATCATATGGTTTTTTAAATTATGACTAACCTAGGGATAAATTGAACATATCATAGATTGAAATATTCTAACTAAATTACCATACTTATATTTTTCTAATATCTGATATGAATTGCTCACACTTTTCTTTTTAGTCTTAGTCAATATCCATAACTATATATAACATGGTTATCAATTGATTGTTTCAGATGTGAAAAGTATGGGTATTATGATGTTCTATTTCTTATTTTAAAACATCATAGATATTATGATGATGATGGTTCCAGTCCTGAACATAATTTTGAGGATAAATATATTATTAATGACAAGTGAAAGGTATGTTATGTTCTTCTAATATTGATTACATTAATCATAAGAATCTTGAGGTTGATAAACCATAAGACATGACTCGTATTTTATGGAATATAATGATAACATATCATGAGTACTGGTTTTATAATAATGTAAAATGATTGAGGTGTATATGTTTTAGAAATCAATGATTATGTTATATGAATAATGAAATATATAATTGTTTTGAGTATAACTTTTTTATTAATGATTTGTAAGGATATGTTGAATATTTCTATATAGAAAAAAAATTGCTTTAAGGGTAAGGTGATATACATGGATAACACAATATTAAATGAATGATAACCCTTAATATTTCCCTTATTTTAAGAAAAGTTTGTTTGGATAATGACTTGATGTATTTGAATATGTTTTTTGGTTGTTGCTTATTTCTTGGGAACTAATTATGGATTTATCGACAATAGAGTTATGCTTTTAAGGATGATGTATAAAACATTTTGGGACTTAAGGAATAATCCTATAGGTTTTGGATCAATGAATAATTCATATTTTAAAAAAGGATTTATGGTAAATAGAATACATGATTTAGGTTCTCTCATTTTTTGAATGTGATAACTAAAAATAGCCTTATGAGATATCTGAGATAAATGAATAGATGATTTAGTTTTCCACTTTCTAGAGTTATTTATTTTCATTTTTTTGAAGGAATTAAATGTAGTCCATTATGGATAGTATAAGATAAATTTGGATTGCAGATTTTTAGATTAATGTATTATCAAACTATATGTGGACATATGAATATTTTTTTACCGGTGCTAACCTATCTGTAGATATAGATTAAATGAATTATCATTATATATAATGATCTACTAAGACATCATGAATGAAAAATTAAAAATCATTTCTTTAAATAGGAGATGAAGTGGAAATTGTGTATGGCATGAGCAATAGATAAACCCTACTAAAATCATTTTAGTATTTATGCTCATGAAAAATTATTCTTCTTTTTTGAAAGGTTGTTGAAAAATAAAAATCTTATCATAGAAACTTTTTATCTAATGAATCAGATAGTCCCTAAAATCAATGTAGATTTTTGGTTTTGGGATTATTCATATTCTCTAAACCTTTTTCTCTATCACTATCTATCCATACATGATGGTTATATATTTTTTCCATATCAATGTTATAACTTTCCATATATATTATCCTATCTAGAAAGCTGGTGATGTGTAATTTTTGGTAACCATATTGTTTCCATCATTCATTTTTAAAATGATTTTTTAGTATTCCTTTTTACAATGTAGGATTCTATGGATGAAACATTCAAGTACTAAACTGTTCATAACCCAAAATAATTTCAAGGGAAAAATATTTTTAAACAGGGTAAAATATTACAACATAATATATAATAAGATAGTTTATTTTTAACTTATTTGATATCTTGTCTTTTACTCTACTCAAATATTTACATGTTCTGTTTATAAAATGATATAATCCTACAGTATATACAACACTATTTGTGGCTTGTGTTACACACAATTTCAAATTCATTTGATAGAATTCATGTCACATAACATTGAATATTGATTTTGTTCAATGTATAAAGGAATTAATTTTTGATTAGGTTATATGAAACAATTAATAAGGATTTTACTAAATTAAACACTTACTTGGATTGTGTTACATGCGATATAAACCTTCCTCGATTGCTTTTATTGTACGCAATACTGATTTTCACTATACAATGATATATTATTAAAATATATTCATTTAATTGGATATAAAATTTTTTTATGAATATTGTTAATCTAATTTTGAATTTTATATAACATCAACAATCATTTTATGTATTTTATAGACCTGATATATGAACAAAAACAATTTTTTAGATTAAAGAAGTATTTTGAAAAAAATTCAAATTTCCCACCTTTTTATGGCGCACAACTTTTAAATGTAGTATTTGAAAATTTTATAAGTTAAATTTTATGAAATAAACTTCTTATGTTGAAGAGGATCATAAAAATTTACTTTTTAAATTATTTGTATTTTTCAAAATAAAATTAATATTTTTATGAATATTGAAAAATACTTAATTTCAATTTCAAACAGCCTTTTCATTTAATTTAATTATCTTATTAGATTATATTGTTAATTGGTTTTAAAGTGTAATTGTATTAATTTTTTTCCATTTATTCCAATTTTACCAATTATATGTTATGAATTATGAACCACAATTTCTATATTTATAATTGCTGTGTCCAAATTATGTTAATATGATACTTTTATAAATTTTTGGATATTATGAATAGTAACAATGATAGTTTTTATTTAACATGCTTAAAGGTAAATAATATAAATTAGTGTAAAAAATATGATATAGAGATTAAAATGATCTTAAAACCTAATAAAATAATTTTTAAAGATTTAAATTCTACATTATGATTCTTAGGTTCTAAACATAGAAATTTTAGGGCACTAGGCAATGAAAATAAAATTGATATTAATATAACCAATGAATGTGACAAAATGTCAAACTCAAATTTCATATAATTTTAATACATTTTATATATGGATAAAAAAGTGATATATACAAAAAGAAATTTTCCATGGAAGATTCAAGTAAATACCTACATCATGGTAATATATATTTTTCATTTTTAAAAATTAATTACTACATTAAGGTCTTATACTTTCTTTATGGTAAAATTATTTAAATAATTATAAATTAACAAAACATTTTTTTATTAAAATAATATTGATCATAAAACCTTTTAAACACATTATTAAATCATATTTGTTGAGTTTATCTCAACCATAAGAATCCAAGTGCCGATAAATTGACCATTAGAATATTTATAGACGATATTATGACAATCTTTTTTTATTTAAAGTGGTGTTAAAGTTGTCACATTCATACTTTAATAAGTATATAATTTTTTATGTTGGATTTTACAAATGATATATTTGACAGAATATATTATTAAAGATATATAGAAAATTTTAGTTTATAATAAAATTTTATTTCATATTTTCATTCTACAAACTAGTATATTAAATATTTACACAACATTGATGTATGTATTAATTTAATAATGAAGATATTAAATAAATGATATTTACAATATTAAAATATATATAATTTCATATAATTAATTTGTAAAATACATTTTATAGATTACCATGACCCATTTGGGATAGAATAAAATATTTTTATAGGATAATAACGTATCATGATATTTTTAAATATCTATAAAATGAATAGTATAAAAATTTTCACAATTAATATTTTACTAAAATAATGTTTTATAAAATTATATAAAATTTATAAAACAAAATTAAATATATAAAATAAATCTGAAATGGTCTCCAATGTTAATAATTATTTATTTATCATATAATTTTAAACAAATAAATAAATATTTATCCCTTTTAATATTGAAACATTTGTAATCTAAATTAATATTAAATGGATTAACTAATTGTCAATTAAAATGATAATGTTTAAATTCGCATAAAATATAGTTTAAATATTATTTTCTATTGAATTTTAATCATATAATATCATATATTCAAATATATATCATTTTATAGGTATTTTGATTAAATTATAATTAATAAAAATTATTATTTTTGATATTTTCAAAAAATACTCTCACCTTAATTATAAAAGGGAACTTCCTCCCTCAAATATTCACTTCATTTTGAACCTTTACACTCGACCATACCCTTCCAATTTACCTTTTATCAACTCCACTATAATTATTATAGAGGTACTTGGATTTTTTGATGACCATATCTAGTGCTCTACAATAAGATTAAGAGGATGCACGTCGAAGAAGATGTAGTATAATTTAAAGATATTTTCAAACAACATTCTTCCCTATTTCAACCACATGAGTAGTTTAATTATAAATTTATAACTCCATTTTTACCTATTTAATTGGAGGTTACTATAGTTATGAAAGAAACATATTCCACCTCCTACCCATCCTATTAAAAATGAAACCCCCGCTTGTGCGTACGTAAGCTTAACGTCTCTACGCTATAATGTAATTTGTTTTTCACCACCACCATACATGGATGGGTATAGTAATGGAATTAATAAATATGTCAATCATTAAAATAAAATGATACTGATTCATAGATATTTTAAAAAATCAACTCCAATACCATTAAACATTAATGGGAATGATACTGTTTATTGTGCATACGTACGGTTTATAGTCTCCACAATATGAGGTGATTCATTCTACATAATATTCTTTAAATAATCATTATAGAAATGAACTGAATGATTAAATATGATATGTATATGTATATATATGTTATACTAATAACATGCTGTAAATTTTATAATTATAGCATAAAAATGATTAATTACTTATCTGAAAAAACAATTCATAAAAATATAATGTAGTTAAATCCCGAATAATGTGTTACAATGAAATATTACTAACAAACAGATAATAATATGAACATAAATGATATGATAAATATGATTATGATTATGGGATAAATAATTAAAATTATTTAAATAATTATACATGTGGTTTGTATACGTATGAACCATATCAGACCAAAGTAATGTGATAATCTTATAATCAAATTTTTATCTGAGACTGTTAATACGTAAGTAATTACTGGGGATATATTTATCATCCATATCCATGTTTTATAAAACATTATTCATAAAATGATTAATATTATTCTATATATGTTTATATTTATTATTAACAATTTTTTTCTTTTTTCAAATGGTATAAAAAGAATATCTATTTTTTTAAACATACTAGGTCATTTTTGACTTCTCCTGGAAAAGTACGAGAAAAAGTTTTTTTAACTAATATGGAATGAATGGTTTTTTAATTTTTCATAAATATTAATTTACATGAATATTCCTCTACAAGTTTTTATTTATATTTTCAAGTAAATTTATTTATATTAAATTTTCACGACATTTTAAGAAAATAATAAATTATCATAGAAGAAATGATATTTTCCTCAGGAATTCTAATCTAGTATTTTATGAAAAATATATTACATCTACGATGAAACTATTTAAATATGGTTATGTTTACATCCATGCTATTTCTTTTTTTTGATTATGATGTAATTTTTTTAATTATGTCAATATAGTTTATATTGATTATGATGGAATGGGGTTTAGGAAACCCATTTTTTTCCTATGTTAATAAATGATGAATGATTAATATTATTGTGGAATATATAAAAATGATTTCATTATAATATGGGTGGGACCCATATCTCCGTAAACATCATTGGGTAAAAATTTATATCTCATGAAATAGGCATTAATAGAATGAAAAATATATCTGATTCAGTTATACAGGGCTGGAAATGCAATAAACCCCGTTCAATAACGGTCTTTTTCCAATATGATGGTTTTGGTAGAAATTCCTTGGCTTCTATTAAAATCATATTATATGATTATTTGTTTTCAAAAATTACTTTTTTAATATCGATGATATTTTATCATGGATATTTTCTCTTTATTATTTATGCCATACAAACATCAATGATTTATTTCATGACTCAATATTTTTATGTTTAAACATTATATTAGTTTTTTACGTTCAAATGTTTATGGTTTGTTTTATGATATCTATGATCACCCTTAATGAAAAATTGTGCTCAACCTTTTTTGTTCTGTTTTCCCCAAGATATAATGATATGTTTTATGATATAAAAAAGGTAAGATCCTTATGAGAGGTTTCGAAGATCTTTCACCATGATAGAATATTTTACTCCAAGTTTCAAATGACACTAAATTTATACTGTCTATGGGTGTCTATTTGTGTCATGTATTAATTATTCTTAATTATTAATGTAATTTCCATGTACAAAACCTTGGGTTGTTATATAGGGGTGTTTTTAATACATAAATTATTTATGATAAATAAGAAAATATTCAATAAATAACATTATTTACATAAATATAATAATAATATAGATTAATATCTATAAAATAGAAAAGTATTTTCCTTGTATCTCCAATAATACTTATGCATTATAGTTTAATTTTAAATGTTTAAATCAAATCCCTTATTTTTCTCCCCATTTTTATTTACTTTTTAATATGAAATAGTAGTAGAAATTTTAGATTGAACATCCTTATATTTTAATATCAGATTTTGATTCACTATAAATCATAAAATATACATCGGTTATATTGATCAATAAAAATAATAGGGTAAATGTTGTATTTTTATTGAAACCGTCAATAAATACCATAAAATATCTAAGTTCTCACAATAGTTATCTACAACCAAATCTTTGTTGAGGAAAATAAAAATTTTGATATTCAAATCATTTTATGATTTGATATCAATTAGGTTTATTGAAACTAAAATTGAATCTCCAAGTAATCATCCCATGATAATGAAATAGTTATCAACATCTCAAAATAAATCTACATTCAATGGATAATGGTTTACATAAAATTTATAATTCCCAAAAATATGACAAAGTGAAGATCAATTTTATTTCTAGATTTCCCAATTTGGTTTTCTCTTTCATATGAATTTGGATGTAAAATCCCATCAAGATAACAACTATTTTTTAGTTAAGAATATATATGATCCTATTCAAATTTATATTATCAGCATTGAAGGTATTATGAGGAAATACATTCCGTAACACCTTATTAATTTGTTTTCTAATTGTAAATAAATTATGTAGTTATCTATTTTAAATTAAAATAATTTTTTTTATTAATAAGAACACATAAAAATATTTATAATTTATTCCTTTCAAATTAATTATTGGTCTCAATTTTATATTAGTATTTTTTTATTTTAACATATATATTTGTATTTGTATATATAAATATGATCATTTTTACAAAATTAATTTATATAAATAACTTTTTTAATAAAATAAAATATATATTTACTATAATAATTATTTTGATTAATACTGAATTTTGATACAAATATATTCAAAATAAAAATGACAGAGAAATATTTTAGGTTATATTTCTTCAAAAAAAAATTTAATTCATTATATATCTGATATGCACAAAACACCATGTCATTGAGAAACAATTTTTTTATAACCTAGCCTTCAAACATAATTTTTTCCACTTATAGGATAAGAATTTTAAAAAATAGACAAAGATCATTGTGATCATTATGTTTTTTAGAGTCTAATAGGATAAAAATAATTTTTTATTCAGAAGTAACATTACACTTAAGAATATTAATTTACCCTCGTGAATATTAATGTTACCCATAATATTTTTAAATTCTACAATATTAATAGTAACATTATATACAAAACTATAGATATAATTATTGATTCAACATTTCTATTTTGAGTATAGTAATTATTCAAAATTTGACGAATTTGATAAAATGAATTTTCAGGTAAAAATTATACATTTTAGAGATATTTAAACTATCATATCAAAATAATGTATAATAACTATTTTTTAATTAAATATTTTTATAGAAACACTATAACGTAATTATAAATGATAAAATTATTTTAATTTTTTAACTGTCAAAAATTTTACTATGCATTTTTCTATGCATTTTACTATGCATTTTAAGCCTTCTATTATTTTTTTATAAAAAAATATTTTTATATATAAAAGTTGAAATTTTCATATATAAATTATTTTTACTATAAAATTAACTTAATTTTTGAATTCATAACATTGATATTAGGTTAATCTGAATTTATGAGAATGTTAATATATAGTTTAGTTTTTTTGTGATTACTAAAAATATATTATTAAGTTATCAATATTTGTAATGAAATCAGAATTATGTAAAAATAAATATAAAATTTTTGTATACATTGGTACATTAATATTTGATATTAGGTCTCTAAATTGGATAATACCATTTTCAAATAGCATGATCATGCCCTTGTTATTTCATATACCACTACAAAGGAATCCTTAGAAATTAATAAAAATAACACCCACTTTTTATATAAATACATACAATTTTATTAAATTACATTCAAAAATAATTCATCATATTCAATGATATGGTAATTTTACGACATTATTAGTCCTACCAAGGTTTCCTCCGGCACCCATGGAATCAACCCTCTTGTTTTATGAGTTACTATACACTATATGATAATTTACAACACTTCTCTTTTTGATGCACTCCTTTTATGTTATAACATATTAGTTTAAATTTTATTACGTTGAAATATATCATTACATACCCCCTAAAGAGTAAAAATTAATTAAAAATTCCGATATTCCCATTTTTCTCTCATAAACATATTTTATGAATATTTATGTGAAGCTGATAGGCTGTCGAATTTTCTATGGGATTTCTCAACTTCTTTTTTTTTAATTTCATATTCGTTCATTTATTTTTCTATGCTAAACTAAACTAATTAAAAAGTTTTTCATTACAAAATTAACTGAAATATATTGTAATTTTGTTATTATAATGGAAAAATTTTTCATCATATTTATTTTCCCCTACATTTATACAAAAAATGAAAAGACCATCTGAGACATGTTAAATTATCACATTCAAGGATGAAGGATTTTCAATTTAATTAACATCATTATGGCTGGTAATGAAACCATTTTAATGGTTATAAAATATCATAATATATGTATTTTATTATTCTCAATTTTCTTGGATCATCATAAAACATGAAATGAAATAATAATTCAAAACATACGATTTCTGAGCAAAACATTTCAAGTAATCCAAGTGATTATCGTCAATGTTTTATCTAATAATTCATCCTCACATGAAATATAAAAATGAATAATATGATAATATTACATTATTAATGATAATTAATAACATGTAAATTCTTTTATGGTATTCATTTATTATTTTACATGAACATCCACAATCTTATAATAAAGGGAACCAATCATGAAATCAAGGGAACAAACACTGTAGAATGACTGAATTCAACCTTATAACATAACAATAACGACATAAATGAAATTAATAAAACGTATTAATCAAATATATTTAGATGATGTTAATAATTAGTTAATTAATGGATGTAATTTTTTTATTGAGGATATTAATTATAGGTTAAAAATATATATGGTCATAAGTAAAGGGTTTCATTACAGAACCTTCATTTTAATTTGGGTTATTTTTATTTACTACATACCACAATGAAATTATTATTTATTACTATTTACTCCAAATATATTATGTTTTAATGTTCTATATATCATTACCAACAAAACTCCTTCTTTACTTTAGGGGGATTCAAATTCTTTAAAAAGATCATTTGAACCTTCTTCCAAAAATACAATCTCATTTCAAGGATCTTCCTGAATTCTTACCTATATTCGTGTACAATATATTATATTTTTTGGCACAATTATTTTTCAAAAATCACTATTTTTTATGAGAAAAATATTTCATTTCAATTTTGGTGTTATACAAATATTTTCCAAATAGAACTCTTCTTTTCTATGTTAATGTGATATTTTTTAAAGAATTACATAATAGTTTATAAAGGTAATATTATTTATTTCAACATTCTTGTGGAATGTTTTGTTTAATTGGGAGTAAGATTTTATTATTTCATCTAACATATTATATTTAATGGTTATTATTTGTTTTTCAAGGTTTGTTCACTATTGAATCCGTTCACTAAATTAGTCCGAATGGTTGTTGATTATGTTTGTAGAAATTTATTTGCATTTCATATGTTAGTTTTAATGTTAATGAATATATAAATTATGTTTCTCCATATTCATATGAGGTATTCATTTGAAATAGTATGTTATGGGTTGGGCCTGATATATCCACTTGATGTATCAGTTGAGCTCATGAGTCAAAACTGATATGGACTTGGCCGATGCCTTTCCATTTTTCATATATAGTTTTGGAAGAGGCCTTAATAATTTTAAAATTTAATATCAAAGGACCTGATTTTATATTTCATAATTTACATCATTATTAATTTACGTCATTATGAAACTAGTTATTTATATTCCATTAGGCTATTCGACTAGTTCAATACCCCTGATTTTTCTTTATTATGGAAATTATTATTTATCCCTTATTCCAAACATATTATTTTCATGATAATTTTTAATTGCATTTGTTTGTAGTTATTCTCCTTTCCCAATGGTTATTTTTATGATAACTTCTATTATATTACACACCCTAACTGGTCCTTAGAGATCACCCCTTTCATATATTTTATTTTCCCAGTATGTGAATATATAATTTATGAATGTCTATCATGGTTTACCTAGGAGTTATGTTTGTTTTCAATGGAATTTCCATATTGTAATTAATTTCAGGTTTAAATATTTAACATATATATGTGTTGGGGTTTCCAAAAATACAAAACAATTTTGAGCCATTGGAATATTAATTTCTTATAATTAGGTCAATGCTATAAATAATGCCCTAGCTCTAGGCTACTAGGGCCGGGGTGTTATAGTCGTACTAGAGGATGATTAGTAGAATCCTAGGAAACTTCATTTAGAAAACATAGATTTGGGAACAATACCTTAAGATTTATTTCTAGGGTACGAATACAATAACATCATATATTTTTGGTATGGAAGATATTATATGAGGTTATTATCAAATACATCAATTTCTACATACAGCAAGTGTATATTGTTCTTGTATTGATTTTCCTAGGAGTAACAACTCTAACATGGTGTTTCGAGAAAGACTTTGGGTAACCTGATACATGAAAACCATCCTTACAATGAACTTATTTTGACACTCCAAAAGGATATGATTTAGATAAATCACATTTTTTTACATTCTTTTATAATGGATTTGTGCTTCCTATGTTACCAATGTATAATGTTCTGGAATTTACAATAAATATATTTATGATATGTGAAATACGATGTTTACAATTATAGATTGTTGATAATTTTATGAGCTAATATTGAATATAGAATTGATTAAAAATTGTACATAGAAGAAGGAAAAATAACTTCACCATTACACTGGAATAAAATAATAATATGGATCATACATCTCATAGTCTCAATTAGTCATTCCAATGAGGGATATTCTCCCATTTATCCTCATAATATTATGAAACAATATCATGTGATAACAATATAGGTAAAATATTCTCTGATTCCTACGGCTTTGATTGGAAGATATAGAAGAAAATGATGGAATATGATAATATTAATAATGTAAATAAAGTAAATAAGGGTTTTCCCACATGGGTTAAATGTCGAAAGAATCAACATGGTAAATGATTAAAGGCATTGTGTGTTCATTATAAATGTGGAGAAAAAGGAAAACATGTTTGTTATTGAAAGGGTAAGAAGATGGTTTGCAATGTATAATGCTTCAACAACAAGGAGATGTGACACTATGTGAATCAATGTTTCAGACCTAAAAAAATATATCCCAAATGATGTTAATAGATAACAATGAAGAAATGATACTGTCATAGATGACAATCAATGGCTAATATACTTATTTAAGAATCATTACATTTGAAAAAATTACGAAAAATGTAATGGTTATAAAATTATTCAATATATGAGGATTGTACAGTAGTACTTTTGTATTTAGTATTTGAGATAATAAGTTGAATAGTATAATGAAATGATATATCATAGAATGTTAATGATTTTTGTAAAATTCATGTATGAGGGAAATACAACGCTAAATATATTATTATTGTTAATAGAATAAAGATAAATAATGGCTTTTAATATGTGTCTAATACCATGAAACTGATCAATGAATTTTCAACAAGTTGACTATTGTATCATTGAGAGAGTTTACAACACTTTTGGACATAAGGAATATATCCAAGAACATTTATATTACCAAATGTGTAAGGATGAATGAATTTATCAATAAGGTTGTACACTAATTCAATTTATTCCCATATTCTAAGAGGATACATGATATTGTTATTCACATGTTTGAAATGTGAAAATTTTGTTTGGATTCATATTTATTAGGGTGTAATGATATGTTCATCTTGGAAACTCATATACCATCATTATAAAGTCTTGAATAATTATATTTTTGGAATTTTTAACAATTTATATATGGTTAATGATGAAAATTCTATGAGGTTTTAGAGGTTAATGTATCACTTCACCCCATAATGAGACCTATTAAAAAAATAAGTATAGAATGTCCAATTCATAATTAAAGGAAAAGATTGTGTTTATGTAATAGAAATGACTATTTATAAAATTAATTGGTGTTATAATACATCAATTGAAGGATTATAGTCTCAAATAACTTTTATTCATCTTATAATAATCATTCAGAATATTAATACATTGTTTTGTTATAGTAGTATATAGTAGTATAGTAATCGAAAATCATATAAAAATGTTGTCTAACACTTTCCATAAAAGCACAATTGTTTGATTTTATTCCATGTCCATATTTATACATCCTAATATTTTCACCCCAGTCAAATGAATAAAAATTATGGTGAACACCTCCCATATGTTTGCATATTTTTTACGAGGATAATTTATTAACACTATTCCTGATGGGGGTTTCCAACAACAAAAATTTCATCTATCAACCTTTAACCTTCAAAGTGCAATTTTGAACTATGAGAAAAAATTTATATTTGGTGGGGAATAATGTAACATGAAAGTAAATTTTTTGTAATTTTAGATAAATTAATTCATAAAAACTAATAATTTAAAATTAATATTTAAATTAATAATAATAATTATATATTCTTATAATTTATAACTTTCATATTTATTAATGTTCAAATAAATAATAGATCACAATATATTTTTACATATTATGATATATATATATATGATAATTTTTAAAAAATTTATTTTTTAAATAGATTATATAATAAAATATAATAAATATATTGACCACTATATTTATTTTTATGAACACCAAGTTATGTTATCAATATATTCACTATTAATATTACACCCCATCATATTATGGTATATTTCATCATAAATAGTTTCAATTAATTAAATAGATTATATAAACAAAACATTAAGTATCTATAAAACAATATATATATATATATATATCCTAGCCATTAATCATAATTATTCCACTTCCGTGATTTGAATTTCCAAATTAGTACATACACTATTACAATCAGTATTATTTTTAGATTCAAATAAGACAAACATAATTATTTGCGGAATAATAACTAAATCCTTATTAATGGTAGTATACCATTATTAATAGCAATGTTACCCATATAATTTTATCTTGACCCATATGAACAGTACATCACATAATATTTCTAAATAATGTTTTTGTTTCATCATTTCTATTATGAGTTTAGTGTTTCATAATAATATGATGAATTTTATAAGGTTTTTAGGTAAACATTTTACATTTCAGAGATATTTATATCATTATATCAATCTATGGTTTTATTAATGTGGATTATAATGAAATTTTCTTATCAAGAAACTATTTTTAATTAAAAATTATAAAAAATAAATAATGTTTTTTTGTCGAAAATTGTACATTGTATTATACTATTATTTTTAAAAATTATTTATAATCATAGATAAAATCTAAAATATTAATATTTAAAAAACTATTAGGTTGAAATATATAAAATTATTTAATTCAGAACATTGATATTAGTTAATGACTAATTTATGAAAATTTTATAAAAAACAGTAGTTTTTCATGAATAGTATAAATATTTGTTTTTGTTTTTGGTATGTTTAATGACATAATAATTATTTAATAATTAGTATGAAATGATGTTCAACATTTATACATTAAAATGTGGTATTATGTGTCTCATGTTGTCAATAACATGCTAAAATATCATGCTAATTCCCCTAGTTTTTATTATACCACTAAAAATGTGTCCTCAGAAATTAATAAAACATCCATCACTTTTGCAATAAATTACCACCAATTTATTGCACTGCATTCATTAAAAATTCATCATAGGTTATTATATGGTTTTTCTACCTCGTGAATAGTCCTCTGAAGGTTTCCTAAAGCCGAAAAGGTCCCAACTATCATGTTTTTGGAATTACTCTAAATAGTAAGGGAATCTATCACCCTTCTATTTCTCAAGCACTCCATTTTTTATATTCCTTTTTAATATCCATTTTATTAAGTTTGTATATGACCATAAATGTACAAATTACATTATATGTAATGAAACAATTATTATATACCCATTTTCTTTCATAATCATATTTTATCACAATTTATGTCCCACCATTAGAATACTGAATTTTCGTACTGGATTTTTAAACTTCACATTTTCATTAATGTTCATTTCATTACATTTTATCTCCCAAAATAGATTATTATAAAATGAATAATATTTACATTAATTTAAATATACATTAATGTTGTTATTCTAAGGAAATAATTCATAGTCATCTCTTTCTTCCACTTATTTTACTCAAAAAATGAATGCATCGTTTGAGATGTGTTAATTTATCACATTAAATGATGATGGGTTTCAAATTTCTATTTCCATCATCATGGGTGGTAATGAAACCATTTTTATTTATAAAACATATCATAATATATTTATATTAACTTCATAATTGTTCTTCAACCATCACACACAAAAGAAGCTCACTGGGAGCGAAACTGCTAAAAATAGTCCATGCGATTATCATTAACAATTAATCTAATGATTTATCCTCACCTAAAAAATAATAATTATGAACATAAATTCCCATTTTACTTGAAAATTTATAATATTTTAACCATGTGAACTGATCATGAAATCAATGATACAAACACTCTTGAATGAAAGAATTAAATATTACAACATGTCAATACGGACATAAATGAAGGTAATAAAATCGTAATGAATTATATATATGTATAAAAAATTATAATTATTTAATGTAATTATTTAATTTAATTATCCAAGACATTATGATCAATTTAAAAATATATTCTGACAAAAGGTAAGGATTTTCTACCAGAACCACAAGTTTTATTCATCTTAATCGTATTATCTATTTACCTGAAAGAAATTATTATTTATTGTTATTAAATCTTCATAAATTCTGTGTATGGTTCTATATATTTATACCATCCATAATTCTTTTTATTTTAAGGGGAGTCACATTCATCAAAAGGAACATTCAAAACATTTTCCTAAAATTCAAGAATGATTCAATGGAACATATCGAATGGAATCCTATGTTCAAGTACACAATCTAAAATTTTTTTAGCCACCATTTCTTTTCTAAATATTATAATTTTATTATGAGAAATATATTTTTTTCACCTATGGTTTTATACTAATATTTTTCCAAAATAACAATCCCTTTTAAAGTAAAAGTGTATTTATCTAGAAAAATTACATGATTATTTTATAAGAGTAATTTTATCTATTTCCATACTATTGTGGAATATAATGTATAATTGGGAAAAATATAATATGATACCGTATAACATGTTTTATTTAATGGTTTGTTATTTTTTTAACTACATATGTTCCATGTTAAAACCATTCAACATATTACTTTGAATGGTTAGTGGTTATGTTTGAGGAATAGTATTTCAAATTCATATGTATGTTTCATTATGAATGTATATATTATAAATGTTTATACCCATTAATATGAGGAATCCATTGGAATAATTATGTTATGGGTGGGTTCCTCTATATCAAATTAATTAATTTTTTGTTCTAATGATGAAAAACAGATGTGGGCTTGGATGGGGCCTTCCCAATTTTCAGATATGGTTTTGGCATGGGCCTTAATAATTTTCAGAAGTCTCCGCCAAAGCCTTGATATTATATTTCAGAATGTATGAAATTATTTAGTTCTATATTTATTAAATTAGTAATTGATTTCCTATGTTCATATTTTACTAGTAGAATAAAAAAGATTATTCTTTCATATGGAATTATTTATTCACCCCTTTTTCCATCCATATTATGTTGAAGTTCATTTTTAATGGCAGGTGTTTTTAGTTATTCATCATTCTTAATGATTATTTTTATAATATCATCCTCTATAGTATATACCCTTAAAAATAATACAATCCCACCCTTTATTATGTTTCATTTTCATAGATTGTGAAGAAGTAAATTAAGAATTACATGCAAGGTTTACCAAGGAGTTATGAATGTTTTCAAATGAATTTCCATTTTATACAACGATTCATGTTGTAATGTTGAACATCTATATGTGTATGATTCTCCAAAACTACAACACTAATTATTTTCTTTAGGATATAAATATATTTTAAATTTTCTAATGTTATAAATAATGAACTGGATTTGGGAAAATGTGGTTGTGGAATTACCCATGTGATGTACATAAATTCAAGATTTTGAAATAAATTTCATCAAATGAAATATAAAAAATTATGATCCTTAAAATGTCCTTTTAAATTTCATTAAGCATGTTTAAACTAACATAATTATGATAAATCAAAATCATATATCATTACATTCATATGCTAAACCAAAGAGTCTTAAAGAGTCATTAGAGAATGATGAATGGATTGTAGTGATAGATGAAGTGCTAAATTGGACTGAAAATTTGTAAATGTTACAAAAGATATAATATCATGTGGTAATTGTATATTTTAACAATTAAGGTTATTGATAATGGGGATGTTTTTGGAAATTGAGATCTTATTATTTTATAAATATTTTTCCCTATTATACGAATTTAAATTATTCAAATTATTCTTATTTTGTGGGATCTATTTAGTTAAGAAGAGTTCTTATCGATAGAATGTCAATACACATAAATTGTAAACTTTAGAGATATTTTAATATTAAAAAAAGATAAGGTTTTATAATTTAGATCATTGGTTAATGAATTTTAATATTTAATTAAATATTTATGGGATTAAAAAATCACCCTAGAAATAGTTTTTAAATATTATTAACATTATAATGAACATAAAATTCTTGAATAGGGAAGTGGATTCCAAAAATATGTCAAATGATATGGCATATGTTCATAATTGAGGATGGTATATTTTGATGATGTTGTATTTAACATAAAAATTATGATTATTCGGAGAGCCTTGATTCCCAAAATGACTAAATTATTTTTAGTTCATAGGAATATTTTAAAAAAAATTATATAAAAAGTCATAAATATAGTTGATATTATCTTTCTCTCAAAGGATGTATGATCTTGTGAGTAATTGAATATGTTTAAAATATAATTTTGATTAAGGTGATTAGTTTTATTTTAAATTTAATAATTTTTTTATTGGAAGAAAATTTAGGACTTTTGGATAAATTTAATTATATAGGATCATTGGTAGTCAATATTATTTGACTTTTCAGGGAGCATACAATGGTTTTTCAGTTAATCTCTTCACATGAATATAAATAAATATTCAGAATATTTATATTATTTTTTGATAATTGATCTATGAAATCATAAAAAGGGATCTATATTATTGATTATATTAAAATAATTATAATTTTTTACATCTTTACATCAACTCTAATAATTATTTGGGTGGTGACACATGTGATTGAAAATCTATTTTTGGAGGTAAATTCTTTATTATAGGAAATTGACTTTCACACAACCCAGGAAAAATATTTTCTTCAATATAAGGAATTATATGTTTATATTGAACGATCACAATCCACAATGTGGTTAAAAGGATGACATAAATAAATGAGGCTAGAAGTCTCCAAATCAGTTTTGATTTAGTGTGACAATCAAAGCCCTATTAATTTTTCAAATTAGATGTTTTAGAATATGGAAAAAAATATAGATTATTGTTGAATCATTAATGATATGTTTGAATATTTATTTCATTTATTAGAAATAATTTCAATTTAGGTGTTCTATGTGGTTGTAATGAAAAAAGTCAATATAAATAATTCATTCGCATAATCGATAGTATTTTTGGGAGTGTAACCCCCTAAAAATACATATATTATTAATGGTTTATTTTCATATTTCATTCATTTGATTTTTTCCAATATGTCAAAATATAAAAGGTTATTTTACTATAATGGTTTATATAATTTATTTTTAACAACTGATTATTATGGTTGGTGAGGGTTAAACATTGTATTTAGATTGGTGTGAATTAGATGATGTTAGCTACAAATTTGAGAAGAAAACAATATTGGAATCAAATATTTCACAAAAAATATAAAAAAATAAATTATTGAACTCATGTTGTCTATTTTAATGAGTGATGGAGTTTTTATTACCATATTAAGTGAATTGGTCAAGGATGGAAATAAGTTTAACTAAATTATGACATGGTAAGTGTATTATATATCATTTCACTATGAACTAGATTACCCAAATAAAGCATCATTCCTACCTTAAATATTGTGTTAAGATAAATTCAATAGTGGTAGATAGAAAAGAATTATTTCTTGAGAGCATTAATTCATGGATATTGAAGCTATTTTGTGTTTTATTAATTGAAAACATGCTCGTAATTGAGTTGATTCCAAATAATGTTTGGTTAAGGAAATGAAATGATGGATTCATGAGTTTAATGGAATCATAGATTAATAGAGTTCATGTCACTCTATATATGAGTTATACTGAAAAAGAGATTATTTCATCTTAAAAAATAAGACAATATTTTTTGAAATTTAATCATAATAAGTTTTCTTATAAGATCTTTGTGACACATTTTTGATGACATATGCAGTTTTTTTAATATCGGTATTCCTAACCAATACTGTAGAATATCACACCTTATATGGAAGCCTACCCCATAACTAAATATTTTATTCCACTTTATAGTTTTCCCATGATGAATTTTTATTTGGTTTGTACTTAAGAGTTAGAGTGATCACATTGTACTCCAAATGATCACTCTAATAAAATGATTTGTATTTTATTTTTCTTTTGATAATATATAAGTTGATAGAATATATATTTATTGGATCTTTTGATAATGAAAAATACATAGTATCACACATTTATTCATTTGGTGTCATTTAAATATAGGGGTCACATGGAGAAACTTTTTTCGAATCAATGTTATAAAAAATACATTCTACTTATCATTATAAAGAGGATTTGACTAATATTGAGAAGCCAAACACAAGTAAATCATTTCACTAAACATCATAAGTACATGAGGAGGAAAAGTTTGATTTATTGAAATGAGGATTATTTTCTAATTCTCTATTTTTATTAGAGTTTAAGAAAATATTGGTGCACTTACTCGTTAATCTAGTTGAAAAAATTTTAATTATTTTTACAAAAAGAACTCATATATTTTATTCAATTTCATAGACAATAATTCAAAATATAATTAAATCCTTCTAAAAGTTCTTATTTTGGTTGTGTTACATCTCCCTCTATCTCATGATATCAACCTTTTTCTGTAATTTTGTAATGTTTTGAACATAGAAGTGAATTTTTGGTAAGGCATTGTATTTTAGAAACAACTGGTTTTTCACAAACACATAGTGGTGGTATACTATCTCTATGGACATTATTTCTACTTCATAAATTATATCTTATAGTATTGAAGTATTTAAGGGGATTGAAGCATGTATGTTATGGACTTCTTGGTACTCCTCTGTTAAATCACTCATATGAATATTCAACCATGGGAATGTTCATGATTGGAAAGATACAAATCAATTTATATTTTATGTCTATGAATGGATATGTTTTTCATCAATTAAATGTTTAAATTTTTTCATTGGGAAAATTAAATAATGTTTTAGAGATTCATAGTATCTTAATTTTTGGATTCTAGTAAATGATATTTGGATCTTATTTTATTTGGAATTTGGAGACATTTATAGATAAGGAAATAAAGTTATATATTAAAATAGACATTATTGAAGATAATTTTTTATAGTATACAAAAATTGGTTCTTTTGTCATTATTATTTCATTGGATCGTTTTATGTTCACATATAATTGAAAAACATATCATACCAAAAATGGATTTGTGTTGTTTCTAGTGAACAATCCGGTATTTTTTGGGTCTTGTATAATATAGCCACGTCAATTTAGTCATACCAAACATAAAAATGAATTTACATCCATGTTGTATTCCATAATGATATATTTGAATTATCATATCTAATATCTCTTAATTCCCTTCAGTTATCACATGTCTTTGTGGTTTATCTTATATATTTTGGATTTAGATCATTATAAATTGATATTGGTGGTGTTTTTGTAAGACATTAAATTCAATATTAATAATTTTTTATGGAATGGAAATTTCAGAGTTAATTAACTATTATAAAAGATGCACAATGATTATTACCATGAGTTTATTGGTGAATATTAGATAATATATGATCATGAAGATTTTAAATTGGTCATAAAAGAGGCGAGTAATGGATTTTTTTAGTTGATCATGGTTTATTTTACTCTGTTTTAGTAAATAAACGATTCTATAATGGATGTTTTATGGTATATTTTTTGAGATATCTCATACCTTGTTTGAAGGAAATTGACTTGTATTTACAATAGGGCCACCATTGAGTGGTAAATAATTAATCTTTTTTTACATTTTGTAGGTCATTTGAGAAGTAGATCTACATTAGATTCATAACTCTCCTCAAGTAGTATATAGTGATTTTTTATATGTGTATACTTATTTTAGGGATCATAATTTTTTAATACATGTATAAGTAAACTGAATAGTTCTGGTATATATTACAGCAGTTTTAGAGAGTACAATGAGTGATTCATGTTGTACCTAGTGTATTATATTATATAGTTATTTTTAATTGTTATGGGGTCCACCTTTATGGATTTATTTAATGTGTTTACCTTGTGTTTATGGAAGATATTATATGTTCATAGGGAGGATTTATCAAATTATGAAAATATTTTAATTCAAATTGATTAAGGAGTCAAATACAATAGATATGTTTACACAGAACTATCAAGAAAATATATAGAGTCGTTAAAGGGTTCCAAGGATCAGCATTTCTGAAAATATTCCAGAGTTAAATTAATTCACATAGATTATTCATCATGATTATTTTATCTATTATATATTCTATAAAAACCCATTGACTACTAGATAGATTGGATGATAGATCAAATGTACCTGACACTAGAGACCAGGGTGAATGTTTTTATTCATAACATTTTTAGTATTGTGGAAAACAATTTTCAATTGTATTGGTTTTATAATAAAAACAATAATAATTATACAATTGGTATGGTATAATGTTAATATTCATATGAGTAGTCTTGTAGATCAACAATAGATCACACTATTTTTGGATTTCAAATTTTCATTATAACATATTTTTTTAATGTAGGAATTTGAAATTTAGGGACATTAAAAAATATATTAAGGCCAGACACCCTCATCAGAAAGCTTATACAAATCAAACGAATAGATACTTGTTTTTTAATTGATTATATATTAATATTATAGTTATTTTATATGTGATAGATGCGTTATTTTTTTTCAATATAGACTATTATAAATTTTATGGTGTTCAAGGTGACCAATGGTGTGGTGTATCATCTTTCAAGATAACATCACATGGAACAAGCTCTATATTTATTCAACTTAAATCAATATATATGATAACATGATAAAAAATCACATGTTTTTGATTTGGATGAGTTGAAAATTAGGGTGAATGAAACCCTCTTATAAACAATTCATATGTTTAGTATCATAAATTAATGCATGTTAAAGGATCCTTCTTTCCATTAGTTATAATATAATGGATGAATAATTGTTGGTAGGAGTTTATGTGAGTTAGGAGTAAAAATTTCTACATCCAATTGTTTTAAACACCATAATATGGTTGTTATGATAATTTATGATTTAGAGTGGAAATGATTGATCCCATTAATTATATTTTAAACATCATAAATAAATTTAGGTTGGAAAAATTAATATTTGAGGGTTTCCTCATGTGGTTGTTACATAGTGATTATTTTTTCATATTAATTTTTATATGAATTTTAGGATTTAAATTATTGTACATGTTTCTAATATAGATGTTATTTTTTTCCTTGTAAGTATCTTTTAATTTTTTATGACTTATTTGGAGTAACTATATAGGTGAATTATTGTAGCGAAGATGAGTTTTTGTGTTCTAACCTAAACCATGTCATGTTTTAGTTTCGATATTCTATCTTTTTCACCTTTTGGTAGTTTTTGTTTTTATTATTATTTAGATACAAATATAAAACCTAAAATTATTTATATATTAATTCTTAATGTACATTCACATATTATGGAGGTTATGATCTACAGTTATAGAGTATTTGTATGTTAACAGATATAAATACACAATATTATGTAAAAAAATTTAATCATTACATAAAACTCCACTTAGATATTATAAATCTAATAAAACATATTAAATTGAATAGGATACCTTAGGGAAAATACATAAGGAATTTCGTGACCTTGAAGTCCTAATAAGGGAATAAGCAGAGAAACAAATATCGTGAATGTGAAGAAAAATAAATTGATTTAATAAAGAGGATGATAATTAGAATAAAGACGTAGATTACATGAAATATTCCATAATATCATAAAAATAAAGGAATAACAATAACATGGTATCATAATCATAAGTCAAGGGTAACTCACAATATCATCAGAATAAAACTGACATAGAGTTTGATGGATTAGTTTTACTCCCAAATCAGTTACCTAACATCTCTTTATATATAAATATATTCATAATACACATTCGGGACAGATATTTTTTTTAAACCCTAACAAATTAATTAAAATCCTAAATACTAATGAAACATTTGGAATATAATCCATATATAAATCCTAAACAATGAGTATATCCATGAAAATGAATTGTGATTCATAATTTTTATACAAATTATATGAAATTGATAAATCCTAAATATTCCTATTTGTCACGACCCCCTCCCACCAAATATGCCACTCCTAGGCTGGAAAGGCGAGAGGGAGATAATGACCCCCCGAGTCCCTCCTTCAGTAGTCCCTGGGTTGGCGACTAGCACAAAGGGTAGTGTTTTCACAAATATGGGAGGCATTACCCTTTTAATTATTTTAAGATCGAGAAATAGGACATGTCAACCACCAAAAAGGAAAAGAACAAGTGTATAGAAATAAACTCAAACCAAGCCCGCATGCTTGTTTAAAGAATTTTATAACAAGGTGTAAGTACAATAAAACTAAAAGTACAATACCAAAAGAAAACAAGAGTATAACAACTGCAACAACTCCAACTGTCTGACTAGTAGGGTCTGGCACGGCCCTAGTAGTCCTCCTGGAAACCTGAAAGTAAACGTAGGGTGAGCATAAAAGTATACTCAGTAGGGAAACCTAAATCTCTCGTGCACAAGTGAGGAGACATCCTAATGTCCCGTGAGAACAACAGAAGAAACCTAGAAAGGAATTCTACCCACCCAACCTCACCAGCCACACTCACCAAAAACACAATCACAACAGGTAGTAGTATATAAGAACAAGAGTATTGTGTACCCCGCACCATTCCCCATTAGTTAGCTGCTCTTCCTAACAGAGAATGTCCTTACACTACCACACTCTCCCCTCCCGCACACACATGGGCGTCACAATGCACACATCGTGCCCGCACACACCTGGGCCTCACAACCACGTATCCCGCCCGCACACACCTGGGCCTCACAACCATGTATCCCACCCGCACACAACTGGGCCTCCCGACCACGTATCCCGCCCGCACACACCTCGGCCTCACAACTACGTATCCGGCCCGCACACACTTGGGCCACATCCCGAAGATTCTTGGGAAACAGTAAAACCTACTCGAAGAGTCTTGGTCTAGATCCACCCCAATCGAATCCTACCCGAAGAGTATTAAGTGTAAGGTCGCCTCAAGACATCACAGCCTAGGGGAGAAGAAGCAGGAAGGAGCTAGTAACTAAGGGGAAAACACCCTCTTCCAAAGAGTCTTAAGTGTAAGGTCGTCACAACCCACCATATCGATCGTTCGTGAAACATATCTCTCCCTTCCACAAATCAAGTTAGGAAAACACAAGCAACAAAAACAAGTCCCTTATTATCATTCAACCAACCCCATTGATTATTAATCCAATTCTGTTACCAAGACCCACCATTCATTAAATATTCCATATATTATTTATTATTCACAAAACATAGTTCATTCACATTCAAACCCATCCCTGCAACCCCGCTTCCAACCACCATAACCACAAACACACGTAAACTCGTACATCATCACCCCTTGATACCATTTATCGCAGCCTAGCATCCCATCACTAACATAGAATTCACACCACCCCACAAACCAAGCGAACCGCAGCCCCACAGCTCACCCAATCCACAAAAACCCAAAAAAACCCCCCCACTCACATAAACAAACACTAACAAACACCCACATGTTTATTATTTCAGTTTTTTTCAACCGGGGTGATCACACAAGGGTTCCAGGTAATTAATCATCCACCTTTACCTGATTAACCAATTTGCACATTCAATAACATTTTCATCCATAAGAAAAAATCTAGAAGGAGAGGGAAACATTTAATTGCGTATGCAAAGGTCCCCAACAACCATGATTTTCAGTACACAGAAGCTCATTCAATTGACAACATAATATCATAGGATATAAATAAAGTAACTGCATTCACAAACATCCCATACCCCGTTATATAAACAATTTATTATCTTTATTAAACCAGTTCAAATGTATTTCACATAGACAAGAGGAAACCCACCCTGCATGATGCACAATCTAGAGAGACGGAGGGAAGATCCCTACCTCAACAGGTTCTGATAACAACGCTCCCCCGGATCAACATTAGAAGAAGTTCATCAGCGTCTGTCACTTCTGTCGAGTCCTGGAAAAACCTCCTCAGGTGGAGGTAGGAAAGGAAAGGCAGAAGGAAAGACAACATATCCAAGCTCAGAAGTTCCACCTCGTCATTATGATCCTGTGGCCGCTGACGGATCGTAAATCGGAGCTCAGACGAAGAAGCTATGGAAGAAAAAAAGCATTCGAGTCTCTTGGGAGAGCTCTGCTCAAAGGAATGGAGAGGAGAGGGGTGAGTTGAAAAGGAGGAGGGGACCCCTCCTTTTATAAGAGAGAAAAGAAAAATTACACGACGTGTACTTTATGGTACATGGCGTGTACTCGGCCCTTTCACAAGGTCACCACGCGTCTTCCAACACATCCTTCAACGCGGAACGCGACCGTTAACTGGTCAACACACAACTTTAAGGTAATGCATACGCGGGGAGGGACTACACGGTGTGTAGTATTTTACACACGGAGTGTACCCATTTATTTCACATGGAAAGGACATGTCGTTCAACACGACGTATACCCGGCTATGGGGTAAACGGCGTGTACTCACACTACACGGCATGTAGTTTCAAAATTCTGGGAAGTGTGGGAAAAGTCCATTTTACCCTCCAGAACACATCATGACCTTCTTTTTGATAGAGGAATGGGCTGTAGAGGTCCGATCCATTACATCAGATTCCTCTTAAAACATTCTTGTCCCAGAGAATTCAAAAACCAACCCAGAGGAACCCAATAAGATACCTCTTAGGGTTCTCGTTATAACAGGAACCCAACCAACAACCCTAATCACTGATGTTTGGAATTCCGTCTCCTATGTCAGGATATTATCATCTTTAGGCGGCACTAACTTGCGTGCACGTGTTTAATCTCATCCGCATTAATGCGTCTTGATTAAGGATTGGGCCTTCCCACTTCCATATATTAGGATTTTCCAACTTACACTGGCCCCAACACCGTACAACCCACAAATTGCCCGAACACGTGGTTTGGGGAAAATTCCTTCTCCTATGTCGAGATATTATCCACTTTAGGTGGAACTGACTCGCTCGCATGGGTTCAATCATATCCTCATTAATGTGTCTCGATTAGGATTCAGGTTTTTCCCTTTCACCACACATCCAGACATGCTACACACTTCCATAGAACATGGAATCAAAAGGTCTCATAACCAACAAGCCAAGTATTACATATATCTATGGTATAGAGTATAACATCAACACAAAGCTCATAAGAACAAGTAAAACCACAATTCAAAACAAATCTGGGTACTGAGCATTAATCTGAGCCTCCCACTCCCAAGTTCTCTCCTCAAGGCCGCCATGCCTCCACAACACACGATCCAAGGGAATGGTTCGTCCACGGAGTACCTTCTCATTACGATCCTCGATTCTGACAGGTCATTCCACGAAGGTCACGTCGTCTCCCATATCTAACTCTCCCCAGTCGATAATGTGAGAGTTGTCGTGTAAGTATTGACGTAGTTGGGAGACGTGGAAGACGTCATGAGGCTTCTCCAACTGAGGTGGCATGGATAACTGATATGCCTCCTCGTAGACTCGCCTCAGCACCTCAAAAAGTTCGATGAACCTAGGTGAGAGATTGATCCCTTTCCCAAACCTCTGCTTCCCCCATCGAGGGGAAACCATCAAGAACACATGATCTCCCACCTCGAACTCCAAGGTAATTCTCTGTCGATCATCATAAGACTTTTTTCGGTCTTGATCTACTTTCATCCTTTCATGTACAAGCTGGACATTCTCTGTGGTGCTCTGTACTACCTCTGGCCCAAGAGCACCTGTCTCACCAACCTCTGCCCATCAAATGGGTGAACTACATGGTCTTCTATACAAATCCTCAAACGGTTACATGCCAAAAGTAGAGTGGAAGTTGTTGTTGTAGGAAAACTCTACCAAAGGAAAGTGTCGTACCCATGATCCTCTGAAATCTAGAATGCATGCTCGCAGCATGTCCTCCAACATCTAGATTGTCCGCTCTGTCTGCCCATCAGTATGGGGGTGGAAAGAATTGCTAAGGTGTAGATGGGTGCCAAAAGCATTTTTTAACCCCCGCCAGACTCGTGAGGTAATCCGAGTATCCCGATCATAGATGATACTCTTTGGAACCCCATGAAAATGTACCACCACGTCTACGTACCTATGTGCTAAGGTACTCACCGGGCCCAACTCTTTAATTTCTATGAAGTGAGCTGATTTCGTCAGTCGGTCCACCACTACCCATATATCATCATAACCACCCTGAGATCTAGGTAGTCATGTGATGAATTCCATTGAGATGCCATCACACTTCCACTCGGGGACATCTAAAGGATTCAACAAACCATTGGGAACACGGTGTTCAACCTTCACTTGCTGACACACTAGGCATTTAGCCACAAACTCCGACAATACCCGTTTCACCTCGGGCCACCAAAACTGTTTCCTTAGGCCTCGATACATTTTGTGAAACTCATGGATGTACTTCTAAGGCTGAGATATGGAACTCACAGTGAACTCCCTCATGCATTGTCTGTGAGACAAACAACCTTCCATGGAAAAGCATCTGATATCGGCTATCCTCTAACCATCCATTTGGATAGTTCCCCTGATCGACACGATCCCGCATCACTTCCACCTCGGAGTCCCCCCACTGAGACTCTTCCACCTGCTGTAACAAGGAGGACTGCACCATCATCTGAAACAAACAGCCTCCAACACCTTCTACTCTTGCATCCAAGTGCAAGGTGGCCAACTCTCCTATCGCTTTCCAAGCATCAGTTGATTCCCGAACCACTTCCTTATGTGACTTCCTGCTAAGGGAATCAGCCACAATGTTGCCCGTACCTTCAGTGTAAGAGATCTCGAAGTCATAGTCATGGAGAAACTCGAACCATCTCCGCTGCCATAAGTTCATGTCACGCTGGGAGAAAATATAACGCGGGCTCTTCTGATCTGAGAAGAACAAAAAGTGATCCCCAAAGAGGTATTGTCTCCGCAACTTCAATGTTAACACTACTACTGCAAGCTCTAGGTCATGGGTGGTATAGTTACGCTCGTGCAGGTGTAACTGCCTAGACCCATAACAGATCACTCCCATCTTCTGCATAAGCATTCACCCCAGACCAAGGCCAAAAGCATCACAAAACACCTCATACAACAACCCTTCCTCTGGAAACCTGATTACGGTAGCACTGACCAACTTCTCTTTCAGGTAGTCAAAGGTATTCTGGAACTGCTTGCTCCATAGGAAGACCTGGTTCTTCTTAGTCAAAGCTGTAAATGGAGCAACAACTAGAGAGAAGTCCAAAACGATCCTCCGATTGTAACCTACTAACCCCATGAAACTAAAAAATTCTTTCACGCTCTTGGTTGCTTCCCAAGAAACAACTGCCTCCACCTTCGACGGGTCTACATACACTCCATGCTGAGACACCACGTGTCCAAGGAAGTGTACTTCTTGCATCAAGAACTTACACTTCGACAATTTCCCATAAAGATGGTGGTGTCAATGTACTTCCAAGACTGCCCTGAGATGCTCAACGTGCTCCTCCTCTGATCTTGAGTAGATCAGGATGTCATCGATAAACACAACGACGAACCGGTCCAGAAACTCTCAGAAGACAAAGTTCATATGTCTGATGAACACATTCGGTGAATTCTTAACTCCAAACGGAATCACTGTAAACTCAATGTGCCCATACCTACACCTGAACGTCGTCTTTGAGATGTCACTATCCTTTACCCTCAGCTGATAATATCCAGATCATAGATCATTCTTAGAAAACCAACCAGATCCCCTCAGTTGGTCAAAGAGATCATCTATTCTTGGAAGGGTGTAACGGTTCTTGATTGTTACCTGGTTCAAGCTTCGGTAGTCTATTCATAGCTTGAGACCACCATCTTCCTTCTTCACGAACAAAAATGGAGCACCCCATGGCCATACACTGGGTTGAACAAAAACCTTCCCCATCAGATCGACAATCTAAATCCGCAACTCCCGCAACTCCAAAGGTGACATGTGATATGGGGCCATCGAAATCGGACGTGCACCAGGCTGTATGTCTATCCCGAACTCAACATCACGTCTGGGGGGTAGATTCACAACCTCACCAGGAAAAAAATAAAAGAACTCCCCAACAACCCCTGGGACATCCATCATCTTTGTATCAGCTGGAACCACTGATAACCCACCTAACAGGGAAAGGAGAGGCTCTACACGTCGGCTTCCCTCCTGATAGCTCATCTCGCCAAAAAAAGCTACAAGTTTCCCATCCATGTCGGAGAACACGACCCTTCATCAGAAGTAGTCGATAACGACACTAATGGAAAACAACCAATTGATGCCTAGGATGACATCGTATCACTGTATCTGTAACAGAAGAAGGTCCCCACTAGATCGATGTGGTCCCAACGTCAGCCCACATCCCCGGAAAACACATGATATGCTGGTCTGGCCTCCATCCAGTGTACTCAGTACCAGTGGTACATAAAGTATCTCTACATCTACTCCCAATGCATGGGCTAGACCAGGTGCAACAAAGGGGTGCGAAGCTCCCGAATCGAACAAAGTAGAAACGAGAGTTGTACAATCAAATCGTACCTCGCACCACCTCTGGTCCTACCGGAGCTGTCAGTCTACTGCGTGCAACTATCCACGCCCAGCTCCTCTGCCTCTCTGATGTCATCCACCTCCCTGGCAATGCCCTGGTAGAGGTCCCTGAGGCACACCCTGAGGTCGGCCTCCTCCCGCAATGTCTTCCCTAGGAGGAGTATGGTCCTGCTACTGCTGGAAGGGACTCACTGGCAACTGGTGCTGCTGAGGTGGGCACTGAACCTACCCTCATCCACCGTACTGAGCTCGGGTCGGGAACCAACTCTGAATGTGCCCGAAACCTCTACAAGAAAAACACTTTGTCCTGGGCTCGTTAAAAAAGGGACGAGGACCTCAAGATCTGAACTGGAACTTCTGGGGCCTGCTCCACAATGGACTGAAACTGGAAGGTCCCATCGCAGGAGACCTGCTGCTGACTGCCTTCCCTTTTGACGAACCTGGCTGGATCCCCTCACGTGGTGCACCCCCCTACGAGTGCATCCTCTCTACAAAGTCTGCCATCTTTTATACTGCCATCAACATCGGAAGGGTGAAGGGGGTGACAACATACTGGAGCGAAGGACGAAGCACCTCATCCAATCATCTCGCCCGAGACTCCTCATCCGGAATGATATCCGGAGCAAAGAGTAGGAGATCCTTGAACTTGATCCCTAACTCCCGTACTGACATACTCCCCTACTGATGGGAGAGTAACTCCTGCCGCTTATCTTCCTTGATCATTGAATAAAGGAATTCCTCTCCGAATTCCTTCTCAAAGTCAGCCCACAGAACCTCTGCCTCTATCCTCTCTCCGAGGTAGAGCGTCCACCACTGTCACACTGCACCACTCAGCTGACTGACTACTAGGGGAACCCAGTACTCCCTCGGATCACAGATCAAGGTAAAAGTGGTCCCTAGCTCTTAAATACACCCCTCTATCTCCTTATCCGAAGTACTACCCTTGTAGTTCTTAAGGGTTTTCCACTGGAAAGAACGAAGAGTCTTCTACCACAGGCTATCTTCCTCCTCTCGGTCAATCCTCAACTGATCGACCGCTTGAATCTGATGGGCCTCGGCCATCGGAGCCACCCGGGGATGACGTCTAGGATCCATAGCTGTACGGTAAACAAAGATCGCCTAAGCCCAAGTAGTAATAAATTTTATCAAGGTTTTATTTTATCATTTTTATTTCAATTTCTTTCCCAGAACACCAAAATAATTTAAAACACAATAATGATGATGCATGTACCTTCCCTAGGTTCCCTAACCTGCAATCAATGTAGTCTCAATTGGCCGTTCAGTAGGCTTAGAGTCCTTGCAACGGATCACGGGGGGCCCTAAAATCTTGTGTCCTAGCCGGTCCTCCCTGGCCTAGGTCATGCACGAAGATTAACGAACACTATTTCCCTACCATCCCTTGTAGTCCTCATTGTGTATAGCATCCCGCCTTTTTATAACATAAACTTTCATTACATTACAAAAAACTGAGGATCTTTAAGGTTTAGTGTCTTGGAAACTAGGAACATAATACATGAAAACAACATAAAACATTCTTCTTAAACACTTGAAAGGATTCTCCTTATGTTCATCCAAGGTTCATTACTGCATATCATAACCTGGGGACATACATCAAAAGAAATGGTGAGAAAAAGGCCCAGTAAGGGAAACAAGATGAAACATTTTACATGTGAACTTGAGATACTTCAATAAGTACATGAAAAGAACTTTAAGACATGAGAAAGAAATCATGAGGCATTTCATAACAAAAATAACATTTTTTCATAACTTGAAGATGTGAATGCAACATTTAATATTGACAATCATTTCTTTTCACCAAGGTCCATCCCCAAGGTGTCATTAAAAATTACCAGGGTTATTCACGAAGGCGTCATTAAAAATGGTCATCTCTAAAGATTAAGTCTTTACCCAATGCATTGGAGCGCTATCAGGGTGCACCCTTAAATTTGCCTTTATTATCATGTGAGCCACATATATCATCATCAAACATTTCATAAATAACCCATATAGCATAAAATAAATGGGTTTCATTTCATAATCATAACGTTTTAAAAACTGCTTTAAAGACATGATCTTTACGTCACTTTAAAACCCACAGAAAAGGAAGGTGGGTCTCATGTATGTAAATCCCATAATTTAAAATAGAACATTTTAGTATATATGTGAATACCCCTTTAGAAGAAATATCTTTGATTATTCACTTAATAATATAAAATAACTTTAGAAAAAGAGAGAGACATTTTGAGACGGAAATTTTGCAGCATAACGGCTATGTTACGAGGTTTTAGAAGACATTAAAAAGAGAGGGAAAATGGGTCAAACATTCATAAATGACCCATAAAACAGTAGATGGAAAGAATAAGTAGGATACATGATCATGGTAATGAAATTTCAAGGACATACCATTTGAAATGAAAAACATGGAAGGAAGACAAAAATTAGATTTCTCATATGAAAGTTCGGCAGCCTAACGGCGTTACTTAAACTTCAAACAAAATGATTTGAAAAGATCAAATAGGGTCTCTCATCATGTGAACATAAGAGTTCAGTATGATAGATATAGTGATAATTCCCCAACATAATTAAAAAGGAACTTGTTAGACTTGACATGAAAGTAGAACGTTGAAAAGAATGAGAAGGGTGAAAGAATCCCCTAAAAAAATTCAGCAGCCTAACGGCGCCACCTAAAACATCAAAATACTGAATTGAAGAGATCAAATTGGGTCTCTCATCATATGAAAATAAGATTCTAGTATGATAGATATAGAGATCATACCCCAACATAACAAAAATTAACTTGAAAGAAATGACATGAAAGTAGAACTTCAAAACGAGAAGGGTGAAGAACCACTTAAAATTCGGCAGCCTAACAGCGCCAATTAAAACATCAAAATACTGAATTGAAGAGATAAAATGGGGTCTCACATCATATGATCATAAAAGATCAGTATGATAAATTTAGAGATCATACCCCAACATAATAAAAAGGAGCTTGAAATACATTACATGAAAATAGATATTGAAAAATGAGAAGGGAGAAAGAGTCTGTTACAAAAATTTCGGCAGCCTAACGGCGCCACATAAAACTTCATAAAACGAAATAATGAGATTAAGAGGGGATATCTAATTATATGAACACAAAAAGGGCAGTAAGAGGAGTATAAAAGAACATCCTCCAACATAAGAACATGTAGAATAAAAGGAATGGCATAAAAGAGATTACTTGAAATGAAAGAGAGAGGTCGGATCCCTTACCTTAAAACGTGACTCTTGAAACTCAACGTTTTGGACCTTGAGGGCGTGGGAGCACCTTGGGAGGACTCCTTGGGAGGTAAGGAGACCAGAACATCGTTGGGGGAGAGTTGGGAGTGAAAACCAAAGGAGGAATGGGTGGGTATTTATAGGGAAGGTGAGGGGACAATGCATTAATGGCCAAGGGACACCTCATTAGTGGTTTTTGCAAAACCATGGGCTTGCCCATGATATTTGCCCATGCTATTGGCCACTTGGGACACCTCATACCTTATATTACTATTCATAATTCGACCATATTGAATATATACTTAATACATCATTTAATGATGTCATTAGACACCCGTAACTCAAAAACTGTATTTTCACTATTCATCGAAAATTCAACTTTCTCAGAATAATCCCAAAATTTCACCTTAACCAAATATCAACGCTCTGATTACAAATATGAACTCCATTTTATAAAAATAATTTTCTAAATATTTTTAATTTAATTTTTAAATAAAAACACTATTCACCGAAAATTCATTTTTTCAGAAAAAACCCCAAAAATTACCATAGCATAATATCGGTGCTCTGAGTTCAAAAATGAAATCCGTTTTATAAAAATAATTTTCTAAATATTTTTAAATAAATTTTTACTTAAAAAACACTATTCACCCGAAAAAACTAATACTTGAATAATAATTTATGAAACCGTTATTTAACCATTTTATTGAATCACATTACTTAATCAAGGTGCCTAGATTATATTAATACTTTCTTTAATTGATATTACTAATCCATTTGGTCACATTACTAATCCTAAGCGTAAAATCACTATTCATAATTTACTATTCATCAAAAATCAAGTTGATCTTATTAGAATCGAAATTTCGTAGTGAACATAATTGTAATAGACCATTTTTTGAAAATCATTACACATTTTTATTTATTTAAGGTTTACATAAAAAAATTTAAAATATCCGTTCTTTAAAATTTATCAAAAATATGCATACTATATTTATCTTGAAATTTGAAAAATCATAAACTTCATCATAAGAAGAAATCCAAATTTTTATTTAAAACAAAGGATTACACAAGGCAATTACGGTCTCTTTACAAAGCCACTTATCACACCAGCATAAGACCTAAGTGTAAGGTGTGCTAAGGTGAGAGAATCTAAGGGAGGCTTGGCCAACATCGCACGAGTCGTAATTTTTATTAGTTTGAACTTCTCGCGAAGGGGATCCCGTTCTAGTTTCACACGATGAAGTTCAGCTTGGGTTTGGTCTAGAGAAAAGCCCAATGGTGCTACCTCCTTCCGAAGTTCTGTTAGATGGGTTTCGATCGGTCCAAGACTACTGGGAGAGGCCATCGAATCTTCTTTCTATATTAACTAACCAAGATTGCTTGTATTTAGAGATAGTAATCAAAACATTTAGTTTCCAGCGGTCATATTGACCAATGGTCAAATAATAGTCAAAACCCAACAGTCTCATTTTAATTATACTCATGTTATCAAATGAAACTTTTTTGTTGAGTATAAAAATAAAATAAAATAACACATAAAATTAGGAAATAAAATTTATTCAAAATTTCGGGTCGTTACAATCTTCCCCCCTTATGAAATTGCGTCCTTGCAATTTTTAAAATTGGGTTTTGAAATTTCATTGAAAGTCCCACATCGAAAAAGGAGTCAGTAAAACTATTACATTAAAAGAAAGAAAGGGAGGTACAAAGGTCACCCGAGTTAACCCATACTAGGA
Source organism: Viscum album (assembly GCA_963277665.1). Classification (NCBI taxonomy): domain Eukaryota; kingdom Viridiplantae; phylum Streptophyta; class Magnoliopsida; order Santalales; family Viscaceae; genus Viscum; species Viscum album. The sequence continues at coordinate 1,117,296,658 of OY728133.1, forward strand.
TTCCATGGAGGAAAACATGGACATGGAAGAAAAACAAAGGGTCAATTTCTGGTGGAGAGTGATAGAGAACATGATTAGGAGAACGTTAACCATAAAAAAATCCCAAAACTTATGATGTGTGTAAATGGTCTTTGATTACCATGTAGGAAACGTAAACCAACAACGTTTTTGTTTCACTTTCCTTTCCATAATTTTTAGGAATTCGTTTACAACATAAAAGAAAAACATAAGAAAATATACCTCTCTTCATGTATAGTTTCATCCTTTAATAAGTTTCTACCCAAAACTAATCTTTTCTCCAAATTATGAGCATTCAAAACTACTTTGTCTCATCAAAACACAAGAATCATCTTCATAATCCACAAAAGATTAACTATCTATTTCTTCTATCTTTAAACATTATCCCAAAAACAGAAAGGGTAAGGAAAAACAAATCTTCAAAAAGAAATAATCCCATAGGAATAGAAACTACTTTTAAATATTCAAAGTTCCATGGTACTACCCAAAGTTCATCATAGTCCATTCCATAAATAACTGTCCTTAAAAATCTTCAAAATAAACCAAACTAAGATTGAATCCCAAATACAAGAAGGATTTGATAACATAGTCTTCCAATGTAAACTTTATCATTCATCTCCAAACAACATCAACCACTCCTAACATCTTATAAAAAAGTAACTAACCTAAACATATTTACCCCAAGATAGGTTAATAATGTCCATAAGTAACCTAAATTACAATAATTCCACCTTAAATTCATCGATTCTTCAAAATATGAGTCAACCCTACTCTTTAATGAAAATACCGTAGTAATCTATTTACCTCGATCATATAGGGTCCCCAAAATAGTGAAAATCTTCCAAAATAATAATCATATTTTAATCCCCTAATCATCCCTGTCATATTAGTACGACAATCATCGCATTTCCTATCACATTGGTTGTTTGGACATGTTCTTCCATTTCCCACCATTAACTATGAAGAGAAATCATAATTAGGGGCTTAAGTACTTAGCCAATAATCATGAAAAGGAACTGAAAGCATTTAAGGATAACTTGTAGAAGAAAAGTATACCATAACTTGTGATCCCCTAGGTTCCCATGTAGGTTATCCATGATCATATATTCTTATGTGAATCTTTATTTTATTTTATCTTTGTTGCTTTAACAATGGTTCATACTAAGCTTATGAATTTACCAAAGCATATCCCCCGGGAGTGTCGTACCCAAGAGTGCAGCAAGGCCCGTTGTCGTGTACCAGTTCCCGTTAGAGTCTAGCTCAAAGCGGTGTTCTCGGGTTTTACCCCTATGTACATCTGTGCCAGAGCCACCTCTACCTACTCGTATCCAGGCAGGGATGTATTTTCTTGGCAACCCCTTACTCAATACTCACCAAAATACCAGAAAGATTTCCTATTTTTTTAACTTTTCTATAGGGTTATTCCTAGAGTTTTCATATCCTAATTTCCACAAATAACTAAACCATCCTATGATACCAACTATAGCATCCCGCCTTTTTATAACATAAACATTCATTACATTACACAAAACTGAGGATCTTTAAGGTTTAGTGTCTTGGAAACTAGGAACATAATACATGAAAACAACATAAAACATTCTTCTTAAACACTTGAAAGGCTTCTCCTTATGTTCATCCTAGGTTCATTACTGCATATCATAACCTGGGGACATACATCAAAAGAAAGGGTGAGCAAAAGGCCCAATAAGGGGAACAAGATGAAACATTTTACATGTGAACTTAGGATACTTCAATAAGTACATGAAAAGAACTTTAAGGCATGAGAAAGAAATCATGAGTCATTTCATAACAAAAATAACATTTTTTCATAACTTGAAGATGTGGATGCAACATTTAATATTGACAATCATTTCGTTTCACCAAGGTCCATCCCCAAGGTGTCATTAAAAATTACCAAGGTTATTCACCAAGGAGTCGTTAAAAATGGTCATCTCTAGAGATTAAGTCTTTACCCAATGAATTGGAGCGCTATCAGGGCGCACCCTTAAATTTTCCTTTATTATCATGTGAGACACATATATCATCATCAAACATTTCATAAATATCCCATATAGCATAAAATAAATGGGTTTCATTTCATAATCATAACGTTTTAAAAACTGCTTTAAAGACATGATCTTTACGTCACTTTAAAACCCACAGAATAGGAAGGTGGGTCTCATGTATGTAAATCCCATAATTTAAAATAGAATATTTTAGTATATATGTGAATACCCCTTTAGAAGAAATATCTTTGAGTATTCACTTAATAATATAAAACAACTTTAGAATGAGAGAGAGACATTTTGAGACGGAAATTTTACAGCATAACGGCTATGTTACGAGGTTTTAGAAGACATTAAAAAGTGAGGTAAAATGCGTCAAATATTCATAAATGACCCATAAAATAGTATATGGACAGAATAAGTAGGATACATGATCATGGTAATGAAATTTCAAGGACATACCATTTGAAATGAAAAACATGGAAGGAAGACAAAAATTAGATTTCTCATATGAAAGTTCGGCAGCCTAACGACGTTACTTAAACATCAAACAAAATGATTTGAAAAGATCAAATAGGGTCTCTCATCATGTGAACATAAGAGTTAAGTATGATATATGTAGATACAATTCCCCGACATAATTAAAAAGGAACTTGATAGACTTGACATGAAAGTAGAACGTTGAAAAGAATTAGAAGGGTGAAAGAATCCCCTAAAAAAATTCAGCAGCCTAACGGCGCCACTTAAAACATCAGAATACTGAATTGAAGAGATCAAATGGGGTCTCTCATCATATGAACATAATAGTATAGTATGATAGATATAGAGATAAAACCCCAACATAACAAAAAGTAACTTGAAAGAATTGACATGAAAGTAGAACTTCAAAACGAGAAGGGTGAAGAACCACTTAAAATTCGGCAGCCTAACAACGCCACTTAAAACATCAAAATACTGAATTGAAGAGATAAAATGGGGTCTCTCATCATATGATCATAAAATATCAGTATGATAATTTTAGAGATCATACCCCAACATAATAAAAAAGAACTTGAAATACTTTACATTAAAATAGATCTTGAAAAATGAGAAGGGAGAAAGAGTCTGTTACAAACATTTCGGCAGCCTAACGGCGCCACTTAAAACTTCATAAAACGAAATAATGAGAGTAAGAGGGGATATCTCATTATATGAACATAAAAAGGGCAGTAATAGGAGTATAAAATAACATCCTCCAACATAAGAACATGTAGAATAAAAGGAATGGCATAAAAGAGATTACTTGAAATGAAAGAGAGAGGTCGGATCCCTTACCTTAAAACGTGACTCTTGAAACTCAATGTTTTGGACTTTGAGGGATTGGGGCACCTTGGGAGGACTCCTTGGGAGGTAAGGAGACCAGAACTTCGTAGGGGTAGAGTTGGGAGTGAATACCAAAGGAGGAATGGGTTGGTATTTATAGGGAAGGTGAGAGGACAAGGCATTAATAGCCAAGGGACACATCATTAGTGGTTTTGGGAAAACCATGGGCTTGCCCATGGTATTTTCCCATGGTATTGGCCACTTGGGACACCTCATACCTTATCTTACTATTCACAATTCTACCATATTGAATATATACTTAATACATCATTTAATGATGTCATTAGACACCCATAACTCAAAAACTGTATTTTCACTATTCATCGAAAATTCAACTTTCTCAGAATAATCCCAAAATTTCAACTTAACCAAATATCAACACTCTGATTACAAATATGAACTCCATTTTATAAAAATAATTTTCTAAATATTTTTAATTTAATTTTTAAATAAAAACACTATTCACCGAAAATTCATTTTTTCAGAAAAAATCACAAAAATTACCATAGCATAATATCGGTGCACTGAGTTCAAAAATGAAATCCGTTTTATAAAAATAATTTTCTAAATATTTTTAATTAAATTTTTAATTAAAAAACACTATTCATCTGAAAAAACTAATACTTGAATAATAATTTATGAAACCGTTATCTAACCATATTATTGAATCACATTACTTAATCAAGGTGCCTAGATTATATTAATACTTTCTTTAAGTGAGATTACTAATCCATCTGGTCACATTACAAATATTAAGTGTAAAATCACTATTCATAATTTACAATTCATCAAAAATCAAGTTGATCTTATTAGACTCGAAATTTCGTAGTGAACATAATTGTAGAAGACCATTTTTTGAAAATCATTACACATTTTTATTTATATAAGGTTTACATAAACATTTTTAAAATATCCATTCTCTAAAATTTATCAAAAATATGCATACTATATTTATCTGGACATTTGAAAATTCATAAACTTCATCATAAGAAGAAATCCAAATTTTTATTTAAAACAAATGATTACACAAGGCAATTACGGTCTCCTTACATAGCCCCTTATCACACCAGCATAGGACCTAAGTGTAAGGTGTGCTAAGGTGAGAGAATCCGAGGGAGGGTCGGCCAACATCGCACGAGTCGTAATTTCTATTAGTTTGAACTTCTCGCGAAGGTGATCCCGTTCTAGCTTCACACGATGAAGTTCAGCTTGGGTTTGGTCCAGAGCAAAGCCCAGTGGTGCTACCTCTTTCCCAAGTTCTGTTAGATGGGCTTCGATCGGTCCAAGACTACTGGGTGAGGCCCTCAAATCTTCTATTTATATTAATTAACCAAGATTGCTTGTATTTAGAGATAGTAATCAAAACATTTAGTTTCTAGCGGTCATATTGACCAACTGTCAAATAATAGTCAAAACCCAACAGTCTCATTTTAATTATACTCAGGTTATCAAATGAAACATTATTGTTGAGTATAAAATTAAAATAAAATAACACATAAAATTAGGAAATAAGATTTATTTAAAATTTCGGGTCGTTACATTGTGCCTGACTCCGGACTCCATACTATCTCTCAACCATCACCTATGATACCATTCTGTCATGACCCCCTCCCACCAAAGATGCCCCTCCTAAGCTGGCGATGGAGAGAGGGAGATAATGACCCTCGAGTCCCGCCTCCAGTAGGATTCGAGGTGGCGACTAGCACCAAGGGTATGAGTTTTCACAAATATGGGAGGCATTATCCTTTTTATTATTTTAAGATCAGGAAATAAGACAAGTCAACCACCAAAAATGAAAAAAAAATTGTATAGAAATAAACCCGAACCAAGACCACATGCATGTTTAAACAATTTTATAACAATGTGAAAGTACAAGAATTCTCAAAGTACAGTACCAACAGAAAACAAGAGTACAACAACTGCAACAACTCCAACTGTCCGACTAGTAGGGTCCCGCACGACCCGGGTAGTCCTCCTGGAAACCTAAAAGTAAACGTAGGGTGAGCATACAAGTATACTCAGTAGGGAAACCTAACACTCTCATGCACAAGTGGGGAGACATCCTAATGTCCTGTGAGAAAAACAGAAGAAACGTAGCAAGGAATTATATCAACCCAACCCCACCAGCCACACTCACCAAAAACACAATCACAACAGGTAGTAGTATATAAGAACAAGAGAATTGGGTACCCCTCACAATTCCACATTAGTTAGCTGCTCTTCCTAACGGGGAAAATCCTGAGGCTTCCACACTCTCCCCGCCCGCACACACCTGAGCCTGACAGACCACACATCCCTTCCGCACACACATGGGCCATACAACCACGTATCTCGCCCGCACACAACTAAGCCTCGCAACCACGTTTCCCACCCGCACACACCTGGGCCTCACAACCACGTATCCGGCCCGCACACACATGGGCCTCACAACCACGTATCCCGCCCGCACACACCTAGGACTCATTACGAAGATTCTTTGCAAACAGTAAAACATGCCCGAAGAGTCTTGGGCTAGAACCACCCCAATCGAAACCTACCAGATGAGTCTTATGTGTATGGTCGCCTCAAGCCATCAAAGTCTAGGAGAGAAAGAGTAGGAAGGAGGTAGTAACTATTGGGAAAACACCCTCTCCCATGAAATGGGAGTGTTTGGCACTAAGTGCTCAACATGGATGGGGTGCGATAAAACACAAAAGATATATATATATATATATATATATATATTCCAAACACACAACCCAACCTATGGCTTCTTTACAGAGAAACTGGGCACGTACCATGATACTGATACTGCGAAGCATGCATAAAATTAACAACCCCAACCCCATTTAGGTTTTCACGTTTCACCTAAATCATTTTATTAGTTCCTTAACTACTGGGCAACTATCCATAACCAACCATATCGATCGTTTGTGAAACATATCCCTGCCATCCATAAATCAAGTTAGGAAAACACAAGCAACACAAACAAGTCCATTATTTTCAACCAACGAAACCCATTGATTATTAATCCCATTCAGTTACCAAGCCCCACCATTCATTAACTCTTCCACATATTATTTATTATTCACAACCCACAGTTTGTTTGCATTCAAACCCATCCCTGCAGCCCTGCTGCCAAATAACATAACCACAAACACACTGAAACTCATACATCATCACCCCTAGATACCATTTATCGCAGTGCTGCTGCCCATCACTAACATAACATTCACAACAACCCACAACCAATCCAACTGCAACCACACTACTCACCCAATCCACAACAACCCACAAAACACACCCCTTTCACCTAAAAACCCCTAACCAGCACACACATGTTTATTATTTCAGTTTTTTCAACTAGGGTGATCAGACAAGGGTTCCAGGTATTTAATCATCCAACATTACATGATTAACCAATTTCTACATTCATTAACATTTTCATCCATAAGAGAAATCCAGAAGGAGAGGGAAACATTTAATTGCGTACGCAAAGGCCACCAAAGACCATGATTTTCAGTAGGGAAAAGCTCATTTAATTCAGAACATAATATCACAGGATATAAATAATGTAAATGTATTCACAAACTTCCCATCCCCGTTATATAAGCCTGTTATTATCTTTATTAAACTGGTTCAAATCTGTTTCACGTAAACAAAAGGAAACCCACGCCGCATGATGCACAGTCTAGAGAGATGAAGGTAAGTTCCCTACCTCAACAGGTTCTGATCACAATGCTCCCCCTGATCAACTTTAGAAGACGTCCGTCAGCGTCCATCACTTCTATCGAGTCCCGGAACAACCTCCTTGGGTGGAAGTTGGAAAGGAAAGGCCAAAGTAAAGACAAATAATCCTAGCTCAGAAGTTCCACCTAGTCATTATGATCTCGTGGCCGCTAACAGATCGTAAATCGATGCTCAGAAGAAGATGTTATGGAATAAAATGAGCCTCTGAGTCTCTTGGGAGAGCTCTTCTCAAAGGATTGGGGAGGAGAGGGGTTAGTTGAAAAAGAGGAGGGGCCCCTCCTTTTTATAGGCATGAAAAGAAAAAGTACACAGCATGTAATTTATGGTACACGGCGTGTACTCGGCCGTTTCACACAGTCACCACACTACTTCTAACACGGCCTCCAACGCGGAATGCGACCGTTGACTAGTCAACACACGGCTTGAAGGTAACGCATACGCGGGGAGGGACTCCATGACACGTAGTATTGGACACATGACGTGTACCCATTTGTTTCACACGGTAAGGAATTGGCCTTCAACATGGGGTATACCCATCTAGGGGGTACATAGCGTGTACTCACACTACACGGCTTGTAGTTTCAATATTCTAGAAAGTGTGGGAAAAGTCCATTCTACCCTCCAGAACACTTCATTACCTTCTTTTTGACAATGGAATGGGCTGGAGAGGTCTGGGCCATTACACTATTATAAAATGTTACTAAATAAATTGGATGAATATATTTGAAAATGAAACTTATTTTTCAATCATGCTGTTTTAGTAAATCGATTTCATGTGAATTTGTTTTATGGAGATAATAAAAATATAACATTTGCATTATTTTTAATGATATAAGTAAAGAGTATTTCAAATAAATGAATGAACGTATTTTTTATTTATAAATAAAAATATAATGAAATAGTTTTATCTATAAAATACCAAGATTATATAAAGTATATTAATGTTTTAGAAACATTTTATTGGGGAAATGATAAATTTGATATGAGAAATATAAATATTCCCTTACCCTAGGATTAATTAAATGATTCTATTTTGAAGTGAACTATAACCCCTAAAATAAAAACTATTTTAAAATTGGAATTTCTATAATTGATGTGAATATAAAATATAATAGGTATATGAGAATAAAATCTCATGAAGTTTTTATTAATAAATTTAATGAGTAACCAAAATGTCTTATAAGAGGTACAAAATATCTCATTTTAAATTTAATAGTACCCCTTTAAAAATCGTGTGTTTAAAAAAAGAAAATAAAAAATTATTTTGAAAATTGGTGTAGGTAAATATGATGTTCACTGAAGAAAACAACTATTTATGTATAGAATTAAAAATGAGAACATATATTGGAATGTATACCATGTAATATGTTATTAAATGAATTGTGTTTTGTATTATAGTGGGTGGTATTCCACGTTACATTGGATGAATATATCACATAGATTAGAAACATTTTTTAATCCTTGAAATTATTAACAATATCTATCATTTTATCATGGGGAATGCAAAATTAATTAAGCAGGAGCTGATATGATTATTATGATTTACACACAGTGGATTCTATAATTAGTAAATAAGGAATAATAAATATATATAGTTAATAAAAGAAATCACATTTCATATAATTGATAACTTGATACGTAAAACCTTCAAAATTAAATATAAAAGTAAAAAAATGGATAACAATAATAACTACATTAATAAAGAATTAAATACTAAATGTTGGTTGAAATAATCTAAAACATTATTATATCATAACCATCTATTTTTTTCAAGACATTCTAATCAATGGGTAGGTATACAATAAAAAAAATTAATAGTTCAGTAAAATCGTTTGTCTCATGAGACATGTTGATGCATCGAAGAGCTTTCAAAATATAGGACTAACACATCAAAACTTGATCAATTAATTATTCAAATATTTAATGAAAAATAGTATTCATAATCAATATCCCTTTTCAAAAAATATATTTAATTAGTAAATAATACAAAATATTATAATTTACTCATATATCAAATGATATTCAATGTAAAATGTTGTATGGATAATCAATATCATTATTAGGAAATAATAATTTCATTGATATAAATAATGTGGATATATAATAGAAATTAAATTTAAATTGATAAATGATCCCATAAAATTTAATAGTTCATGATTAACATAATTCCAAAAAAATTTAATAAAATATAGAAGATGACAACCAATTTGTCAGAAATATATTTTTTAGAAATAAATTCATGTCTTCTAGAGAATGAAATACAATGAAAGAAAAAATATTAAAATATAATTCCGATAATTATAATTAATTATAAATCCAATGAAAATTTTTAGAATAATTTAAACATTGGAAAATAGTTATAACAGTAGGGAAATCAGCTACCACATTACTTGTTATAGAAGCATTACTTTTGAAATTATTTAAGGAATGTGAAGAATTACATTTTCAAGAAACTATTGACATATTCATTTAACACATTAAAAAACATTTAGGTAACTGGAATTATTTTAATAAACAATATTAATAAATAAATAGGACTTTTGTAAAATAAAATTTATTAAATACTGATATATAAGAAAAATATTTTTGATTCACAAAATTAAGATATGATTTTCTAGCACAAAATTTTTTAAAAAGAATCATGATACTATGTGAGGAAAAGAATTTAGAAAATATAAAATTTCCATAAATATCTTGAGGATAATAATAAAATATTTCTTTTTTAAAATAAACCTATTTAGATTTTATAAAACAAAATTATGGCAGTACAATGATTGGGATTGTAAAATAAATTCTAACTTTTTGTTGACATTTAAATTATATTCACAATAAAGTTTAAAAAAAATATTAAAATAAATCATATCAATAAATTCATATTGGTGTCGAATATATATATATGGTGTAGTATATACACCACATTAAAATAAATAGTTTCATTTTACCATTTTTTCACAATTGAGTGAAAATTGAGATAAATTCCCTTTCAGGAAGTTTGACGTACCTCATGTGTGCATTTATCTACTTATATTATATATTTTTACTTTTTATACATAATTAAAAAATCATATATAGATCTATAATTTCATCTATTATAAATTTATATCTTCCTAGGCACCATTTGTTAAAAATAATTACTTACTCTCACTATTTCGTGTGTTAGTTTCTTGGTTTTTCGTGAGAATTTAGGTTCTATGGTTTTATTCCTTAAACATCGACTATTGTTCTCTCATATGAAAAATATAATAATGTTATAATTTTTTTATATATTAATTATGTATATATATATATAGTCATACATAAATTCTATAGATATAAAATTGAATTACAAAGTTCATGGAGATGGTAGGTCGTACATATGAAAGAACGATGTTTTCACATAAAGATGTATGAAGTAAATGAAAGTTAAAAAATACACAACCTATATAGAATAATTTTTATATAAATTATTTTATATATATTCGTTAAATATATATATATATATATATATTACTCTATATTTATATAACTTATTTTATATATATTGGTTAAATAAATAATATATAAATAATACATATACTCATATTTTCAATCATTTAAACATTCCAAATAATTTGGGGACGAAATATGAATTACACAGTTAAATGTAGATTGTAAGTCATATATACACACCATAAATGTTTTCACCATTTAAGATAGAAATGATACGAAAATGGATGTCCTAAAAATATAATATTATATTAATATATTTATTGTCTTAGACTTATTATTATAGGATGGGTAAAAATTACTTATTTGAAGAATAAGAAGAATGAAATTAAAATGATCTAGTAAATATTATTGCCTCATCATAGGACGACTTCTTTAGATTCCCCCACTAAGGACACATAAAAAAGTATTTTTAATTGAACCAAAACCCTATTAATTTTTTGTGTGGAATGTATTTTTTATAGGGTTTTTTAAAAATAGATGCATCATTTGTTTTTATATGTAGAGAAGGATTCATTTTTTAAAGTGAGGGGAGTTAAGCTGTTGTAAAATTGGAATAAATTAAAATATAATAGGGTAATAATCATGGATTTGTGTTTAGATGATGACTTTAATTTAAATGTTAGGAGTTTATGGTCCTTATAAAATTATCTAATCAAATATTTATATAGGTATTATATAATTTTAAACCTTATCATTCTAGTTATCAAATTTAATAACCAATTTATATTTAACTACTGTAACAACTATTTCAAAATAATAGGGAAAAATGTTAATTATTAAAATAAAATTTTATTATAAATGTCCATATGATGATATTTAAGACCATATATTATACTCCATTTCCTACATCACGATTTTATGATTTATAAATACTTTTACATGATATTGGATTCATAAAATATAATAATTTTAATTTTTAACACTACATATTTATTTTGACATTTAGCAAATATAGAATAATATGGAATTATTGTATAATAATTTATAAAATTCATAACATGTTATAATTATATATTTTATGTGTGCAAATATATATCACACCACCTAATAAAATTTTAGAGCTTTTAAAATCACATACATGATTTTTCTACATCATTCCTATGAATTGTAGCAGCTTTGCATAAGTGATGAATTTAATTATTTCACCAATAAAAATAAAACATATTTATATTACAAAAACTATTAATTAATATTTAATATATTCATTTATAACCACAATTATACACATTTTATTCTTATATAAATATTTTTGAAAAATTAAATTCCAGCGTGTGAAATTTTGTGATATTCATTACATTAAATAATATAACGGTCATTAACTGCTGAAAATAGAATGAAAAATCATTGTATTTGGTGATAAAATTGATATGGTTGAATTTATATCAATAACTAAGATAAATTAATGTGTTTAATAGCGTGTGTTACATTCAACACCAATTTTAGAAGAAAATATAACACCTCTATTTTATTGATATTTTTAAATCAACTGAATCTCATTAATAAAAGTATTTAAAAAATCATATAGTTTATCTAGTATTACATATAATAAAAATTTTAAATTGTGTTTCCCACAACACCATCATTAAAAAATTTTGAAATATTACTAAAATAATATTATTTATTATAATATTTATAAATCATCCATTAATATGGTGGGTATGAATAGTAATACATAAATAATTAAAATAATATTTATAAATTAATTGCAAATATTAAAAGAATCATTTAAAATTGAATGAAATGATTTCTAGAAAAATGTATGTTATAAAAATAATGATTAGTAGTGCTTTGTGCACAAAATATAATTTAATTTTTTAAACTGTTAGAAAATTATTTCTATCATATAAAAATTAATTTGGAAATAAAAATATAAAAGTTATATTAGGATGAAATTTTTGTATTTTTGGGAAATGTTTCATTTTTTGTTTAATAGTGAAAAATATTGACATTTAATTGAAAACCGTGTTTCCATTTATACATTTACAAGTTTGAGTATTATTTTGATATGGATATTTATAAAAATATAATTATTTATAAATTAATCCAATTTAGTTCATTGGAAAAAATTTCATATTGAATTTTAATATAAAAAAATTTAAATATTTTAAACATTTTTTATTTAAAAACCTGCTTTCTCATTGCATCAGTGGGATTAATTTTTTTTTAAAAATAAATTTAGTTAATATATTTCTAAAATATGGATTCCATAGTTTTGATCCCCATAACTAATAATATCCCACTATTTCATATTTTTTATGAACAAAAATAATATTGAAAAAAGTAAAAATTAACAACCATAGTTCTTGTAAAAATGAATTTAATGGTGGTAAAGAACACAATATTAGTGTCATAAATGACCTACTAACATTTAAAACACACATTTTATTGCCATATATTCACATTATATTTTCTAATATATATAATGTCCCATTTTTAATGGTTTTATCATTATTAAAATGGGTTTATGAATGAATCATTCCATAAAATTGGAAGTGTGGCACTCAACTCACTTATAAAAGGGAAATAAATGCCCATTATTATTATTACCATAAAACCTATTAGTTCATAAAATAAAAATCTATATCTCTACACAAAATCAATAATATATTCCTATAATAGTTATTTTTGATAGAAATATAACATTGGAAGAAATTTTATGTAAAAATAAGGGGGATACCTGAAAAATAAGTAAATTTGTTTCAATGAGGGTTCTTATTTTATTTCACTCCACTCCTAAATAAATTATAATTAAACCATGATAATAGAGTAAGATATGTTAATTCCATATAATGGGTTGTTTTTATAATAATTTCATGACCACAAATCTCATAAATTTACATCAATTGGGTTATGAAATCATCATTAGTGTGTAGGGTTTACTATTGCCTCACGAACTGACACCATTAATTATAATAGTACCGCCGATCATGAATGGGTATGATTATGTATCTAAATGATATATTATATATATATATATTATACCATTGGAATTATTATATCATCTATTAAATTTATACATTCTGTTATATAGAGTATATTATAAAGTCACCCATATGTGTGTTGTACAATCGCCTTGCGAAGTGATGTGATTTGACATCCACTGTCAATTTATATCAATAGTGATTAGAGTAAGGTTAAATAATATATGTGATATAAATTTAATAATTGTGGTAGTAGTCATATATTTATCATTCTATAAATATAATATCTCATTTCTCATTCTTAAATTTTTACTTACCTAATGATGATAACATCGTTAGCGTATGTGTTGACCACTTCTTTGACAAAGTGATGTGATATTCTTTTCACCATGAAAATTAATGGAGGATATAAATATATTAATATAATATGGTATTTATTACATTAGGATAAATATTTAACGATAAAATATTACTTTACACCATTAAAAATGATCATTGGTAAATGGAAATGTTCCACATGTGTACGTATGATCTAACAAATTCATTAACTTAGTATACATATTTTCAAAAAAATATGTTGAATGGTAATAAAATTAAAAATGATATATATATATATATAATTATTGTTATTACATATATTATAAAACTATATAATATAATGGAAAATATAATATTTCATGATAAATAATGAATGGGAAAACAAGGTATTGACACACAATACAATGAAAATAGAAAAGGACGATTATCAAATGAGTGATAAGATGTTACAAAATGATTATATGTGATACTATAAATATTAATAGTGTTCTCTTATTAATTAATGATATTTCTAATTCAACTATAAATGTTCTTAAATCATGTTTAACTAAATGGATGCATGTGTTAATAGATTTTCTCCCAATTTTATTTCATCGAGGAAAATTAAAATTGTATGCCTCTAAATTTTTTAATACAGTTTATATATTTACCATTTTACATGTAATATAATTAATATATCATTAGTCAAGTTATATTATATCAAATTTGAATTATTTCATATTTGGGTATTTTAATTAAAAATTCCAAAGCTCTATGGAATTTTATAACTAAATTTCATTTCATTTATTAATATTACTTATTCATTATCATTGATATTCATGGATTTTGTTCATAATTTTTTTATTCTATTATACTATATTCACACCTGTTTAATATGTATTCATAGTTTATAAACATAGTTGACTCATTGATTAATTCAATGTTCAATGTTATTATCATTATAAATGTTTATTTAATAATATCATTATAATCAAAATTGTTTGTCAATAAATTTCAATTGATGGAAATTGTGAGATAATTGTATAAAAAAATTTAATATTATTTTACCATTTTATGATAATATTTTAATTTAATAGTAAAATCATCTATAAATTGGTAGATGAAATAATTGATAAATTTTTTTTAATTAAATCCCATTCATTTCTCTCTACAGTTTGTAATATGATTTCATCAAGAACAATGTATTCAAAAAATGTTTATAAAATTTTCTAAATGAATTTTTAATTAAATTATTCCAATTTTTTCCTATGAATAAATACAATAATAAGGAATCTTGTTGTTGTTTAATGAATAAGTTTATTTTCAAACTGTTTTACATTGAAAAATAAATGTTCATTTTTAACATGTCTAATATACTTGAAAATACCCACTTACGTCATCATCATTACTTTGGAGAATAAATTTCATGTCTACATGGTTATTTTTAATGAAATTGTTTTATTAATATTCTAGAAATTCATTTATTTTTAAATTTATTTTCATTGAAAAGTATTTTTAAAATGTTTTATATCTTAATAAGTTGCTATCAAATTTAAAAGGATATTTCCCTGTGGATTGTTTTTAGTGATATATTATTTTAATTATTTTCATCAATTAAAACACCTTTATTCTTATTCTAATGGGTATATTATGTATTGATATCATCATTATTCCTCATTTGAATGGTTGATGGAAATTTTGACAAAGGATAGTATTGAAGTTCACTCCCTTCATTCATTTTTATACTCTTTTTTATTCCCATGAAGTTTTCATTTTTATGGGATCAATGGTCATTACATTTAATGTCTGTATCTTTATTATTTATCATGGATATATTAATTTCATTTCTCGTATATCATTTTTCATACAATGTTCTATATTTAAATTCATTTTTTATCTTTGAAATATTGATAAATTCATATTATTTACTCCATATGTTTATTTTTTAAAAAATAAATTAGTTATGAATTAATTAGATTATTTGATATATGATGAATTATTTTTACATGTAATACATTTTTGGGGAACATTAATAGTTTAACACCCCATTATTCCATGGTACACCTCACCTTGAATAATATAGTAGCGTGTGTTGTACGAAACTTCGAGTTATAACACACCACAACCAATCAAACTAGCAGTTATGAATAGTAATACCCACTTTTTGAAATTATATAAATTTTATCTTTGAAAATGGAAATAATTTTTTGATTCAATGTATCTAAATTATATTAGGGTGAAATTTTGGTGCTTTTTGGATAACATTCATATTTTGAATAATAGTGAAAATTACTAAATATTAATTAAAGACAACTTTTTTAATCGAAATAATTAATATTGATAAATTATGAATTTTAGAGGTTTAAAGTATATTTTTATGATTTAATACAATTTTTTTCATTGAAGTAATTTCACATTTAATCCAGACATAAACAAGTGTTAATCTTTTGATATTTATTATTACTTAAAAACACGCTATTTGTTTTGACAATGGGAATTAATTTTTAAATTAATTAATGCAACTTATATGTTTTGAATTTGGTAAAATAGACATCATTTTTTAATTCCTACTATAAAATATATCTTAGTCCAATTTTTTAGTATTTTTCTGAAAACATCTAATTTTTGATGAATAGTGAAAAATTCTGAGTTATATTTTTAATTCGAATTTTTATTTAAATAATTATTTATTTTATTTAAATTTAGTCAAGGTAAAAATAGATACATAATACCTATATAAGTTCAATTTAATTAATTAAATTTATTTTAGAATAAATTTAGATATATAAAAAGTTTATTGAACTTTTCACCGTCTTTTACCCACATCATAGGAGAATATAGAAATTTACATAAAACATAATTTTACCACTTATGTGAGTGGATTTTTGAAAATCTGAGTGAATTAATTAATATCAATGATTAAAATGTGGTTGAATAAGGTAAAAACGATTTTTGGTGAATAATATCTTTTTACTTTTATTTACCACGGTTAAAAGTAAATAGGGTAATTAAGGGTAAAAATGATATTAATATTACCGAAAAATGTAATAATTCTATTGGACAAGTGAATCTTGACCAAAAACAACCTTATGAATAAAATATTATCATTAAGGTCCACTTGAATTAGATTACGAAAGTTATTATTATTTAATTCAAATAACTATTAAAAGAGTTAAAATCAACTTTTAATAACTAAAACAATTTTAATATAGAGTTTTACATAAGATAAATTCGAATATAAAGATTCATTAGAAATATAAAAATATTTCCTACATCATGGTATTTTATTTATAATTTTTAGACATTAAATAAATAAATTTATTTAAGACACAATGATGATGCAATAATTACCTTATTCATAAAAGAATCAAATAATTGGTATTATAAATATTAAAATAAATATAATTTAAATGTTTTTATGACATAGTAGAATTTTCTAGGTTAGTATGACATGTTAGGATTGATTAAATGTATTTTTATTTGAAGTAATAATGTTTTTATTATTTTAACAAAAAATAAATACGAAATAATGACAAAATTGACATAAAATAGTTTTTAAAAGAAATATTATATTATTAATTGATATAATGGTCCTAAAAATATAAAGTTCAGACAAAATACTTATATAACAATATATATGACATTAATGAACCAATTTGGGTTATATTGGTATTATATAGTATGTTTATTAACCATATAGTGTAAGAATAAAAGAAGACATGTTAAAAGTTAAATTATTTAACCTAGAGTTAAATCTAAATGATAAAGTTAAATTGGTAACCTAAACTGGTATAAAACCTATTGGATGAGTTCTTTTCGACCTATACCCACTGTAGACTTTAAATAATCAACTTTTGAGCCATTTGAAACCGAATATGAATTTATTATAAAATAATATTTTATGTTTTTTCTAAGGTTCCCCTTACCCCTCTTATAAAAGGGCACTCCCCCTTATCTCTAATTCACACCTTCTGAGCAATTTGGCCCAGACAACCCCTGCCCAAATACCCTCTAAACTATCCTCCATTCATCCTAGAGTCCTTAGTGTGATCAGAAATCCAACCTATGGTTCCCTTTTGATCAAATCAAAAGGAAGAACCCGAAGAAGAAGTAATGATTTCACAACCCTCTTTCAAGTTCATTTCTTCTTTCACTTCATTTTTATTAGTTGTTTCCATTATAAAAGAATAAATATAGTTCAATTTATATAATTTTATGTTATTATAATTATTTTACAACCAAATTCATTATTCTATCCACCCTTTTAATGACATGTCACCATACGTGTTTATGTATGGCTTACCGTCTCCACGTCATGGTGTGATTGTTATTCAATACATTATTATTTGGATGGGTATAATAATGATGTGTATTTGATTTATATAATAAATATAACATGATAAGGTCTTTAATATATTATATACCATCCAATTATATATTATATTAATATAAAAAGAATGATATTTTCACTTTTGCGTACGTACGAATTACCGTCTCCACGACGCGATGAGATTCATTTCCAAGTTCCCCATTCATCGACGATTATAAAAAATATATATTACTAATAAGTATGTAATATATGAAATAATAATTCTACTGTAGATATATATATTTATATATATAAGTATTTATGTACTTACATATATCTTATTCACTTACTTTTGTTGAATAATATATGAAAACGGAAACAGCGTTTATGCGTACGTACGGACTACCGTCTACATAAAAGGTGTTTTCCATTTCATATATACATTTATTATAAATTTTTATATTATAAATATATAAGATAAATAAATCATTTTTTATATTCTGGAAGTATTTAAATCATGATCTAATATATACAATCATGAGTAACAAGTTAAAACACTTACGATAAAGAAGTCGATTATTACCCATATTATTAATATAACATGGAAATTATTATTAAATGAGTAGTATAAATTCATAAATGAATAATGTACGATATCATAAATATTAATATGGTTAAGGTATAATTTAATAACATAATATAGTCTTCAAACAAGAGGCTAAACGTACCCTCGACTAAAGCAATGTGCAAGGTTAGGGGTTTTCATCACACTACTTATTCTCGTGAGATTACTGCCATATTGCCAATATTACCTTTTGTTTGGTGTATGTAATGACCATAATTTTATTCCTTGTGTAATACACTTTAATATATGTGTATTTCCAAATTCATTTTATGATACTTCTTTGATTGGGTGTATGTTTCGTATGTTTTCGAATTGGTAGGGGTTAATTTCACAATCTCATTTTTATCCAAGGTTGTTTTGTGTAAGTATCTACTGGGACATATTTATTATCCAAGATCATGTTTTATGAAATAGTTTTCAAAAGGATTATTTTAAGGTAAATTTTACTAAAACATCATTTCAAATGTTTTTAATATTTATTCTTATAAATCTTTCTCATTAATTTCCATGTCTTCAAAATAGTTTTTAAGGATTTATTTATACAGACCTGAATGTTTATAAAATTTTAATTCCTTTAAAATGTTTCAAAGTGTTATGGGACACTCTGATTCCAAAATTTCTTTAAATTACTTCTTTTCCAAATTGTGTTACTTTTAAATGTTTTCATGAAAAAGGGGTATTTCTCACAAAGAGTTACAAATCATTTTCATCAACGAAAAAATCCTTTAATGGATTTTGAACTTGTTTTGAAGTTGATTTATCATGATACAAATATTCCATATTGTGTTGAATGTTTTTTTATATGTTTGACTGTGGATGTGTTATATTTATTCCATTCATGGTTTATGGGTACTTTATTGACATTTCGTATTCTAGTTTTAATACGAATGTTTATGTTATGTTTATACCTTTTAATATGAGGAATGCATTGGACTTAGTAAGTGACGGGTGGAGCCCGCTATATATCCTCGATGATTTGGTAGGTCTCAGTATACAAACTAGTGTCTTGGAATGAGGCCTTGACAAAATATTATTTGTATTCTTGGAAAGAGGCCTTTGCTACGTGGTTATGATAGTCTGGCATTATGCATTCCATCGTTATGAAAGTGGTTATTGATATTGAATGTGATTATCCGACTAGTAGAATATCCATGTTAATAAGTAAATGGAATTATTTCATTTTATCTTTTCCATATTATACTGATGCTCAAGTTTAAAATAATTTTTTTAGTTATACACTACCTTAAATGTTTATGTTTATATATGAAAGTTTCTGCTATATTATTATCATTACTGAGCATCTGAGATCACCCCTTTCTATGTTTTATTTTACCTAGGATTCCAAGAAGTGTATTTTGATTGATATTCAGGGTTAGGACATGAGAATAATGGCATTTATAAATGATTATTTTTGATTTTTTGTATGTTATGAAGTGTAATGTAACATTTATGTATGTAAACTACTTCCCAAGACTGCTAAACTGATCGGTCCATTGGGACATGATTCCTTGTAATCATGCCAATCTATTAAAATAATGCACTGACTATGGGTAACTGAGGTTAGGTCATTAAAAATAGACTACCACTCAATGATTTAATAGTCCCATAAGGGGAATCAATAATCTAGAATGAAATAAATTTGAAAACATCAATTGGTTTGAACGCGCTTGTTAAAATTGTATTGTGAAATTTTTTAACAATAATGGTTACACAATTAGTTATAACATGTAATTCTATAATTAATAACCCAATAATTTTGAGTTCAATTATTATTTTCCATGACCTTTTTAAAATGATATTATATATGGGTTTATGTCATTCTCAATAATTGATTAAATGTCTTATGATCAGTTACGTTACATGAAATATTGATTTTTCAATTTTTGATTATGACAATGATGTTATTGTTTAAATAGAATAGGATTTTAATTATTTTCCAAACCATATTAATTATTAACGTATCGATTTTTTGTTTGGAATTATCTGTTGATATAATTCCATCGTTGTTTATTAATTAAACAGAATATTTATTAAGTTGTTTAAATTTTTATATTGAATAGTATTATTGATTAATTATTGTTTCCAATATACCTAAAAATTATTTATAATTTGTTATATTCATTATTTTGATCAATTTCATTGGAAACCATGAAGATAAATATGAATGATATGCAATAATACCATAGAGGGAAACATGATATTCTCTAAAAAATGTTTTAATTTGTGTATTCAAATGTTATATAGTACTCAAGTTTGTATATATTTTACCAAGACAAATAAACTCTTTTTTCCTACATGATGTTATTCCTTGTATCTTATTCCAATTCGTTAATAGGGGAATCATCTCTACGATACAATGTTTGGGGGCTCTATAGTAATTAGCAAAGGCATTTTAGTACAAACTATGGGAACTAGTTTTATGAAATCATAGATGATAGGTAATAACCCTATAATGGACTATAAAGATAAGTATTAAAGAAAATACTAGTGTTTAGGTATGGGAGGCATTACATTGTATTTATTTTTTATACATACCTTTCTGGATACTATATGCTGGCGTGGTAACAAAATAGACGTATATTAGGGTAGTAGCACTAAAATTGCTTAATTTTGAATGACCCATTCATCACATTATAAGGCCCCAGCCTTAAACCTTATTTAATCTTGAGTTATTACAAGATTACACATTGAGGATCTTTTCAGGTTTAGAGATTTAGAGAATTAGATCATGAAACTTGCATTACATTCCACATTTAAACAAAGTGGTTACATAAAAGACAGTATTCATTCTTTCCATCAACGGAAACATATTTAAAATATAACACGGATTCTTTATTGAAACATCCTTGACACTATCATCACATCATGTACCTTTCCCTTCACCTGTGAAAAACATTTCAAAAACTTGGGATGAGCATAAAAAGCTCAGTAAGGGTTATAAAAATATGGAAAGGAAACATGAGTTCATATATACATAAGAATGAAATCATGCTTTACCCATAAAACATAGGCACATTAACATACCTCATCAAACCATGAATAAATCATAGAAAACATAAGACATAAAGGTAAATTGAGGCATTCATAACATTCTTACGTAGGGAGTAACCCTCTTGGTTACGTTTGGAATACCCATCACAGTATATTCCCTAAATCACTTCGGAGAAACCTTAACATTTCACTCCTTCGCGTTACCCAATCCATTGGAGAGCTATATCGGGCTCACCCGCCCTTAGTTTATCACGGAACCACCCGTTCGTCATAACAATTCCCAAGAACCATAACATAATCATATCACATAAACAAGAATAAAGGAAACATAACCTTTCCACATTTCAATCACAATATAACATTTTAGGATATTGAAATAATGAATCCATTCAAAAAGAAACCATTTAAAACATTTAATAAAGAGATTTTTGAATCAAAGTGTCCCATACCACCTTGAAGATTTTAACATTTTAAACCATTAATATCCATATAAATATATCCTTAAAACCATTTTGAAAACATGGATATTAATAAGAACAAATAATTAAAACATTTAAAACTATATTTTGGTTAAAGGGGTTTTACCAAAATTAGAGACACTTGAATATAATAATCGAGGAATAACATTTAGTCAGAACTTTATAATATCATGAGAATAAAAGTATTCATGATATAATACTCCAAAGGACAATATATACACCATATAAGAGTGAATTGGTGCATAACAAAAATGAACCCTCGATAGAAATGTCAAATGTGATGAAATCCCTTATAAAGAAGGTATCCTTAAATTAAGGACAAATAAATCTCAAAAATATGTGTGAAAAATATATATACACCCAATATATGTGGATATTAAGTGTAAAACAATAAAATGTCATTCACACATATTAAATGGATGACATATTCAATGACTACAAGTTGAACCCATAGAAATAGAAATTGGGTTAAAAAGTTCCCTTGACAGCCTAACATCATCACATCAAAATGAGTTGATGAGAGATAAAAAGTGTATCTCATCACTTGGACATAAAATTCACATCAATAAGGATGTATGAGAACATATCCCAACATAAAAATATGTATATTAAAAGACCCAATAAAAGAAGTCTTTTAAAAAAGAGGAGGGTGAAAGGTTCCATTACCGACTTGGGTATCTTTCAAAACATACACCCCATGAAAGAAAGACAATAGGTAATTGATGTAAATACTCATAAACGAAAGTATATTACACAAAGAGTAGAATAATGGGCAGTACATACACCACTCAATGGAATTTGTGGCGAATGTAGCATAAATCTCACGGGAATAAAAGTGAGATGAAAAATCCCTTACGAAAACTCGGCAGCCTAACGGCGCCACATAAAACTTACGAATATGGATTGATGAGATCAAATAGAGTATCCCATCATATTAAAATAGAATTTACAGCAAGTGGAATATAAAAGAAAATCCCCCAACATTTCATGGAGGAGTTTAAAAGAAGTGACATAAAGGAGAGTACTTAAAAAGAAAGAGAGAGGTTAGATCTCTTACGAAAGTTCGGCAGCCTAACGGCGCCACTCAAAACATCCAAAATGGATTGATGAGAGAGAATAGGGTCTCTCATCTCATGAACATAAAATTTACAGTAAATTTAATATAAAAGAACATCCCAATCATAAGAAATATGAGCTTAAAATAAATGACATAAAAGAGTGTACTTAAAAGGAAAGAGAGTTGTAGGATCCCTTACTTCGG
Organism: Viscum album; assembly: GCA_963277665.1. Classification (NCBI taxonomy): domain Eukaryota; kingdom Viridiplantae; phylum Streptophyta; class Magnoliopsida; order Santalales; family Viscaceae; genus Viscum; species Viscum album. The sequence goes on from OY728133.1 coordinate 1,117,320,124, forward strand.
GTCTGACTTGACTCGATCGTTCTTTAATCTCCTGAATAATAAACTTGAGTTAATTTCTAATTCCTTAAGATCCTTTTTCAAGTTCATTATTACTTTTATACCACTTATTACCATGTCATAAACAATATTTAATCATTTAAGTTAAAAATATTTGTTTTGCCGATATTTGGTTCTTAAGTCGAAAGTGGACTTCTTACAATTACATGTTGTTCATGTGGCCAAATGTTTATTATATCCAGAATTGTATTCATTATGTAGATATCATATATGTCATATATATCCAGTACATGCATGCATTTATAACATTACATAATCATTTAGAGGTAAGAAATGAAATGCACCGTTCATGGAGACGGTAAGCCGTACGTACGCATGAACACTACTTTCATTTCTATTTCGTATTTTATAGAATGGAATAATAATGATATAAAGGTATATTATAATTCCAGTATAATATCATATATAATATCATATTTCTATCCTTTATACATCCCACATATGGTATTTAACGAATCAAATCACTTTGAGGGGGCGGTAGTCCGCACTTCCTTAAATGATGATATCGCGTATACCCATAATGGAAGCCATAAAGGTAAGACAAAAATGAAAAATACAGAAGCATAAATAAAACATAAACATATTATATATCATATATAAAAATAGTGACATCATAATGTACACCTTTGAAGGTGTTAAATGAGTATTGAAAAATCATCTTTTGGGAGGCAGAATTTCACCATCCACGGAAACCGTATGTTCTTTAACCATTTGATGTATTTGTGTGAGAGTGTAGCTCGAATAAATCTTATAACAACATCCTAGTATATTTAAGATACTGGTGTTGTTACAAAAGAAGTAAATAAAAAGATTTTAGGGGGTTGGAGAAGCAAAATAAAACAAATGAACATGAGATAATGAATTACCTTTAAAAGTGTAACTCCTTTTGATTTGAGCCTAAAGGCTTCCTTTGAAAGTATTCTGCCCAAAGGGAATCCTCTAGGGTGAGGAGAAGAATGTGGAGAGAGTAAATGGGCAGGGTTTGGCCGAGCCAAAGGCTTGAGGAGTGTGGTAAATGAGGTAGAGGTGGGGTCCTTTTATAAGAGGAGAGGAGGGGTACTTTTGGAAAGTAAAGAAATATTACTTTATTTGAAAATGTGTTTCTGTTTTAAAAAATCCCACATTGATATAATTCGTGGATAAGGTGATAAGGCTTCGAAATCCACTCATCCAATAAGTTTTGGACATGTTTAGTTCATAGATTTTACATTATCATTCCATTTTATTTTAATCGTCAAATAATGATGTCATCGCTGCATCATTATTATGTCATAAATAATTTAATTTATATAATGTCTAAAAATTATAAAACAAATACCATGATGTAGGAAATCTTTTTATCTTTCCAAATAATATTTATAATCAAAAATATGACTTGTATAACCCCACTTAAAAGTGGTTTTAGTAAAACATATCATGTTTTTGTCAATTTTACTTTTACATTAAATAAAATGTTATTTATGTCATTTCCCAAACAAAGTGGCTCCATTGGGTCCCCAAGTTGACCCATGGCTTTTCATGGTCGGCCATTACACATCCAATGAGGTTAAGACATGTGTCAAGTTCATTTAATATTATTAAAACATTATTTTTACCTTAAACTACACTAATTACCTCTAATCGCGATTAAAAACTTAATAAGTTACTATTCACCAAAAAATTATTTTAATCTCATTGAACCACATTTTACTTCTTAATGACAACCATGTATGTCGGATTTTTGAAAATCAAAACACAATGATGGAAAATTTTCATTGAAACGGAAAATCAGTTTTTATTAGTACCACTTAGTGGTTTCACTATTCATCAAAAATTGATGTTTTTCAGAAAAATCGCAAAAATTCACCCTAAGCTATATTTGATATTCTGAATTCAAAAATGAAGTCTGTTTTACAAAATTCAAAACATATAAGTCACATTAATTAATTTAATAATTAATTCCCGCTGTCATGACAAATAGCGTGTTTTATGAAACAATAAGTATCAAAAGATTGACACTAGTTTAAGTCTGATTTCAAAGTGAAATTGATTCCAACGACCACTATTGGATTTAACGGTAAATTTTTTTTCTAATTTCACTTTAAAACCAATTCAAAATATAATCTAATCATATAAATAAATTAGATTAAAAAGAGCGTTTGAATTAATATACAACATTTTACACTATTCATTAAAAAATGAACTTTATCAGAAAGATACCAAAAATTTACACAAAGTAAATTTTGATGTCCCGATTCTTAATAAGAGTTTTATTTGGTCCAAAAGAATGTTTAAGAGTGAACAAAACTATATTTAATGATGGTTCAACATCAAAAGTTGATAAGTGAACCTTTAGTGAAAACTAGGGCATATACGCCTAAAATTGAATTCTTTCCGTATTTTATGCCTTTATCTTTTATTGTATAAATGTAAAATTATTTAAGAACATGTATAATCATATTTTAGTTATTTATATCCAATACCGCCATTACAATGGCTACATGTTAACTACCATTTAAAATAATATTATTTTATTATTAGAGTGCAACGCAAGATTCCCAAGAAACTCGTTGTTGCGTGTTGGGTACGCCATCGAGCATAGCGTCCCCGTTAAAGTCATATTAATATATTATTCACAAATATGGATAAATATGAAAATGTCATATTCCTTATTTACCTGGGGTGTCACATCCTTCCCCCCTTTTGGGAATTGCGTCCTCGCAATTTTAAAATTGCGCTTGGAACATCCTTGAACGTCCCACATCGGAACAAGAGTCGGTAAAACAATCAATTTAAAATAAAGAAACATAAGTAAAGAGGTCACCCGAGTTAACCCATACGAGGAATCCATGTTGGAAAACATGGACATGGAGGAGAAAACATAGGGTTATGTTCTGATGGAGAGTGATAGAAAACATGTTTAGGAGAAAGTTAACAATAAGAAAATCACAAACTTGTGATGGGTTAAACGGTGTTGGGTTCCCCAGTAGGAAAAGTTAATAGAAAACATTTTTGTATTAAGTTACTTTTTATTGAGGAATTTATTCATAAGGAATAATAATCACTTATCATTTTGACTTTCATCTTTTACTAGATTCCTTACTCAAACTCATATTTTTTCCAAAAGACGAGTATTTAGGGAGACTTTTTCGCATTAACAGTATTATAATCAACTTCTATAGAATCACCTATTCCCCAAAAGAGAACTATATAAATCCCATGTATTTAGGCTTTAACCAAAACCAAAAGAAAAACGGTTAGTACAAGATCAGATAATCCAGAAAAGGATAACCCCTTATAAAAAGAAAATCTATTCTTAATCTCCAAAATTTGTCCAACAAAACCCAATGTTCAACGAGGACCATCCGATAAACAATTTGTCCATAAAATTATTCAAAGTAAACCAATATAAGATTGAAACCCAAATATTTGAAAGATTTAGTCACATAGTCTTCCAAGTTAAATCGTAACATTTATCTCCAAACAACATTTGTTGCTCCAAAAGTCTCGTATTGAAAAGTAATTAACCTAATCACATATCCTCCATGATAGGTTAATAATTTTCATAAATAACCCAAAATCAACTTACTCTTAATTCATAAAATCATATAACTAAAAAGAATCAGTCAAACTAACCAGGGACTTCACGTAGTCCAGTGGTAGGTGATAAATACCAGTCGCACTTTGGTTGTGGGTTCGATTCACGCGGCTTTGTCCGACGCGACGAGTTGTCACACGGTCTGCTTGTTGTCCATTTTCCAAAACTATATAATTCTTAAAACATTCCCCAAAATGAGATAAAATCTTCAAGAATAATCATAACATATTTTAACCTCAAGTTTATCTCATTCCCTTCATTTTCCATCATATCATAGAGTAACCCATAATTACCTAAAAAGTAAGGATCATATAAACCCTACTGGTTACCTTAATAATTATTACCTGAATTTCCACATCAAGTTGTCCATCTCGTACTTGATGCATTAGAGAACTCACCAAGGTTGAAGTGGTTGATCATGAATCCTTGATAGTTGGTTTAGAACAGCCATGAGATTCCTCATTGAATACCCCATTTCATCGAGTCTTTTAATCAGAGAACCACCACAGTTTCTTTCAAACCAATTGTCACTTTGGTTCCTGCTAGATCCATCCATTCACTAAAAACAGAAATGTTAGTGTGAGTATATCAACAAAATCATCATGTACTAATGAAGAAGCTAAACACTAAGATACACTTACTCATTCACTTTATCTAAAACTAGGACTCTTTCTGAAATCCTAACCATTATGTTAATGTCACTTATGCTTAAAGAATAACCTAACCTCTAAAGTTATCAAAACCGACCTTTGATACCAACTATAATGCCCCAGCCTTAAACCTTACTTAATCTTGAGTTATTACAAGATTACACATTGAAAATCTTTTCAGGTTTAGAGTTTTAGATAATTAGATCATGAAACTTGCATTACATTCCACATTTAAACAAAGTGGTTACATAAAAGACAATATTCATTCTTCCCATCAACGGAAACATATTTAAAATATAACACAGATTCTTTCTTGAAACATCCTTGACACTATCATCACATCATGTACCTTTCCCTTGACCTGTGAAAAACATTTCAAAAACTTGGGATGAGCATAAAAAGCTCAGTAAGGGTTATAAAAATATGTAAAGGAAACATGAGTTCATATATACATAAGAATGAAATCATGCTTTACCCATAAAACATAGGCACTTTAACATACCTCATCAAACCATGAATAAAACATAGAAAACATAAGACATAAAGGTAACATGAGGCATTCATAACATTATTACGTAGGGAGTAACCCTCTTGGTTACGTTTGGAATACCCATCACAGTATATTCCCTAAATCTCATCAGAGAAACCTTAACGTTTCACTCCTTCGTGTTACCCAATGCATTGGAGAGATATATCGGGCTCACCTGCCCTTAGTTTATCACGGAACCACCCGTTCTTCATAACAATGCCCAAGAACCATAACATAATCGTATCACATAAACATGAATAAAGGAAATATAACATTTCCACATTTCAATCACAATATAACATTTTAGGATATTGAAATAATTAATCCATTCAAAAAGAAACCATTTAAAACATTTAATAAAGAGATTTTTGAATCAAAGTGTCCCATACCACATTGAATCTTTTAACATTTTAAACCATTAATATCCATATAAATAAATCCTTAAAACCATTTTGAGAACATGGATATTAATAAGAACAAATAATTAAAACATTTAAAATGATATTTTGGTTAAAGGGGTTTTACCAAAATTAGAGACACTTGAATACAATAATCGATGAATAACATTTAGTCAGAACTTTATAATATCATGAGAATAAAAGGATTCATGATATAATACTCCAAAGGACAGTATATACACCATATAAGAGTGAATTGGTGCATAACAACAATGAACCCTCGATAGAAATGTCAAATGTGATGAAATCCCTAATAAAGAAGGTATCCTTAAATTAAGGACAAATAAATCTCAAAAATATGTGTAAAAAATATATATACACCCAATATAAGTGGATATTAATTGTAAAACAATAAAATTTCATTCACACATATTCAATGGATGACATATTCAAAGACTACAAGTTGAACCCAAAGAAATCGAAATTAGGTTAAAAAGTTCCCTTGACAGCCTAACGACATCACATCAAAATGAGTTGATGAGAGATAAAAAGTGTATCTCATCACTTGGACATAAAATTAACATCAATAAGGATGTACGAGAACATATCACAACATAAAAATATGTAAATTAAAATGCCCAATAAAAGAAGTCTTTTAAAAAAGAGGAGGGAGAAAGGTTCCCTTACCGACTTGGGTATCTTTCAAAACATACACCCCATGAAAGAAAGACAATAGGTCATTGATGTAAATACTCATAAACGAAAGTATATTACACAAAGAGTAGAATAATGGGTATTACATACACCACTCAATGGAATTTGTGGCGAATGTAGCATAAATCTCACGGGAATAAAAGTGAGATGAAAAATCCCTTACGAAAACTCGGCAGCCTAACGGCGCCGCATAAAACTTCTGAATATGGACTGATGAGATCAAATAGAGTATCCCATAATATTAAAATATAATTTACAGAAAGTGGAATATAAAATAAAATCCCCCAACATTTCAAGGAGGAGTTTAAAAGAAGTGACATAAAGGAGAGTACTTAAAAAGAAAGAGAGAGGTTAGATCTCTTACGAAAGTTCGGCAGCCTAACGGCGCCACTCAAAACATCCAAAATGGATTGATGAGAGAGAATAGGGTCTCTAATCTCATGAACATAAAATTTACAGTAAATGTAATATAATAGAACATCCCAATCATAAGAAAGATGAGCTTAAAATAAATGACATAAAAGAGTGTACTTAAAAGGAAAGAGAGTTGTAGGATCCCTTACTTCGGGTCCGACTTGACTCGATCGTTCTTTAATCTCCTGAATAATAAAGTTGAGTTAATTTCTAATTCCTTAAGAACCTTTTTCAAGTTCATTATTACTTTTATACCACTTATTACCATGTCATAAACACTATGTAATCATTTATGTTAATAATATTTTTTTTGCCGATATTTGGTTCTTAAGTTGAAAGTGGACTTCTTACAATTACATGTTGTTCATGTGGCAAAATGTTTATTATATCCAGAATTGTATTCATTATGTAGATATCATATATGTCCTATATATCCAGTACATTCATGCATTTATAACATTACATAATCATTTAGAGGTAAGAAATGAAATGCACCGTTCATGGAGACGGTAAGCCGTACGTACGCATGAACGCTACTTTCATTTCTATTTCATATTTTATAGAATGGAATAATAATGATATAAAGGTATATTATAATTATATTATAATATCATATATAATATCATATTTCCATCCTTTATACATCCCAAATATGGTATTTAACGAATCAAATCACTTTGAGGGGGCGGTAGTCCGCACTTCCTTAAATGAAGATATTGCGTATACCCATAATGGAAGCCATAAAGGTAAGACAAAAATGAAAAATCAAGAAGAATAAATAAAACATAAACATATTATATATCATATATAAAAATAGTGACATCATAATGGCCTCCTTTGAAGGTGTTAAATGAGTATTGAACAATCATCGTTTCGGGAGGCAGAATTTCACCATCCACGGAAACCGTATGTTCTTTAACGATTTGATGTAGTTGTGTGAGAGTGTAGCTCGAATAAATCTTATAAAAACATACTAGTATATTTAAGATACTGGTGTTGTTACAAAAGATGTAAATAAAAAGATTTTAGGGGGTTGGAGAAGCAAAATAAAACAAATGAACATGAGAGAATGAATTACCTTTAAAAGTGTAACTCCTTTTGATTTGAGCCTAAAGGCTTCCTTTGAAAGGATTCTGCCCAAAGGGAATCCTCTAGGGTGAGTAGAGGGATGTTGAGAGAGTAAATGGGTAGGGGTTGGACGATCCAAAGGCTTGAGGAGTGTGTTAAATGAGGTAGAGGTGGGGGCCTTTTATAAGAGGAGAGGAGGGGTACTTTTGGAAAGTAAAGAAATATTACTTTATTTGAAAATGTGTTTCGGTTTCAAAAGGTCCCACATTGATATAATTCGTGGATAAGGTGATAAGGCTTCGAAATCCACTCATCCAATAAGTTTTGGACATGTTTAGTTCATAGATTTTACATTATCTTTCCATTTTATTTTAATAGTCAAATAATGATGTCATCGATGCATCATTATTATGTCATAAATAATTTAATTTATTTAATGTCTAAAAATTTTAAAAAAACTACTATGATGTAGGAAATCTATTTATCTTTCCAAATAATATTTATAATCAAAAATATGACTTGTATGACCCCACTTAAAATTTTTTTTAGTAAAACATATCATGTTTGTGTCAATTTTACTTTTACATTAAATAAAATGTTATTTATGTCATTTCTCAACCAAAGTGGCTTCATGTGGTCCCCAAGTTGACCCATGTCTTGTCTTGGTCGGCCATTACACATCCAATGAGGTTAGGACATGTTTCAAGTTCATTTCATATTATTAAAACATTATTTTTACCTTAAACTACACTAATTACCTCTAATCGCGATTAAAAACTTAATAAGTTACTATTCACCAAAAAATTATTTTAATCTCATTGAACCACATTTTACTTCTTAATGACAACCATGTATGTTGGATTTTTGAAAATCAAAATACAATGATGGAAAAATTTCATTTAAACGGAAAATCAGTTTTTATAAGTACCACTTAGTGGTTTCACTATTCATCAAAAATTGAAGTTTTTCTGAAAAATCCCAAAAATTCACCCTAATCTATATTTGATATTCTGAATTCAAAAATGAAGTCCGTTTTACAAAATTCAAAACATATAAGTCACATTAATTAATTTAATAATTAATTCCCGCTGTCATGACAAATAGCGTGTTTTATGAAACAATAAGTATCAAAAGATTGACACTAGTTTAAGTCTGATTTCAAAGTGAAATTGATTCCAACGACCACTATTGGATTTAATGGTAAAAATATTTTCTAATTTCACTTTAAAACCAATTCAAAAGATAATCTAATCATATAAATAAATTAGATTAAAAAGAGGTTTTGAATTAAAATACAACATTTTACACTATTCATTAAAAAATGATCTTTATCAGAAAGATACCAAAAATTTTCACAAAGTAAATTTTGATGTCCCGATTCTTAATAAGAGTTTTATTTGGTCCAAAAGAATGTTTAAGAGTGAACAAAACTATATTTAATGATGGTTCAACATCAAAAGGTGATAAGTGAACCTTTAGTGAAAACTAGGGCATATACGCCTAAAATTGAATTCTTTCCGTATTTTAAGCCTTTATCTTTTATTGTATAAATGTAAAAATATTTAAGAACATATATAATCATATTTTAGTTATTTCTATCCAATCCAGCCAATACAACGGCTACATGTTAACTACCATTTAAAATAATATTATTTTATTATTAGAGTGCAACGTAAGATTCCCAAGAAACTCGTTGTTGCGTGTTGGGTACGCCATCGAGCATAGCATCCCCATTAAAGTCATATTAATATTTTATTCACAAATATGGATAAATATGAAAATGTCATATTCCTTATTTACCTGGGGTGTTACACACATGGTGGATGAGAATGGGCCTTATTGTTCACCCAGTTTGACACTCTAATAGTATATAATTTAGAAAATATATATTTTTTTAGAAACCATTATGAAGGATATTATTTTATAATTACTCTATTTGATTAAACATAATATATATTTGATTGAAAATAATGTTTCTTAAATGAATTCAATTTTTTATGATCCTAAATTAAATAAATTTATGAGGAAAAAATAATACTACAATGGAGGGAAACATATCTTAACAATGATCCATTTATAGTATTTTTCACAAATGTGGAGATCCATGGAATTATCTAAGTCAATTCCTTCTTCTAATGGTTAATACAATGATAAAGTAAGTAATTAAATGTAAATAAAAAGGGTGATGAATTTATGTATTGGGATTATAGTATTACAATTCGAAAGAATTTATAGTAATTATATTTTAACAATAATAATAATGAAATGTCTAAGAATGTTTATAAATTTAGAATCATATGATACTTTATTTAGACAATAAAATTTTATACTATCATAGGTTATCTGTTCAACGTTTATCCTAAGTTAAATATCTTAAATATCCCTTTTAAAAAAATTATTTTGAAAATAACATGAATAAAGGCATTTTTTGGAAATCATTTACAAAAATACAAACCATTCATTTATTATATGTTATAGTGTAAAATTTATTTTAGTAATAACCCCTTTACATTTTATAGACATAATTTTATATGTGTTTATAACATTTAGTGTTAATCTGATAATTAATGAAATTTTAATAATTGTCAAATAAGATTATATGAATTTTAGGAAAATGGTTGTTTTAAAAACCTCAGTGGAACAATTATTTAATGTTTATTTTATTTCAAGGAATACAACCATATTGTTTTGAGATAATTATAGGATTTATAATAATATAATTGAGGAAAATGACAACCCACATGATGGGTGACCACCGAATACATATAGAAAGGACATGAGGCTCAAACCCTTTACAAAAATATATAAGTTCATAGCACCATCCAATGGTTTGTGTGATGTATTGTTCAATATTTCATTAGTTAAATGATTTGAAAAATAAATATTAATGGTGAACCATTGGTTTTAATTATTAGGATTACAAAATTATGTATTATATTGTATAACTTTTCATAACTATATTGGTTATGGAAAATAGTAAGGAATGTCTGGAAATAATTTTCAATAATATAGATCTTATGATTTTTTTAAAAGTGGGTTTTAGTTATCCCTAAATAAAAATTTTATTCTTAGGCATTAATTTCATAGAGTAATAAATGAATTGTAAATTTATCAAATAAAAAAATATATTGAATTTTTATTTTGAAATAGAAACATATAATGTATGTATATTTCCATATATTCAAAGACAATAAATTAATTTCTCAACACTATGAAATATTTGTTTGAAATAATAATTTTTTACTATAAAATTAACATCCGATTAATTACAATGAATTTTAAATCAAAATAATTTATAGTTTTAAGGACTATAACATTCCAATTATCACTCAACATTTTATGATCAATTACATCAATCACTCTCTAGTATTATTTTTTATTTTTTTCCATGCCCATAAATTAAAACACCACCAATGTCCAGATACATAAAAACATTGTATTGTGTTATTCAATAGGATATTTTTACACACTTTTCCCAATTATTAATTGAATATTATATTATAAATTCATTACGATAGTTTTTTCTCATCAATTTTTTCACAAATTTCAAATATTGTATTACATAGATATAGTATAAATTGAGCGATCAGTAGTAGTTAAATGTTGCAGAGAATATAAAACATTATCATTTTTAAATAAGAACATTTTATTTAATAGCATATATGAAAAAAGTCATGTATTAAAACGAATATTAATCCACCCCCCAAAAATTTATGATATAATTATTTGTAAATGATTTCAATATCATTAATTTTAGTGTTACACACAAAACTGAGAATAAATTTGTTTTACCTGAATTACATAGATTAACATAAATTACATGAAATATAGAGTTTAAACAAAATATAAAATATTTTTAAAATATAATTTTTATCTTCCTAGTTATAAACTATCTATGTCATTTCTAAGAATAAATAGTACTCACTAACATATGATAATTATTGTTTTCTATTTATTATAAATCAAATATGTATCATTTAGATGAAAATGAATTATTTTAAAAAAAAAGAATTTCCCAAATGATGGATGAGTCAAAATTTTTGAAAATATTATAAAATACTTTTTTACAAAATTATAATTATTTGGTAAATTTAACTTCATGTTTTAGGTCATAATGTTGAAAAAAATTATGGTTGATTGTTTAAATAAATCTAAAATGGATTTTTAATGAATGATGTAAAATTAAAATTGTTAATTGAAAAATTATTTTGATTTAAAATATTTATATGATTGATGTTTATTTTACATATTTTTGAATGTTAAATTAATTTGGTGATATATATATATTAATTATTATTATTTCATTGTTATAATTTTCATAGAGAATATTGATATAAAAACGTTTTAAACCATTGAAATGTTTCTCTTTAGGAACCCTCGTTCATATTGAATCTATAAGGTTAAAGGTAAATGAACTTATTTTAACAGTATTGATTGAATTTATAATTGTGGATTCCATATTTTTTATCATGATAATTTATAATTATTAATATGATGGACATAATTTTTTATCATAATTAATAATATCGATATAAAAATAGTTATTGTAGTTAATGTAAAAAATTGATATTAATGGGGGATAGTATAAGAAAATATGTGATAAAAAGATCTTATGAAATTTTAAATAACCCAATGTATGGAATCATTTCCACATTATCTTATTAGGTTTTTTATTTTAATGTATTGGAAGCTATCAGTTTGATAAAAATGTGGGTATTATTGAATATTTTTCTAGCCATTTCAAGTGTACCACTCACCTCACTTATAAAAGGTCACCCACATTATTATATTATTAATACCATAAAATGGTTTTAGTTTGTCAATTAACTAAAAAATTAACTCCTCAAATTACACAAGTCTATGTTTAGGCATAAATCTAACCTGAGAAGCTTATTTTTGAAAACCTAGCGATGATTCTTGAATAATAGGAAACAATATTCAATGAGCATTTTTATTATATTACATTCTCCACCATATTAAATTTTTATTAAAAAAATTTTAATTAAAAAATATAATCTTCCATAATCATGGATTTTTTATAACAAGTCAATGACCCAAAACCACCACTATTTCTAGAAAATTGATTATGAATTCATCATTCATGTGTATAGCAGACTACCGTCTCAAGAGTCGATGTCATCTATTTTTTCATAACCGCATATCAAGGAAGGGTATCATTATGGATCTATATTTTATATTTTATATTTATAAAATATGATACATACGTCATCATTATAAAATATTTACATTTTTTACATTCTATTTCATAGGGGACACGGTAACGTCGCTCGTCTGTACGGCGGCATACCACCTCACAAAATTATGTGATTCATATATCAATAACGCATAACATGGAAGGTGAAAACGTTAATTTTAATAAATATATGTGATATAAATTTTATAATAATTATATTCATGACATATTTATAATTATAGAAATATAATATATAAATTTTATTTCTTCCCTTTTCACTCACTAACAGATGAAAACATCAACAATGTATGTGTGGAATTTCTCCTTACCAAAACAATGTAAAATCATTTTCATTACTAAACTACATTTTCAATATATATTTTAATATAATATGATATCTATGTAATTGTTATGATTATGGAAATAAATAATATTTCATAATATCTTTTTTATGAATGATGAAAAATGGAAATGTTTCCCATGTATATATATAGCCTACCATATACTTGTTCCCAATATACATCATTTTTTAAAACCATCATTCATTATTAATTATAAAAGTATAATTGAGGTATATATATATTTCATGATTATTATTATCAAGATAAAGTAACTATAAAACAAACACAATATCTCGATGTTTCATGATAATGAATGAATGAGAAAATATGGGAAACAATAGATGTGACACTGAAAATAATGAATGATTTTTGACAAGCGGTTGAAAATATGATATCAAATAATCATATATGATACTATAAATTGTAATATAAATCTGGTAAAGGTTAATTATAAGTTATAAACCATAAAAAATTTGGTTCAATCGTGTTCAACCAAATCCAATCTTGAAGTAAGGTATTTCATCTCAATTATATTTCATTGTGGAATATTGTAATGTTATAAACCAAAATGATTTTATTTAATGTATATAATTTTTTTTATAGAAAATATAATCAATCCCAAATTATTCTTGTAAAATATGTTTCAATGTCAAATAAATTATCTAATTTCGTTTTAATTAAAATCTAAAATGTGGTAGTGAATTCCAAAACTCTATATATTTTTAATCAGTTGGATTACTTTTTGAATATTATTGACTTTATATGATTTTTATTGTAATAACATATTTTTATACTAATTTATATTTCATTTTATTCATTGATAAAAATTTGATACACATAATTGATTCATTGATTAATTCCCACATTAATTTTATGGTCATTCTATGTGTTTATTTTATAATCTCATTTAAATTGAAATTATTGGTCATTTAATTTCAATTGAACGAAACTATTTAATAATTTTCTAAAAAACCATTTCATTTTATTATACCCTTGTTATTCATGTTTTTACATTTAATTGATCAATTTTTTCCATTTTTTGGTAGTTAAAAAAATTGATATTTTTTTAGAAAATCTATCTTCATTTCTCTCTTTGTTCGGGAATCCTTTTTCATAAAACATCATGTTTTCTACAAATGGTTTTACAATTTATTATTTTTTTTAAAAAATATTTTTTATGATATTTTTATGCGTTTTACCTTTTTAAATAATATGTTTGAAAGAGATATTCTTGTATTTTTTAAAATAAGTCACTTTACTAACCATTTTATAGTGTGAAATGTATGTCATTTTTAACATATATAGTTTATATAGAATTTACCACTATCATTAATTTCATTTCATTAAACTATAATATACTAGTATTAATGGTTATTTTTAATGAAAATTTTATTCCCAATATAAATGAAAATTCATTTTTTATTGATATTTTCTTCGAGAAGGATCGTTAAAATGTTTTATGTAAAATAGATTTTCAAAATGAAATTGATATTTTCCTCCAAAATTTTTAAAATATATATTTATGGTTTTTGAAACCACTAATCATGTTCATTGAAATTTTACATTGATGGACACGTTTAATGAGTGATGATATTGACATAGTTTGAATACATGGGATAATTAATCTTAGGATATGTGAAATTTATGTGAAAACATGAAACACTTTCCATTCACCCCTTTTAATAAGTCCTTAACATGATAACACTCTTGATAGTGCTATGGAATCAGAGAAACCCAAATATTCAACCCATAAAAGGATATTAATGTGTTTTTCCCTATCAATGTTGGTATGACATCATGAGATCCATCATCTAAAATGTGGAACATCCATGGATTGAAAATATTATCTCCTAGAAAATTGTGGAATTTTGTCACTAGATATATCAATAAATACCCAACACCACAAATGTGACCAGAGAAACTATCACTGAGAATATATACATGCCATCCATCACTGAATAAATGACACAACAAGGGTGAGAAAGGTGATTATCCCTAACAATGTACTCATTGAATCACAAGATCAATCATTAAATACCCAACACATGAAATGTGAAAAAATTACATAGTCTTTAGAAATGTCTATATGCCATCGCATTATCCATCAATGAATACATGGCACATCCTTGTGGTGAAAAGATAGATTACTCCACAATTTCTATATGAAATTTCCATATTTACCAACATGAATGTTAAATAGAAATGGAATGAATAAAAATTATCCGCAGTGTTGTCTACCAGTCATAGAGAGATCGAACAATAATCATGTGATGTTCCATGGTAATGTAGGGTGGTTGACTAGTACAGGGACCCAAAACCATCGCGAGATCCCCTATTTATCATGTGTCACTCTCACAGACAATTAGTTAGTGAAGGCCGCAAAACCGCTTAAAAAGTGTTTATAAAAATGTCCAAATTGATGGATCCTCCTATGGTCATAAAAATCATACGATGTGCCCCATGCAGTTTGTGAGACAGTGCAAGAAAATAGTGACATGTCCACATCTCCACATGAGACCATGTGATCACGTCTCACTAACCGTGTGAACGTCTTTGGACAGGTCCATGTATACTCGTTCTCCCTATTTGGCTCCATAACGAAAATTGAAGTGTTTTTTCAAGAAGTGCTCATGAATAACCATAAGACCCTATATTTTTCATGTTACACATCAGCAATGGGGAGAAATATTGTCCCCAATATCATTCATACAATAATGTGAGATCCAAATCCACTATAAAATATGAACGCTATATAAAATGGTGAAATACAGGATCCACTTATGGCCAAAAATCTCATGTGATGAACACTTTACCCTATGAGACTACATTGTATCACTGGTGACATGTATGGGTAGTCATGATAGGGAATGTTTCCATGTCATTCACATCACGAGAATGGCATTGGAAATTTTTATAAATTCTCATGCCTCCCAATTGGATAGATATGAATAACATATGGGATTTATTATAACATTATTCACATATCACTTTGACCATTTTTTGGTTGTGTGACACATCACAGATGAGGAGATTGATATTATGTGACTCAAAATGTGTTCACATTCAATAAAATCCTAGAGTTTAGTGATACAAACTGTAAAAAGAAGTGAACAACCCTGGTTAATAGGCCTATAAATCCCCAAACGAAAATGAAAAATACATGCCCATATGAATGAAAAATCCTTGAAACCTCTCATTGCGATTAAAGTATTTTTATCAATTTAGATAATCTCCCAAAATTGATGTTATCTATAAGGTATGATCCCTTGAAAACCCAAAGTGGTCATGGTCTATGAAAACATACTTAACACGATCCCTCATAAGACACATGAAGGAATTTTGGAAGGTCATAAGGAGAACATTCAAAAAAATTAAAATATCCTATAAGACATAAAGAAATGTAACATAGATAAATTAACATGAATTCAAAATATAAAGTCAATATAAAAGAATAAAATATGATAGACCTATGTGAAGAACTAAAACTAAAGTCCTAAAGTGCATTTAATAAACCATAGTGGACATGTGATATTACCAGGACAAATCACCCTTATCATGTAACAATTGTTTGACATTCAATTTTGACAATCAGATGTCCACTGGACATGTAAGAGCATGTCAATTTCCCCCAACACCGTGTTTTCCACCCATTTCTCACAAAAACATCTAAGTTGGTCATAAAAGAATCACAATTTTCTAAAGACTATTCACCCTCATCATATGGAGAAATAATTTCATGTCAACACTGTGTTGTTATAGAACCGGGGGATTTTATTTGGTTCTCACAACGTCCTATGGAAATGTTAACAGCCACTCAAGATGACACCTAACAAATTCATGCATGATATTACTCTCCCTCCGATACAAATCTCATTGACTGTCCTGACTGCCCCCCCCCCCCCACCACAAGTGTGTTAGAGAGGAATCACAATGACTGTAAGGAAATATAGTTGGATCATACGACATACTAAATGACATGAAAAAAGAGATGTTGTGATGTATTCCATGACATATCGACTAATACATGCGATGTCAACTAGAAAATATACCCAATTTGATGTTATTTCTTTCGGGGTACGTTATTTGAGTCTTTTGATGTCCTCTTGGAATTTCATCCGGGATACGTTTCTCCCACTGAGACATGTCACATTGAATCTCATGACTCACACCCAAAGACTGTCATCCAATATTTACTATGGCACCTGGGAAAGTCATCTAGATCATGAGGGGGCCTCTATGATATGCTAGACGTGAACATTTGATGGCTTCTATAATGACCTGAATCTAGTTACATATAGTCTGTGCATTTTATATAACATTATCATGATTCAAGAAATATTGTTCTCTAAGAACGATTAGTTTAGTATCCTTGGACGTACTAGAAACATACATAACATTTACATTACATCATGAGATAAATGTAACAAAAAAAATTTCCCCATTGAACTCACTTATATCCCTTATCCAATAATCCCATGTAAACCAAAAAATACATCTTCACGTCCTAGGAATCTTAAAACATAGAAAGGGGTGACCTCATATGCTATGTAATGATAACAATATAGTGGAAACATCAGAAATGGAATAAACATTTATGGAAATGTATAAAACTAAATCAATTATTGTATTATCATAAACATCACCATAATATTGCAATGATAAATCGTGTACTATTATTTATTTATTATCATGGATATTAAACTTGTCAAATAATAACATGTAATATTAATAACTAATTTCACAATGATGGAATGCTTAACGTTGGACATCATAACCACATAGACAAGGCCTCATGCCAAGGCTACAAATATGATTTTTTCAAGTCATGTGACGAGATACTAGTTTGTCTCATGAGACCTACAGATGCATCGAAGAGATATGGTGGGATCTTCCTATCACATACTATGTCCAATTATTCCTCATATAAAAAAGTTAAAACATAACCTAACTTTTCGTATTAAAACAAACATACAAAATGTTAATACAATTACCAAAATCCATGAAAGCTATAAAAAACACATCCATCGTCAATTGTATAAAAAACATCCAATAAAATATGAAATATTTTTATAACAATTAATAATCTTCAAAAAAGTATAAAATCTATTAAATATTGTTTACATAGATGGAATAAAAAATTGAGAGAAATATCCCTTTCTGTTATGAAATAATATAAAAGTCATGGAATTATAAAAGAAAAACCTTTATTTTGAAAATATTCATATATAAATTTAAGGGAAGATTCAAAGGTGTTATAACAGTGGAGAATAACCACCCCATACGTATGAGTTAAAAAACATTATAACCTTAATTTGAGGAAATGGTCATAAAGTACATTGTTTGGAAAATGATGGAAAGATTCCTTTAAAATCCGTTTATAAATTGTAAAACAAGGGTATAATTGAATTTAACATGTAGTCTAGTAAATTGATAAAGTATTTTGCAAAACAATTTTTATGAAACATGATTGTGGATGATATAGAGTTCCCAATATATACTTATGTAAAAACTACATTAAATAATAAAAACATTCTGAAATTAACCCTTACCTTGAACTTCACCTTGGTCGAGGGTACATTGACCTCCTATAAAATAGTTAAATAATTATTTTTAATTATAAAAGAACCACATAAATAAATATGATATCATATATGATCTTCTAATATTTCTTTGTTAATAATATTTTAGTAGTATCATTGTTTTGTGTGTTAACTAATTTATTATCCTTTAAATGATTTTTACATATGTCATGTTTTTTATGGATACAATGTATTTGATTCAAATTCTTAATGATATAATTTTCTTTAATATTATTTTAACTATTCAAATGAAAATTATTCATGAATGTTTACGATAGGGAATGAAACTCATCATGTTCGTTGAGAAGGTTATTTGTACGTTCGCATGAACGCTACTTCCATTTCATATTTTTTTTATTTTAGAAGGAATGAAGACCAAATGATACATAGGTATATTATTATTCCAATATAATATAATATTTTATACAGGTTATGTGTAAAGACCTGGAATGTTCAAGGAAATTTTTTTCTAAATTTCATCGGAATTTTATGAGACTGTGGCTTCTGAGGGCACCTGATTCTGAGGCCCGACGTGCTTGGAATCAATTTATGAAGTTTAGCTCGGGAAAGTTCAGTGAACAAACAAGCGGGTTTTCCTAACATTTGAACCGGTGCTTGGAATCAAAATTTGAGGGCACCGATGGAACTGCAGCGCTGATTAATGTTTAAGAATACCCTTTTCTTGAGTTGCGTTTGCTCGGGAATAGTTGTTAAAAATGAATAGGTGTTATGTGAATTAATTTTGTGAACAACTTTATTTCACTTCAAAGTTGTTTAACCCCATGTATGGGAGTTGGGTGGAACCCACATGAAACTAAATCCTCATGATAGGATTTTTTGAGGCGGGACCTACATGAGCCACATCCCTTCAAATTCCCTAAAAACTCTAAAACCCACACTTTAATTATGTGACACGCCCTCTCATTAATGATGACAACATTACTTCATTTAAGTTTGACAAGCTCAAAATTAATTATGTTATGTTAATTCATCTTTTGAATTTTAGAAATTAATGGGATGTGTAATAAAATAAGAAGAGTCTTATTTTATTAGGGGTTGGTTGGTTGTGTTGGGAATGGGAGGAGATAGAACTTGTCTTCTTCGTTGGAGAATGAGAAGAACGTCAAGACCTCGACGAAGAACGTCATCACCACAAGGAATAATTGACGTCCCATTCTTCTCCTCTCCACAGCCGGTGTGAGATGCCATCTACCTTGGATGTACGATGGCGCCATCTTCCGCGACGTCGTCTTCCGCGATGTCGTTGTTCTGTGACGACCATCGATCGACAACTCTTTGAGGTAGGGAGCTTTCGTATAAAGTGTATATGTGAATTATCCCCTCATGCATGCGTATTGTAATTTTAGGGTGTTTGAATAATTTACCTTGAATAAATTATACCCTCTTCTGATGTGTGTCTTTAAATGATTTTCATTTGAAAAACACCTAACGCGGAGGGTGTGGGCCGAACATACACGGCTCGACAACCCTCTACTGTTTTTTTATTGGTGTGTGGATCGACGGGCGATGACGAAGCAGGCTGCAATGGCATTTTTAACCCTTTGCGGTGATGATCGGTTCCCTGGAGGACCGCTGGCGAAGACAGAAGGCGAAACGGACCACCGGAGCGCGTCCGGTGGTCCGTAGAAGGCGGCGGCGTGCCGCCAGACCGGCCGCGCCAGCCGGACCGGCCGTGTCGCGCCCGTGTCGGGCCAACCGGCCGTGCCAGCCTGACCGGCCGTGCCGGGCCACACCGCCCATGCTGGGCTGGACCGCCACGCTGGGATGGGCTGTGTCGGTTGCGCTGGTCCGCACCATCCGGGCCAGACCCAGACCCGGGTCGGGTCGACCCGTTTCGGGCCGACCCAGGGGGGGTCGGGCTGGGCCCGACCCCCCGATTCTCAGGTAGTTTCGTTCATACGCCCATAACATGGTCTATGGACCTCTGATCGACACACGGTCAGTTGTGATGCGATCCTTGGATCGAAACCGTCGTTTCAGAATATTACACTCAAGGTTTCTAAGAACATTGTGTATGACCGGGTTGGTTCGAACACAAAACTAATCAGACCGTCTGAGCGGAAACACTTATAACATGAGCTCCGGACGTCCGATTGATGTTCCGTCGACTTTGTTGGATTCCTCATAGTGAGACGGACATTTTGGATTATTCCGATCGAGGTTTGGACACTGTTGGAGTGTGATCGGGTTGGTTTTGACTGAAAAACAAACCGGGCCCCTGGGTCGAAAAAGCCCAAAACTCTCAGACCGAGCGTCCGATTGACGCACCGTTTGTCGCGTTGTGTTCCTTTTGACATGACGGAACTTTCTGATACATGAACTTTGTTCTAAATGACAATTGATTCATCGACCTCATGGCTCGGAGAGTGGACCCTCCTGGAACGAGCGTGTTGTGTGCGGAAACCCTAGAGCTTGCTGAGACTTGACGATGGTTGATCGATCAACTCAGAGTGTTTCGATATCCAAGTGGGGAGCGCTTGGTTATAGAACTAGACCCACGTTGGAGGAGTGCTTGGTTGAAGCGGAAGACCCGATGTACTCAGTAGAAGGAGTACCTCTGTAGACTATGAGGGGGAGCGATTGGTTGTAGTGGACGGCCCATGGTGGGAAGCGCTTGGTTGTAGCAGCAGGCCCACAGTACTCGACAGGTGGAGTACTACAGCTGTTCAAGGATAGTGGGAAGTGCATTGTTGTAGCAGTAGTCCCACTGTACTCGATAGAGGAGGAGTTCCCCAGTAGCTATGGGTTCGACAGTGAACTCATTCATACTGGAATCCTCCGTGGGTTCGAGGACGATGACTACCGTATTGGAATCCTCCATGGGTTCGACGGTGAAGTCTATCATACTGGAATCCTCTGTGGGTTCGATGACGATGAAAACCGTACTGAAATCCTATGTGGGTTCGACTGCGATGACGACTACACTGAAATCCTCTGTGGGTTTGGCAGCGATGACGACTCCACTGAAATCCTCTGTGGGTTGGGCATCGATGACGACTGCATTGAAATCCTCCGTTGGTTCGGCAGAAAAGACGACCGTACTGAAATCCTCCATGGGTTCGATGGCTATGACTACTGTTCTTGTATCCTACGTGGGCTTGGAAGTGTTTGATTCTGTTCTGGTATGCTACGTGGGTCTGGAAGAGTACCTGGTCTGTATCCTATTTGGGGCCGACAACTTAGCTGGTCTAGTATTCTACGTGGGTCCCTGCTTAGATGAATATGTGGTTACATCTGATCATCTCTATCACCTATCGAAGAAGTATACCTGTGTGAGCTGAGTCTTTACTTTTAATCATTTTTTTCGATATGATTGAATTGATTTCTTATGTGGATTGGGTTTTTCTTTCCTGTGTGGATTGGGTTATACTATCTTGTGTGGACGTGATCGAACATGGGCTCGGATTTTGGAGCTGAACTGGAATTGATGAATTAGGTATATGTATGGGCATATACCTAAGTTGTGGATTTTACTTCATGATTGTATCTTTCCTTTGTGGATTATCCTTTGTGGATTATGGGAGACCCTCGGGGTCTCGGGGTCCCTACTGAGTAGCGTATACTCACCCCTGCAAGGGCTATGCCCGCACTACATGTGTTGGATGCAGATGACAGACAACGCTGATCGTGGTTGAGGCTTGTGGACCAAGATGGTACTTGGAGGTGGACCATTTGTCAGAACGTACATGGAGCAGACGACTAGACCCGAGGAGCTGAGAAGGCTATCTGTACCCACCATTGAGGTGGGACTTCCAGTGGACAGCTTGACGTTGCTGCTTTACTTTCAGTTGTTGTACTTTCATTCCATTTGTTAATTAATTTCAGTTTGGGTTTGAATTCTGGCCCATTCACTTTCCGCACATACTATTACACCGAGTTTACTTAGTGTTTACTTTTTCTAGCTTACACTGTGGTGTTTGTTTACATTATAAGGCAATTCCTTACCCTTTTTATCTGGATTTACGCCTTGGTGCTAGTCGCCATCCCATGGGCTATAGGAGGCGGGCTTGGGGTAGTCACTACAGGGGTCCCGAGGATGGGTCGTGACAAATTGGTATCAGAGGAGTTCAGTTTTACCACAGAACTCAGGACTCTGTTCTTCCTTCTATCTTAAACAATACTATTAAGGGTATTGAGTGTGTTTATCAGTACAGGGAGTCCATTGTTGGTGCGGTGGTCGACGTATCCATACACCAGGTCCCTGAATTCTGATTTCCGACTTAGTGCACAAAAACCTTGATTCCTTGTGTGTCTCAAAATTTTTCATTATGATTACTTTGTGTCTTCTCACTAGGTATACTGTTTGATTGTGGTGCACCTATTCCTTATCAGGATGCCTCTATGAAGGCAGTCAGCTAGGGTTCTCAAAAAAGGTACACGATGAAGGCCCACCGGGAGACGAGGTTCCGGTGCGGGGCCCTCTTATTTTTTTGAAACCTTCGGGTGTTATACCCGTAGCACCACCACATGTTGGGTTGCATAGGCCTATGCTGTTTTGAGGCGAGACAGTTCCCAGATAGTAGAGGACTGGATGAAGGTGATTTTTAGTGTTTCCACCCAGTGTAGACACTAGTAGGGGAGATGGTGATCATAGCTACTAGTGTTTTCCAGTGAGTAACCATGTGGTAGGTCTGTTTAGTAAAGAGGCTTCAGTATGTGGACCGATTCCTGAGATATTAACTTCGGGTAGTGTGTCATCTACATCACTACATGTTGGTCAGCAGACACTACCGGCGGTACCGATAGAGGACACTTGTAGGCTTAGTGCCTTACATGTTTCAGCACTAGATATCCCACAAAGTTCTGAGGAAAGCCTGACTCACAGGTGGATGAGGACTGGCTTGAGGAGGTGGCTGAGAGTTTACAAGAGCTTATATAGCTTCTGAAGGATGATGTGTCGGTAGTTGAGAATTCATCGGGGCATACCAAACCATTCCTGGTACTCGATGACTACGATATGATCGGTGCTTCAGTTCTCGGACTTCTGAGTGAGGTGTGTCTAACAGACATCTGATCTAGAACTTATTTCTCTATGCATTACTACTTATACTAGGGTGATAGAGAGAGCCTTTGTGGTGGATAATTCTTTGGCTGAGTGGATGCAGCCAGTTATGGTTACCTTTGGGAATGCAGGAAACTAGCACCAGTCACGGAGACATGGGCATATAAAATGTCTCAAGTTGAGGAAGTGAAATGGACAGATGAATCTGCATGGCAGTAGACATGGAAGCGGAGCTAGGAGATCAGCATGGGTTGGTTAACATTTTGACCTGTTGCAACCACCCGCCTTTGTAATCCCCGCTAGGCTCAGGGAGCTGGATGGCAGGGGAAAGAGTACCTGCATGCAGTCAAGTAGTGCGACCGAAACGGATATAAGGATTATTCTAAGTACAGACTTCGTCTTATGCTAGCTACCATAACAACATACATCGATACGAATCAGCCCTTCCTTCCATGAATCTTTTCCCAAACCTGGAGTTTCCTGTTAAGCCGTTGACTTGACCCACATGTCTGGAGATACCTTTAGGAGGAGACTCGATAATCACACTTACGCCGACGGTGTGATCTGACCCTTGAGGTGATATTTTTGGATGGAACCTCTTGGTGGCAGTGTCTAGGCCTTATGACGTTATTTTGATTATGGACGGGGAAATCATAGTTCATACAAAAATTGACGGTATTAGGAAGACGTCGGGATGGGTTTTCCTTGGTCGGCGAAAAGGAAACGTCATGCAGCACAGGTTTAACTCATGCTTAGTAGGGTGTAGCCGATCACTCTTGGGTCGACCAACCTTACCTTCATGGCTGAAGGAGTTTGAGTTTCATTTCTAATCAGGAAATGGATTCCCCTAGAGTTCTTGGATGGGGACCAAGTTCTTATACGGTTCTCACCTCGATGAGGTTTATGGAGATGTAGTCGAGGCGATGAGATATCTCCGAGGTTCAAAGGACCTTTCTAGGTCCCCAGCAAGGTAGGCGAGGTGGTTTACCGCTTGTCCTTTCCACCACAGTTGCAACGGTTTCACGATGTCATCCATGTATCTTAGCTAAGGAAATACGTACATGACTCTTCACACATCATCGACCACAGGGAGTTGGACATCGATGAATGGGCGACATTCATAGAGATTCTAGTGGAGAACATGGATCGACAAGAGCTGGTCCTACGTGGATGGTCGATTCCTCAGGTGCATTTTCACTAGAAGCAAGGAATCCTATAGGAGAGCACATTGGAGTGGACAGCTCAGTTGCATGCTCAGTACCCTCATTTGTTCCCCTAGTTTATGTTATAGCTTTACGGGGGTGTAAATCCCTGAGGTTGGAGTAATTTAAGGACCTGGAAATTTCTAGGAATTTTTTTTCTAAATTTATTTGGAGTTTTACGAGACTGTGGCTTATGATGGCACCTGATTCCAAGGCCCGGTGTGCCTGGAATCAATTTATGATGTTTAGCTCGGGTACGTTCAGTGAACGAAAGAGCAGGTTTTCTTAAATTTTGAACCGGTGCATGGAATAGAAATCTGAGGGCACCAATGGAACCACATCGTCTATTAATTCTTATGAAGACCCTTTTCTGGAGTTGTGTTTGCACAGGAATAATTGTTAAAAAAATAATTATTATGTGAAATAATGTTGTATACAACATTATTTCCCATCCAAGTGGTTTAACCCAATGTGTCGGAGTTAGGTAGAACCCACATGAACCTAAATCCTCTTGATAGGATTTTGTGAGGTGGGTCCCACATGAGCCCCATCCCTTCAAATTACCGACCAACTCTAAAACACCCCACATTAATTATGTGACACGCCCTCTCATTAATGATTCCAATGTAGGATCGAAATAATGTTGTAGATGCTCAATATACAAGAGGGGGGAGGGTGAATTGTATACTTTAAAAATTCCTTTGTAACCATAAAATTTGGTTACAGATATCTATGTTTTCCTTAGATAAAGAATGTTCTATGTTTAAAAAAGTTAATCTACGCAAATTCACAACACCAATATCACCAATTGAAAACATGGAATAAGGAATGAAGTTATAAACTTCATGTCCTATGTACTTGCTTAAAACTGGAAAGAGATTCCAAAAGTAGGTTCCAGAAATATGGATCCGGAAATTGAACCTTAACTAAAGATTACAATATGAGATTCTGCCTTATAGTGTATAGAATCTAAATGAAACAGAGTACAAGTAAGGAAGTATAAGAATGTTATACTTTCCTAATAATATAATATGCAGCCGAAAAAAAAAGTAGTAAAAAAACAAGTAACATGATATAATTATTTTAACCTAAAGAGAATGGTATCCAACAACCTTGGATAAAGGTCCCTTGATTTATACTTTCAAGCAAGTCTTTCTTACCCACACCAGGGTAAGCCCCCGATACGAATATCGGAGTCTCTGTCTTGCTATCCCGGCAAGCCCTCTACTTCAAGGTAGTTGGAAACCTCTGTCTTCCTCTTCAAGGAAGCCCTCAACTTCAAGGTGTTGGAAACCTCTGTCTTCCTCAGAAAAGATGCCCTCAACTTAAAGGTGTTGGAAACCTCTGTCTTCCTATCCCCGGAAGTCCTCGAATGTAATCACCAACATTCGGAGTCACACGAAGCAAAAACTGAACGAGCGGTTCAGTACGCACAAGGAATGAAAATTTTTCTCTCTCTATAAATCACTTTAGCATTGTGTGGTCTCTAGATCAATCAACTTCTCTATATTCTTATGAGCTCTTTCAAATGAGCTCCTATTCATAGGCAAGGTCATCCTCCTTTCCAACGGTCATATTTTCCTTAAAAATAGGAGGGACCTGTACACGTGTAACTAAACCAATGGTTAGTTTATAATAGAATAGACGACATCATTTGATAACAAAACAAGTGTAACAGAATGTACGACATCATTTTAAGTCTAACTAAAAAGTTCTGTGTGAAGGTTCAGAGTGTAAACAAAAATTCAAAGAGTATACAAATTATAAAAGTTTAAGCAAATAGAACATTCGGAGTCTAACCAAAAATAATTTTCAAATCCTAAATAAATTCGGAGTGTATAAAACAAAGATGATCAGATTCTGTTTAATAGATGAATTCGGAATGTGAATTTGGAATGATAATTCGTCATCAGAATTCGTAATTAGAATTCATCATCAGAATTTGTAATGAGAATTGGTCATCAGAATTCGTAATGAGAAGTCGTCATCAGAATTCGTAATGAGAATTCGTCATTAGAACTTGTAATGAGAACTCGTCATTAGATTTCTTAATGAGAATTCGTCATCAGAATTCGTAATGAGAATTCATCATCAGAATTCGGAATGAGAATTCATCATCAGAATTCGCAATGAGAATTCGTCATCAGAATTCATAATGAGAATTCGTATCTAGAATTCGAAGTAGAACTTTATTACAGTTCTCATCCAGAATTCTGAACCTAAAATAGAATGCTTCATATCAAAGTTTTAAATGATTCCGAGAATAAAGAAATGAATTAGAATCTTATCCATAAGAAATATATGGATGAAAATATGATAAGGATACTTTTTCTTACAAAATCAATCTTCCTTATAAAATCAATTTTCCATATAAAAACAGTTTTCCTTATAAAAGAAAATTTCCTTATAAAAGAAATTTTCCATATAAAAGCGATTTTCCTTATAAAAGAAATTTCCCCAAAAGATAAGTTGTTTGTGATTTTCAAAAAAAGAAGGAATGGAAAAGCCATAAGGAGAACCTTATTGACTCAACAATAACCCCCTTTTTGGAAAGCACAAACATCCTTACGAAAAAGAAATTCTAAGAATAATGAAAAAATTAAGGCTTATCTCCCTTTGCTTATGGATGTTGATGAATACAAATAACTCCCCCATAGGCTTTGAAACTCCAAGTATCGTATTCTAGATTTCCATAATGATATTTCATTACGAATAAGAATGTCTTCTTTAATGAAAAACTCCCCCTTAGATAAACTCTATTAGAGTTTGTTTTCTTTCTCACGCTTTTTTAATATTCTTTTTCCTTTTATTAGGTTTCTTTTCCTTCTCCCCCTTTGTGATTTTCAATAATAATTCGAGGGAATGGAAAATATTACAAAGTACCTGAAAAAAATTAGTAGCAACAACAAAAGAAATGAGCGAGCACAATTTTCATTAAGTTGGAAAGCTCAACAACAAAGAAGATTAGATACAACAAAAGATAAGATCTGTCTATTTTGGATCTTTTTCCATCGCCATGCGACCCTTGATAATAGTCTTTATCTTTTTCAAGTCTTTAGGGTCTTCCTCGGCTTGCTTCTCTAACACAAAAATTCTTTCATTTTGAGCTTTAATATTTTCTTCCTGGTCTTGAAGCTTTTCTTCCTGAGCTTAAAGATTTTCTTCCTGAGCCGTCAAGATTTTTTCTTGCTTAAACAACTTCTCTTCAAACTCAATCCGATGACCCCTTTCATACCTCCAGTTTTGAGAAACAGAATTCATCTTCCCATTCAGATCCTTGTCTTCTTGAATCCAGAAATTCTTTTCATCTGTCAAATTTTTTTCAAAGGATGAAGTAAGTTAATTTATCTTCCTCTCTTCTGTCTCAAAGGCATCCTTAACATTATCTTGGAATTCATCAAAGAGCCTCATCTCCTCTACAGTTTTCCTCGACCTACTAGTCATACTCTTGCAAGATCTTCTGTGGGCTTCATAGATGACAAAGAATGTTTTGAACTGAGCCTCAATCTCAACACATTTGTCCATAATCATGGATACAAAGTCTTTTTTCTGATTCAAAGTATGTTGGATCATCTGGAATCTTGAATCAATACTTGAAAAAGTCGAAATAGTACCCACCAACTTCTTTAATGACTGAACAAAAAAATCATGCCCCAATGAAGATGACTCTGAATCCGAGATTTTTCATGGAGAGTTTTCTTCTTCAAAATGCTCACCCTTCTTCATAGAAGAATCGCTAACTTCCCTTTTCTTTAAAACCACTGAGCCCGGGATATCAAAAACAAGTTGCTTTCCCTTGATCTTTTTCGGAATGGAGTCATGTTCCGGAGTTCTCTTTTCACTGTCAGACACTTGAAAAAAAAATTCTTCGTCATCCGCATGTTTTTGATATCCATCCTCTTTGTTCTCCATTTGAGTAACATAATGTAGAAGTTGTTCCTCTTCTGCATGATAGGCTACTTCTTGTTCTCCTTCCTCCTCATCCTTCCCTGGAGTGACTAACTTCGATGATTCATCTTCTGATGTTCGGAGCGACAAATGTTCCGAAGGTGTCCCCTTATAATCATCTACTTGCTTCAAAATATCTATAGTGTCACCACTACCTTCATCAACTGCTTCTACCTCTTCTACATGATAAATCTTCTCAACTTTCTCAACATGTTTAGCAACTGCCTCTTCCGGAACGACAATGTATCTTCCTGGAGTCTCAGGTATATATTTTAAAGAAAAAGATCTCTGAACGGGAATGTTTCTGGAGGCCATTTCAGTAAACATTAACAAAGTCTGAACCACCTCAGCTTCAGACATCTTTTTCTTAAGCTTCATTTCTTTCACTTGTTTTTCTAGTTCGTCCGCTGTCATTTCCTTCAAGGCCCAAGCCTCCGCAGGATCCAAGCCATACTAAGTCTCCCCTTGCACTCTCTTTTCTTTCATTTCCCACCACTTAGAAACTACCTCATCAGGGTAAGCGTTCTTCTTCTTCGTTTTAGGAGGTTCAGAATGAACTTCCTTAGATTTGGTATTCTCTGCTTCACATTCAGCTTCTTTCAACTTTCTCTTCCTCACTGGCTTAGAAGATTCCAGATCCACAACTTTCGGAACCGCTTCTTCTTGATTAGATAAATCAAAAAAGTGGCATGTCTTCTTGGAGAAGGCTACATCCATCCTTTTGAGAGTACCATCACTCACCAAAATAATCTTACAAACTCTTGTCTTAGACATTCAATCTTCCTTGAAAGACTCAGGGAACCAAACTATCAACATTGAGAGGATTTCTGGATACATTATGATCTGAGCTCTCTGATTCCCTTTCTTAACATTCTCAAGGGTAATTAGAATGTGTTTCATCAGGTTAAACTTCCTCAGATTTATCAGAAAATCTAGGATATAAATCTCACTCTTCTTCAGACTATCTTTGTCACCCTTTCTTGGTACGATAAGCCTTGTACCCATAATTATTGAATCCGAAAATTCATAGACAGAGAATAAATCTTCAGAGCCTTATCATCTGACAGTCCTAGAGTTTTCAAATCCTTTTCCTTGTCTAAGATTCCCGTTGAATCCGGAAAAACATGAGAAATAAACTCGGTTTGTCCTTCATTTTTTCAGCCCTACCAAGATGGATTCCTTGGCATAATAAAGCTTGTAAGTCTTCCCAAAAGACCTAAACAATAATTTTTCCCTGCCATCTTCCTTATAGAAGCAAACTGTCTCATAGAATTCTATAAGTAAATCAGAAAATACTTCATCTTGATTCCCATGCTTAGACACAACAACATCTTCCCATCCATTAAGATTTATGTTCTTGGATATAAGAGAATCATACTTGTTGAAGAAATCAGGCTGAACCAAACTTTCTCTATATACTAACCACTTCGAAATCGGCTTAGAGGAAGACATGTCTTGAGAAGCTACTCCCACAGACATTCGGATCTGAAGACCTCTGAGAAGATCGGAATGGAGATTTCTGAAATTCAGAATGGTCTTAAAATAGAGAGACAGAGCTTCGGGATGCTGGAGCTTGAAAACCGATGCGGGACATCCATTTGGGGTCCCCTTTATATAGGCAACGAGAAGATGGTTAAACTTCCTCAGTTGATCGAATGGTTGTGACAAGCTATGATCAGATCTAACTGTTGAAAACCAATTATCAAGAAAACTTGATTCCAATCTTTTGAGGTTTTATTAAAACAAGGATTTAAGAAAATTATAATTTGAAAACAAAATATAATAAAATATCATCAAGTAAAGTATGACTACGAAAACGTGAGTAAGGAAATCATACCATTCGGATTGGCATTGAAGGATTATTCGTAATGGGTAATATTTGAAAAAAAAAATTAACTACGAAAAAAAAATCGCAAAACTCACTAAGAAAAACAAAATCAGTATGGAAAAGTCAGTAAAAAAAACTTTATAAGGATTTCAGTATGAAAATTTCACTACAAAATTTTTAAAACAAAAAGCTCATTATCAAAGACTCGGTACAAAAATTTCACTACAGAAACACGAGTACGAAATTGTTCATTCCGGATGTTTTCAATCAAAAAATTTCTATTGCAGAAGTTTTCTATACGAAAATATCCATTCTGTAAATTTTCTGTTCAAAAAATTTCCATACCAGAAATTTAGTTCCGAAAAGTTTGAAAAAAAACTTTGAAAAATCATAGTTACTCTAACAATCAGATGTACTCCCCCTATGAAAAGGAGTTTATTACTGTAAGGAGACTTTTTCAACTGAAAGTTAATTAAGAAAGATTAACTTATGGTTATCATTCCTAACTTTTTTTTAATGTATTCAAATCTATCAGAACGCAAAGATTTTGTGAAAATATCAGCAAGTTGATCTTGTGTTCTGATAAACTGAAGAATGATATCTCCTTTTAGTGTGTGATCCCTAAGAAAGTGATGCCTAGTATCTATGTGTTTTGCACGAGAGTGATGTGCAGAGTTCTTACTTATGGAAATGGGACATGTGTTATCACACAAAATTTGAGTTTTAGTAAAACTCAAGCCATAGTCTGTGAGTGTATGTTGCATCCACAACACTTGAGCACAACAACTTCCAGCTGCAACATATTCGGCTTCAGCAATGGGGAGTGCAACAGAATGTTGCTTCTTATAGGACCAAGAAACTAATGAATCTCCTAAGAAATGACAAGTTCCGGATGTACTCTTTCTATCCATTCTACATACACTGAAGTCAGCATCAGAAAAGATTAGTAGAAAAAAATTATTTCCAGAAGTATAAAATAATCCTAGATCCATGGTTCCCTTAAGGTAGCGAAAAATTCTTTTTACTGCCTTTAAAGGAGATTCCTTAGGATTGGACTGATATCTTTCACATAAGCATATTGAGAACATTACGTCTGGTCGACTAGTTGTTAACTAAAGTAAACTTCCTATCATACCTCTAAAAGATGTTTGATCTACTAGTTTCCCAGCTTCATCAAGATATAAAGAGTTTGAGGTACCAATAGGAGTACTTATACTATTAGTGTTTTCATAACCATACTTTTTGATAAGATATTTAATATACTTATGTTGAGATATATAGGATCCTTCTGGTTTGAAGAAATTTGAAAACCAAGGAAAAAAGATAACTCACCCATCATACTCATTTCAAACTCAGATTTCATTAGACATGGAAAAGATTCAGTTTATGATTGCTGAGTTGAACCAAATATGATGTCATCAACATAAATTTGAACAATCAAAACATTTTTCTTATATTTCTTTATAAAATGGGTTGGACCTGCATTTCACTTAACATCGTTATTTTGAAGCAAAAATCCAGTGAGTCTATAATACCATGCTTGTGGGGCTTGTTTAAGACCATACAGAGCTTTAGAAAGTCTAAAAACATGACCAAGATGTTTTGTATCTTCAAAACCAGGAGGTTGTTCAACAAAAATATCCTCTTGAACATAACCATTAAGAAAAGCACATTTCACATCCATTTGAAAAAGTTTGAAATTAAAGAATGCTGCAAAGGCAAGTAGAAGACAGATAGATTCAAGTCTAGCTACTAGAGCATAGGTTTCTTCATAGTCTATTCCCTCTTGCTGATTATAGCCTTTAGCAACATGTCTAGCTTTATTTCTTACAATGGCTCCATTTTCATCACATTTTTTCTGAAAACCCATTTTACTCCAATAACATAAGTTTCCTTAGGACTTTCAACCAATGTCCAGACATTATTACTTTAAAATTCATTTAGTTCATCTAGAATGGCTTTGATCCAATCATCATCACCTAAAGCTTCATCAGTGCTTTTAGGATATAATTGGGAAAGAAATTCTAGATTTTCTACATCATTTCTTAAGGAACATCTAGTCCTTACAGGTTGATTTACATCACCAATGATACTATCAATGGTATGATTCTTATGAAACACCTGATTTGGGTTTTGAAAAGCATGTTTGTCAACATAGGGTAGAAAGTCTTTCGGGGTAAAAGTTTCAGAAGTATCTTCTTGAACATTATCCTTATCAGAAGGTTCTTCTATCAAAGGCTGACAATCAGTTTTTTAAAACACATCCGGGGATGTAGGCTGGGATGGTTTAAAAATAGAAGGATCAGACTCATCAAATTTTACATGTACTATTTCTTCAACAGTACAAGTATTTTTATTAAAAACTCTATAAGCCTTAGAAGTTGTGAAATAACCTAAGAAAATTCCTTCATCATATTTTGGTTCATATTTATGTAGATTGTCTTTAGTATTCAAAATGAATACTTTGCAACCAAAAACGATGAAGTAGGATATTCTTGGTTTTCTACCACTCCATAACTCATAAGGAGTTTTATTAAGAAATGGTCTAATCAAAACTTGATTTATAGTATAGAAAGAAGTACTTACAGCTTCATCCCAGAAATGTATAGCTATAGAATATTCACTCAACATGGTTCTAGTTATCTCTTGAAAATTTCTATTTATTCTCTCAACTATACCATTTTGTTGAGGAGTTATAGGTGCTGAAAAATTGTGAGTAATACCTTTTCTACTACAAAATGTTTCAAAATCAGAATTTTGAAATTCTCCTCCATGATCACTATGAATAGTTTTCAATGGAAGGTTTTTCTCATTTTTAACTTAAACTCTAAAACTTTTTAAATAAGAAAAAACGTCATACTACTTTGCTAGAAAATATACCCAAGTAAATCTAGTGTAATCATCAACTAGAACAAACACATAGTATTTTCCTCCAATACTTCCAGTTTATGTTGGACCAAAAAGATCCATGTGCACTAAATGCAATGCATCAGTTGTTGAGACTTCATCGATCGAGTTACAACTTGATTTATGTTTCTTTCCATACTGACAAGGATCACAAACTTTAGAAGAATCAAATCTATGCTCCAGTAGATCCTTAACTAATTTCTTCTTAATGAGTTTACATAGGTTTCTAAGGTTACAATGACCTAGTCTTTTATGCCATAACTAGGAATGTTCTTCCATTGCACTTAGGCAAGGTAATTAATGGCTTCTGAGGTCTTCTAAATTTAAGATGTAAACATTATCATGCCTATTGGTTGAGAGAATAAAATCTTCTTTGGAATTGTTAACTAAGTACTTCTTATTCCTAAAATTCACAGGGTAACCTTCATTACACAATTGACTTATGCTAATGAGGTTGTTCTTAAGACCCTTAACAAAAAGAACATTTGAAATCATGTTTTTCCTAAAAGAACAATATTACAAATACCAACAATCTCTCCCTTGGAATTGTCTCCGAAAGTTACCTTTCCTCCTTTCGTTTTGATAATCTTTTCAAAATAGCTTTTTTTACCAGTCATGTGCCGGGAACATCCACTATCCATCTACGATGTATTATTGCTTGTACTCTCTTTATTTTCCTAAAATCAAGAAGAGAATTATACTTTTGGAATCCAGACTTGTTTGGATCTGAGATTTCCAGATAACAAAATTATAGGAACCCACATCTTCTTAGAAAAGTAAGCTTTGTGATATCCTAAGGATTGGGTTTTGTTTAAGGAACAATTCTTTTCCCAGTGACCACCACATTGAAACTTGGTACAAAATGGGGAATATTGTGGAAAAAAATAATTGTTACTGAAAATTGGTTTTGCATGGGTATAACCAAATCCGAATTTATTTCCTAATTGTCATATTTGGGAATACATTTTATCAAAATTTTCCATACCATGGTTAAAGTTTGATAAACACCTCTTTAAGGAAAAAATTTCGGACTTGAGTTTTATAACCGTGTTTTTATCCTCAAAATCATTAGTTTTAGAACTAGATCTAGGCTCAAAAACGTTTTTCTTAGAAATTAATTTCTCTAACTCTTTAGAAAGTTTGTTCTTCTCAGAACTTACTTCCTCATGATTTTTTGAAATACTTTCAAAATCAGAATATTTCCTATCAAGATCTTTATAAAGATCTGATATCTCTTTTGTAACAATAGAATTCCTAGAGTTTACCTTATGAAGTTTCTTGTTGAGTTTACAATTCTCAATCTCAAGAAGTTCAAAAAACCTAGAGACTTATTCATAAGTAGGTAATGAATTTTCTTCATCAGAAGTGGATTCTTCATCAGAAGAGTTATAATACTTACTATCATTAGACTTTAAAGAAACATTGGTCAATGATTCAACATTTAGTACCTTAGCCATAAAACAATGATTATCAATAGGTAATCTGGCTATAAGACCAAGATTATTCTGTCCTGATGATTCGTAATCAGAAGAATCATCTGAAGAATCACCACCACTGGCACTCCCAGTGTCACTAGCTTTCAGAACTTTCTTAGCTTTGGATTTATAATACTTCTTTCTATTTCTGTCTGAATGCCTTTCTTTCCTTTCTTTCTTTTTGAGCAAATGGAAATCTGGTCTAATATGTCCAGCTCTCTTGCATTCATAACAAGTAACTTCTCCATCTTTCATATCTTTCCTATCCATTTTCTTATATATGGATTGGAAATTTCTTTGACCAGCTATCTTGTTCATCATTCGAGCAAGATTTTCTATTTAATATTCAGATATTTCACTTTCACTAGAATCTGATTGAACAACTATCTTCTTAGACTTGGTTCTGGTTACTCTCTTAAGAGTCTTAGCTTTCATATGATTTGATGTTGTTGTAAAAGAAACAGTACCATTCCCATTTTTCTTTTTGAAGTTGTCAGCATCTCTCTTCATTCTGGTTTTATGTTGGAGAAGAGTACCAAATAACTCATCAAGGGAAATTAGAGTGACCTTCCTATTCTCATCTATAGCAGTTCTTTTGGATTCTCACTCATTTGGAATAATATCAATTATCTTATCCATAATTGCTTAATCATCTAACCCTTTTTCTCCCATAGACTGTAAACTGTTAACAGTAGTCATAAATCTCTGTTGAACATTACATATTGGTTCACCATAAGGAAAATTGAATCGATGATATTCAGCTTTAAGCATAGATCTCCTAGTCACAATCACTTTAGAAGGTCCAAAGTGTGTAACCTCTAACTTCTTCCAGTTACAATTAGCTGCTTCACAAGAAGAAATTTGGCTATATATATTTCTAGTCATTGAACAATGTAATGTATTTTGTACCGTATAATTGAGTTGATACTATTGCTTTTCTTGGTTAGTAAAAGTTCTAACTTCCTTGTCAGGCATTTTATAATATACATTAAGCATAACGAAGTTGTCCACTCCAGTATTGATAACAAAAGTTTTCATTCGATCTCTCAAGTACTCATAATCATTACCATCAATGATTGGTGGTCTTGTAGGATTTAGATTATCAATGGAACCAACATTGACTATTGCCATACTAAAACGACCTTTGGCACACAAACTTGTTAGTAGAAAAAGTTCGTAATAACAAAGTTCTGAATGACAAAATTTGGAATGGGAAAGTTCAGAATGATAAAGTGAGCAAGAAAAACATATACGTGAGTACAAGTATTTCAGAGACCTGCTCTAATACCAATTGTATGATCGAAATAATGTTGTAGATGCGCAATATACAAGAGGGGGGTGAATTGTATACATTAAAAATTCTTTTGGAACCATTGAAGTTGGTTACAGATAACTATGTTTTCCTTAGATAAGGAAATTTATATATTTAACAATGTTAACCTAAGAAAATTCACAACACCTATATCACCAATTGAAAACGTGTAATAAGGAATGAAGTTATAAACTTCAAGTCCTATGTACTTTCTTAAAACTGGAAAGTGATTCTGAAAGTAGGTTCTAGGAATATGGATCCCGAAATTTAAACTTAACTATAGATTACAATATGAGATTCTACCTTATAGAGTATAGAATCTAAATAGAACAAAGTACAAGTAAGGAAGTATAAGGAAGATATA
This sequence comes from Viscum album, assembly GCA_963277665.1. Classification (NCBI taxonomy): domain Eukaryota; kingdom Viridiplantae; phylum Streptophyta; class Magnoliopsida; order Santalales; family Viscaceae; genus Viscum; species Viscum album. The sequence continues at coordinate 1,117,356,704 of OY728133.1, forward strand.
CCTTCCTAATAATAAAATATGCAGCGGAAACAAACAAGTAGTAAAACTAAAAGCAACAAGATATAAGTCTTTTAACCCAAAGAGATGGGTATCCAACAACCTTGGATAAAGGTCCCTTGATTTATACTTTCAAGAAAGTCTGTCTTACCCACACCAGGGTAAGCCCTCGATACGAAGATTGGAGTCTCTGTCTTGATATCCCCACAAGCCCTCAACTTTAATGTAGTTGGAAACCTCTGTCTTTCTCAGCAAGGAAGCCCTCAACTTCAAGGTGTTGGAAACCTCTGTCTTCCATAGCAAGGAAGCCCTCAACTTCAAGGTGTTGTAAAACTCTATCTTCCTATCCCCGGAAGTCCTCGAATGTAATCACCAACATTCGGAGTCGCACAAAGCGAAAACTGAACAAGCGGTTTAGTACACACAAGGCATGAAAATATTTCTCTTTCTAGAAATCACCTTAGCAGTGTGTGGTCTCTAGATCGATCAACTTCTCTATATTCTTCTGAGCTCTTTCAAATGAGATCCTATGTAAAGGCAAGTTCAGCCTCCTTTTCAATGGTCATATTTTCCTTAAAATTCATAGGGACATGTACATGTGTAACTAAACCAACAGTTAGTTTATAATAGAATAGACGACATCATTTTATAACAAAACAAGTGTAACAAAATGTACGAAATCATTTTAAGTCTAACTAAAAAGTTCGGAGTGATGGTTTGGAGTGTAAAAAAAAGTCAATGAGCAGACAAATTATTAAAGTGTATGCAAAAAGAAAGTTCAGATTCTAACCAAAAATAATTTTCGGAGTCTAAATAAATTCGGAGTGTATAAAACTAAGATGATCAGATTCTTTTTAATAGGTGAATTCGGAATGAGAATTCGGAATGAGAATTCGTCATCGGAATTCGTAATGAGAATTCGTCATCAGAATTCTTAAAGAGAATTCATCATCAGAATTTGTAATGAGAAGTCGTCATCAGAATTCGTAATGAGAACTCATCATCAGAATTCGTAATGAGAATTTTTCATCAGAATTGGTAATGAGAATTCATCATCAGAATTCGTAATGAGAATTCGTCATCAGAATTTGTAATAAGAATTCGTATCCAGATTTCGGAGTAGAACTTTATTACAGAACTCATCCAGAATTCGGAACCTTAAACAGAATGCTTCATATCAAAGTTTCAAATGATTCTGAGAATATAGAAATGAATCCAAATCCTATAATTAAGAAATATATGAATGAATATATGATAAGGATAATTTTTCTTACAAAAGCAGTCTTCCTTATAAAAGAAATTTTCCTTATAAAAACGTTTTTCCTTATAAAAGCAATTTTCCTTATAAATGCAATTTTCCTTATAAAAGATATTTTCCTTATAAAATCCATTTTCCTTATTGATACGGTCTTTGTGATTTTCAATACAAGAAGGAATGGATAGTCATAAGGAGAAACTTATTTTCTCAACAACCAACTTTACTTCATTTAATTTTGACATGCTCAATCCTAGTTATGTTAAGTTAATTCATCTTTTGAATTTTGGAAATGAATGGGTTGGGTAATAAAATAAGAAGAGTCTTATTTTATTAGGGGTTGGTTGGTTGTGTGGGGAATGGGAGGAGATATAACTTGTCTTCTTCATTGGAGAACGAGACGAATGTCAAGAACTCGACAAAGAACGCCATCACCACAAGGAGTAATTGACGTGACATTCTTCTCTTCTCCATAGCTGGTGTGATATTCCATCCACCATGGATGTATGACGGCGTCGTCTTCCACGACGCCTTTATTCCGCGATGACCATTCTTCGACAACTCCTTGAGGAATGGGGTTTTTGTATAAAGTGTATATGTGAATTATCCCCTCATGCACACATATTTTAATTTCAGTGTGTTGGAATAATTTACCTTGAATAAATTATACCCTCATCTAAATCATGACTTTAAGTGATTTCCATTTGAAAAACACCTAACGCGGAGGGTGTGGGCCGAACAAACACGGCCCGAAAACCCTCCAAAATTTTTTATTGGTGTGAGGATCGACGGGCGATGACGATGTAGTCAGAAAAGGCATTTTGAACCCATCGCAGTGAAGATAGGGTCTCGAGAGGACCACTGGAAAAGACAGCAGGAGAAACGGACCACCAGAGCGCATCTGGTGGTCTGCAGAGTGTGTGGGCGGCGCCGACGACAGGCGGCGCCAGCGCGCCGTCGGAGCAAACGGCCGCGGCGGTGGAGGGAGAACGGGAATGGATGAATCCGTTCTGGATTGGGTAGCGCGACTTCTGCTTTGCCAGTTTTGTTAAACCGGGGGGGTTGTAACCCCACGCTCCTTCCTGGCCATGTGGGCCAGGCCCGCGCCGGGCCATTCGGTCGCGCCAGCCGGACCGGCCGCGTCGGGCCTGACCGCCCGTGCCGGGCCGGGCCGCCAGCGCTAGGTCGAACCCCCGTATAGGGCTGGGCCATGTCGGCTGGGCTGGGCCCCACCATCCAGGCTGGACCCAGACCTAGGTCTGGTCGACCCGTTTCGGGCCGACCCAGGGGGGGTCGGGCCGGGCCCGAACCTCCTATTCTCAGGCAGTTTCATTCAAACGCACATAACATGGGCTACGGACCTTCGATTGACGCACCGTCAGTTGAAATGAGATCCTTGGATTGAAGCATCTGTTTCAGTAAATTACCCTCAAGGATTCAGAGAACTTTGGGTATTTCCGGGTCGGTTCGAACACGAAACCAACCGGGCCCTCGGAGCGGAAACACTTATAACTTGAGCTTTGGACGTCCGATTGACGTGCCGTAGACTTTTATGGATTCCTCATAGTGATATGGTCCTTTTGGATTACTCCACTTGAGGTTTGGATGTAGTTGGAGTGCGGTTGGGTTGGTTTTTACATAAAAGTCAACCGGGCCCCTAGGACAAAAAAGCCAACAACTCTAAGACTGGGCGTCTGGTTGACGCGCCGTCAGTCGCATTGTGTTCCTTTTGACATGACGGAACCTTGTGAAACATAAACTCTGGTCTACGTGACATTTGATGTATCGACCTCATGGCTCGGGGAGCGGACCCACCCGAAACGAGCGTGCTATGTGCGGAAACCCTAGAGCTAGCTGAGACTTGACGACTGCTGATCGATCAACTCATAGTGTTTCGATAGCCCATTAGGGAGAGCTTAGTTGTAGCAGTAGAACCACGGTGGAGGAGTGCATGGATGTAGCGGCAGACACGATGTACTCAACAGAAGGAGTACCTCTGTAGGCTATGAGGTGGAGTGCTTGGTTGTAGCAGCAGACCCATGGTGGGAAGTGCTTGGATGTAGCAGCTGGCCCACAGTACTCGATAGGTGGAGTAATACAACAGTCCAAGGTTAGTGGGAAGCGATTGGTTGTAGCGGCAGGCCCACTGTATTCGATAGTGGAAGATTTCCCTAGCAGCTATGGGTTCGACTGTGAAGACATTTGTACTGGAATCCTCTGTGGGTTAGACGATGATGAAAACCATATCGGAATCCTCTGTGGGTTCGACGGTGAAGACTATCGTACTGGAATCCTCCGTGGGTTCGACGACAATGAAGACAGTACTGAAATCTTCTATTGGTTTGGCAGCGATGACGACTGAACTGAAATCCTCAGTGGGTTCGGCAGCGATGACGACTGCACTGAAATCCTACGTGGGTTCTGCAGCGATGAGGACTGCACTGAAATCCTCCGTTTGTTCGGCAGCGAAGACGATCGTACTGAAATCCTCTGTGGGTTCAACGGTGATGACTAATGTTATTGTATCCTATGTGGGTCTGACAGTGTTTGACTCTGTTCTTGTATCCTACATGGGTCGGAAAGAGTAGTTGGTCTGTATCCTATGTGGGTCCGACATCTTAGCTGGTCTAGTATCCTACGTGGGTCCCAGCTAAGATGAATCAGTGATTACATCTGATTATCTCTATCACCTTATGAAGAAGTATACCAATGTGAGATGAGTCTTGACATTAAATCATTATCTTCGATATGATTGACTTGCTTTCCTAGGTGGATTGGGTTGTAATTTATTGTGTGGATTGGGTTGTATTATCCTTTTTGGACGTGATCGAACTTGGGCTCGAATGTTGGAGCCGAACTGGAATTGATGACTTAGGTATATCTATGGTCATATACCTAAGTAGTGCCGGATGTTACTTCGTGATTGTATCTTTCCTTTGTGGATTATCCTTTGAGGATTCTGGGAGATCTTCGTGGGTCTCGGGGTCCCTACTGAGTAGCGTATACTCACCCCTACACGGGCTATGCCTGCACTACGTGTGTTGGATGCAGACGATGGACATCGCTGATCGTGGTTGAGGCTTTTTGAGAAATACGGTACCTAGAGGTGGACCATTGGGAGGAATGTACACAGAGCGGACGGCTGGACCCGAGGAGTTGAGGAGGCTATCTGTACCCACCCTTCAGGTGGGACTACCAGTTGATGGCTCGACGTTTTTGCTTTACTTTCAGTTTCTGTACATTCTTTCCAGTTGTACTTTCCATTCAGTTTTGGTTTGTATTCTGGCCAATTTACATTCCGCACTTACTATTGCACCCAGTTTACTTAGTGTTTACTTCTGATGTCTTACTCTGTGTAGTTTGTTTACTTTATATGGCCATGCCTTCCCCTTTTTATTGGGATTTATGCCTTGGTTCTAGTCACCATCCCCTGGCCTATGGGAGGCGGGCTTGGGGTAGTCACGGCACGGGTCCCGAGGAGGGGTCGTGAAATTATGTATGTTCATTAACACCATTCTTTATATGTTACATGTACGGTATGAACGAGTCATTTCACATTTATGGGGCGGTACTCCGCACTTCCTCAAATGAAATTATCATATATATACAACATGAAATGAATAATGGTATGATATAAAAGAGAATTAAAGTAGATTTTAGATAAAATTAATATCATAAATATCATATATAATTATAGTTCCATCATAATGGCCACCACAAGAGGTGGTTGTAGAATATTTAACAATCTTTTTTTTTGAGGCAGTAGTTCGTCGTCCATAAAATCATAATGTTCAGTCTCTATTAGATGGAGCTGTTGAAAGTGTAGTTCAAATAATTCTCATAACAACAACATATTATACTTAGGATATTGTTTTTGTTATAAAATAATGTAATAATGAGAGTTTAGTTTGTTGGAGAAGTAAAATTAAAGAAAATAACATAAAAGATATGTTACCTTTATATCGGGTAACTCTCTTTGCATTGAAACAATTGGCTTCCATGAAGTGCCTTTTTCCTATGGTAAGGCTTCTAAAAAGAACATTTGAATGTATTGATTTTGATTGGTTAGAGTTTGGAAAATCCTTGGGGCCTGAGAGGTGTGAGAAATGTGTTAGATTTAATAGCTTTTTATATGGGGGAAGAGGGTCACTTTAGGAATATTTGAAAATATTATTTTATTATAAAAAAGTTTTTTGTTTCATAATGATCAAAACTAATTAAAGTAGAAGATAAAATGACTGATGTTCGAAATAAAAGCATCCAATAAGAAATGGATAGTTTTGGGATATTTTGTTAATTTTTATAATCTCGTTTATTTAAATAATTCTTTTATGAGGTTAGCAATGCATCGTTATTGTATAGAAAATAGTTTGATTTATTTGATGAAAAAAAACCATGATATAGGAAGTATTTTACACTTTCAAATTATTATTTATATTAGAAAATAAAACATATATAACCCATTGTAAAATTGATTTACCAAAAATATATAAGTTTATGTCATCTTTTCTTTGCTTTAAATTAATTAATATATACTGTCATTATCACTCTCATGTGGCTCCATGTGTTCCCAAAATCAAACCAAGGATGAAGATGGTTAGAAATTTATCATCCAATAGGAATATGACAAATGTTAGGGTAATTTAATATTATTATAATAATATTTTTTACACTTATCTACAAGATTTACCCTTTGACAATAATAAATAAAAATATTTACTGAAGAAAATATTAATAATGTCTAAAAAAGATACCTATTTACAAAATATAAAACTCCTGATTCAAAATATTGAATCCATTTTTCAAATTCATAACACGTAAGTGGCATAAATTAATTTAATATTAATTCCCGTTGTCAAATCAAAAAGAGTATTTTTAGAAAATAATAACTATAAAAAGATGGATTTTTGTTTATATACAGTTTAAATGTGAAATTACATCCAATGACCTAAATTATATTAAATGATAAAAATATAATCTAACGATATAATAAAACCACTAAATTGTATAATTTGACACTATAAATTATGTCTTTTAAAAATGTTTTTCTTATTTAAATTTTAATATTTTTTCACTATTCATCACAAATTGATCGTTTTTATATGAGTACCAAAAAGTCACCCTAAGATAATTTTTAAATTATGAAACCAAAAATTAATTCCATTTTGAAAAAAATAATTAAATTTAAAAATGTGGTTATTACTATTCATAATGGATAGTTTGATTGGCCGTGGGGTGTTATAATCTCAAAGTTCCGTACAACGCAAGCTATTACATTATTCAATGGGAAATGTGTCGTGGATGCTTGGGGTGTTACATTCATCTGTACATAAAATAATATCATCAACAAAATTTCTATATTACTACTAAAAATAAAATATTTGGGTGGTTACTCATCATAAGTTCCTTCGTTTTCATCGTTGCTTCTTCCAACTTATAATTCCCCCATAGAACTTTTGCCAGACGAGTGGTCTGGTTTCTCAACACTTGTTCTCTAGTATCAATAATTTTGATAGGATCAATTAAATAAGACAGATCTAGTTCTAGTTATATTTCATCATAGGTGAGTACATGTGTTAGGTCAGGAAGGTATTTCCTCAATAGTGATACGTGGTACACATCATTAACTTTGGATAGACTTAGCGGCATTTCCAGATGAGAAGCGACAAATCCAATGCCTTCTTGAATTTCTTAAGGTCTGATGTATGTGGGACTTAATTTTCCATTCTTATCGAATCATATAACACCCGTCCAAGGAGATTTCTTCAAGAAAACATGCTCTCCTACTTGAAGTTCAAAATTGTTCCATCAGTTATCAGAAAATCTGATTTTCCTACTTTGAGCGTCTTTGATATGGGTTTAGATAACCTTCACCTTATCCACTATTTCCTCACCACAATCTGGCCCCATGAGTTTTCTTTCACCAACATCATCTCAAAAAGTTTGTGTGAGACATCCCTTTCCATATAACGCTTCATATGGTGCCGTATGAGTACTAGAATAGAAAGTACTCTTATATGAAAATACTATTAGAGGTCAATATTTATCCCACATACCATGAACGTCATGTGAGAAAGATCTCAACAAGTCTTATAATATTTGAATAGTTTGTTCAGATTGTCCATCAGTTTGAGGGTGGTAGGAAGTGTTTAAATGAAGTTCAAAATCCTTGGCCTTCTGAAGACTTTTCCAGAATCATGATGTAAAACAGGTATCATGATCAGAAACAATTGATAGGGTTACTCCATCAAGTTTAACAACAATATTAATATATATTCAATCCAGATGTTCAAGTGGTAAATATTCTCTAATAACAAAAACATGATATTCCTGGGTAAGACGATCAACAATGTCTCATATTGCATCAATCCTTCTAAGAGTCTTTTGTATCACCAAGAAAATGCCCTTCATAATATAATTCCATTTCAACTCTGGTCTGGGAAAAGGTTTCATGACTCCTCTAGGATGTTGTCATCCAGTTTTCCCTTGTTGAAAACCCATATATCTTGACACACAATCAGCTATCTATCTCTTCATGGTGTCCAACCAAAAATGTTCCTTCAAATCTCTATATATCATAATGTTACCAAGGTGTATTGAATGATTGAAGTTATGAGCTTCATGAAAAAATTCCCTTTTAGATCAGGAATTTCAATAAAACAAATTATTTTCCCAAATCTCAAAATTCCATCTTCATATTCGAAGTCAATAAATCACTCATTGTTCACAGTATTAATTTATTTCGAAACTCCCCATCATCAGTCTGAAAAAAATTTATCTATTCTATTAATGATTATTTTTGTAACGCCCCAAGATTTTATGAAAAATATTCTTTTTAATTTCATTAATGTCTTGTGTTGTACGCTACAACAAAAGAAGCTTTCACAATACGCATCCTAGACTTTCCTTCCGTTACACGCAATCGCGACCTTCCTCGATAGCGTGTGTAGTACGCAATACTGAGTTTCACGAAACAACGATATGCTATTAAAATATTATTAAAACTAGCCGTTATGAATAGTAATAACCACTTTTTGGAAATTTTGTAAATTTTATTTTTCAAAATGGAATTCATTTTTGGATTCGGAGTATCGAATTTAGCCTAAGGTGAAATTTTGGTACTTTTCGGATAACTTTCATATTCTAATGAATAGTGAAAATTACTAAATTATAATTAAAAACAACTTTTTTAATCGAAATAATTAATAGTGATAAATTATTAATTTGAGTGGTTTTAAAGTATATTTAGAATATATATTTACAATTTAATACAATGTTGGTCATTGTTTGTAATTTCACATTTAAACCAGACATAATCAAGTGTCAATCTTTTGATAGATTTTGTTTCTTAAAAAAACCCGCTATTTGTTTTAACAGCGGGATTTAATTATAAAATTAATTAATGCAACTTCTATGTTATGAATTTGGTAAAATAGACTTCATTTTTGAATTCGGAATATGAAATATAGCTTAGGATGAAATTTTGGCATTTTTCTGAAAACTTTCAATTTTTGATGAATAGTGAAACCACTAAGTGGTAGGTTAAAAACGGAATTTTGCATAAAACTTAATTTTACCGCTTCTGTGAATGGAATTTCGAAAATCCGAGAGACACGGTTAATATCAAGGACTAAAATGTGGTTCAATGAGATGAAAATAATTTTTTGGTGAATAGTAACTTTTTACTTTTTTTTACCACGGTTAATAGTAAATAGGGTAACTAAGGGTAAATATGATATTAATATTACCCTAACACATGTCTTAATTCTATTGGACAAGGGTAATTCGACCAAAAACAAACTTAGGAATAAAATATGACCATTTAGGCCCACTTGGATTAGATTAGGACATTTATTATTAATTTATTTAAAGAAGGGTTAAAATAGTTAAAATCAAAGTTTAATAAGTAAATAATTTTTAATATGGGGTTATACATAAGATAAATTCGACTATAAATATTCATTAAAAAGCTAAAAAGATTTCCTACATGATGGTATTTTATTTGTAATTTTTAGACAGCATATAATATAATTTATTTATGACACAAAGATGATGCTGTAATTATCTTATTAATGAAATATTGACATAATTGATAATATAAATACCAAACTAAATGTAATTTAAGACTTTTTATGAATTCCACTAATTTTCTAGGTTACTCTGATATATTAGTGTTGATTTAATCAACTTGGTTCGAATATATAATTCTTTTATGACTTTCAAAAAAATCATATATCAAATAGTGTCAAAATTGACACAAAATAGTTTTTAAATCAAATATTATATTATTAATTGTTATTTTATTCCTAAAATCTAAGGTTCGGCCAATTGACTTAGATAAGGATATATGTATTAATAATATACAATTTGGGGTTCGTTTGGCATGTTATAGTAAGTGTATTAACCATATAGTGAAAGAAAACAAAAAGACACGGTAAAAGTTAAATTATTTAACTTAGAGTTAAATCTAATTGATAAGGTTTAAAATAAGATCCAAACATGTATAAATTTGATTGGTTGATGAGATTACAACCCTATCTCATCTAAGCTTCGAATATGAGTCATTTTTGGAGGTTTTAAGTGGGGTTATATTTATTATAAATTAATATTTTTAAGAATTCCTAAGGTGCCCCTCTCCTCCCTTATAAAAGGACACCTCCTCCCCCTCCTCCTCACACCAATTTGAGCACTCAAGCTCGGCCAACCCCTGCCAAAATCCCTTCTCCACTTCCCTAGAAACATCCTAGAGGTTCTGGTCTTCCTCAAAGACCAATTCTAGTGCCCTAAGAGGAGGTCTCAAAGAGGCACTTCAAAGAAGAGGTAATTACCGTTACCAATTCTTTCATCTTTATTTCTTCTTCCACTTCTTCTTCTTAGGTTGTTTCATTATGAAGTAATAACATCAGTATCACTCATATACTGATATGTTATTATAAGTATGAAACAACCCTATTTCACCATCTATCTATCCTACGGAAAAAGAAATCACCGCGCGTGCGTACGTACGGAATACCGTCTCCACGCCGTGGTGTAATCTATTTTCCACCACCACCTTACATGGATGGGTATAATGGTGTAAAGAATAACTATACATAGTTATTACAACATCATAATGATTCTGATATATTTTATAATCCACTCCAATTCAATTCAATATTTATAGAAATGATATCATCGCTCGTGCGTACGTACGGAATACCGTCTCCACGACGCGATGAGATTCATTCTCCATGATAACCATTTAAGAATGATTATAATGTATATATAAGAAATAATAATGAAATACATGACATTATAAAGCTACTGGATTTATGTATATATATATACATATGTATGTCATCTACTTACTTCCATTTCAAGACAATAAGGAAAGAAAAACAGCGTTCATGCGTACGTACGGACTACCGTCTCCATGAACGGTGTTTTTCATTTTATTTATCTATCTATTATATATATATATATATACTGAATATATATGATATATAAATCATATTTTATATTCTGGAAGTAAGTAAATCATGATATAAGTAATAATGATGTCAAGAACAACAAGTCAAAACACCTACGATAAATGAAACGATTTTACCCAAAACGCTTCTTTAACATGGAATTTACAAAAGAACGGGTAATATAATGTCATAAGTGAACCATATATGATATCATGATTCTGTAATAAGTCAATGACATTATTTAAATCATTATACAGGAGGTTCGGACACATACGAAGCCAATTGGACCTAAGGTAAGGGAAATATCACAATCTCATTTTTATCCGAGATTGTTTATACTTTGGTATTTACTGGGGTGTATTTTATCATCCACATCCATGTTTCATCAAAATGTAATATTATTTCCATCCACCTACAATTGTTTAAATCCATTTTTACCCTTCGGTGAGTTTTTAGTAATATGTATGAAAGGAATCTTTTGTCGTACGAGGTACTTTTTGACTTTTCCGACAAAAGTACGAAGAATGTTTTTTTTAACTTATACGGCACGAACGGATTTCTACTGTTTTATAAAGCCTTATTTTCATGAAGCTTCCTCTAAAATATTTCATGACTATTTTCAATAAAATCTCTTTCTTTTAAAGTTGCATGATGTTTTGTGAAAAGAAGTTGATTTTGAAGAAGAAAGGATATTTTCCTCAAGAATTCAATTCAAGTGTTTTATCAAAATTATTTTCCATCTAAGATAATAAAGAGTTCTGTTTCTATCCATATTTTTACATTGATTTGACTATGTTATGATGGAATTATGTTTATGAATTCCTTTATCTTATATGAATGGTTTTATGATGTCATGTTGTTTAAGAATCCCATTTTTATTACATGGGTTATGAAATGATGTATGATTTATGATTTTGTGGCACACATAAGAAAGGATTCATTAAGAGATGGGTGGGACCTATATCTCCCTCCAATGCATTGGGTAAAGATTTTATATCTCATGAGATAGACATGGCTGGAATGGTAGTTATACCGGTTCAGTGAAACAGGACTGAAACGAGGATTACTCGATTCAGAAAGGGACTTTGTCCACTAAGATAGTCTTGGCAATGAGTCTTGACTAACAAGAAATGATTCTCTATGATTATGTGTGTATGCCACAATGAGTAATGTTTTAAGTTATGATTTCATTTCACTACTATGATTTATCCCATGTTATGAAATTATGCTCTCTTTTGCAGGTTAAGATTTCCAAAAATGTTATGTTCTTATGAAAATTATGTGATTGATATTTCCTTTGTTTACCCTTACTGAGCATTTGAGCTCACCCTTTTATGTTTTCTTTTCCCCAGGATATAAAGTGTAACACCCGAGACTTTTATGTTATCATCAAAGGAATCTTTTTCTACACAACACTTGCTTGGCTTGCTTTACACGCAATTGCGACCTTCCTCGATAGCTTGCGTCGTACGCAATACCGAGTTTCACTAAACAACAATATGCTATTAAAACTAGCCGTTATGAATAGTAATAACCAATTTTTGAAATTTTATAAATTTTATTTTTCAAAATGGACTTCATTTTTGGACTCAGAATATCGAAATTAGCCTAGGGTGAAATTTTGGTATTTTTCTGAAAACTTTCAATTTTTGATGAATAGTGAAACCACTAAGTGGTAGGTTAAAAACTGAATTTTGCATAAAACTTAATTTTACCGCTTCTGTGAATGGAATTTCAAAAATCCGAGAGACACGGTTAATATCAAGGACTAAAATGTGGTTCAATGAGATGAAAATAATTTTTTGGTGAATAGGAACTTTTTACTATTTTTACCGCGGTTAATAGTAAATAGGGTAACTAAGGGTAAATATGATATTAATATTACCCTAACACATGTCCTAATTCTATTGGACAAGTGTAATTCGACCGAAAACAAACTTAGGAATAAAATATGACCATTTAGGCCCACTTGGATTAGATTAGGATATTTATTATTAATTTATTTAAAGAAGGGTTAAAATAGTTAAAATCAAAGTTTAATAAGTAAATCATTTTTAATATAGGGTTATACATAAGATAAATTCGATTGTAAATATTCATTAGAAAGCTAAAAAGATTTCCTACATGATGGTATTTTATTTGTAATTTTTAGACATCAAATAATTTAATTTAATTATGACACAAAGATGATGCAGTAATTATCTTATTAATGAAATATTGAAAAAATTGATAATATAAATACCAAAATAAATGTAATTTGAGACTTTTTATGAATTCCACTAATTTTCTAGGTTACTATGATATATTATTAATGATTTAATTAACTTGGTTCGAACATATAATTCTGTTATGACTTTCACAAAAATCATATATCAAATAGTGTCAAAATTGACACAAAATAGTTTTTAAATCAAATATTATATTATTAATTGTTATTTTATTCCTAAAAATCTATGGTTCGGCCAAATGACTTAGATAAGGATATATATATTAATAATAAACAATTTGGGGTTCGTTTGGCATGTTATAGTAAGTGTATTAACCATATAGTGAAAGAAAACAAAAAGACACGGTAAAAGTTAAATTAATTAACTTAGAGTTAAATCTAATTGATAAGGTTAAAATAATACCCTAAACTTGTCTAAATCCTATTGGTTGATAGGATTTCGACCCATCCCCACTTTAGCTTCGAAATAATACCCTTTGGAACCATTATAAACCGATTTTGACTTTAATATAAAATAATATTTTGAGATATTCCTAAGGTGCCCCTCTCCTCCCTTATAAAAGGGCACCTCCTCCCCCTCCTCCTCACACCAATTTGAGCACTCAAGCTCGGCCAACCCCTGCCATTTTCTCCTCTCCACTTCCCTAGAATAATCCTAGAGGTCCTGGTCTTTTCCAAAGACCAATCTTAGTTCCTTAAGTGGAGGATTCAAAGAGGCGTTCCAAAGAAGAGGTAATATCCATTACCGATCTTTTCAATTTCATTCTTCTTCAACTACTTCTTCTTTAGTTGTTTCATGATAAAGTAATAACATCAGTATTACTTACATACTGATATGTTATTATAAATATAAAACAACCCTAATTCACCTTCTATCCATCCTACGGAAAAAATGAAATCACCGCGCGTGCGTACGTACGGAATACCGTCTCCACGCCGTGGTGTAATCTATTTTCCACCATCACCTTACAAGGATGGGTATAATGGTGTAATGAGTAACTATATATGATTATTATTAAGTAATATTGATACTGAAATAATATATATATATACTCCAAAACAATTCCACGATCATAGGAAAGATATCATCACTCGTGCGTACGTACGGAATACCGTCTCCACGATGTGATGCGACTCGTTCTACATGATCTTCATTTCATAATGATTATATAAATGAATTGAATGAATGAATATGGTATATACTACACTAATATCATTCTGGAAATGAATTATCTATAACCTAAAGATAAGAATAAGAATTTATTCGACAAAACACGCATAAGAACAAAAAGTTATAAAGACCCGAGTAACAAGTAACAATGAAATATTACTAACAAGAAGCTAATAATATGACCATATATGATATCATATAAATATGTATGATTCTGGAATAAGTCAATAACATTATTTAAACCATTATACAGGAGCTTCGGACACGTACAAAGCAAATTGGACCTAAGGTAAGGGAAATATCACAATCTCATTTTTATCCGAGATTGTTTATTCGTAAGTATTTACTGGGGTGTATTTTATCATCCACATCAATGTTCCCTCAATATGAAATATTGTTTCCATACACTTGCAATAGTTTAAATCCAATTTTACCCTTAGGTGAGTTTTTAGTAAAGAATATGAAAGGAATCTTTTGTCGTTTTTCCATACGAGGTACTTTTTGACTTTTCCGACAAAAGTACGAAGAATGTTTTTTTTTAACTTATACGGCATGAATGGATTTTTAAAACATTATTTCCAAGAAGCTTCCTTTACAAGTTTTCAAGTTTATTTTTAATCAACTTCTTTTATTTTAAATTTGTATGACATGTTATGAAAGGAAAATTGTTTTTGAAGAAGAAAGGATATTTTCCTCAAGAATTCAATACAAGTGTTTTATCAAAATTATTTTCCATCTAAGATAATAAAGGGTTCTGTTTCTATCCATATTTTTACATTGGTTTGACTATGTTGTTATGGAATTATGTTTATGAATTCCTTTATCATATATGAATTGATTTATGATGTCATGATTTTTCAAGAATCCCATTTTTGTTATATGTGTTATGCGATGATGTATGTTTTATGATTATGTGGCACACATAAGAAAGGATTCATTATAAGATGGGTGGGACCTATATCTCCCTCCAATGCATTGGGTAAAGATTTTATATCTCATGAGATAGGCATGGCTGGAACGGAAGGTTATTTCGGTTCAGTGATACAGGACTGAAACGAGGAGTGAACTCGGTTCAGAAAGGGACTTTGTCCACTAAGATAGTCTTGGCAATGAGTCATGACTAACAAGAAATGATTTCCATGATTATGTGTGCATGCCACAAAGTTTCAAGTTTTATGTTATGATTATGGGGATCTCATTTTCACTTCTATGATTTATTCCATGTTAAGATATTATGATCTCTTTTGCAGGTTTTGATCTTCATAAAGATATGATATGATTTTTATTTCCTTTATTTGCCCTTGCTGAGCATTTGAGTTCACCCTTTTATGTTTTCTTTTCCCCAGGTCAGGAAGATGGATATTAAATTGAATATGCTAAAAGGGACCCTAGATATGATGAAATAAACGGGAGATACTGTAGAAGATTTATGAACCAGTTGTTTATGTTTCCCAGTTTCTAAAGACACTATACCTATATGGTCCTTTGTGGTTTTGTCATATGTTGTAATAAGTGTGCTTCAATTTTGAAGTATTAACAATGTATGTAAAGTATGGGTCGTTATAGTTGGTATCAGAGGAAAGGTATAGTCAACCTTTGGAAACTAGGATGTGAAAGCCTTAGTAAGAACCCAAAGGATAAGTCTAAGCATAGAACACAATCTTAGTGTTTTAGAAATGGCCTTGAATAACCTAGGATAAGACCTTAAGCATGAAAATTTTATTCTTGAATTATGTGGTTTCCTATTATAATTAGTGTTGCTCACACTATTCTTCTTGGTTTTAGTCAATGGCTGGAACCCGAAGGAACCGTGTTAATGCGGAATGCAATGGGCAATGCAATGATTGTCCCCCTGAGCAACCAAACGATATGGGAGCTGGAATGCAAAATCTTGTAGCCATGCTCACACAACTTTCTCAAGCTATGAATCATGCAGGATTTCCAAACGAGCAAAGGAGGGAGCAACATTCTGTTGAATCCTTCATGAGGCAGCGTCCACCTTCTTTCAGCGGGTCTACTGATCCATTAGTTGCTGAACAATGGATTAGTACTACTGAAAAGATATTTTCAGTTCTTCAATGTTCTGAGCATGATAAAGTCATCCTAGCAGTGTATCGTTTGGAAGTAGATGCTGATCAATGGTGGAATCTTGTTAAGAATACGAGGCAAAGGGATGAAATTGAGACTATGGAATGGGACGAGTTCAAGAACATATTTTTCAATAAGTACTTCCCTCGTATTCTCCGAACAAAGATGGAGAAAGAGTTCCTTGAACTGAAGCAAAGGGATGATGAATCTGTTAGTACCTATGAAGCAAATTTTACAAGACTTGCAAGGTACGCTTCTGGTATTATTATCCAACCTGAGAGTAAGATCGATCGATTCTTTAGTGGCTTAAAACCAAGTCTTCGAAGGGCGTTAGCCATAAGGGACTTCAATAGCTACGAGGAAATCGTTCGATGTGCTCTCAAAGTCGAGATGGAGATTGGAGTAACCCATCAGTCACATGGGTTTGATAAGAAGAGGAAGATGGAATTCAACGAAAAATCTAAAGAGCACACGGAAAAGAAGATGAACTTTCCCTTATGCTCAAAGTGTGGAAAGAAACATGGAGGGAGTTGTCTTAAAGGGACAAGTAAATGTTTTAAATGTGGAAAGGAAGGACATCGGGCATTTGAATGCCGTGATAATGGGAAGAAGATGTCTAATGACGCAAACAAAGGAAGGGATACACAAAATGAACCTACAACACTTCAATGTTTCAAGTGCAACGAGATGGGGCATTATGCCAATCAATGCCCAAATCCAATGGTTGATGATGATGGTCGACGTCAACAAACTCTTAAGGCTAAAGACAAAGGAAAGTCACATGCAATTTCTATCAGCGAGGTGGAGTACGATAACGATGTGGTGAAAGGTACACTTACCACCCACTCTAAAGTAGCAAATGTTTTATTTGATTCCGGATCCACCCACTCTTTTATTTCTGAAAAATTTTCTAAGGGTATCACCGTATTACCTCAACAATTAGATGTTGAGTTAGCTGTGACAACACCTAATGGCACATCAATCGCATCAGAAGTTTATAATTCTTCTCCGATCGAAGTTTGTGGGAAAGTGCTTCCTGCAAATCTTGTGATCCTTCCTTTAGTGAAATTTGATGTGATTCTTGGCATGGATTGGCTTTCTCTACATAGAGCTCATATCGATTGCCAAAGAAGGGAAGTCACATTTCATATTCCAGATCAATCTACGATCGTCTATCAATGCAAGGATGAACATAACCTTCCAGTGGAAATTTCTTCCATCTTATGGGTATTGATTCCACTAAATGAAGGTTATTTATCTCAAATGGTTGGTGAGAAACTCACGATTAAGAATATGCCCATTTTACGGGAGTTTGATGATGTCTTTCCGGAGGAATTACCGGGTCTTCCACCAAATCGTGAAGTTGAGTTTTCAATAGAACTCGTACCGGGTGCTTTGCCTATTTCAAAGACACCTTATAGAATGGCCCCAATTGAGTTGCAGGAATTGAAGAAGCAACTCCAAGAGAATCTTGATAAGGGATTCATACGCCCTAGTGCGTCACCTTGGGGAGCACCTGTTCTATTTGTTAAGAAGAAAGATGGATCAATGAGACTCTGCATTGATTATCGAGAACTTAACAAGATCACTATCAAGAACAAATATCCTCTCCCACGCATTGATGACTTATTTGACCAACTACGCGGAGCTCAATACTTTTCCAAGATTGATCTTCGTTCAGGGTATCATCAATTAAGGGTCAAAAGGGAGGATATACCAAAGATGGCTTTCCGTACAAGGTATGGACACTATGAATTTATAGTGATGCCATTTGGTCTTACTAATGCCCCTGCTATCTTCATGGATCTAATGAATAGAGTCTTTAGAGACTATCTTTATCAATTTGTGGTAGTCTTTATAGACGATATTATTGTCTATTCAAAGAGCAAGGAAGAGCATGAAGATCACTTGAGAATTATATTGAAGACCCTGAGAAAGGAGAAGCTTTATGCCAAATTTACCAAGTGTGAATTTTGGCTTCAAAAAGTTGCATTTTTGGGTCATATAATCTCAAAAGAGGGGATATCTGTGGATCCAGCAAAAACAGAGGTTATCGAAAGATGGTCAAGACCAACAACAGTAACTGAGATCCGAAGTTTTCTTGGTTTGGCTGGATATTATCGACGTTTTGTAAAAGATTTTTCACGATTATCTAATCCACTCACCAAGTTGACTCGGAAAGGAGTTAAGTTTGTCTGGACAGAGGAATGTGAAGAGAATTTCAAGGAGTTGAAAAGAAGGTTATCCAGTGCACCTGTGCTCACACTGCCTTGTAGTGGAGAAAGGTTTGTGATCTACAGTGATGCATCCAAGAAGGGATTGGGGTGTGTTCTTATGCAAAATGATATGGTGATAGCTTATGCCTCACGACATTTGAAAATCCATGAGCAAAATTACCCAACACATGATTTGGAGTTGGCTGCGGTAATCTTTGCATTAAAGATTTGGAGGCATTACCTTTATGGTGAAAGGTGTGATATTTATACTGATCATAAAAGTTTAAAGTATATTTTCACACAAAAGGAGTTGAATATGCGTCAAAGAAGATGGTTGGAGCTGATTAAGGATTATGACTGCTCAATCCATTACCACCCTGGGAAAGCAAACAAGGTGGCAGATGCATTAAGTCGACAAGACCATGCTAGTTTATCCATGATGAGGATCACAAAAGATCCAATATTTATGGATTTACAAAGGATGGATCTTGGAATTATAATGGAAAGGGAAAAATCTTATCTTTCCCAAATGAATGTTCAACCATCTATACATGTGAAGATTAAAGAGGCACAGAAAGAAGATGTCGAGTTAAAAAAGAAGGTGAGAAATGTTCCTGAATTCAACCTTGATTGTGATGGGATAATAAAGTTCAGGAATCGGGTTTGCGTTCCTCCCATCCCTGAATTAAAGAATGAGCTGCTGGATGAGGCTCATAGTTCATCATTCTCTATTCATCCTGGAAGCACGAAGATGTATAGGGACCTGAAAGAGTACTTCTGGTGGGATGGCATGAAAAGAGATGTTGCTGAGTATGTCTCTCGATGCTTGATTTGTCAACAAGTTAAAGCTGAGAGACAGAAGTCTAAGGGGATGTTACAACCATTACCCATACCCGAATGGAAATGGGAAAACATCACTATGGACTTTGTCACAGGACTTCCTAAAACATCCAAAGGCAATAATGCTATCTGGGTCATAGTTGATCGTCTTACAAAGTCTGCACACTTCATTGCTATTAGAGAGGATTTCTCTCTAGATCAGCTTGCCAGGATATATGTAAAGGAAGTGGTAAGATTGCATGGAGTACCACTTTCTATTATATCTGATCATGATCCGAGATTTACCTCGAAGTTCTGGCGAAGTCTTCAGCATACTCTGGATACAGAGTTGAGTTTCAGCACTGCTTATCATCCCCAGACAGACGGTCAGTCTGAGAGAACAATTCAAACCCTAGAAGATATGTTGAGAGCTTGCTCTATGGATTTCAAAGGAGGTTGGGATCAACACCTACCTTTGGTGGAATTTTCTTATAATAATAGCTTTCACTCCAGTATTCAGATGGCTCCTTATGAAGCTCTCTATGGAATGCAGGACTCCAACTTGCTGGGATGAAGTTGGGGAAAGAAAGCTATTAGGACCTGATCTCGTTGATGAAATGGCAGAAAAGGTTAGATCTATTCAACAACACATAAGAGCAGCTCAGAGTCGACAGAAAAGTTATGCCGACAACCGAAGAAAAGACCTAGAGTTTGAAGTGGGCGATAAAGTGTTCTTACGAATATCTCCCTGGAAGAGGGTTATGAGATTTGGAAAGAAGGGGAAGTTGAGCCCTAGATATATCGGTCCTTTTGAAATGTTGGATCGTGTTGGGAAGGTAGCTTACCGATTGGCGCTTCCACCGAATCTCTCTCAAGTTCACGATGTGTTCCACGTATCTCTCCTGAGAAAGTACATACCAGATCCTTCACATGTACTCAGCTCAGAAGTTGTACCGCTGGAGCAAGATCTTTCTTATGAAGAACAGCCGATAGAGATTCTAGATCGTAGCGAAAAAGTCCTACGAAACAAGACCACTCGCTTGGTGAATGTTTTATGGAGAAACCACCAACTTGGAGAAGCTACATGGGAGCTTGAGGATATGATGAGGGAGAAGTATCCTCATTTGTTTGTTGCAAAGTGACGAATTTCGAGGGCGAAATTCTTTTTAAGGGGGGTAGAATGTAACACCCGAGAATTTTATGTTATCATCAAAGGAATCTTTTTCTACACAACACTTGCTTGGCTTGCTTTACACGCAATCGCGACCTTCCTCGATAGCTTGCGTCGTACGCAATACCGAGTTTCACTAAACAACAATATGCTATTAAAACTAGCCGTTATGAATAGTAATAACCACTTTTTGAAATTTTATAAATTTTATTTTTCAAAATGGACTTCATTTTTGGACTCAGAATATCGAAATTAGCCTAGGGTGAAATTTTGGTATTTTTCTGAAAACTTTCAATTTTTGATGAATAGTGAAACCACTAAGTGGTAGGTTAAAAACTGAATTTTGCATAAAACTTAATTTTACCGCTTCTGTGAATGGAATTTCAAAAATCCGAGAAAAACGGTTAATATCAAGGACTAAAATGTGGTTCAATGAGATGAAAATAATTTTTTGGTGAATAGTAACTTTTTACTATTTTTACCGCGGTTAATAGTAAATAGGGTAACTAAGGGTAAATATGATATTAATATTACCCTAACACATGTCCTAATTCTATTGGAAAAGTGTAATTCGACCAAAAACAAACTTAGGAATAAAATATGACCATTTAGGCCCACTTGGATTAGATTAGGATATTTATTATTAATTTATTTAAAGAAGGGTTAAAATAGTTAAAATCAAAGTTTAATAAGTAAATCATTTTTAATATAGGGTTATACATAAGATAAATTCGATTGTAAATATTCATTAGAAAGCTAAAAAGATTTCCTACATGATGGTATTTTATTTGTAATTTTTAGACATCAAATAATTTAATTTAATTATGACACAAAGATGATGCAGTAATTATCTTATTAATGAAATATTGAAAAAATTGATAATATAAATACCAAAATAAATGTAATTTGAGACTTTTTATGAATTCCACTAATTTTCTAGGTTACTATGATATATTATTAATGATTTAATTAACTTGGTTCGAACATATAATTCTGTTATGACTTTCACAAAAATCATATATCAAATAGTGTCAAAATTGACACAAAATAGTTTTTAAATCAAATATTATATTATTAATTGTTATTTTATTCCTAAAAATCTATGGTTAGGCCAAATGACTTAGATAAGGATATATATATTAATAATAAACAATTTGGGGTTCGTTTGGCATGTTATAGTAAGTGTATTAACCATATAGTGAAAGAAAACAAAAAGACACGGTAAAAGTTAAATTAATTAACTTAGAGTTAAATCTAATTGATAAGGTTAAAATAATACCCTAAACTTGTCTAAATCCTATTGGTTGATAGGATTTCGACCCATCCCCACTTTAGCTTCGAAATAAGACCCTTTGGAACCATTATAAACCGATTTTGACTTTAATATAAAATAATATTTTGAGATATTCCTAAGGTGCCCCTCTCCTCCCTTATAAAAGGGCACCTCCTCCCCCTCCTCCTCACACCAATTTGAGCACTCAATCTCGGCCAACCCCTACCATTTTCTCCTCTCCACTTCCCTAGAATAATCCTAGAGGTCCTGGTCTTTTCCAAAGACCAATCTTAGTTCC
Organism: Viscum album; assembly: GCA_963277665.1. NCBI lineage: Eukaryota > Viridiplantae > Streptophyta > Magnoliopsida > Santalales > Viscaceae > Viscum > Viscum album. The sequence continues at coordinate 1,117,378,668 of OY728133.1, forward strand.
TTAAGTGGAGGATTCAAAGAGGCGTTCCAAAGAAGAGGTAATATCCATTACCGATCTTTTCAATTTCATTCTTCTTCAACTACTTCTTCTTTAGTTGTTTCATGATAAAGTAATAACATCAGTATTACTTACATACTGATATGTTATTATAAATATAAAACAACCCTAATTCACCTTCTATCCATCCTACGGAAAAAATGAAATCACCGCGCGTGCGTACGTACGGAATACCGTCTCCACGCCGTGGTGTAATCTATTTTCCACCATCACCTTACAAGGATGGGTATAATGGTGTAATGAGTAACTATATATGATTATTATTAAGTAATATTGATACTGAAATAATATATATATATACTCCAAAACAATTCCACGATCATAGGAACGATATCATCACTCGTGCGTACGTACGGAATACCGTCTCCACGATGTGATGCGACTCGTTCTACATGATCTTCATTTCATAATGATTATATAAATGAATTGAATGAATGAATATGGTATATACTACACTAATACCATTCTGGAAATGAATTATCTATAACCTAAAGATAAGAATAAGAATTTATTCGACAAAACACGCATAAGAACAAAAAGTTATAAAGACCCGAGTAACAAGTAACAATGAAATATTACTAACAAGAAGCTAATAATATGACCATATATGATATCATATAAATATGTATGATTCTGGAATAAGTCAATAACATTATTTAAACCATTATACAGGAGCTTCGGACACGTACAAAGCAAATTGGACCTAAGGTAAGGGAAATATCACAATCTCATTTTTATCCGAGATTGTTTATTTGTAAGTATTTACTGGGGTGTATTTTATCATCCACATCCATGTTCCCTCAATATGAAATATTGTTTCCATACACTTGCAATAGTTTAAATCCAATTTTACCCTTAGGTGAGTTTTTAGTAAAGAATATGAAAGGAATCTTTTGTCGTTTTTCCGTACGAGGTACTTTTTGACTTTTCCGACAAAAGTACGAAGAATGTTTTTTTTTAACTTATACGGCATGAATGGATTTTTAAAACATTATTTCCAAGAAGCTTCCTTTACAAGTTTTCAAGTTTATTTTTAATCAACTTCTTTTATTTTAATGTTGTATGACATGTTATGAAAGGAAAATTGTTTTTGAAGAAGAAAGGATATTTTCCTCAAGAATTCAATACAAGTGTTTTATCAAAATTATTTTCCATCTAAGATAATAAAGGGTTCTGTTTCTATCCATATTTTTACATTGGTTTGACTATGTTGTGATAGAATTATGTTTATGAATTCCTTTATCATATATGAATTGATTTATGATGTCATGATGTTTCAAGAATCCCATTTTTGTTATATGTGTTATGCGATGATGTATGTTTTATGATTATGTGGCACACATAAGAAAGGATTCATTATAAGATGGGTGGGACCTATATCTCCCTCCAATGCATTGGGTAAAGATTTTATATCTCATGAGATAGGCATGGCTGGAACAGAAGGTTATTTCGGTTCAGTGATACAGGACTGAAACGAGGAGTGAACTCGGTTCAGAAAGGGACTTTGTCCACTAAGATAGTCTTGGAAATGAGTCATGACTAACAAGAAATGATTTTCCATGATTATGTGTGCATGCCACAAAGTTTCAAGTTTTATGTTATGATTATGGGGATCTCATTTTCACTTCTATGATTTATTCCATGTTAAGATATTATGATCTCTTTTGCAGGTTTTGATCATCATAAAGATATGATATGATTTTTATTTCCTTTATTTGCCCTTGCTGAGCATTTGAGCTCACCCTTTTATGTTTTCTTTTCCCCAGGTCAGGAAGATGGATATTAAATTGAATATGCTAAAAGGGACCCTAGATATGATGAAATAAATGGGAGATACTATAGAAGATTTATGAACCAGTTGTTTATGTTTCCCAGTTTCTAAAGACACTATACCTATACGGTCCTTTGTGGTTTTGTCATATGTTGTAATAAGTGTGCTTCAATTTTGAAGTATTAACAATGTATGTAAAGTATGGGTCGTTATATAAAGAAAGGTTTTAGGTAGAAAAAAGGGATGACCTTTATGGGAGATATTGAAGAACTTTCATCACGATTAGAAGATTACGTTCCGAGTTTCCAAAGACACTAAACTATTACGATCCTTTAGTGTGTGTTTTTGTTATGTACTAAGTATTCCGCAAATGTAATGTAATGTCCATGTACGTCAAGATACGGGTCTCTACAGTTGGTATCAGAGGAAAGGTTTAGTCAACCTTTGGAAACTAGGATGCGAGAACTTTAGTGAGATCCCTAGAGATATTTCTAAGGTATGTCTAGGGATGTCTCTAAGGTTAAGTATACATATAGGTTATAGTCCTAGAATTACGCTAACGATCTTCGAATTTAACCTAAGATGTTAGATATTGAGGGTACTAACCCTTTATTATGTTGTTTTCCCTAGCATGATTTTTGCCTCTCACACAATTCTTTTGGGGTTTTAGACGATGGCTGGAACCCGAAGGAACCGTGTTAATGCGGAATGTGATGGGCAATGCAATAATTGTACCCCTGAGCAACCAAACGATATAGGAGCTGGAATGAAAAATCTTGTAGCCATGATCACACAACTTTCTCAAGCTATGAATCATGCAGGACTTCCAAACGAGCAAAGGAAGGAGCAACATTCTGTTGAATCCTTCATGAGGCAGCGTCCACCTTCTTTCAGTGGGTCTACTGATCCATTAGTTGCTGAACAATGGATTAGTACTACTGAAAAGATATTTTCAGTTCTTCAATATTCTGAACATGATAAAGTCATCCTAGCAGTGTATCGTTTGGAAGGAGATGCTGATCAATGGTGGAATCTTATTAAGAATACAAGGCAAAGGGATGAAATTGAGTCTATGGAATGGGACGAGTTCAAGAACTTATTTTTCAATAAGTACTTCCCTCGTATTCTTCGAACAAAGATGGAGAAAGAGTTTCTTGAACTGAAGCAAAGGGACGATGAATCTGTTGGTACCTATGAAGCAAATTTTACAAGACTTGCAAGGTATGCTTCTGGAATTATCATCCAACCTGAAAGTAAAGTTGATCGATTTTTCAGTGGCTTAAAACCAAGTCTTCGAAGGGCATTAGCTATAAGAGACTTCAGTAGCTATGAAGAAATTGTGTGTTGTGCTATCAAGGTAGAAATGGAAGTTGGTGTTACATATCCATCTCATGGTTTTGACAAGAAACGAAAGATGGAGTTCAAGGAGAAATCTCAGAATAATGGTGAAAAGAAGATGAATGTTTCCTTATGCACAAAGTGTGGAAAGAAGCATGGTGGAGATTGTCTAAAAGGGACTAGAAAATGTTTTAAGTGTGGAAAAGAAGGTCATCGAGCAGCTGAGTGTCGAAGTAATGGAAAAAGGGTTTCTAATGATAAAGCAAACACTGCAGAGAACGCACTGCCAACACTTCAATGCTTCAAGTGCAAGGAAATGGGGCATTATGCTAATAATTGCCCTAATCCAAGGGTTAGTGATGATCAACATGAGCAACCACTGAAGGCAAAGGACAAAGGGAAATCACATGCGATCACTATTGGCAATGTTGAATATGACAACGATGTGGTGGAATGATTAAGTGTTTATGTAATGGGATTCCAAAATAATGTTGTATCACTGAGTATTGCAATATTTATTGATGTGGTATTCAAAGTGATTGAGATATTTTTTTTGGAAATAAGATGATATGCGCATAATGAAGACGAGAAAATGAAATGTTTAATAGTATTCATGAGCTCATGATTGATATAAGGTCTAAGTGATATCATGGTTTGAGTATAAATAATTTTGAGGATTTTGGTATGTGTAAAGTGTTAACTTTTAACTGCATTCATGTTTTCACTAAGGTTCAATGGGTATTCAAGAGAGTACGAGATTAAGGCCTTTGAATGTTTGGAATGTGACCAACAAGATATATCTTATGATATATGGGGATCAACGATGGTATTAAATCTCTGGTAATCATTTTCACTATGTTATGAGAATGGACTGCAGTATTATGGATAAGCCTAAAGATTGGAATGGATTATGTTGGACATAAGTTAGTATTGTTTAAGGATAGAAGTTTTTTCGATATTATTGATGGGATTTTATAGTAATATAGTTTTATAAAAAGGACAACCTGCAGGATGGGCGACAGCCCATCGCTTCGGACAAGGCTGTGGGAATCGAACCCACAACCGAAGTGCGACTGGCCTTTATCGCCTACCACTGACCTACAGGAAGTCCCAGTTTAGTAGAAACTAGTTTTATTATATTAAGAAGTATGATATATGAAGTATAAGTCCATTTTAGGAACCATATATGATTAATCTCACTATAGATCGACTTATGTATATAAGTTTTGCTAACCTTTTGTTTGAGACAGATGGAATGACCTGTCATTCTATCACATGATCTGCTAACACATCACGAATAACAAATTCAACTTCATTTATTTAAGAGATGAAGTAGAAATTGTTCAAGGCACGAACAAAAGTGATATTTTACCAAAATAAAGTAAGTATTTATTCTAAGAAAATTTTCAACTTTAGGGAAATGATCTTGAAAACCAAAAATGTTGTCCTAGTGATCTTATACCTGATGAATCAGATGGTACCTTATATCATCACAAATCTATGGATTTGTGATTACTGGCTTTTCCATAGCCATGTTCTCTACCACTCTCCATCAGAACATGATGGTTAGATTTTTCTTCCATATCCATATTTTCACCTATGTGGAAACCCAGTGATTAGTATATTTGGGTAATCGTTACATTTCATACTTTAGTTTTTAAAGCCATGTTTTGGTATTCCTTTTTACGATGTGGGTTTCTATCAAAGAAAATTTTGAATAGTAAACCATTTATAACCCCGACGAATTTCGAGGGCGAAATTCATTTTAAGGGGGGTAGAATGTAACGCCCCAAGATTTTATGAAAAATATTCTTTTTAATTTCATTAATGTCTTGTGTTGTACGCTACAACAAAAGAAGCTTTCACAATACGCATCCTTGACTTTCCTTCCGTTACACGCAATCGCGACCTTCCTCGATAGCGTGTGTAGTACGCAATACTGAGTTTCACGAAACAACGATATGCTATTAAAATATTATTAAAACTAGCCGTTATGAATAGTAATAACCACTTTTTGGAAATTTTTTAAATTTTATTTTTCAAAATGGAATTCATTTTTGGATTCGGAGTATCGAATTTAGCCTAAGGTGAAATTTTGGTACTTTTCGGATAACTTTCATATTCTAATGAATAGTGAAAATTACTAAATTATAATTAAAAACAACTTTTTTAATCGAAATAATTAATAGTGATAAATTATTAATTTGAGTGGTTTTAAAGTATATTTAGAATATATATTTACAATTTAATACAATGTTGGTCATTGTTTGTAATTTCACATTTAAACCAGACATAATCAAGTGTCAATCTTTTGATAGATTTTGTTTCTTAAAAAAACACGCTATTTGTTTTAACAGCGGGATTTAATTATAAAATTAATTAATGCAACTTCTATGTTATGAATTTGGTAAAATAGACTTCATTTTTGAATTCGGAATATGAAATATAGCTTAGGATGAAATTTTGGCATTTTTCTGAAAACTTTCAATTTTTGATGAATAGTGAAACCACTAAGTGGTAGGTTAAAAACGGAATTTTGCATAAAACTTAATTTTACCGCTTCTGTGAATGGAATTTCGAAAATCCGAGAGACACGGTTAATATCAAGGACTAAAATGTGGTTCAATGAGATGAAAATAATTTTTTGGTGAATAGTAACTTTTTACTTTTTTTTACCACGGTTAATAGTAAATAGGGTAACTAAGGGTAAATATGATATTAATATTACCCTAACACATGTCCTAATTCTATTGGACAAGTGTAATTCGACCAAAAACAAACTTAGGAATAAAATATGACCATTTAGGCCCACTTGGATTAGATTAGGACATTTATTATTAATTTATTTAAAGAAGGGTTAAAATAGTTAAAATCAAAGTTTAATAAGTAAATCATTTTTAACATGGGGTTATACATAAGATAAATTCGACTATAAATATTCATTAGAAAGCTAAAACGATTTCCTACATGATGGTATTTTATTTGTAATTTTTAGACAGCATATAATATAATTTATTTATGACACAAAGATGATGCAGTAATTATCTTATTAATGAAATATTGACATAATTGATAATATAAATACCGAAATAAATGTAATTTAAGACTTTTTATGAATTTCACTAATTTTCTAGGTTACTCTGATATATTAGTGTTGATTTAATCAACTTGGTTCGAATATATAATTCTTTTATGACTTTCAAAAAAATCATATATCAAATAGTGTCAAAATTGACACAAAATAGTTTTTAAATCAAATATTATATTATTAATTGTTATTTTATTCCTAAAAATCTAAGGTTCGGCCAAATGACTTAGATAAGGATATATGTATTAATAATATACAATTTGGGGTTCGTTTGGCATGTTATAGTAAGTGTATTAACCATATAGTGAAAGAAAACAAAAAGACACGGTAAAAGTTAAATTATTTAACTTAGAGTTAAATCTAATTGATAAGGTTTAAAATAAGATCCAAACATGTATAAATTTGATTGGTTGATGAGATTACAACCCTATCTCATCTAAGCTTCGAATATGAGTCATTTTTGGAGGTTTTTAAGTGGGGTTATATTTATTATAAATTAATATTTTTAAGAATTCCTAAGGTGCCCCTCTCCTCCCTTATAAAAGGACACCTCCTCCCCCTCCTCCTCACACCAATTTGAGCACTCAATCTCGGCCAACCCCTGCCAAAATCCCTTCTCCACTTCCCTAGAAACATCCTAGAGGTTCTGGTCTTCCTCAAAGACCAATTCTAGTTCCCTAAGAGGAGGTCTCAAAGAGGCACTTCAAAGAAGAGGTAATTACTGTTACCAATTCTTTCATCTTTATTTCTTCTTCCACTTATTCTTCTTAGGTTGTTTCATTATGAAGTAATAACATCAGTATCACTCATATACTGATATGTTATTATAAGTATGAAACAACCCTATTTCACCATCTATCCATCCTACGGAAAAAGAAATCACCGCGCGTGCGTACGTACGGAATACCGTCTCCACGCCGTGGTGTAATCTATTTTCCACCACCACCTTACATGGATGGGTATAATGGTGTAAAGAATAACTATACATAGTTATTACAACATCATAATGATTCTGATATATTTTATAATCCACTCCAATTCAATTCAATATTTATAGAAATGATATCATCGCTCGTGCGTACGTACGGAATACCGTCTCCACGACGCGATGAGATTCATTCTCCATGTTAACCATTTAAGAATGATTATAATGTATATATAAGAAATAATAATGAAATACATGACATTATAAAGCTACTGGATTTATGTATATATATATACATATGTATGTCATCTACTTACTTCCATTTCAAGACAATAAGGAAAGAAAAACAGAGTTCATGCGTACGTACGGACTACCGTCTCCATGAACGGTGTTTTTCATTTTATTTATCTATCTATTATATATATATATATACTGAATATATATGATATATAAATCATATTTTATATTCTGGAAGTAAGTAAATCATGATATAAGTAATAATGATGTCAAGAACAACAAGTCAAAACACCTACGATAAATGAAACGATTTTACCCAAAACGCTTCTTTAACATGGAATTTACAAAAGAACGGGTAATATAATGTCATAAGTGAACCATATATGATATCATGATTCTGTAATAAGTCAATGACATTATTTAAATCATTATACAGGAGGTTCGGACACATACGAAGCAAATGGGACCTAAGGTAAGGGAAATATCACAATCTCATTTTTATCCGAGATTGTTTATACTTTGGTATTTACTGGGGTGTATTTTATCATCCACATCCATGTTTCATCAAAATGTAATATTATTTCCATCCACCTACAATTGTTTAAATCCATTTTTACCCTTCGGTGAGTTTTTAGTAATATGTATGAAAGGAATCTTTTGTCGTACGAGGTACTTTTTGACTTTTCCGACAAAAGTACGAAGAATGTTTTTTTTAACTTATACGGCACGAACGGATTTCTACTGTTTTATAAAGCCTTATTTTCATGAAGCTTCCTCTAAAATATTTCATGACTATTTTCAATAAAATCTCTTTCTTTTAAAGTTGCATGATGTTTTGTGAAAAGAAATTGATTTTGAAGAAGAAAGGATATTTTCCTCAAGAATTCAATTCAAGTGTTTTATCAAAATTATTTTCCATCTAAGATAATAAAGAGTTCTGTTTCTATCCATATTTTTACATTGATTTGACTATGTTATGATGGAATTATGTTTATGAATTCCTTTATCTTATATGAATGGTTTTATGATGTCATGTTGTTTAAGAATCCCATTTTTATTACATGGGTTATGAAATGATGTATGATTTATGATTTTGTGGCACACATAAGAAAGGATTCATTAAGAGATGGGTGGGACCTATATCTCCCTCCAATGCATTGGGTAAAGATTTTATATCTCATGAGATAGACATGGCTGGAATGGTAGGTTATACCGGTTCAGTGAAACAGGACTGAAACGAGGATTACTCGATTCAGAAAGGGACTTTGTCCACTAAGATAGTCTTGGCAATGAGTCTTGACTAACAAGAAATGATTCTCTCTGATTATGTGTGTATGCCACAATGAGTAATGTTTTAAGTTATGATTTCATTTCACTACTATGATTTATCCCATGTTATGAAATTATGCTCTCTTTTGCAGGTTAAGATTTCCAAAAATGTTATGTTCTTATGAAAATTATGTGATTGATATTTCCTTTTTTTACCCTTACTGAGCATTTGAGCTCACCCTTTTATGTTTTCTTTTCCCCAGGATATAAAGAAAGGTTTTAGGTAGAAAAAAGGGATGACCTTTATGGGAGATATTGAAGAACTTTCACCACGATTAGAAGATTACGTTCCGAGTTTCCAAAGACACTAAACTATTACGATCCTTTAGTGTGTGTTTTTGTTATGTACTAAGTATTCCGCAAATGTAATGTAATGTCCATGTACGTCAAGATACGGGTCTCTACAATTTTCCTACCATTTGAAAATGTAAATATTTTTCACCTTCCATGACTTTTCAAATTTTCATAATTACTAGATACATGAACATATGATCTCCTTAAAATATGATCTAGTTCATAACACCATGATCCCTTCTGATCAATGAATCTGGAACCTAATATTAATTCCTCAGGTGGTAGTGTATGGAGGAATCATAATCCTTGATTAGTTCGATCCATATCCTTTCCCTCATGTTGAGTTCATTATGTGAGAAAATATACTTCAAACTCTTGTGATCAGGATAAGTCTCACATTTCTCACCTTTGAGGTAGTCTCTCCAAATCTTCAGAGAAAATATTACAACTGGTAAATATTTATCATGAGTGGGATATTTTTGTTCATGAAATTTTAATTTTCATGATGCATAGGAAATAAACCTATCATTCTGCACAAGGACACAACCAAGTCCATTCATTGAAGAAATGCTATAAATAACAATCACATAATTCCTTGAAGATAGAGAAAATATATTATCATTGACTAATCATCTATTTAGTTATTCAAAAAAATTCACACTGTTTTTTCCAACAAAATTTATCTCCATTAAATTTGATCTTGGTTATTATTTTAGCCAATTGAGCCCACTTTTGGATGAAACGCCGATAATAACAGACTAATCCAATAAAATTGTATTCCTCATATATACTTATTAGTGATTGACATTCTTGTATTTCATTGGTCATTGAATGATCAACTGAGACTCTATCGCTAGAGTAAATATGGCCGAGAAATGAAATATCCTGAGGCCAAAATTCAAACATGATAAAGTTACCATATAATTCAGTTATTCTATGTGTCTTTAGAATAGTGCTCAATTGATTTTCCTGATCTTTGTAGATTTTGACATATACCATGATATCATCAATAAATAACACTACAAAGTCATTGAGATATTCCTTGAAAACCCTGCTCATTATATCCATGAAGACAGAGGGTGCATTAGTCAGTCCAAAATGCATTACTTTAAACTCGTAATGCCCATACCTAGTTCAAAGTGTTGTTTTGGAATGTATTCCTTCGTCACGTTTTGGAATGTATTCCTTCGTCACACACAACTGATGATATATAGATCGAAGGCCAATCTTTGATAATTACTGGTCTCCATGAAGATAGTCAAAAAAATCACCCAGGAGAGTTAGGGGATACATGTTCTTTATTGTAATAGCATTGTTATCCTTGTAGTAAATGCACAAAATCATAAATCCATATTTCTTCATTACAAAAAGAACAAGGAATCAACAAGGAGAAACACTAGGGTGAATAAATTATTTATTATTCAACTCTTCTAGTGGTTTCAATAGCTCCATTAATTCTACAGTGGCCACTCTATAATGGGTCATTGATATTGGCCTTGAACCATAAATTAAATCAATGGAAAACTCAATTTCTCATACTTGAAGATGTCTTGGTAAATACCATGGAAATACATCAACATATTTTTGTTCAATAGGTACATCCTATATTTTTACATTCATTTCCTCAACAATAGTTATTTCACTCTTGTTCTCCTCAATAATTGAATTTAATAGAGAAAAGGGGGTGAATCTTGATAAGAATCAGATGGTGATGTTTCTGCTATAATGATAATGTATTCATTATCATCATTAAAATTGTTATATCCTTTTTCATTCAACAAATTTTCGCATAATGGTATGAAATCCAATCCATGTTGTGGATTATATAAAATTCAATCATGGGAATAATGATGAGATCAATGGATAATGTACATTTATATTCCCTAATGAGCATTTATTCACAAAAAATTATTGAAACGATACATCCTTTTAGATTTTTGACAGTTAACTCCATTGTTTAATAAAATTAGAAATAAAAAATTTCTTAGAAAAGTTGGAAGAAATGAAACAATGCGATAATTTAATATCAAATAAAGAATTGAGTAAACATGAGGAAACCATTAAATAACGTTCCACCATGTTATTCGTAGCTTCAACCTCCATAGTAGTGATCACATAAGCTTAGCCTCTCTGCCTTGGGATTTTATGAGTTATGTTTCCTTAGTCCTTACTACATTAATTTTCATAATACCCCATTTAATGACAATTGTATCATTCAACATTGATAGCCTCTTTTTTCCCGTGCAATCAAGAGCTTGGTGGCCTTTTCACCACACTTGTAACAGACTCACATTCCCTTCAGGAATGTAACGAGGTGTTTCATCCCACATTTACCATAGGATAGATATTAAACATTTCCCATGTTCCACATATTTTAATTTCAATAGTGTTCAACAAATCCGTTATTCTCTAGCATGGATTTATAGTCGTAAGACATAGAGAATACATTTTTTTCTTAATAGAACATGAGACAATATCTTCATATGATGATAAATATTTTGAGTCTACTAGTCGATAGATAAATAGTTATAACCCATCAATGAATCAATAAATATTACTCCTTAGGTTACATATATAATCTGTTGCATGCCTTGATAACCTTGTAATTTTATCCTTATACTATGCGACATTCTCATCCTCTTTTCATCTCAAACTCAGAAATTTTGTTTTTATATCCACTTGATGGTCATGAGGAAGGAAATTTTTTATGAAAAATCTCTTTAAACTCCCTCCATTCCATATTTTATAATTAATCATATTTCTTTTCTTTTTGAATCAATGACCGCCATTGATATGGATCTCCGGTGGGGGGATTAACTACCATGATAACTTTTTCCCTTTCACTACTCCCCAAATACTGAAATATTTTCTCTAAGAACATATCCATTTCTCATCTCCAATGGATTTTTAGTCCCATTGAATGTTGGTGGTTGTTGCATTTGGAATTTTTATATCTATTATCCTCCGCATTGTGGATCAGGGTGCTCCATATGGGTAATTTTATTATTCCTAACCTGAGTGAGTTATCCCAGTATGGGGATAAGTTTATCAGCACTAGTTGCATCACCAGCTCCACATTAATTATCCTGATTATGAGGGAAATCCTTACATGGATTAAATGCATTGATATATTTCTCATTACTTCCACTAGGTTTCATTTGTAAAAAATGGCATACACTAGATTAGTTTATGGATCTCAATACATAATTCTATACTTATAAATCACAAAACATAAATTGAACCGTTTATAGACATAATCCACAATCATAAAATGTTTTCATTGAGGATGTATACACTCATTAATCCATCCTAATGGTTTGTAATGAAAATTTTAATTATGCTAATAATATCCCCATACAGTGTTGTAACCCATAGTACATCAAGGTCCATTGTAGTGTAATAGGATACCCCATGACATGCCCAAAACTCCATGTTTGATTTTTCAATCCTAGGATGATCTTTGTGAGATCCTCATATACCGGCTCATATTCAGTTAGAGATTTATTGTTTGGAAATTACACTAAATCTATACATTACTAAAATTCTAGGATGTTATTCAATACAAATCCTCAATGTCCATCTTAGGGAAATGTGCTCTAATTAGAGTTTATCTGAATCTAGTTTCCATCGATTGTACTAAACATATTCTGATGACAACTTTAACTCCAAGACCATAGTTTCCATGAGTCAGTGCTTTATTACATAACATTGGTATGATAGAAGGAATAATGTCAAGAATGACCGATTAGTTTAGTATCCTAAAAAGTACTAGATACATACATAATTTTTAAATTACATCATGAGATAAAAACAACAACAATATTTTGTCCCCTTTTAACACACTTATAAAATTTAGCATATAATTACAAGTAAAAAATAAAATACTTCTTCACATCTTGGAGAAAATAAATCATAGAAAGGGGTGAGATCAAAAGCATAGTAAGGATAAAAAAATCGCTGAAACATCATAAAATATCATATCATTTAAACAATTGTAGAAAACTAAAACAACTGCATTTTTAACATAAATTTCAGCATAATATGAAAATGATAAAAAAAACTCCATTTACTTATTCAAATGGATATTCTACTAGTCAAATAATAACATGTAATTTCGATATCTAATTTCATAATGGTGGAATGCACAATGGCCAACATCATAACCACAAAGTCAAGCCCTCGTCCCAAGACAACAAATAATTTTTTTTCAAGGCCTTGTGTAAAGAAACTAGATTTTCTAATGAGACCCACCGATTTAACGAGGAGCTATAGTGGGCTCCACCAATCACATACTATGTCCAATGTATTTCTCATATGAAAAGAATGAAACATTACATAAATATTCATATTAAAACTAGTATAAAAAATGTTAATATGTTAACCATAAACCATGAATGGTATAAAACTAACACATCCACTATCAATCATATCAAAAAACCTTCAATACAATATCAAGGATAATTAAAAATAATAAATCAACTTCAAACAATTACAAAATCTGTTAAAGAATGATAATATAGATGAAATCAAACCAAATTGAGAGAAATGTATCTTTCTATTTTGATATCTTTTAAATGTGATGTAATTAAAAAAGAAAACATTTATTTGGAATATATTATTATATGCATGTAAGGAATGTTTCACATGTGTTATAACGGTGTAGAATAACCGCACGCTCTATATAAGTTAAAAAATCATCCATACCTTAATTTTTTGAAATGGTCATAAAGTACATTGTTTGGAAAAATAAGAAAATATTCATTTGAAACCAATTTATAAAAATTAAAACAGGGGCATAAATGACTTTAACCCATAATGTATTAAATTTAAAAAAAAATTCAAATACATTTTTACGAAAAATAGAAGTGGATGATAAAGGGGTCCTAGTTGATACCTACGTAAAAACAACCTTGGATAATAATGAGATTGGGAAATTAACCCTTACCATGTACTTTTCCTTGGTCGAGGGTGCATTATCCTCCTATATAATAGAAAATTCATTGTTATTAAATTATGAAAAAACTACACAGCTAAATATGAAATCATATATTGTCTTTTAATAATTATTTGTTAATAATATTTTAGTAGTATTATTGTTTCGTGTGTTGACTAATTCATTTTACATCATATGTTTTGTTATGTAAGTCTTGTTTATTTTAGATAGGATGTATTTGATTCATATCCAGAATGATAAAATGATCAAAAATATTATTTTAAAAACAAAAAAAAAATTATTCTTTAATGGTTATGATGGGGAATTAATGTAATAGCATTTGTGGAGACGGTAATCAGTAGATACACATAAACACTACTTCAATTTCATTTTTTTATTCAAAAATAAATGAAGACAAAATGATACATAGGTATATTATTATTATAGTATAATATAATAATTTATATAGGTTACATGTTTTCATTGACACGATCCTTTATACATTCCATGTATTGTATGAATGAGTCATTTAACATTGAGGGGGCAGTAGTATGCACATTCTAAAATTAAATTATCTTATATATAAAACATGAATAGTATAATGGTATGGAATAAAATAGAATTAATGAATATTATAGATAAAATAATTATCATAATTATCCTATATAATTATAGTAAAATCATAATGGCCATAATAAGAGGTGGTAGTATAATATTGACCAATTATCAATTCATGGAGAAGAAGTTTGCGGTCAATAGAAACAATATATGATATAACCATTAGATGGTGGAGTGTGTAATTGTAGTTAAAATAATTCTCATAAAAACAACCTTTAATATATTGGATAATTGTTTTTTATAAAATAAAGGGATAAATAGTGGTTAAGAGTTTGGAGATGTAATATAAAATAAGAGAACTTGAGAAGAGATGTTATCTTTAAATTGGGTAATTCCCTTTGGTTTGAATCAAAATGCTTCCTTCATGTGCCTTCTGCCTAAGGTAAGGATTCTATGATAAAGTGATAGATGTTGTGAGCTTATTGGGAATTGTTTGGATGATCCAAGGGTCTTGATAGTTGTGAGAACTGGGTTTTAGGTGAGGGTTTTTATATGGTGGACGATGGGTTGTTTAGAAATGTTCAAAAATATTATTTTATTATATAAGGATTTTCTGTTTATGAAGGTCCAAAACTCATTAATGTGTATGATAAGATGACTCATGTTTGAAATAAAATCATCCAATAATAATTGGACTGTTCATGGATATTTCTTTAATTTTTATAATCTTATTTATTTAAATCATTCTTTAATTGTGTAAAAACAACATCATTATTGTGTCATAAATAAGTTTATTTATTGGATGTATAAAAATTATAAAAAAATTACCATGATGTAGGAAAAATTTATTAGCTTTCAAATTTATATATTTATAGCCGAAATTATAACTTATATAGTCCCTTATAAAAATTAATCTAATAAAAGATATATGTTTATGTAATTTTGTCTTTAAATTAAATTAATAAATATAACATGCAATTATCACTCCAAAGTGGCTCCATGGGGTCCCAAAATCGACCCAAGGATTCCCATGGTTGGACATGTATCAACCAATAGGAATAGGAAACATGTTAAGGTAATTTAATATTATTATAATAATATTTTTTACCCTTTATTGCTAGATTAATCCTTAAACCATGGTAAATGTAATATTTACAGAAGTAAATATTCATAGTATATAAAAATTAAAGATACCAATTTACACGATTTGGACCTCCTGATTCCAAATATGGAATCCACTTGTCCAAATTAAAAATATATTATAATAAGAAAATAATTTAAAAATATTTCCTGTTGTGAAAACAGAATTCTTGTTTTTAGGAAATAATTACTATCAAAATAATTACAATTATTTATATCCAGATTAAACGTGAAATTAAATCCAATGAACTAGATTATATTATGTTATAAAATTATAAGCTAATGATACTTTAAAATCACTAAAAGGTATAATTTAAAAGTATAAATTATTTCAAGTAAAAAAGATGTTTTTAATTAAAATATAGTATTTTTTTACTATTCATCAAAAATTCGATTATTTTCCGAAGACTACCAATAATTCACCCAAAGATAATTTTGATATTCCAAATCCAAAAATGATGTCCATTTTGAAAAAAAAAATTCAAAAAGTGGGTATTATTATTCATAGTGGCTAGTTTGATTGGTCGTGGCATGGTAAAATCATGAAGTTGAGTACATTGTAAGTTATTGCATTATTAAATGGGAAACATACCGTGGATGCTTGGGGTGTTATATCATATCATAAAAATAGGCTTTTCCTTGTGATTTCCTTTAAAAAATCCAGTCTATGATCAAACAATGGCTTCTAAGACATTTCTTTTGGGTCTTAAAATGCCCTCCGTAATGTTCATAAATGAACATCTTATAGACTTCATAAATTCCATCTAGATTATGTGATGTCCCACAGATAATTCAACTATATCATGAAATTATCATTGTGCATTACATGAATACAATCCCCAAAATTCTATGTTGACCACCATTTAATGTCATGCAGACATTCAATGCCTTTCATGCAGAAAAGTATTCTATGTAAATTTAGGGAACCTTATTGTGTAATACTTGAACGGATAAATAATATGATATGAGCATCTTATATTGTATCCTCAACGTTTATTAAAAGGGAAACTATGTAATCTGATATTTACCACATATAAGGGATGCTGTAATGTGTAATCCCAAGACAAAGAGAATCCATCCTAGTATATTCCCCAAACATTCATGAATCTCTAGGATAAATATAATATATCAAAGTTTGATCATCCACCATACCCCATCAGTGGGATAAGGTTTAACATAACTATGAGAACTCTAATTCCTATAATCTACCAGATATATAGAATGCCTACCTAATATCTGAGATACAAAGGGAATCAACATTAGTGTAATCACCCTCATGTATCAATCATTTCAAAAATTAGTATCCAATAATTACCAAGGGATTATCACTATTCCCCATCCATTAGTGGATAAGTTGTTAATCAATGTATTGTTAGTGAAAGGAAAAGAGCCTCTAAGCAACTTCTTCCTCTCAACTCTCATGACCATGAGTTTTTCATTGGTGATTTAGTGGGGGAGGCATGTGAATTTTGTCCTCATATCCCCTTCCCTATCTTATCCCATTTCACTCGCACTATAATCTTTGGTGGTTCTGTTGATCTCTGCAATGGTGGTCCTCTATTGGATCCCATGGCCACTCTAATCCTACTCTGACCATGGATTCTAGTATGCCTCTCTAGGTCATCCTTGGAGGGTTGGTTTCGTAGTGGTTTTGTGATGTTTTTGTGGTAGGTGGCCTTCTAGGAGATACTATGTCAGATCTCTCTTATCCTCAACCATATTTTTCTTCTTTGTTTGATGGTGTTATGATTCTATTCTGTCATGGTGAAAATGCCATCGTCTTTGGTTTTGTTTTTGATTTTCATATTTCATCACCCTGTTTTTCGGTGAATGTGTTTTATCTCTATTGTGGATGCATGTTGATGTTTTTTTATTGTTTCTGATCGATCATCTCTTTACGATTTGTGTTTGTTATTGTGATGGTTCTATGTGGATTTTATTTTGGAACCCTACCAAGGCCTCCTTCTGTTCATCCTTTTTCTGGAATCTTGGTCATGTGTTCCATTCCATGTTGGTCCAGTGTGCTGGTCTTCATAGATGTTCTGGGAGTTGCAGTGTGATGGATTTTGGTCTCTAGGAGGGTGAATGGCCCATAGATGATGGATTGGGTGTTTTTAAAATTTTGATTTGAAAATGGTTTGGAGTTTTTTGGAGTTCGTGGTGGATATTTTTTTGATAATGTCAGTGTCTCTAGCGATGATGGTCAATTATTATTATAGAAATGTCACCGCTGACAATGTCGATACTGTGGTGGTGATGTATATGGTGGTGAAGTTCGGAGTGGAATTTAGTGATGTGATGATTCAATGGGTGATGATGATAGATATACAATGACTTTGACATGGAATCATCAATGCAGGTTTTCCCTAGTGGTAGTGTGATTTGTAGAATCTATCACTAACATGATAGTAACATGGTGTTAATTCATTTAGAATTTTGAATCTGCATCCTGGTTAATTATTGAATATATGTCCTGGTATATGGTGATTATTTTTCATTTTCTATTCCCACATTATCCTCATTGTCGTTTTTAGGAAATAACAAAAATAATGATTGGAGGATGAGGTATTTTCTAATACACAAGAAATATTTTATGTATCTTAATCCACCATGCCCCCAAATACCTCATGACCATTAGATAGTTAAGCATGAACCATACTATGATGACTATGATTTCAATAATAAAAAAGGATATGTTGGATGCCTAACTAAGCACCGAGCACATTATATCATCTTCCATAATATGGATAATCATTCCTCTTAAATGGAGAAAAAAATGTGAAAAACTCGTATGGATGTCATCTCCCATAAAGTGGCTAATATTCTCATATATCTTATTTCTCACACCAAGAATTAATCATAGGGGCCCAGAGACTAGTGATGATTATACCAATATATTGATTAGGATTACATAGTGTGGTCCCTTCATTGGTATATAATCCAGATTATATAAAATCTCTTTGCATTGAGACATACTCTTGAAGAAGAAATCATGGGAAGTCATATATGCATAAGTCCAGACTGTGGAATCTATTTTATTATCTCCCAATACATTAATTACAATTATAATAAATGATTATATAGGTATTCCTATATTAATTAATATATGTATAAATCCTCACAAAAGATCGGGCCCAATATTTACGTCCTTACTTCCTGGTGTAAAATTTCTCAAATGAGTCTAATCAACCAAAATAAAAGAATGTCAAGAGAACTATGTAGATTTTGACTATAGTTTTAAAAACATATGTATGTTTTCTCAAAGAGTTTAAATCCCATATTCATGATAAAAACATGCTCCATGGATGAAAATAAATTTCAATGTGCTCAAATATGACTAAAACCAAACTCCTCATAAATAAATAAGAGAGATATATAAATTATTTGATATGAATTATATGGATAACATCATTAGATGCTAATAATAATTCTATTTTACCCATGGGTTACCATACCCATATCAAAGGATATAAAGGATTTCAGTAAATTTTCTTCAATTAAAAATATATTCTGTTTGTATGAGACAATTCCATTCAATAGGTGTGGCCATCCCAACCTCTCATCCTCTTGTCCAATGTAAGATCCTATACGACATTTGGTATGAAACCCCAACAGAACACATGCCTTTTTAATGTAGGTCAATACTCATATATTAATGTAGAAACCATTTAGTGTTTATATTAAGAGTAAATAAAAGTAAATAAAAATTTATAACAATTGATAAAGGCCTCATACCCCCCATAATAAAACCATCAGTGGAAACCCATCCTTTTTTTTCCTAATGAATAAATGGTGAAACCAAAATGAAACTCATTAAATATTTCATCCAATTCACTATTTAGAATGGATTTATTTTCTACTTCCTATCACAACAATTTTCTCTAATCTCTTTTCACAAAAAAATAGGGAACCTAACATGAATATTTTATATGTGTTGAATCATTCATAAAAAATAAGTGACCAAAATTGTATCCATTAAATTTTTGAAGGTTGTTAAGAGAACATGTACTCGTACATATGATAATACACTAATAATGATTCTTTTTTCTTCTACCTCACTAGCATAATCCATGCAATCAATATGAAAATATTGTATGTCCTAGAAAATTCATAAATCACCGGACAACCTTCATTGGCCCTGGGGCCCTGTCATGTGATTTCACCAAAACACTAAATTTAGTATCATTCGGTGATGTTTTTGGTACCATAGTAATAAATACACACCTCTACCATAACCCTGGAATTCGATAATGAAATAATCCAAAATATGATTTTTCACTTTTGTTTTTCTCATGATAGGTAGTAGGATACTTTGTGTCCATTGAATCCACATTAAAATGATTTGTGACAATATACATAAGAAGAAACTACACATACATTACATACCATATGGATTTAGATTAGTACATCCATAAAAAAATAGAATATCTCAAGAGATACCTATGATGGATCCCATCTGTTATGGTTATCATCATTGACATATGTTAGTTATTCTACAACAAGTTGAAAGGATATTGTTCCCAAAACAATTATATGGGTTGAAGAATCGTGTAGGAGATCACAATAGGGGTGTAAAAAATTGATTCTCTCAGGGAGGATTATATACATATATTCACCATTATATATATAGCTCAACATTGTGTCCAAACAATGCTTTATAATAAATTCTAGATCATCATAGGAAAAGAGATTCTGACATCATCATAGCTAGCATTGGTAATAGTGGAATCCAATGGTGAACACTTGCACATAGACATGGTGGAATTTTATCACATTTGACCTTGTGATCATACTCAATATGGGAAATGAACCCTAAAATGATTCAATGAGCACATACTACTCAAATGATACCATGGGAATTGACCCCTTAAACGGTATATGGGGAACAGTACCCTCAAATTATATCAATGGAACTGAACCCTCAAACGGTACCATGGAAACTGACCCCTAAAAAAGTATCATGGGCTATGACACCTCAAATTCCACCATGGGATCCATCCCTTCAAATAGAACCATGGGAATTGATACCTAATATGTTACAATGGACCTGACCCCTCAAATGGTACCATGGGAACCGACACATTAAATGTCACCTTGGGAAATAACTCCTCAAATAGTATGATTTGAACTGACCCATTAATTTGTTATCTAGGAAACAAGCCTTTAAACTGAAAACCGAGCACATACCCACCAAATGAGACACACTTTCTAGGAGGATAAACAATGTTCTTTTATCTTAGTAAATATGATATAAGTCATATATAAAGACTCCTTATCAGATATGGATGATCACACTATGGATAAGTACAATAATTCACTAATATAGTTATATGAGTCACAGATTGTTGGCCTACATTCTACTATTTAATTGAAAAATGAATGACTCAATGGTATCTTTCAATTGTCTACATAAATTTCTACAATACAGGTTTTTATTTTAGAGGCCAAACAATGGATCAAATGGTCAGTGCTAGAAGCAGATTAGTTCATTGGTGTCCATTTGAGCACTCCCTCTATCATCCACTCACCCAGCCACCAATAGAAGATATGGTTTTTATGGTTCCTTCCAGTCATACACATGAATATTACAAGGAAGCTTCAATATACTATTATATCAATAAAATGTAGGGTTATGTTATGAATCATCATGAAATAATTGTTGGAATACTCTTGATATATCTACCATGTTATGATGTACCAACCCATTCTTATGAAAACCATCATTGAGGTGATGTTCCCCATCACACAAGACAAGGGGAAATTTTATATTCTTCATCCCCTCATTAGGTAAAATCAAGAAATTTTTCAACCACTCCCAATAACAATGGTTTGGGGGATTTTCCATATTTCTGAAAACTCATTAGGGATATCCTGAAAAACATCTTCCCTCAGATGATTCCAAAAAACATCCCGGAGAGTCATGATTTTTTAATTAGTGGGATTCATCTTCATCTTCCATGAACCCCAATGCTTTAGCACCATCCCCCAAACCAATAAATTCAGCTACTGTGTACCTCGGGCTCCATACATAACCTTGAATCCAAACCAATGGAGGATTATATAACATACAAGTGAAGTAGCATTCTCACCCATATTTTGAATACATACAATGAAAATTTTATATTATCAAAACCAAACATGCCCTAGTATATTTTGGTTGTTCCCTAGAAAATGGTTTTATAGAGATCTTGTAGATGATAAACCATTGAAAGTATATGATATTTGGACAAGAAAACCATTTCCACTACCATAAAAATATCATCCATAGAATTGAATGTTAATTTTCCTTCAATGACTGGATTATGGTGCATATTTACATGTGGATATTGGAAACATAAACATTAGAATTCATACACTATTCATCTAATCACTCTGAATAGGAGTCACCGATTATATAGAGGAGCATGATCCCCATACATTCTAGGGATAAATAATTAACTTTCAATGTTGTACTAAACACAACATATTCATTCAACACAAACAATGACTCCATTTATTTTGACTTCACCATTAAAAATGGTTTTATGGAACTACATACAATTAATAAGATTAATGTTGTGGGGATAAAAGTGCATGAAAAACATTTCCCCTACTATAGATATCTTGGTCACACAATTGATAATTTCTTTGTCATCCAAAATTGGTTGGAGTTAAATATATGTTCTGGATTGATAAAGTGGAAGGATAGAATAACTCATGAAATATGTATAAGAGTTTCCCCATATCCTTCATAAGTGCCACACTCCTGAGATTATATTCTCATTCATGAATACATCATGCAAAAACATTTTAGGGAAAATTTCATACCATAAGATAATAATATGCATGGCCATTGTCCTTTACAGAAGTTGCTATAGTACAAGCACCATGTTCTGATTTCATTTTATTAAACTTCATGGTAATAATCCATACAGTAAAATGATAAAATTCACGATAATAATTTGTACCGCAATATGTTAAAAAAATACATATGTTGTCCTTACCTTAAGATTGTAAATTTAATATACCATATTCATACTGAAATATGTTACAATGTTGGATTGATGTTATTCACACATGACATTAAACAACTAGTGCTTTATAAAACTATGTATGTATTGATTATCATTTCGATTTTATATGTTGGGATAGATAGATCCTATATCTAGGACTAACCACCTATATTCAAGTCCATACCAAAAGATGATAAACTGTACCAAACACATCCTTGTCATAGAATGAATAACTATAAAGAATATCACTCTATGTGAGGCATCAAGATAAGTATGTGGAAATTGATGTTTCCATATGAACCAATAATATAGTAAAGTCTATATCCCCAATATACAAAAGGATCACCAATAAACCTTAGTATCTTACAATGGTTGATCTCTGACAAGTCACCTCCCCAAAGATTCTGATTTTAACATAATTCAATCTTTTTATTATAATAAAAGCTGGAAACCAAAGAAACAATGATAATTCCCCTACTAGTATGGCAAACGTCTCCAATCATATTCATGAAGCAATAATGGATAAGGTATAAATAAAATCCCCCATGTATAATTTTCATTGGATTTTTCCGACTGAACATGGAGGAAATGATTCGGTGTATATTCCCACTTCAATAGAAGACATCTATCAGTATACCCACAATGTTGAGATTGTAAAAACCTACATTATTTAATATATCCTATTGAAGATCCAGTTACATGTGATGGAAATAGTGTATTTATGCAGGTATATTCAATAAAAGATATAGCGATATTCATACATTAATATTCTGACAACCAAATTACAACTACTCTTTCATTAGTATGATCAACTGGTAGCCCATATAAAGTACAGATCATTTCTCTCATCTTGGATGTTTATTGGAATATTCCAATAAAGGGTGTGACATAAAGACTGAGATCATATCCCTATTCCATTTGGGGTTCACCACGTGAGACCGAACCGTGCCTTAGGATATGATCATATATCTATCGTAAAATATCAACATATTATTCCTAAGGCCCAACATCAGGATCATATCCCTTTTCTATTCGAGGCTCACGAATATAGAGTTGAACCTGCCTCGGTGTAACGCCCCGACCCCAGTTACCTATAGTTATTGCATTATTACATAACATTGGCATGATCACAAGAATGATCAATTCCCAAAATACCGATTGGTTTATTAGCCTTGGAAACACTAGATATATTCATAATGTTTTACATTACATCATAAAGTGAAAAACTACTAAAACAACATATTTTATTCATATTCCAAACTCATATACCCACATAATATCCCTGCAGGTCATTCATAATTTACATCTTCATACCCTGGGAAAAATAAAACATAGAAAAGGGGTGAGCTCAAATGCACAGTGTGGATATCAATATAGCGGAAACATTCAAAAATAATCATAAACATTTAAGGCAATGTATAACCAAAACAAAAGACTATTAAACGTGAACATCAACATAGAATGGAAAAAGTAAAATAAAATAATTCCATTTACTTATTCACATGGATATTCTACTAATCGAATAATCACATGCAATATCAATAACCACTTTGATAATGATGGAATGCATAATGCCAGACTATTAGAACCACATAGCCAAGGCCTCATGCCATGTCTAAAAATTAGATTTTTCCAAGGCCTTGTGCCAAGACACTAGTTTTCTTATGAGAACTACCGATGCATCGAGGAGCTATAGCGGGCTCCATCCGTCACATATTAAGTCCAATGCATTCCCATATGAAAAGGTTTAAACATATCATAAATATTCGTATTAAAACATGCATACGAAATGTCAATACATTCACCATAAACTATGAACGGTATAAAAATAGTGTATCCACCATCAAACATATCACAAAACCTTTAATACAATATATAAATTTTGTATCATAATAAATCAACTTCAAATAAGCGTAAAATCCATCAAAGGATGTTGACATAGATGAAATCAAAACTCTTTTTAGAGAAATATCTCTTTCTATTTTGAAATCATTTAAGAGTCTTATATTTATGAAATAAAACATTTTATTTGAAAATATTTTTATAAGATTGTAAGGGAATCTTGGATGATTTTATAACAGCGGAAAATAACCGCACCCGCCGTAAAAGTTAAAAAAACATTCTTACCTTAATTCTGTCGAAAAGGTTAAAAAGCACCTTTTTTGGAAAACTACAGAAAGATTCCTTTATAAACCACTTATAAAAAGTCAAACAAGGGTATAAATGACTTTAACCCATATTCTTGTAAATATTAAAAAACATTTGAAATACATTTTTAAGAAACATGGATGTGGATGATAAAGAGATCCCTGTAGATTATTACGTATAAACAACCTCGGATAATGAAGAGATTGTGAAATAACCCTTACCTTGTACTTTTCCTTGGTTGGGGTAGGTTAACCTCCTGTATAAACGTGAAATAACTGTTATTAAATTTTAAAATAATCATATACATTAATATGATATCATATATGATCTTTTAACATTGATTTGTTAATAATATCTTTGTATTATCGTCGTTTCGGGTGTTAACTTACTTGTTTTCTTTTATATGTTTTATTACATAAGCCATGTTTGTCATGGATAGGCTGTATATTATTCATATACATAATGATATCAAGTCCTTAAACATTATTTTTAAATCATCAAATGATAATTATACTTGAATGGATACGATAGAGAATGAATCTCATCGTGTTCGTGGAGACGGTAGTTCGTACGTACGCACGGGCGACAAATCATTCTTTTGATATTAAAATAATATATAATTGGATAGTATATCATATATACAGAATCATTATCATGTTATATTTATTATTTACATGAGTTACACATCATTATTATACCCATCCAACTAATAATATATTGAATAACAATTACACCACGACGTGGAGACGGTAAGCCGTACGTACGCATGTATGGTGACATGTTATTCAAAGGGTGGATAGATTAATGAATATGGTTGTACCATATTTATCACAGTATATATAAGATTATGGAGTTATTGTTTTATAATGGTAATAACAATGAATGAAGAATTGGAAGAATAAAGGACCTTGAAAAGGGGTGGTGAAAACATTACCTCTTCTTCGGGTTCTTCCTTTTGATTTGATCAAAAGGGCTCCTTAGGTTGGATTTATGATCAAACTAATGCCTCTAAGTTGTAGTGAGGTAAGTTGGGAGAGTATTTGGGCAGAGTTTGGCCAATCCAAAAGGCTTTGAAGGTGTGAAGAAATGAGAAGGGTGAGTGCCCTTTTATAAGAGGGGTGAGGGGCACCTTTGGAAAATCTAGAAATAATAATTTATAATAAATTTATATTCAGTTTATAATTGCACAAAAGTTGATTATTTGAATTTTAAAGTGGGGATAGGTCGAAAACCATTAAACCAATAGAATTTATACTGCTTTGGGTTACTATATTAACCTTATCTTTAAGTATGAACTCTAAGTTAATTAGTTCCACTTTTACAATGTCTCTTTGTATTTTTATATTATATGGTTAATAAACATACTATATAAATCCAAGAGACCCCAAGTGGTCCATTAATGATACAAATATAATGATATAAGTCTATTGACCTAACTTTATATTTTTAGGAATTTAATATCAATTAATAATATAATATTTGTTTTAAAAACTCTTTTATGTCAATTGTGACACTATTCTATAGTTGATTTTTTTGAAACTCATAACAGAATGATTACTTTGAAAAAGGTTAATTAAATCAATTATAATATGTCATATTATCCTAGAAAATTATTTTAATTCATTAAAAGTCTCAAATTATATTTATTTGGGTATTTATAATATAAATTATTTTAAACTTTCACTATTATGTTAATTACTGCATCATCATTGTGTCATAAATAAATTAATGTATATAATATTTAAAAATTATAATTAAAATACCATTATGTAATAACTCTATTTATCTTTCTAATGAAAATTTATAGTCGAACATCCAACATATATAACCCTATGTAAAAATTGTTTTTCTAAAAGATATATGCTTTTGTCATTTTTGTACTTATTTTAACTTAATTAAAATTAAGTGTCCCTATCACCTACAAGTGGCTCCATGGGGTCCCAAAATCGACCCAAATATGCCAATGGTCGAACATGTATCAACCAATAAGTCTAGGACACGTTTTAAGGTAATTTAGTATTATTATAATATTATTTTTTAACCCTTATTTATCAGATTTACCTTTAACCATGGTAAATAAAATATTTACCGAAGTAATTATTCAAAATGTCTAAAAATAAAAGTTACCTATTTACAAAATTTGAACATCCGGATTCCAAATATGGAATCCATTTTTCCTAATTCAAAACACAGATGTGGCAGAAGTTAATTTAAAATTAATTCCCGCTGTTAAAACAAAAAGCGTGTTTTTAAGATATAATAAATATCAAAAGATTGATACTTGTTTATGTTCGGTTTAATTGTGAAATTATGTCCAATGACCATAATTGTATTAAATGGTAAAAATATATTCTAAATATACTTTAAAACCACTCAAATTCAAAATTTAACACTATTAATTATTTTGATTAAAAAAGTTGTTTTTAATTTAAATTTAGTAATTTTCACTATTCATCAAAATATTAATGTTATCTGAAAAGTACCAAAATTTCAACTTAGGCTCAATTCAATATTCGGAATCCAGAAATGCCGTCCATTTTAATAAAATAAAATATATACAATTTCAAAACGTAGGTATTACTATTCATAACGGCTAGTTTGATTGGTTATGGTGTGTTAGAACTTGGTGTTGCATACAACACACGCTGTCACATTATTCAAAGAGAAGCGTACCATAGAATCATGGGGTGTTACATTCTCCCCTCCTTCAAATAATTTCGTCCTCGAAATTTCTACAATACATATCACATGAAAAGACATGGGTGGTTCTTCATCATAAGTTCCTCGGTTTCCCACGTTGCCTCTTCCATCTTATGGTTTCTCCACAAAACTTTTACCAGACGCGTCGTCCGGTTTCTCTGTACTTGTTCTCTCATATCAAGAATCCTGACGGGCTCTTCACAATAAGACAGATCGGGTTCCAGTTCTAATTCTTCATAGGTGAGTACATGCGTTGGGTCAGGCATGTATTTCCTCAACAGAGACACGTGGAAGACATCGTGAACTTTGGAGAGACTTGGCAGCATTGCCAATCGGTAAGCTACATCCCCAATTCGTTCTAGAATTTTGAAAGGTCCGATGTACCTGGGACTCAATTTACCTTTCTTACCAAAATGTATGACTCCCTTCCATGGAGATACCTTCTAGAAAACATGATCACTGACTTGAAATTCCAAATCCCTCCTTCGATTATCGGCATAGCTCTTTTGCCTACTTTGAGCTACTTTTGATGTGATTTTGGATTACCTTAACCTTTTCCATCATTTCCTCCACCAGTTCTGGACCTACAAATTTTCTTTCACCAACGTCATCCCAACAGGTTTGTGTGCGACATCTCTATCCGTATAACGCTTCATATAGTGCCATTTGAATACTTGAATGGAAGCTATTGTTATAGGAAAATTCTACCAGAGGTAAATATTGATCCCACAAACCCTGAAAGTAAAGTTAGTAGGATCTCAACATGTCTTCTAAGGTTTGAATAGTTCTTTCTGATTGTCCATCTGTCTGAGGGTGGTTAGCAGTGCTCAAATGAAGTTCAGTATCCAGGGATTTCTGAAGAATTTTCCAGAATCTTGAGGTAAAACGGGGGTCACGATCAGAAACAATCGATAGGGGTACTCCAGGAAGTCTCACAACTTCATTAATATATAGTCATACTAGACGTTCTAGTGGTAGATCTTCTCTTATAGCAAGAAAATGTGTTGACTTGGTAATACGATCAATAATAACCCATATTTCATCGTTCCTTCTTGGAGTCTTTGGTAGCCCAATGACAAAGTCCATCGTAATATTGTCCCATTTCCACTCCGGTATGGGAAGAGGTTTCATGACTCCTCCAGGCTGTTGCCTTCCAAATTTCACTTGTTGACAAACCATACATCTTGACACAAAATCAGAAATCTCCCTCTTCATGTTGTCCCACCAAAAATGTTCCATCAAATCTATATACATTTTGGTGCTCCCAGGGTGTATAGAGAAAT
Source organism: Viscum album (assembly GCA_963277665.1). Classification (NCBI taxonomy): domain Eukaryota; kingdom Viridiplantae; phylum Streptophyta; class Magnoliopsida; order Santalales; family Viscaceae; genus Viscum; species Viscum album. The sequence continues at coordinate 1,117,407,461 of OY728133.1, forward strand.
TGGAACTATGAGAATCATCCAACAATTCCCTTTTTAGATCAGGTATATCGGGAACACAATGGGTCTTCCAAAATTTCAAAATTCCATCTTCATACACAAAGTCTCTCAATCTCCCATCATTCACAGCTTTAATCTTCTTTTGAAATTCTTCATCATCAGTCTGAGAACTCTTAATACTTTCTAGTAAAGATGGTTTGGCAACCATTTGAAAAAGAATTGATGTTTTTCCTTCCATTGTTATTCCCATGTCCATCTTCACTAGCTGCATGAAAATTGAATCCCTTTCAATTCTCATATTGTTCAAAACTCCATGATATTTTTTGCTCAAAGCATCTGCCACCTTGTTTGCCTTCCCAGGGTGGTAGTGTATCATGCAATCATAATCCATGAGTAATTCAAGCCATCGCCTTTGCCTCATGTTGAGTTCTTTTTTGTGAGAAAATATACTTCAAACTCTTGTGATCAGTATAAATTTCTCATTTTTCACCATAGAGGCAGTGCCTCAATATCATCAAAGAAAAGATCACAGCTGCTAACATGAGATCATGAGTAGGATAGTTTTTCTCATGAATTCTCAACTGTCGTGATGCATAGGAAATAACTCTATCATTCAACATAAGGACACAACCAAGTCCTTTCATCGATGAATCACTATAAATAACGAACCCATCATTCCCCGATGGTAGAGTCAATATAGGAGAATTGACTAATCTTCTCTTCAGTTCTTCAAAACATTCTTCTCATTCTTTTTTCGAAACAAATTTAACCCCTTTACGTGTGAGCTTCGTTAATGGGTTAGCCAAACTGGCAAAATTCTGGATGAAACATCGATAATAACCTGCTAAAACAATAAAACTACGTACCTCAGTTATACTCGTCGGTGCTGGCCATTCCTAGATTGCCTTAGTCTTAGAAGGATGAACAGAGATTCCATATTTAGAGACAATATGGGCAAGAAAAGAAATCTCCTGAAGCCAGAATTCACACTTGCTAAACTTCCCATATAATTCATGTATTCTCAGAGTCTTCAGGATAATGCGCAAGTGATTTTCATGATCTTCGTAGATTTTGGAGTATACCAAGATATCTTCAATAAATACCACCAAAACTTCATCGAGATACTCCTTGAAAACTCTATTCATCAGATCCATGAATACAGAGGGTGCATTAGTCAATCCAAAAGGCATTTTAGTAAACTCGTAATGCCCGTACCTGGTTCGAAATGCTGTCTTCGGAATGTCTTACTACTTCAAACATAACTAATGGTATCCAGATCGAAGGTCAATATTTGAAAAGTATTGATCTCCATGCAGTTGGTCAAAAAAATCATCAATTAGAGGCAGGGGATACTTGTTCTATATTGTTATAGCATTGATCTCCCTGTAATCGATACGTAACCTTATTGATCCATCTTTCTTTTTAACCAAAAGAATATGGGCTCCCCATGGAGAAACACTAGGGCGAATAAATCCCTTATTACTCAATTCCTCTAGTTGTTTCTTTGGTTCAACTAATTTTACAGTGGACATTCTACATGGGGTCTTCGATATAGGCATTGATCTAGGAATTAAATCAATGGAAAACTCAACTTCTTGTTCTAGAGGATGTCCATGTAAATCTTCCATAAATACATCTACAAATTCTTTCACAATAGGTATATCCTCTATTTGAACATTCCTTTCCTCACCCACAGTTATTTCATACTCTTCCTCCCCAATAATTGAATTTAGTTGAGCTACTAGAGGTGGATCTAAATAAGAATTAGGTGGTGACGATTCTGCTCTAAAGATAAGGTGTTCCTTATCATTATCATAAAGAATCATAACCCCTTTCTTCTTACAAATTTTTTTCGCATCATAGTCCGAATACCAGCCCATACCGAGGATTATATCAAACTCAATCATAAGTATGACGATGATATCAGCAGATAAAAAACATTTATGTGCTCTAATGGGGACTGATTCACAAAACTTTGTTGCAACGATACTTCCCTTATGAGTTTTAACTGACAACACCCTAGTTAAATCAAACAGGAAATATCTAATTTTCTTAGAAAACTGGGAAGATATGAAACAATGAGATGATCCAGAATCAAATAATGCATTTTCTAAACTTGATGAAACCATGAAATTACCTTCCACCACGTCTTTCAGAGCTTCTACCTCAGAAATAGTGATAGCATAAGCTTGTCCTTGATCCCTTGGCCTTTTCTGAGGTAAGTTCTCCTAACGCTTAGGACATTCATTTGCATAATGCCCCATCACCCTGCAATTGTAGCACTGATCATTGGTGGCTTCCTTATTCCCCTTGCAATCACGAGCTTGGTGGCCTTTTTCACCACACTTGTAACAGACTCATGTTCCCTTCAAGCAAGTACCGGGGTGTTTCTTCCCACATTTACCATAGGATGGATATTCAACCTTTACCTTCTTCCCCATATTTCCATTAACATATTGATCAGCATGTCTCTTCTTCTCTTTCTTTTCTATAAAGTCATAAGACTTAGTGAATTCCTTTTCGGTCTTGATAGCACATGAGACAATGTCTTCGTACTACGAGAAGGATCGTGAGACTAATTCTCGATGAAGAAATGGTTTTAACCCATCAATGAAATGATCAATCTTACTTCTTGGGTTACGTATATAATCTCCAGAATACCTTGCTAACCTTGTAAAGTTATCCACATACTTTGTGACATTCTCATCCTCCTTTTGTCTCAGACTCAAAAATTCCCTTTCCATACCTGCTCGATGGTCGCGAGGAAAGTATTTTTCTAAAAACAGATCTTTGAACTCCCTCCATTCCATATTTGATACTTAATCATCTTCCTTCGTGTTTTGAATCAATGACCACCATTGATCAGCATCTCCCGTGCGTCGGTAAACTGCCATGATAACTTTTTCCCTTTCACTACTCCCCAAATCCTAAAATATTTTCTCTAGGGAATTTATCCATTTCTCAGCTACTAAGGGATTTGTACTCCCATTGAACATATGTGGTTTTTGCCTCGTGAATCGATCTAACATTGATCCTCCACGCTGCGGATCAGGGTGCTCCATACAGGTAAGGTTATTATTCATAACCTTAGTGAGTTGTCCCAATATGGTGATTGGCTGATCGGCACCAGTTGCATCACCAGCTCCACTATAATAATCTTGAGCAGGAGGGAAATCCCTACATGGAGTGCGTTCATTGATACAGATTCCATTTCTTCCACTAAGCGCCATTTCTAAAAAATGGAATATATTAGATCAGTTTATGAATAAAAATACATAATCCCATACTTATAAAACACTTAACATAAATTGATATATTTATGGATATAATCCATAATCATAAAAATGTTTTCTTTGAGGAAGTATATACTCATAAACCCTTCAGAATTATTTGTAATGAAAATGAGAGTTATCCTAAGCATATCCCCCAGGAGTGTCGTAACCAAGAGTGCAGCAAGGCCCGTTGTCGTGCACCAGTTCCCATTCGAGTCCAGCTCAAAGCGGTGTTTTTGGGTTTTACCCCTAGGTACATCTGTGCCAGAGCCGCCTCTACCTACTCGTATCCAGACAGGGATGTATTGCATGGAAAACTCACAAAATCTCTACAATTCCAAATTTCTAGAAAGTTCTTCTACACTAATCCTCAAAGTGCATCTTAGGTCTACATGCTCTAATTAGAGTTTATCTAAATCTAGTTTCCATGGTTTGTACTAAACTTCCTATGATACCAACTGTAACGCCCTGACCCCAGTTATCTAGAGTCGGTGAATTATTACATAACATTGACATGATCACAGGAAAGATCAAATCTCGAATGACCGATTGGTTTAGTAGACTTGGAAACACTAGTTATATTCATAAAGTTTTACATTACATCATAAAGTGAAAAACTTCTACAACAACGAATTTTATTCATATTCCACACTCATATCCCAACATAATATCCCTGCAGGTCAATCATAATTTAATTATTCATACCCTAGGAAAAATAAAACATAGAAAAGGGGTTAGCTCAAATGCCCAGTAAGGATAAAAATATAGCGGAAACATTCAAAAATAAGCATAAACATTTAAGGCAATGTATAACTAAAACAAAAGCCTTTTAAACATGAACTTCAACATAGTATGGAAAATGTAAAATTAAATAATTCCATTAACTTATTCACATGGATATTCTACTAATCGAATAATAACATGAAATATCAATAACCACTTTCATAATGATGGAATGCATAATGCCAGACTATCATAACCACATAGCCAAGGCCTCGTGCCAAGACTACAAATAATATTTTTCCAAGGCCTTGTTCCAAGACACTAGTTTGTCTCATGAGACCTACCGATGCATCGAGGAGCTATAGAAGGCTCCACCCATCACATATTATTTCCAATGCATTCCCATATGAAAAAGGTATAAACATAACATAAACATTCGTATTAAAACTAGCATACAAAATGTCAATACTTTCACCATAAACTATGAACGGTATAAAAATAGAACATCCACAGTCAAACATATCACAAAACCTTCAATACAATATTGAATTTTTGTATCATAATAAATCAACATCAAGTAAGCGTAAATTCCATCAATGGATGTTGACATAGATGAAATCAAAACTCTCTTTAGAGAAATATCTCTTTCTATTTTGAAATCATATAAGAGTCTTATATTTATGAAATAAAACATTTTCATTTAAAATATTCTTATAAGCTTGTAATAGAAGCTTCGAAGATTTTATAATGGCGGAAAATAATCGCACCTGCCATATATGTTAAAAAAAACATTCTTACCTTAATTTTGTCGAAACGGTTAAAAAGCACCTTGTTTGGAAAAACATGGAAATATTCCTCTATAAACCACTAATAAAAAGTCAAACAAGGGTATAAATGACTTTAACCCATATTCTTGTAAATAGTAAAAATGTTTTGAAATAGATTTTTAAGAAACATGGATGTGGATGATAAAGAGATCCCAGTAGATTATTACGTATAAACAACCTCAGATAATGAAGAGATTGTGAAATAACCCCTACCTTGTACTTTTCCTAGGTTGGGGTAGGTTAACCTCCTTTATAATGGTGAAATAATTGTTATTAAATTATACAAGAATCATATACATTAATATGATATCATATATGATCTTTTAACATTGATTTGTTAATAATAACTTAGTATTATCGTCGTTTTGGGTGTTAACTTACTCGTTTTATTTTATATGTTTTGTTACATAATCCATTTTTGTCAGAGATAGGTTGTATATTATTCATATACAGAATTATATCAAGTCCTTAAAAATTATTTTTAAATCATCAAATGATAATTATACTTGAATGGATATGATAGAGAATGAATATCAACGCGTTCGTGGAGACGGTAGTCCCTACGTACGCACGAGCGACAATATCATTCTTTTGATATTAAAATAATATATAATTTGATAGTATATCATATATACAGAATCATTAACATGATATATTTATTATTTACATGAGTTAAACATCATTATTATTCCCATCCAAATAAAAATATATTGAATAACAACTACACCACGACGTGGAGACGGTAAGTCGTACGTACGCACGTATGGTGACATGTTATTCAAAGGGTGGATAGATTAATGAATATGGTTGTACCATATTTATCACAATATATATAAGATACTGGAGTTATTATTTTAGAATGGTAATAACAATGAAAGAAGAATTGGAATAAGAAAGGAACTTGAAAAGGGGTGGTGAAAACATTACCTCTTCTTCGTGTTCTTCCTTTTGATTTGATCAAAAGGGATACTTAGGTTGGCTTTCTGATCAAACTAAGGCCTCTAGGTTGTAGTGAGGGAAGTTGGGAGAGTATTTGGTCAGATTTTGGCCGAACCAAAAGGCTTTGATGTTGTGAAGAAATGAGAAGGGGGAGTTCCCTTTTATAAGACGGGTGAGGGGCACCTTTGGAAAATCTAGATATATTAATTTATAATAAATTCATATTCGATTTCTAATGGCTCCAAAGTTGATTATTTAAATTTTAAGGTGAGGATGGGTCGAAAACCATTCAACCAATAGAATTTAGATAGGTTTGGGTTACTATATTAACCTTATCATTAAGTATTAACTCTAAGTTAATTAGTTTCACTTTTACAATGTCTCCTTGTATTTTTATATTATATGGTTAATAAACATAATATATACATCTAAGAGACCCCCAAGTGGTCCATTAATGATACAACTATTATGATATAAGTCTTTTTACCGATCCTTATATTTTTATTAAATTAATATCAATTAATAATATAATATTTGTTTTAAAAACTTTTTTATGTCAATTTTGACACTATTCAATAGTTAATTTTTGTGAAACTCATCATAGAATGATTACTTCGAAAAAAGTTAATTAAAGCAATTTTAATATGTCATATTATCCTATGAAATTATTTTAATTCATTAAAAGTCTCAAATTTTATTTATTTGGGTATTTATAATATCAATTATTTTAAATTTTCACTATTATGTTAATTACTGCATCATCATTGTGTCATAAATATATTAAATAATATAATCTATAAAAATTATAAATAAAATATCATTATGTAGGAAATATTTTATCTTTCTAATGAATATTTATAGTCGAAAATACAACATATATAACCCTATGAAAAAATTGTTTTTCTAAAAGATATATGCCTATGTCATTTTTGTACTTATTTTAACTTAAATAAAATTAAGTGTCCCTATCACCTACAAGTGGCTCCATGGGGTCCCAAAATCGACCCAAAGATGCCTATGGTCTAAAATGTATCAAAAAATAAGGCTAGGACACGTTTTATGGTAATTTAGTATTATTATAATATTATTTTTAACCCTTATTTACCGGATTTACCCTTAACCATGGTAAATAAAATATTTACAGAAGTAATTATTCAAAATGTCCAAAAATAAAAGTTACCTATTTACACAATTTGAACATCCTGATTCCAAATATGGAATCCATTTTTCCAAATTCAAAACACAGAAGTGGCAGAAATTAATTTAAAATTAATTCCCGCTGTTAAAACAAAAAGCGTGTTTTTAAGATATAATAACTATCAAAATATTGATACTTGTTTATGTTCGGTTTAATTGTGAAATTATGTCCAATTACCAACATTGAATTAAATGGTAAAAATATATTCTAATTATACTTTAATACCACTCAAATTCATAATATATCACTATTAATTATTTTGATTAAAAAAGTTGTTTTTAAATAAAATTTAGTAATTTTCACTATTCATCAAAATATTAATGTTATCTGAAAAGTACCAAAATTTCACCTTAGGATAAATTAGATATTAATAATCCAAAAATGAAGTCCATTTAAAAAAATAAAGTATATATAATTTCAAAAAGTAGTTATTACTATTAATAATGGCTAGTTTGATTGGTTATGGTGTGTTAGAACTCGGTGTTGCGTACAACACACGCTATCACATTATTCAAAGGGAAGCATAACGTAGATGCTTGGGGCGTTACACTCGGGATATGATCATATCCATATCGAAAAATGAATGGTCTAATACTCCAAATGCCTAATATTGGGGTCATATCCCTATTATGCATGAGTATCACCCGGTGAAAGAAGAACATGCTTTGGGAAGGTATAAATTACTTTTAAAAAATCCATGAAAAATTTCCCATTAGTTTATAGGGTAATTCATATATCCCTTCTTCTATTATGGATGACCATCTACCTATTCTGAGGGGTAATTCATTTTTAAACTAACCACATATTCCCATTCCAACCAGGGATCACCATTTGAGAGTGACACATTACCCAGGATAAGATATTTTATTATTATCATAGATGACCAGTTGAACAGGACAATGTTTATGATCGGGGTCCTATCCACATTCTGGATGACGCCCAGTAAATGAGAGTGGAACATGACTCAAGACATACTCCTATCCCTTTCAGACAACCTCATTAAAAAACATCCAATAGATTCTCGGAAGTAGGTTCATATTCCCAAAGTACCATAATGTTAAAAATATATTGTTATAGATATTATTGAGAAATTTTATATCCCTGTTAAACCACAAAAATTATTATGGGTTATTCCATACATGTTTTATTGTATGGACCATACCCATATCCACTTCAAAGAAATGATCTCTTGAGGTAGTTTGAGACTTATTCTCAACACTCTAGGGTTTCATCGACTCTTTAACCGATGTAGATGTTGATCACTATTGTGGTAGAACACATCATGGTAGTGTGTAAATTGATCCCAACTACTCTACTCCTGACACCCTCAATGGTCAACATCCCTATAGTGATATCTACAATAGATAAGGAAATCATTCCATCTCACATACATCTTGTTGTAGAATGGACCTAAAAATTCTAAAGACCTATATATAGATAGGTGATCAAAAAGACTAGGAACCTTAATATAAAATAATCCACACAATACAAAGGTAAACCTTATATTTTTTCCGAAAACAATCAAAAATACATCACCACAGTCATCGAGAATCCCATAGTGGAATCCATTGTATTCGGACTAAGGTAAACACATATATAATTGATGGATTATTCGGGCACATGTAGCTATGGAGAGTGTTATTTAAAGGAAATAACAAAAACATGTGCTGACACTTTGTCACATCCAATTATGAGATCCTAAATTGGTCAAAAAGAGAGTTCTCATAAATTTCCTATCCACATTCCAATAAATTGTATGATGTTTTCATAACCACATGATGTTAAACTATATGGTAAATGTCCTACCAACATGATGTTAGTTTGTATGGTGTTCATCTTAACGACATTATTTTAATTTGTATGGATTGATTCAAAGACACAATATATTAAAACTGTATTGATAAGCTCTTCCCCACATTATATTGTAATGTACATATCTGGTCATGGAAAATGATATAAAAAAACCACACATCTCTCATCTTGACCACAAATGATTAACATAGTAGCCAATAATTTTATGGTATCAAGAATTTAAAATGCACGATACCCTATGTGCTGACCATGTGAAAATAAACTATGTGGAATCTACTGGGACGAAAGACAATAAAGTACATGGAATCTCCTGCCCTGGAAGGAAGACATTAACATACATAACATCTCAAGTCATGGATGAAATACATTAAACAATGTTGTTATTATCATCCTTGTATACTAAATATAAACTACACAATTACTATATTTACCACATGATATAAAATTTCCCTATTCCATGAAATCCATATTTTTTCACCTAAGGTGATCCTAATATTTATCAGAATACATTAAAATACACAGATATGTTTTGTTTCCAAATGATATCAAAATTGCATGATATTCCCCGAACTATGTTTTTGATTAATCTAATTTTCAATGATTTATTTACTGATTCCTCAAACAAATATCTTGGAACAACCCCAACATGGTACAAAAATTCCCTATAATATCCTTAATTTCTTCTTTGTAGTATGAAAAACCATTTGCATTCCTTGTTTCTCACATCAATCATATCTCACATTAGTATATAAATTTTTGGATGGACATCTCCACACAAACGATGAATAAAATCACATGACTATTCATCATGGTCATGAATGGTAGAAATTAAAATAAATACAGTGATTCCTTAGCACATTACATTGAACTAAATAGTTAATGTTCATTTTATGAAATATATTTTAACATTCCAAGGGACATCACCAAAGATGACTGTTATGTCAGTGTTAGTCTTTGAAAACACCTCCACTAAATAAATATGTGTGACTTGATTCATACCTTAATAGGATACGTAGAAATTCCTAGATCCCTAACTCCATGACTTTTCACAAAAAAATAATTATAAAAATTCACCTTCCATATGAATTGATTAGAATTGAACGTTGATATTTAATTAGAAAAATGTGTGTCTAGATTCCTATTACCATGGGATATATAATGATTTCGAAATCCAATTCATGTGGGTAGCTATAGAATTATAATATCACATCGAGGAACCCACTTCCTTTCGAGTTAATTTAATACTACATGGCCCACAAAGAAATATATTTGTCCAAATTCATATTATCATTGGATATGTAAGGAAACTCATGCCTCTAATATTGTGCCCAGATACAAATATCGATAAAAAAATTAATCCAAAATAAATAGGGTTTGATTCATACATGACCAATTAATTTATGTAAGTGTCATATTAATGTACAAATTTATTTTTCACATAATTCAACTCGTACAATTTTTCATTTAGGGTCCCACATAAATTCTACATGATGCTAAACATCAGGTAATCAAATAAATCATTACATTAAGACGTTAAATGTCATGGATATATTCTAAGGTTCATGAAATTAAGACAACGTAATAAAAAAATTTTACATGATGATAAATCATGTAGATCACCATCCATCCACTTTCCTAATCAATGGATCAAAAAGACTTGTCCCCGAAAACTAATGTTCGGGGTTCTTTCTCCATATTTTGGGAAAATCAATCTATATACTACAATTAATGTATTGGGAACGATGTATTTCAACTAACCATTAGTGTCTCTGGGAAAGGAAATGATATCATTCTATTTGACCATGTTATCAACGCATAAATGGCTTATTCCTAACAACTAGGAAAATATTTTATCTATAAGGATGATTTTTTAATCTTCCTGAGTGTAATGTTATTGTGGAAGAGTGCATCACCTAGGGGTGTTTTGGGCCATCCTTAATATGATTATAAAAAATCATTACTCACAACCTGGGAACCATGAGTTGTGATTTAAAACATGTTAATATCCCTCTTAGAAAGATTTTTGAGTACTCTCAAACCAATGTATCCAAATTGGGATCTTCTATAACATCACTAATATTAGGTCCTTGTGTGTCACAAATTTCAACTACATGGGAATTGGATAATGATTTACATTCATTAACACTATCTTAAAATTGTAGAAATCAAAATATCTTAAACTGATAGTGAATGGGACACAAAATAATTCAGGTTGATACCCATAAAGGGAAGACTAAACGAATTCAAATCTTCGCTCACTAAACTAAAAATCTATAAATTTAAGATAAAATTTATCTGAAAATAAAAAAGTCTTAAATCTCATTAATGTCGCTATGTGGAAAAAAAAGACCAAATATTCTTGATGGATACCCTATTTCAGGATGAATATAGGTTAATGTTTTTTCAGATTTCATTACTATGAGAATATGTTTTCCCAACACTGAAACCACTCTTCCCATTCTCAAAACCTTCATGGTTATTACATTCTATATAAATCATATATAGGGATTACAGCACAGTTGGAATCCAAAAAACTATCATAGAACATGTAATGGGAAAGTTATATCTATGCATGACCTTGTTAATAATGCATGAAGTCATAGACATTCCAATCAGAGACATCTTGGCATGATATAAATGGATTTGTAATTATTGTTATTCTGACATTATAATGGAAGAACCTATAACCTTCTAATTCCTTAGGTCATTACCTACTATATTTTACCATACCATCCACACAACCTTTTCTCTTTGGACCCTGATTTATATTATCTATACCAAATTATCCTAGAATATTCGACAACCTTAATGATTCATCTCATGTTTTTAATATCCCTCCAAGCTGGAACACGACACACCATTCTTGAACATTTCATGGGACTCAACTAGTGATTCAAAACCGCATGATATATGGATAAATCTTCACATTAAGAGATATGGTTCCCTTGGGATCCAGAACCCTTCCTTGAGAAATTTTACTCCATATCCAATATCATTATCTTTTTGCATGATTCATCACAAATATTCCATATCACATTGAAAAGTGTAGGGATATCTTTAGTTGATCATTCGATTGATTTATAAATTGGATAGACCTAACTAGTAGGGGCATATTTTCTTTATATTAATGGAAATCATATCCTCATTAGCCCCGGTGACACAACCACATATTTTTGAATCTTAATGTATCCTTGGACTTCCATGGTATTAATTCCCCATTAAATGATTCATCAATTAAATATCACATGAATTCGTTTACATAACCCCATACCAAAACTAAATGGGGGACTATATTCCATTGAATTTCAAAATAAACCAATATTACAATTATAAATCATTCATTTCAATTGAAGAAGATCATATTAACCTACATTTTACAATGTTACATATGTATAAGGGCTTTGTTCTACAAATAATTGGAATACATTCTTTTCATGTAAAGAACTGTGATCTTATTGAGCTCTAAAAACACCATGGTGAAACTCAAAACAATAGGATATATTAGTTCATCCTTGAAATGTTTCCCCAATACATGTTCATAAATAAATTACTGCCATTCAAACTATAAACTGCATAGCATCTCAAGTTCCGATTGAGAAGACCATAAATAATAGCACATTAAACGTCTGAGCTATAGGACTGAAACATATAGAATATTAAAGGACTGTACTATGATACAATAAATTATAGTACATCGGAGGATCAATATATAAGACCCTAACCTAAATAAATATAATATATGAGTAAAAAGATCCTAAACTACAGAAATAGATGGTCTGTTCTAAATGTTCCTAAACTACATCAATAGACAGACTGACTGAATGGCCAGAAAGACTAAATTTCTTATAAACCTCCTTTTAAGGGTAAAGGGAGAAAACCTCACAAATTTCAATGAAATAGTGATAAACAAAACCCAATGGTCAAAAAGGCTACAATCATCCCGGAATAGGAATACTGTGGAATACCCCTGCCGAGCATCATCATCATTATGGAAAGCCTCCATCATTGCATGACTGCACAACAAGTTGTCCTATGCCGCAATGAATGAGCCTAGTACTGATGGAAACACCTTAACCTATTGGACATCCAAATACAAATATCCATACATGGTAAAAAATACATACATTGATCCTCTTCATAATCATTTACTTTTAGAATGTATGATAGAAGAAACCCCTAAACCATTCTATTGCAGAAATAATTATGTGATTCTTACTCCAAACCCCCAAATGCATCCATTCGGAAAAACATTCCACACGATCAAAGATAAACCATATATCTAAGACCTCCTTCGCCAAAAATCCTTACTATTATCCTCCACCAATTACAATCCAACAAAACAGATCAATCACACAAATCACTGCAAACTAAAATTGCAGATTCACCCAAACCAATAGTAGAATTATCCAAAACAAATCACCAATAGTAGAATCCAAGAAGACCAGTGCCATCACATGAATAGTCGTAGGAACACATAAAAAATAAAAAATATAGACTACAATCATGTATCATTAATCCATCACCACATTTACTATGATAGTTCATTCACTTACACATAGATCGATCCATAAACCTCAACTCCTCACCGAAGATGAATCACATAGTAGCTCGCAACCAAACCATAAATGAATAAAAAACCGAGGTATGTGAAAAAATCAGTGAAATTATAGCCACCCAAGCATGCTCCAAATGAAATGTCTTGCAACAAAAGAAGAAATTCTCATGTACCCACCATCATATCATTATTGGAGACCTCAACGGACCTCCCAATCACCCCCCCTACCAACACAAAAATGGGTCTACAATCTTCAGTCCACTGTAGTTGTACACGACCTCTATATATTCACCATGCCTCAATGGGAATACCTAGTTATTTCGATTTCTACGGCATGAATATGGAATAAATGATGAAAAATAAGGCCGAACATGAAGTCGCGACACTAACACTCGATGCGGAGGCACACACCATAACTACGATTGGACTATGCTCCGAGAGAGATGACACTGGAGACCTGAGGTAGAATCATAACAAGAAAAAAATAAAAAAATTTGTTAGGACCCCCATATAGATTCAAAAATATTCAAACCATGATTTCCAGATCCATTTAATTAAAAAATATATATTCAACCATCCCACTATGTGACAAACCGTGGAAAAATTTGTCATCAATACGATATATGAAAAATTATGATATACTTAACATAGAATTAGATTATTATAATTTTAAATGTATCCAATTCTAAATATGAGAATTATTTTGACACCACTATACTTGTGACAAACACTTTGACATAGATGGGAACATGTGAAGAGTCATTATCTTATCATATTTTATAAACATGGGATAATGAAGATTGGGATATGAATCATTTATGTGAAATCTTGCTACACTAGCCACACATCCTTTAGAAACTTTCCTTGACATGCAACCAACATTGTACTCACTATGGATTCATAAAACCATGAATACGTGATACATCAATGTGATAAAAGAGATTCTTCTAGAAAATATATCCTTGTCATCACTATATCCAAAATTGTAAATATGATATATCAATGGAAATCAAATAGATTTTGGTTGATTATATTTTAATTCTATCACGTGATCCATCATTGAATATGAGTCACATCATATTAATTAATAGTGACTCCCCCTGACAATGCATTCATTCCATCATGATACCAAAAATTGAATATGTGAAACATCAAAGGAGATCAAAAATAAAATTCATTGAAATGTATTCATGTATTTTTAAGATCCACAATTGAATATGTTGCATGTCAAAGGTGATAAAAGATATTATCCCTAACAATGTTTATATGCCATCACTATATCCATCAATGAATAGGTTCCCATCAAAGGAGAGAAATTATATTGTCCCTAAAAATATCAATATGTCATTAGGAAATAAGTATATTTACATGAAACACATAAAATGATAATATATAATATTTCACTAACCATGTCTTAATGTTATAGAAAGATCCATCACGGATCATGCCATGTCTCCTGGGAATGAAGGTCCACTGACAGGTTCGCACAATATTCTGATATCCCATTTTGGAAATGTGGTTCCCTCACAAACAATCAGTTTTTGAAGGCTGAAAATAACCATTATAAAATAATGGTAAAATATCCAACTGTTGTGAGACTCTTGTAGTGATAGTTTTCATTGATGTGCCACATGTGGATCAAATGACCCCACTATACCATAGTGACATGTCCACCTCACTGTGTGAGAGATCACTAGATGTCAAAATCAACATCTAAATGGATTTAGACATGTCTATATATACTCTTTCTCCCCCTTTGGCTTCGTAAGATAAAAATAGAGGTTTTCAATTGTGTTCTCCTTCATCACCAAAAGTCTCATGGTTGGTCACACGACACATAACCTATAAGAAGAATGATTTTCCTCGAAATCATTAATATAATATCAGGATATTTCATACCAATTTTTAAAATGATTAATTAAAATAAAAATAGAGAAATATAGGAGCCTCAAACAGTTTTCAATCTCATGTGTCTCACATATGAAGCACATTATATACCCAGGAAGTCATAATGACATGTCTTCTTGGTTGTCCATGATCCTATTATGATGTCACCTCCATCACGTCAATGGCTTTGGACATGTCCATGCAGTCTCATACTTCAAATTTTTCTCCATGAAAAAATGGGTGGGATTGTCCATGAAGTGGTCATGTATCTCCCAAGGAAATTTTATTGGTCCAGAGACACATCATTGATAGGGTGGTAGATTGACTTCAACAACACTATTTCATGGGCCCTAACACCATCATGAATTCGTGTGATACACGTCGTGAAATTAGGTGAAATACTAGGGTGATGAGGCCTATAAATCACCAACCCCCTCATGAAAAAACAAATCCCACACAGATAAAAATTCATTGAGACCTCACATCGGCATCATATAATATTTACTAGATAAGGTTATATTTCAACTGATATATTTTCCATCTAGTTTGATCATTTGAAAGTTCATATGAGTCAGGATACATACATAGGTTCTTCACATGTTCATTCATAGATTGGATGAAGGGCTGTAATAAATTCTAGAGAATAAAATTTATTCTTCTACTAGATCATGTGATACTGAATATATGTTAACATAGAAAAATCAAATGAATTAGTCATATAATGTCTACAATCCACTAAATGATGGGAGACTTATTTGATGAACATATATGATACTTATCATGAGGTTCACAAGAACAATACTGTTCATGGGACAACACCATGGCTTCTCACCTAGATTATTTGACAATCCATTGGAATGAGATTTAGATCGTTTGATGTACCATGGACCTATCAGAGTATGTCACATGGAACCCATATGAATTCCACATGAGTATCAAAAAACCTTTTTCCTATAAATCTAAGACTATAATTACTTTATAGACATGTCACCCAGTAATTATATAAATAATAGTATAAGTTAGATCACTCTTAGGATATATATCGGGCATGCCAGTAGGATATTCTGAGGTTCACTATACATTGATGACATCATTTGAAATGAAACCCTGAAAAGTCATCCATGAAATATTAAAACCTCCATGGCATGTCGCATTGACTCTTGAGACTGTAAAAAAGAATGTTATCTAGATTTTTTGAAGACAGTAGGGACTTTTTTATGGATCATGAAATGCTCTAAAATATTCAAGATGAGATGTTGTGATAGATTATTAAAAAAATTGGTTGATTATTTCAATTTACTTACGATAGGCCTGTGGATATCATGTGATGGCTTCCAGGTCCAGTCATTATGGTCTTGTTATTTTTTTTCCGTAAAATAAATCATTGACATGTGGTAACCTCTGTGACATATCACATTGTCTTTTATCACTTCCCCCATGTGTGTCAACTAGATTTTTCAATGATAATACGGAAAGTTAGCTACATCATACATGGTCTTATACAACATTCCAATTAAGATATTGGGATTAATTACCAGATAAAATGGCTCAATATTACGATGTCCTTAATAAAAACTAATTGATATCATGTGATGGAATCAATTAATAGTTATCCGGGTATTGTGATGTCCACTAGAAAAGTCATATGAGATCAGTGAAACCATTCATTAAGGCCATCCAGGTTATGGGATGTCTCTTGAACATGTTAACAAGATCATGCATTTATCATTGGACATGTTAGGCAGATGTTCTCTAACATCTCATGCAGGAATCCAAGGAAGGTCGAGTGGATAATCTACCCTTGTCAAGTAGGAAAACCTGATTTTCGAATAAGATATAAATCATTATGTTTTCCCCAGCCAATGGTATAATGTGATATGTCGCCACATAATTGAAACCTCAATGTGTATTCCTCAACTAGTGGGATAATATTATATGTCCTTTAAATAAGGGAAACCTCAGTGTGTATACCCCGATCAAATGGAATCTATACAAGAATAATCCCATAAAATCCCTAAAAAATATGCTAATAGTAGTGTATCTGAGAAAGATCATCAAAACTAGAACATCAGTGGTAAAATTGATAACTAAACTAATCAATCTTTTCTTTCTTTAATAGCTGATAATTGTAGTACTCATTCCTGAGGACCGACCTCCAATGGGAATTAACTATGGATTAATTCCTCTACTGTCTCTGAAATTTAAACTATTGGGATCCAAAAATTCCCATATATGAAAACTCTTCCTTGCCTATAATTTCATGATAAGTGGTATCATACAATAGAATCATCATATGTTTCAGTGCCAACCATGCCCCAAAATAACTTCAGCCCATCAGCAAGTTTGGGATAAACTAAACGATGATGACTCAAATTCTTGTTATCAAAAAAGATACATATGAATCATTACTAAGTACCATGATCTATAATATATCATCCTTAATCTAGAAAATGAAGCCTATGATGGGGAAAATTAAATGTGAAATCCACGTATATATGTCCTCTAATACAACATGTTTGTTCTTTAGTCATCTCTTGTATCTCTCACTGATCAAGACTCACATTTTAAAAATGAAATGGAATGATTATTCGATATAGATATGATGGTTCCCTATTATGACCCCATAATTGAGATGTATTTTGGATTGTAAGTCATCTCTGCTCAATGTTTCATACTCCTGAACAAAATCATGGGTAGTCTTATATTCATATGTCATGCCTAGTGATATTCTTTTTGTATCTCTTATGATATTGGTTCCCATTATAATAACTATTATGAATCAGAATATTTTCACAATAAGAATATGTAGGAAAATGAATCTAGGACCATGACTAATATTTACACCACTAAAAAATTACATTATACTATTAGGATGAGTCTAGTGGAATGAAATTATATTATTTCAAATGAACTAAATAGGATTTATGACAACCCTTGTTTTTATTACAACTTAATCATGCTTTATTACATAAAACATCACTTGATACAATAAAAAAGATAAAGAGGTTTAGTGTATTTGGGGCTTAGGATCATTACATAAAAACTTAAAACATGAAATTCAACATCTTTATTGAAAACTTCCTTTACATGACCACTACATTCCCAAAATACTTAGCATTGCATTGGATAACCTGAGGACATGCATAGGAAAAGGGTGAGCTATAAATCCCAGTAAGGGAGTACACATGGAATAACATGAAGAGTACAATACATGTTAGTCAATAGGCATATCAATAGAGCATAAATGAAACATGAACCTAAAGGCATGATAAAGCATGATAATAATAACCTTGAAATGTGGCAACAACACTTAACATTGAATTAGCATGAGCCAAGGCTCATTGCACATGGAACATGAGTAAACCCTCATTGCACATGAATCACGAGTAAACCCTATTTGCACTTGAATTATCATGTCTCAACACTCATTTCACATGACGTATCATGATATTATACTTTACCTAATGCATTGGAGCGCTATAAGGGTGCACCCTTCTTAAACATTTCATTTCATGCATAAGTGTGCCACATGGATCATAAAACATGGATTCATAAAACATAATCATTTATTCCATGATAAAGGAATGTGGAAATCATACATGAAACATTATAATAAATAATTAAATGCACATAAAGTTGAATACACTTGATGGAGAAATGGGCATGGTATTCACTACACAATGACATTGGCTTAGAAAATCGGTGCGATTTCGGCAGCGTAATGGCATGACATAAGGATTCATAAAAATGGTTGATGAGAGAGAAAGTGGTTCCTCATCATATTTACATGTAATGGACAGTAAGGAGGTCATATAGATACATGTACAACAATTTAAAAGGAATTTAGATTCATGATACAAAAGTATTGCCTGAATGTAAAAGAAGAGAGAGAAGTTCCGTTCGGAATTCCGGCATAGTAACAGGTGTACATGGGAGGCATTTAATGAGAGATAAAGGGATATCCCATAATTCAAACAATAATAGGGCAGTATGGGGGAGGTGAAAAACCATACCCCAACATTCATAATTGAAATTAAAAGTGCAATATAACTTAATGAAAATTGACAAAAATGAGAAAGGAAGAAAAAACCCTTACTTGGAAGTGTGCTTCCAAAGGCTAGAGAGAGGCTTGTGAGAGGATTCTTGAGAGCTTGGGGAACCTTGGGAGGATTCTATAGAGAGTAGGTCAGAGGTTGGATGAACTCCAAGGGATTTTAGTTAGGAGGAAGTGGGATCTTGAGTGGGTTTATATAGGAAAGGTGAGAGACTTCTTTATTATATATGTTTGGGACCCCTTATATTAAACTAATCCAAACCACAAACCATCCCATGGTTTTTGACCATGGATTTTGGAAAAGGAAAGAGGAAAACAAAATTTTACTTATCCATGGTCCGAATTTATTAAAATATTAGGGTTTCTTATGTGGATGTGAGTCACACTCCCATGAAAATTAATTTAAAAAGGAAAAGTGTTGTGTATGTCTTGAGGGGTTCATTAATGCTTTGAAAACTAAGTAAAACAAACCCAAAATCACATTATATTAATGATAAACCATATATTGGCCGAACATAATGGTTATAGTATTTTATTACATCACTATTGAATCATTTATGATGTCATAAAACACATTATATATTTAAACGGTATTTAAATTTTACCCTAAAATTCTACTGTCTCAGAAAATTATGAAAAATTCACCATTGGATAATTTTGACTTTCTGACTCCAAAAATGATATTTATTTTATCTAATTTTTTTTTATAAATATGGTAATTTTAACTTTTAAAATAAAAACTGTCATTTATCGAAAGTTCACAGGTTTTGACAGAAATGGCTTTCAAACCTTAATAAAAATTTTAATTTCATTCATAAAATTATAAGATCATTTATATTTAATAAAAATTAATTTAATAATAATAATATTATTTTATAAATATATTATTTATTTTAAAAATTCCTTAATTTAATAAAATAGATTTATTAATTAAATAATAACAAAAAACACCATTTGTAATTTAAAAACTATTTACAATGTATCAAAAATGACTAGAAATTATATTTATTGTTATATACAAAAAAATAATGTACATGAACATAGTACTACTTATTTGTTACATAACCCCTTAAAACAGCCGCATAAGACCTAAGGGTAAGGTGGGTGATGGTGACAGACTCTTGGGGCGGCTCGGATAACATCGCAAAAGTGGTAATCTCTATCAACTTCCACTTTTCCAGTAGACGGTCCCATTAGAACTTGACATGGTGAAGTTCATCTTGGACTTGGTCAAGGGGAAGACCAAGGATGCCACCTCTTTTCCGAGCTCCGACAAATGGGCTTCATATAGGGCAATTCTACTGGATGAGGCCAGCACATCCTTTGTCTGAGTAAAATTGCATTCATTAAAGCCTTATATTAATACTAATCAAGTGATCATTGTTCAACGACTATATTAACAACGGTCACAATTCATAACATAAAACCAAAGAGGTTGAAATCTTATAAAATCATTTTTCATAAAGAGACATTTAACTAGATCAAGAGGGATTTTCCATTAATGAAACTTTGGGTCGTTACAATATTCCCCCCTTAAGAAATTTCACCCTCGAAATTTTCCTTTTCCCACAATAAAATAGATGTGGGTAACTCAGCTTCATCTTTTCCTCTGATTCCCTAGTTGCTTCTTCAAACTTGTGGTTTCTCCGCAACACCTTGACGAGGGGCATTGTCTTATTTCGTAGAACTTTTTCTCTACAATCTAAGATCTTCACCGGTTTCTCCTTATAAGAAAGATCATCTTCCAATTGTACCACCTCGGAAGACAGTACATGTGGATGGTCCGGTATGTACTTCCTTAAGAGGGATACATGAAAGATGTCATGCACCTTGTCCATAGTAGGTGGAAGTGCTAGTCGATAGGCCACAGCCCCAACACAATCAAGAATCTCTAAGGGGCCGATGTACCTTGGACTTAACTTCCCTTTCTTTCCAAACTTCATGACCTTATTCCACATAGATATGCGTAAAAAAACCATGTCTCCAACTTTAAACTCAAGGTCTCGTCGACGATTATATGCATAACTCTTCTATCGACTTTGGGCTGCCATGATATGCTGCTGAATGGTTTTCACCTTCTCCACCATTTCTTCGGCCATTTATGGTCCAAGCAGCTTACGTTCACCAACATCATCCCAACATGCCAGTGTTTTGCACCTTTTCCCATACAGGGCTTCATATGGTGCCATTTGGATGATCGAGTGGAAACTGTTATTATAAGAGAACTCAACCATAGGAAGATGTTGATCCCATCCTCCTTTAAAGTCCATTGAGCACTCTCTCAACATATCCTCAAGTGTTTGGATAGTCTGCTCGGATTGGCCATCAGTTTGAGGATGATAGGCCGTACTGAATTTCAGTTCAGTATTCAGAGCATGTTGAAGACTCTTCCAAAACATTGAGGTGAATCTTGGATCTCGGTCAGACACAATTGATAGTGGTACTCCATGCAACCTTACCACTTCCCTGATATATATATTGTTCCAGTTGATCCAATTATAAATCCTACCGAATATAAATTAAGTGTGTAGTCTTTTTAAGACAATCCACAACAACCCAGATTGCATTGTTGCCTTTAGATGTCCTTGGAATTTTGGTGACAAATTCCATGGTGATTTTCTCCCATTTCCATTATGGTATGGGCAATGGTTGCATCATCCCCATAGACTTCTGCCTCTCTACCTTCACTTGCTAACACACCAGGCAATTTGATGTATATTTAGCGATCTCCTGCTTCATATTATCCCACCAAAAGTATTCTCAGAGATCTCGATACATTTTTGTTCTCCCTGAGTGAATAGAGAAATTTGAACTATGTGAATCATCCAAAAGTTCCTTCTTCAGCTCCGGACATAATGGAACACACAGTCTTTTCCCAAACTCCACAATTCCTTCTTCATTAACATTAAACTCCGAGGATTTCCCCCTTTTGATAGATTCCACTTCTTCTTGAATTCCCACATCATACTTTTGAGCATCCTTTATCCTTTCCAAAAAAGATGGTTGAGCAATCATTTGTGAACGGATTTATGATGTTCCCTTATTTATGATTCCCACGTCCATATTCATCAAGTCTAAGAAAATTGGATCCTTCTCAATTCTCATCATTGATAGAATCACTGGATCCTTTATACTTAGGGCATCTGCCACCATGTTCGCTTCCCCAGGGTGGTAATGTATTTAACAGTCATAATCCTTTATGGGCTCTATCTATCTTCACTGGTGCATATTATGCTCTTTCTGTGTGAATATATAATTAGGACTCTTGTGGTCAGTATATATCTCACATTTCTCTCCATAGAAATAATGCCGCCTGATTTTCAAGGCAAAGATCACAACCGCCAACTCCAGATCATTTGTTGGATAGTTTCGCTCATGTATTTTCAACTTCCTTGAGGAATAGGATATCACTTTATCATTCTGCATTAGCACACAGCCTAAGCCCTTCTTCGAAGCATCACTGAATACCACAAAAAGTTCCCCACTTGTGGTTAAAGTGAGCATGGGTGCAGTGATAAGCCACTTTTTCAACTCCTTTAAGCTTTCTTCATATTCATCACTCCAAGAAAACTTTATTCCCATCCGGGTTAGCTTGGTAATATGGTTGTAAAATCGTGATAAATTCCTCAAAAATCGTTGATAATATCCACCTAACCCCTAGAAGCTATGGATATCTGTTACCGATGTTGGCCTCATCAATCACTCAATTGCATCTATTTTGGAGGGGTCCACAGATATCCCATTGCTTGGGATGATATGGCCCAAGAATGAGACCTCATTTAACTAGAACTCATAGTTTCTGTACTTTTCATAGAGATTCCCTTTGCGTAAAGTCTCTAGTACAGTTCTTAAATGCTCATCATGGTCCTCCTTGGTATTAGAGTATATTAGAATATCATCTATAAAGACTAACACAAATTTATCAAGTTAATCTCTAAATACTCTATACATTTTGTCCATGAAGATTTTTGGAGCATTGGTTTGTCCGAAAGGCATTACTATGAATTCATAGTGCCCGCATCTTGTACGATAAGTAGTCTTGGGGACATCTTCCTTCTTCACCCTTACTTGATATTATCCCGACCGCAAGTCCACCTTGGAGAATTATTGTTCTCCAAGCAACTAATCGAACAATTCATCAATTTGTGGGAGAGGATACTTGTTCTTTATCATGATTTTGTTACGTTCATGATAATCAATGAAAATCCGCATTGACCCATCCTTCTTCTGGACACAGAGGACTGGTGCACCCCATGGTGATGCACTTGGGTAAATAAACCCTTTATCCAGATTCTACTGTAGTTGTTTCTTCAGCTCTTCAACCACAACAATAGCCATTCTATATGGAGTCTTGGATATTGGTAGCGCCACAGGTATAAGTTCAATCGAGAACTTAGCTTCTCTTATTGGAGGAAGACCAGGCAGTTCCTCGGGAAAAACTTCTGCGAATTGCCTCACAATAGGCATTTCTTCAAGGATGGTTTGTTATTTGGACTCAATCATCTGAGCCAGATACGGGTTCTCATAGGGTAGTAATATACATGCTTGAGATGGTGGAGCTAAAAGAGATTCATCTTCCACCTAAAACTTGTAATGAATCGGGGTCGATTTCTATATGGACCGTGATTTCCCTCTCCTGAAAATTTATGTTGGCTCTATATAAGGAAAGCAAATCCATGCCAAGAATTGCATCAAATTTCACCAGAGGGAGTATGAAGAGGTTAACCGGGAAATTCAATCCAAAGACTATAACAGGGGAGAAATTATATTCATGGGATGCAATGATTTCCCCATTTTTTGTACTCATCGACATCATTACTTCCATGATTTGTGGTGGTTCTGAGATTGTTCTACTAAACATTCTAGATATAATATAATGTGTAGAACCTGAATCAAAAAGTACGTTCGCTGTTCATGAATGAATAACTAGTATACCTGTCACTGCTTCGTTGTTGGGGTTCACTTTGGCAGAAGTGATGGAAAAAGCTCTTTCTTGTTGTCTTGGAGGTTGTTGGTTGCCTCCGAAAACCCTTGGATTAGGGCACTGATTTTCAAAATGACCCGGTTCATTGCATTTATAGCATTGAACAGTGCATTGAGGTCCGAACGGAGCGTTCCTATCCTCTGTCGCAGCCACAAGTCCTTCTTGCCAATTGTTAATAGCTAAGATTCCTTCTCTTCCACACCTGAAGCATTTTCTCGTCCCCTTAAGGCAATTTCCAGGGTGCTTCTTTCCGCACTTTTGGCAAGTGGGGTGATGGAACTTCTTAGCGCCATTGGATTTATCCATTGGCCCACCAGCATTGAAGTCCACCATACGATTCTTATCCCCATGATACCCTTGTGATTCTCCGATCTCAATTTCGACTTTAAGGGCACATCGGACAATTTCCTCATATCTATCAAAGTCACGGATCGCTAATGCTTTCCGCCAGCTAGGCTTCATCCCACCAATGAAGCGATCAACCGTGCATTCGGGGGTAACGACAAAGCCGTAAGCATATTGTGAAAGCCTTGTGAAGTTTTCCTCGTACGCTCCAACAGATTCTTCATCTTTTTTCTTGAGGGAAAGGAAGTCCCTTTCCATCTTAAGACGGAGGGTGCACGGAAAATATTTATCGAAAAACATCTTCCAGAATTCCTTCCATTCCAAAGCCTCGATCTCCTCCCCAGGATTCATATTTTTGATCAACATCAACCATTGATCAGCTTCACCTTCCATACGATAAGCAGCCAGGAGAACCTTCTCTTGTTCAGAACATTGAAGGATGAAGAATATCTTTTTAATGGAGTTGATCCATTGTTCAGCGATCATGGTATCAGATGATCCACTAAAAGTAGGAGGCCTTTGTCTCATGAAGCTCTCGATAGAGACTTTTTCTTTCTTAGGGGGGGGTTGAATGTTCCTCTTGACCCATGTTTCTATTCAAAACTTGAGTTAGCTGAGAGAGAAGCGTGACAAAGTTCGCGATTCCCGCTCCCATTGGATTTGGCATTTCATTAGTAAAGTCATCACACAGATCTTCACAATGGTTGTCAGCCCGTGTCCTCCTATTACCAGCCATTGGATGGAATAAAAGGAAAGTTAGGGGTAATACATAAAGGGTAATCCAAAGACAAAAGTTGATGACTCATAAATAAACATTAATTTCTTTAACTCACGAGTCTATAGGATTTAATCTAGGCTTTTCATGATCTAATTTCTTACATATATTCTTAGGGGAATTTTTCCCTTAATAAGGGTTCATACCAATATTGTGAATTTATCAAAACATATCCCCCAGGAGTTTCATAACCAAGAGTGCAGCAAGGCCTGTTGTCGTGCACTAGTTCCCGTTCGAGTCTAGCTCAAAGTGGTGTTTTCGGGTTTTACCCCTAGGATACATCTGTGCTAGAGCCGCCTCTACCTGCTCGTATCCAGACAGTGATGTATTTGTTTGATAAACCAATAAATTAGTATTTACCAAAACTTAGGGATGTTTTTATTATACATAGTCTTGTATCTATGGCTTGACTAGGGTTTCCTAATCCCAAAAATAACTAAACCTATCCTCTGATACCAACTATGACAACCCTGCTTTTTATTACAACATAAACATGATTTATTACATAAAAATTCACTTGATACAATATTGAAGATCAAGAGGTTTAGTGTCTTTGGGGATTAGGATCATTACATATAAACTTAAAACATGAAATACAACATCTTTATTGAAAACATACTTTACATGACCACTACATTCCCTCGTACTTTGTATTGTAGGGGATAACCTTAGGACATGCATAAGAAATGGGTGAGCTATAAAGCCCAGTAAGGGAGTTCACATGGAATAACATGAGGAGTAAAATACATGTTAGACAATAGGCATATCAATAGAGAATAAAAGAAACATGAACATAAAGGCATGAAAAAGCATGATAATCATAACCTGGAAATGTGGCAACAACACTTAACATTAAATTAGCATGATCCAAGGCTCATTGCACATGGAGCATGAGTAAACCCTCATTGCACATGAAGCACGAGTAAACCCTTGTTTCACATGAATTAGCATGAGTCAACAATCATTTCACATGACGTATCATGATACTATACTTTACCCAATGCATTGGAGCGCTATAAGGGTGCACCCTTCTTAAACATTTCATTTCATGCATAAGTGTGCCACATGGATCATAAAACATGGATTCATAAAACATAATCATTTATTCCACGATAAAGGAATGTATAATTCATACATGAAACATTATAATCAATAAATAAATGTGCATAAAGGTGAATACCCTTGATGGAGAAATGGGCATGGTATTCACTACACAAGGACATTGGCTTAGAAAATCAGTGTGATTTCGGCAGCGTAACTGCGTGACATAAGAATTCATAAAAATTGTTGATGAGAGAGAAAGAGGTTCTCATAATATTTAAATGTAATGGACAGTAAGGAGGTCATATTGATACAAGTCCCTAAAATTGAAAAGGAATTTAGATTCATGGTACAAAAGTATTTCTTGAATGTAAAAGAATAGAGAGAAGTTCCTTTCGGAATTTCGGCATAGTAACGGGTGTACATGTGAGCCGTTTAATGAGAGAGAAAGTGGTCTCCCATCATTCAAAAAAAGAGAGGGCAGTATTGGGGAGGTGAGAAACCATACCCCAACATTCATTATTGATATTAAAAGGGCAATACAACTTAAATAAAATTGACAAAAATGAGAAATTAAGAAAAAACCCTTACTTGGAAGTGTGCTTCCAAAGGCTAGAGAGAGGATTCTGAGAGGCTTATTGGGTGATTGGGACACATTGGGAGGATTATAGAGAGAGTAGGGAAGAGGTTGGACGAACTCCATTGGATTTTAGTGAGGAGGAAGTGGGAGCTTGGGTGGGTTTATATAGGTAAGGTGAGAGAATTCTTTATTATTTAGGTTTGGGACCCCTTATATTAAACAAATCCAAACCACAAACAATCCCATGGTTTTTGCCCATGGTTTCTAGAAAAGGAAAAAGTAAAACAATATTTTACAAGGCCAAGGTCCGAAATTATTAAAATATTAGGGCTTCTTATGTGGAGGTGAGTCACACTCCCATGGAAATTAATTTAAAAAGGAAAAGTGTTGAATATGTCTTGAGGGGTTCATTAATGCTTTGAAAAGTAAGTCAAACAAACCCAAAATCACTTTATTTTAATTGTAAAACATATCTTCGCCGAACATAAGGATTATATTATTTTATAACATCACTATTGTGTCATCTATGATGTCATAAAATACATTAAATATTTAAACTGTATTTAATTTTTACCCAAAAATTCGACTGTCTCAGAAAATTATGAAAAATTCACCATTGGATAATTTCGACTTCCTCATTCCAGAAATGAAATATATTTTATCTAATTTTTTTTTAAATATGTGAATTTTCACTTTTAAAATAAAAACCGACATTTATCGAAAATTCACGTGTTTTGACAGAAATGGATTTCAATCCTTAATAAAAAATTTAATTTCATTCATAAAATTATAAGATCATTTATATTTAATAAAAATTAATTTAATAACAATATTATTATTTTATTAAAATATTATTTAATTAAAAAATCCCTTAATTTAATAAAATAGATTTCTTAATTTAATAATAACTATAAACACCATTTGCACATTAAAAACTATTTAAAATGTATCAAAAATGAATAGAAATTATATTCATTATTTTATACAAAAAAATAATGTACATGAACATAGTACTACTTATTTGTTATAGAACCCCTTAAAACAACCTCATAAGACCTAAGGGTAAGGTGCACGATGGTGACATACTCTTGGGGCGGCTCAGATAACATCGCTCGAGTGGTAATCTCTATCAACTTCCACTTTTCCCGTAGACAGACCCATTCGAGCTTGACATGGTGAAGCTCAGTTTGGGCTTGGTAAAGGGAGAAGCCCAAGTATGCCACCTCTTTTCCGAGATCCAACAAATGGGCTTCGTATGGGGTAATTCTACTGGATGAGGCCACCGCTTCCTTTGTCTGAGTAAAATTTGGTTCATTAAAGCCTTATATTTATAATAATCAATTGATCAATGTTCAACGGTTATATTAACAACGGTCACAAATGATAACATAAAACCAAAGAATTTGACATCTTATAAATACATTTTTCATAAAGAGACATTTAACTGGATCAAGAGGGATTTTCCATTAATGAAACATTGGGTCATTACAGGATTGGATTCGTATTTTCAAGGGATACATAAGACACATTAGATACGTTTAATCCCATATCCAAGACATTGAAATCCTTCATATATGTAATTAAATATAATAGAGGAAAAATATGTCCATTACCCGAAGAATCATAAATAAATAAGTTATAGATTCCTAACCTGTTATATGTACACAACGGTTTATAACAATACATATTTTAATCAAGCCGTAGACATCTGGGTAACCATGACCATGTCATATCTTGTGACATATTTCATGAACATATCATAAATCTATTAGAGAGTCCTAGATTGGAAAATAACTCTCCATAAAGTGCGTACTTAGGCCAACCTCCCATATTCTCGACTAATGTGAGTTACTAAGAGTTGTTGGGTCTGAAACCCCAACTCAATACCTATCGTTGGAATGTATGTGCGTACACACATATGGATGTGTGAACCGTTAGGAATTTAAAGGGATGAATAAAAAAATGGAAATGATGATGTGAACGATTGAGAAAAAACTTAAACCACCAACAATCAAACAATCAAGAAAACCCCATCCATGCCATTACCCAATGAAACAATGGTATTTATATTCATCAATGAGAAAAAAATTACTCTCACTATAATGGTAAATGTTGTATATTCTATAGGGTCTCTTTATTTGACAGTTAACATGATTTATGACATAAAATTACACATAATACAACACATAAAATCAATAGGACTATTTTCATTAGGAAATTAGCTACATTACATGAAAACATAAAAAAATTAAAAGAAACATCAATATTGAATTTTTTTTAACATAACCAAAACGTTCCATAGTACAGAATACTACATGGGATAACCATAGGATATACATAATAACTGGTTGAGCAATTAATCCCATCGAGGGAATAAAAATAAAATATCATGAATAATACAATAGATGTTAAACAAATTACATATCAATGGAGCATAACAAATCATGGATAATATGGCACGATATATCATGAGTATCATAACATGGGAAATGTGAAAACAACATAAGACATAGAATTATAAACATAATTCAAGGATAATAACATGAAGACATCATAATAGAAAAATTCCTAGAAAGGAATCATGTAAACCCCATATCGCAAAATGAAATATCATGATACTAAACATTACCCAATTCAATGGAGAGCTATTAGGGATCTCCATTCATAATCATTTCACTGCCATTCAGTAGTGTGCCATATCGATCATATAATCTATGATTTATTCAACATCAATAAAATTATATTCGTAATGGAATGTGAAATAAATACATGTAGATCTCTAAGAGATATGTATATGTGAATAAATGTGAATAAACATTATATAAAAAATGGTATGGTATTCACTACACAATTATTTTGTCATCGAAGATCATAGTGCGATGCAGGCATCTTAATGATGTCATATATAAATTCAAAAAATGGGTTGATGAGAGATAAACAGTTCTCTCGTAATTTAGACATGAAATGTAATGTAATATGACAAATGTTACTACATGAACAAAAATTAGTAATTTTATGTAAAATCCTAACACCATAAAAAATAGATGAATTTGGACAATGGGCTGAACCATTTCAAAATTTAGGCATGGTAATGGATGTGTATAATGGTTCATAAAAGTGATAAATGAGACTAAAAGGGGATATAATAATTTAATAATAAAAATTTAAAGTAATTGGGATATTTAATATCATATCCCAAAATAATACAATAGGTATTAAAATATATTACATTTAAAAGAGTGATAGATAACCGAGGAGCGTGGAAGATGAGTTTTCCATACTAGAATGTGTGACTTCAATGGGATGGGAGGGACTTTATGAGAGCTTGGGAGCACCTTGGGAGGACACTATGGATTGTAAGGATTTGTTTTCACATGCATCAATTTTTTTGAGTGAAGTTAAATAGGGTCTTGGGAGGGTTTATATGGGGAATAAGATATATTTCATTATTATTTTGGTTTTGGACTCTACATAATAAAATATCCACTATCACAAACCATCTCATGGTTTAAGTCAATAGATTATAACAAATGGGATTGGAATACAGTATTATATATGAGAAATTTCCTAATATATTAACAAATTACACTAGGATATGTGGTGGTGAGTCACACTCATATAGAAATTATTTTAATATATTAAAATATGTTACATGTGTTGGAGGATTCAGAATGGATTTGAGAAATATTTCAAATAAACAGAAAATGACTTCATTTTTAAGTTAAAAACATATATTGGTTATTGGGTACTATTTATATTACTCATTACATCACTTTTAGAACACTATAATGTGAGAAAATACAAGGTATATTTATCCTATATTTTATTTTTAGACCAAAATTTGAATTTCATGTAAAATTACAAAAACATCATATATGGCTATTTTCATAATTATGAATTAATAAATTATACACATTTTATCTAAATAACAATATATATATATATGTGAAATATTACTTTGAAAATAAAATCCTACAATTATTGAAACTTTTATGTTTTTTAAAATAATGTTTTTTTGAACCCTTATAAAAATTAATCATGACTTCATAAAAATAACATGATTCATTAAATTTAATAAAAACTATTTAATTATAAATTTTTATTTAAATATATGTTATTTTCAAAATCAATGATGTCATCGAAATTGATATCATAATTAATAAGAAAATATTATTTGTGTAATATTGAATAAATATAATAATCATTTTTTAATGTACCAATAACATGATGAAAATATATTCATTATGAGATAAAAAATAATGTACACATTTAAATTTCCAGGTTCATGATACATTTCTTTATAACACACTAGCATATTACATGATAGAATGGTGTGAGATAGTGGGTACTTCATGGTGTTGTTCAGAGAACATGGTTTTTGTGGTGATATCAATGTGCCAAAACATCTCTAGAAAAAAAAATTTCTTAAGATTAAGTTATTGGATCATAGATTGGATTCGGTGTAGAGACATAAACATAAGGTATAAACCACTTGAAAGATCTGATAAATGGGATTCACATGGTATGATCATACTAGTTGAGGTTATGGATTCATTTGTATATGAAAAATTGATTTTCTAAAAGATCCTATATTTATAATAGTTATATGATCACTGTTTAGAGGCTATATAATCAATGGTAATGATACATAATGGTCATTTAAATCCATTTTGGTATAATAAAACTAAAAAATTCATTTTTTCCTCTAACCATGAGACATTTAATAAAATCAAAAGCGTATTATTTTTCATAACAGTCTGTGTTATTATGATCTTATACCCTTTAGAACTTTTGGCATAAGAATTTCGTTTTTCCCATACTAAACTAGATGTGGGTAACTATTCTTGATCTCTTATTCCAATTATAACATTGCATGTTGAAATATTTGGATTGTCCATAACACATTGACTAGGGGAATTTCCTTATTTTTAGGAGCTTTTATCTTAGATATATGATATTCACCTACTGCTCCTCATAGGAAAGGTAATTTTCTAATGATACCACCTATAGATTGAGTACTTGTGATGGGTCTTGTATTTACATTCATGAGAGGGATACATGTAATACATCATGTAGTTGAGATAGGTTCGGTGGAAATTCTAGATGATATGTCACTACTCGGATGTGATCTAGAATAACAATATGGCTGATGTAACATAGATTAAAAAATCCCTTATTCCAAAATGCCATAAAATTATACCATTGTGATATATATAGGTGTAAAATGTATGTAATATCTACTTATAGATCCCCAAAATGATTATCGTCATAACTTATTTTTAACTATAGTAGCTTTAATATGCTACTTAACGGCCTTTATCTTTTCTATAAAATTATCAACAATTTTTAGACCAAGATGTTTTTGTTCCCCAAATACATCCTTATGTATTTGTTATTTTCACCTAATCCCATAAAACTGTGTTATAGTGATCCATTTGGATGATCAAGTGTAAACATATTTTTTTACGAGAACATGGCCACACAAATTTGTTGATCCCAATAATAATTGAAATCAATTTAACTTTATCTCACCATGTTCCAAAGTGTTTCGATAGTCCACTGATATTGGTCATCGTTTTGAGGGTGATAAACTGTACTTGTGATTAGATCAGTGTTTAGAGAATTCTGGATACATATCCAATACATAGAGTTGAATCATAGATCTCGACTAGACACAATATATAGTGGTACTCCATACAGTCTCAACAATTCTATGATGTATATCCATGTCAGTCGAAAAATGGAGAAATACTCATGAATCGAAATGATGTGTTCAGTATTTTTCTGATGACCCACATAGCCTAGATAACATTATTCACCTTAGATGACTTTGGAAGTCCTGTGACAATGTCCATGTTGATGATTTCTTATTTTCATGTCATTATGTTTAATGGTTGCACAATCCTCTTGGACTTCATCCTTTTATACATCACATTCTTATATAGAAGGTGTATTATTGTATAATAAATTATATCTTCATCATTTTATCTTCCTAATGGTTCTCTCATATATCATTATTCATCTTTGAGTTTCCTAGATAAAGGGATAATGACAAAATATGTGAATCATATAATAGTTATTTTTTGACATAGGATTTGATAGGACACATAGTCTGAACCCAAATATCATTATTCCTTCGTTTTGAAGATTGATCACTGAGTATTTACATTTTCTTATAGATTCCTCTTTCTTCTGAATTCCCACATCATATTTTTTATCCTCCTTTACCCTTTCAATAAGAAATGGTTGAGAAATCATTACTAAAAGGATTGATGATGTTCCTTCCTTCATTATTCCCCTATCCATACTATTCAAATCTATGATGATTTGATCTCACTCAATTATTTTTGAGGATATAATTGATGGATCCTTTATACATAGGGAATCTTCCACATTGTTCACATTACAAGGATGGTAGTGAATTAGGTAGTCGTAATCCTTAATGAGCGCAAACCATATTCTTTGTCATATATTATTATCTTTATATGTGAAAATATATTTAGAAATGCTATGATCTATATATATTTCACACTTCTCCAAAAATAGATAATGCCACCAAATTTCCTAATTGATGATCACTACGGCCAACTCCATTGAATGTATGGGATAGATCTTCTCCAAAATTATAAACTTCAAGGAAGATTATTCTTTGACTATGTTATTTTTCATTAACAAACAACTCAATCCCTTCATTTAAGCCTCACATAAAATTACAAAAAGTTCCCCTCTTGTGGAGAGTGTGAGAACATGGGTAGTGATAAGCCACTTTTTCAAATCCATAAATATTTATTCATATTCATCATTCCATGAAAATTTAACTCCATTCCATGTTATCTTGGTAATAGGGTTAGACAATGGTAAGAAATATTTCAAATATCTTCAATAATATCCATCAAAACCAACTAAACTACAAATATGTATCACAAATGTTAGCTCCAACCATCATCTTTTTTTTTCATTTTTTGATCCATAGAATTACCATGGCTTGTGACAATATTTCTATTTAATGACACTTCATTAAACCATAACTCACTCATGTGATACTTTTCAAATAGCTTATATATTCACAAGGTCTCTAGAACAATGCTCATATTTCCATCATGGTCCTCCATGGTTTTGTAATATATTATAATTTAATTTATAAATAATATAAAGAAATACCAATATAATATATAAATACTCTATTCGTATTGACAATAAATGTTACTAGATATTTAATGAGTCTTAATAGAATCCATATAAACTCATTGTGCCCATACCTCACACGAAAATCAATATTTGGGATATCCCCCTTGATCACACTAACATGGTAATATCCCGAACATAGATCCACCAATGATGAGTATTTTGATCCATATCGATGATCGAAAAATTCATCAATACGTGGAAAATGAAATTTTTTCATTATCATTATCTTATTGAGCTCACTATAATCAAGTAAATGGCACAATGATCATCATTATTCTTGATAAAGACAAATAATTAATTGCATGGCGAAGCACTTGGACATATGAATCTGTTACCCAAATTCTCTTGTTGTTGTTTCACAACATTCATATAGAGTCTTGGATATTGGGAATTCCCAAGTTATAATTTAATTAAGAAATCAACTAATCGACCAGGAGGAAAAAAATAAATTCCTCAAGAAACACATCAGGGTATTCCCTCATAATAAGAAGACGTTTTTATAGAAAATTTATCAATATCCTTCCACATTTATAGAATAAGGTGTTGATTTCCCATATAGAGATTTATTTCCTTCTTATGGAGATTTTTGTTGTTTATATAATGGTATAGCAAATCCATGACCATAATTTCATAAATTTATATCATATATTGGTAGAAAATGTTTTTTTGGGAGTTTTAGTCAACAAACATTGATAGGGGAGGAGTAATATACTTATTATTCAACAATTTCTCATTTTCTATTTTCACCGACATCTCTAATTTCATGCTCTATAGTGGTTTTTTGATAGTTAAACTAAACCTTTGTGATATGATGGAATGCGTAGAACCAGTATCAAAAATTACATTCTATATTCTTTAATGAATAACTAACATACCCATGAGAATGTTGTTGTTGGGATTCACAAAAGTGGTAGTGATGGAAAAATAATTCCCTTACGATCTTCGAGGTTATTGGTAGCCTCCGAAACCTATTGGATTAGTGCACTATTTCACAATGTGCCTTGGTTGAAAGTAGTTGAGGTAGTGAACAATGTGTTGAGGGCTGATTGGATCATTCCTTTCCTCTATCTCATTGGTTGGTTTTCTTTTCAGATTTCATTGGCCAAGTTCCCTTCTCTTACACCCCTAAGGAATTTTTTTATTCCCTATAGGTAATTTATGTGGTTCTTATTTCTACCCCATAGATATGTGGGATGTTAAAATTTCATAGAACCACTTGATTTATCCTTAAAAAATCAATAATTCAATTTTACATTCTAATTCTTATCCCTATAACACCCATGGGATTCTTCGATCACTATTTGGACTTTGAGGGCACATTGGAAAAAACATCCCCATAGCTATAAAAAACATGGATCGCCATGGAATATATATACTATGATTTATCCAAAAAAAGTAGTCCACCTAGAATTCTGGGGTCATGACAAAACTATATTCAAATCGTGAATGTATTGTGAATTTTGACTCATACTCCCCATTATATTTGTTGCCTTTTTCATGAATTCAAGGAAAAACATTTCCATTTTAATACATACAGCGATAGGAAAATAATTATCAGAAAAAAATCACATTATTATCTCAACACTTTTGTATAGATCTCTTTGTCTCCCTTCATTTTCTTAATCAATTTTAAACAATTATCAACATCTCACGCCATATTACAATGATCTAGAATAACATTATCATGTGTGTATCATTAAAGGATGGATATGATCTCTTCATTAATGTTTATAAATTGGTCCTAGATTAAGGGACCTGATGACCCATTGAATGAATGAGTCCTTGTTCACATGATGATCTCAATTTTGGATTGTTATCTTATAGGGGGTTTTGTTACTCCTCTTGATCCCTGATTCTATTATTTACATGAAATAGAGAAGCTAGTATGAAGACAATACAAATGTTTCCATCTTCCATCAGATTGGGCATGTCATTTGGGAAATCCTCACATTTCCCTTCACATCAGTTGTTATATCAATTCTTCATATAACTATCCATTGACTATAATAAAGGTAAATTAAAGGTTGATTATTTTAAACTATTAAACACATAAAGGGGAATTAAATGAAAAAAACGGCTGACTTCTAATTTACATTTAATGCTTAACTTATTAATTTCTAGGCTACAATATATGTTATCCACGATCTATTTCCTCACATAAATTCTTATAGATTCTCTTTCCCTAAATAATGGTTCGTAATGTGATATTGGGTTAACCAATGTATATCCCCAAAAATTTTCCAACCAGTTGGATAGTAAGGCCCATTATTGTGTACCCAATCACCCTAAGCCAGGATCAAAACGTATTTTTGGTGTTTTTCCTACTATGTATAGCTATGTAAGAACCACATCCACTTGTATTATCTCTAGAGAGATGTATTTTCCCAATAAACAACTAAATATATATTTATTAATATTTAGGGATGATTTTTCATACATAATCTTATCATTAAGTCATTTGATATATTTATCTATCCCTATGTATTTATTCTGTTATTTCAAATTATAATACCGAAAATTTCTAAACATATCCTCTCATAACATTTAAAACATAAGTTCTTATAATTTTCCATTTATTCATGATTTTTTACATAAAATTCCACTTAATACAACATATTAGATCTAGAGGACCTGTGTCTTTGGTTAATTAGGTACATTTAATAACAACATAAAACAAGAAATGTGATCTATTTATTGAAAATGTATTTAACATAACTGAAATGTTCCATCATTATTATCACTACATGGAATAACCTGAGGAAGTATATACAAATGGGATGATCTATAAATCTCAGTAAGGTAATAGAAAACACATAAATATATGATGACAATAAATTTAAATAAATGGGCATATCAGTGGTGAATAAAAGTAACATGGATAATTTGGAATGATATGGTATGAAAACGATACACTACGAAATTTGGAAACAACTTAAAACAGAACATCAAAAAAATTATTCGAGGATAAACACTCCAAGACATCATGTTTGGAAATGTACCATAATGAAATCAGTTAAATCCAATGTCCGAACATGATGTATCGTGATACTAATCATTTCCCAACGCATTGGGGAACTATTAGTGTGAACCCTTCATAATCATTTCATTCTCATTCTTAAGTGATCCATATAGTCCATATAATTATAGATTAATTCGTATTCATAATTTATTCCTGGATTAATATGTTTTTAATACATATATAAATACATATATATATATATATATGTTACCGATCAATATTTATATGTTCATAAAGTTTAATACCATTGATATAAAAATTCATATGGTATTCAATACATAAATATTTTGGCATGGAAGAATGCAGTGAAATATTTGCAGCATAACTACATCATATAGATATTCATAAAATTGGTTGATAAGAGAGAAGTGAGAATATAATAATTTATAAATGAAATGGAATGTAAGAGATAAATTTAAATACATGCCCTAACAAAATTTCTAGATATATAATTCCTTACAAAATTAACAAACTTGATGAAAGAGGAAAAAGGAACAAACCATTAAATAAAATTTCATGGTAACGAGTGTGTATAAAGATTGAAAGTGGAGATAAATGAGAGGTAAATGGGATATAATTATTTATAGAAAAATTTAATAAAAAGGGGGATATGGAATAACATATCCCAATATTTTCAAATGAAAATTAAATGGATAACATTAAAATGAGTTCCTAATAAAAGAGGAGGGTAGAAGTAGAGGTCCCAAACAGTAATGTGTGCCTACAAAGTCTTTTGGGGGGGCTTTTTGAGAGTTTGGGGATGCCTGTAGAAGACTATAAAGAGTTCAGGGAACAATTTTTATATGCTAATAAGAGTTTTAGTGTAGTGAAATGGGATAGTGGATGGGTTTATATTGGAATAGAGTATGATTTCCTTATTATTTTGGGTTTCGACTATACATAATAAAATATCCAAAACAAAAAATGATCCCAATGTTTTTCTCTTGGTTTCAACCGACTGAGATTGGAATGTATTGTATTATTATAAATACGGAATAAATTTTTAAAATATTACCTTAGTTATGTATAGGTGAGTGAAATTCTAAAAGAAGTGATTTTAAAATATAAAAAAATATTATAACTTTTTGAGGATTCATAATGGCTATTAAAAATAAATAAAATGAATATAAAAATAATTTTTTATATTAAATGATAGATTGGGTAATATATATGATTTATATTACTTTTGTTTCATCACATTTATGTAACTGTGTTGTCATAAAAAAGGAAATATATTTATAATGTTATATTTTTTTCGGAAACATCGTCTGACTAGGGAAAATTGGAAAAAATTTCTATTGGATAATTTCAATTTATTTATTCCAAAAATAATATTTCTTTTATCTAAAATGATTTTTAATTCTATTTATTTTCCCTTTTTGAAACAAATTTTATATTTATTGAAAATTTATTGTTTTTTACTATAATTTTTTTTGTACCCATTTAAAAATTATATTTTATATCATTAAAATTATATGATCATTTATATTTAATAAAAAATATTTTATAATTATATTTTATTAAAATATTATTTATTTTAATAATCTATTAATTCATGAAAAATGACATCTTAATTAACCAAAAAATAAAACTACTATTTTATTGAATTGAATAAAAATCATTTATAAAGTATATATAGTAAGATGAAAATTTATTTGTTATCCAATAAAAATTAATTTTAATATTCTTATTTATTGGGTCATGATACATATACCTTCAACACCCAAGCATACACCCTATGAGTAAGATGTGATTTGGTGGGGCTTTCATCGGTTCGTTTGGAGATCATTGTTTGGGTCATGATATCGATAAGATAGAGGTCATTTTATAAAGAGTTTGTCTCATGATTATGTTGTTGGATATTGACTTTGGATTGGTCTGGAGAAAGTAAAAAAATGGTACCTCCCTCAGATGCTCCACAAATGGGTTTCATAGTGTATCTTCCTACTAGTTGGGCTATCACTTCCATTGTGTGTGACCAATGGATTTGTTAGAAAACCTTATATTTATACTAGTCATGTGATTACTATTCGACGAATATATTATAAATGGTAATGATACATGAAGGCCATTTAAATCTAATTACATATAATAAAATAATTGAACTGTTTGTGGGTCCATACAGATAATTCATTTCTTAAAAAATTATTGAGAATATTATTTATAACAGTATGGGTTATAACATAGTACTTATACCATAATTATATATCTTTTGAACTATTTTATATAATTTTGACTAATAATTATGTTGAAATTCCCTTCAATTTTTCAGTATTTTGTCAGTAACATTTAATTGAAAATTTTAGTTTCTTTTTATTATTTGTCATTTAATTTATCCAGAATATCCTTATTATTTATCATGAATATGTTTATTACATAAACCAAATATCCTTTATTTATAACATGTTCTATATTGAAAGTCAGTTTTTGGGAAATGTTGACAAAATATATATTCTTTACATAATATATACATTTTATGATAAGACACATTTCTTAAGAATAAATTCAATTATTCGATATATGTGGATTCATATGGCTATGCATAAAATGGGTGGGTTAAAGTTTTTGATAGACCCTCGATGTATCCATAGAATTATTAGGTGAATCTCTAAGCAGGAATGAAAATAGTTGGCCATACGAATTTGGTATGTAACCATTTGTTTAAATTTTAATTTGAAAAGTGTTGACATTATTGTTATTATGATCATTTAGATAATGAATTCCAATTATTA
Source organism: Viscum album (assembly GCA_963277665.1). NCBI lineage: Eukaryota > Viridiplantae > Streptophyta > Magnoliopsida > Santalales > Viscaceae > Viscum > Viscum album. The sequence continues at coordinate 1,117,447,389 of OY728133.1, forward strand.
AACATTTCCTTCTCTTGTAAGTTAGTTAATATTATCAATGATATTTTTGTAACAATATTATATATGTATGCATTTCATTTATAGATATTGATTATATTAAAATTGTATAGTTATTTACCTTAGTAAATTGATTGTTCCTTATTAAATTTTGATAGAAATGTTATTGATTTCATTTCACGTGGTGGCCCCCACCTATAACCTCCTCTTGGAGGTTTTAGCCAACAATTAAAAATAAACTACACCCTTATTTTCATTTAATTTTTATTTTAAAAACTCAAAAACTAACTTTCATTCTCAACCAACTGTCATCGAGATGAAAATCATTTTATGAGAATACTAGTGCTGCGAGTTCAACGGTGCTCTCAGATTTCAATTCTGATCACCGAATCAAAATTTATAAAATCATGCTCGTACGTTTACTGAAACTACTCGAAAAAAACATCATAAAATGATTCTGTGCACACCAGGCCTCGAAATCAAGGGCCATAAATTTTCGCGGACTCATAAAATTCCCATGTATTTAAAAAAATTCCACTGAGGATGATATAATGTACTAATTCTCATATCTATTTCTAGAGCCTACCCAAGGATTCACTAAAACATTGATGTAAACCTCAGATCTGGATCCGATTAAATTAAGAGTGGCATTACATCTATTTTCAAAACATCCAAATTTTATTACTAAATATGCTCTACATTATATTAACATACTCTAATAGTTATTAAATGTATTGGTATTGTAAGGTGATCTTCTACGAAACAAATTTTTATTCCAATTATTAGTTTTGTGGAGACAGATGATTATATTCATTGTAATGATTTTCTATATCAATTCTTGTATAAATAATGTGTTTATCTTCAAAATATAATTCTATATAACATCTACTTCATTCAGACACACCTAGAATCAGGAAACATAATCCATAATATAACTTTACATATTATACCACTAGAAATACTCTTTCATATATATTTACATCATCATAATTGTAAAAAAAAATTGAATCATGAATAATGGGATTCATCAAATAGTCTCGTATTAAAAAATTATATTGATATAACACAATCATGGTTTCCGAACCATATTACTATAACATGTTCTTGGTATAATTTCAGAACATTCAACACAATCTTCTATAATTCTTCATCATACTTATATGCCTTTTTATTTCCAGTAATGATTATTTGTTGAACAATCATCCATGGAATATAAAATTTTTCCCCATTCACAATGATTCTAACATCTATCTTTTTAAAATCAATAAATATTTTGTATTTTATAATCCTTATCACAGAAAATCAAGCATTCTAATTTTATCAAAGAGAATCACTCACCTTATTTTCATTCTCATGGTTATAGTTTTTTTAATTAGTCATAATCTTTGATCATCTCCAAGAATCTTATCTTGAACATATTCAACTATTTCTATTTAAATATATTGTTTATCCTATTGAGACCAGTATATATAACAAATCTTTCTCCAAAAAAATAATTCCTCCATATTACCAATGAAAAATTAAATCTAGATCCTCCAATAATGACCTGGTTTTTTTTCAAATGAATATTTTTTCTATTTCATATTTGACATGAAACTCTTATCTTAAACAACTTATTAAATATATTTATTCTAAATCTCTTATATATTTTGAGGTATACACAACACTGAGTATAAATGAACTGTAATATAGTATAACATTATAATATTTATTATAAATGAGGGGGGTATGATTATTTGTAAATAAATTGTAATTCACATGTTTTTTATGAAATATTGGGATAATTTTTATTCTTTAGTAGCTTCTTTTTCACACACTTGTTAGTTTAAACAAACTCTATGAGGCCTTTAATATAATATTTCTGTTATAACCTATTCGTTATTTTAGCAGGAATAAATATTAATAACTTTTAAAAATATATGATAATGGTATATCAATTATATTTCATATTAGTTATTTTTTTGAATTAAATTAAAAAGATATGTATGTTAAAAAATAAAATGATATTTTTGATATTAATCCAATACATACTAAAAGAATGATTTTCGACCTTTTAATGGAAACCCCTTTTTAATTTACGATTTAGGCACATTAATCATTATAATATTATATTGTAAAACTTTTTATTGGAAGAGGTATATAAAAAATTTCTCTGGTTAAAATTATTATATTTTTCTGATAAACATCATAATTTGATGAATAGTAAAAATACGGTAAAATTTAATTAAAAAAACTGTTTTCATCGAGATAATTTATAAGGATAAATTGTAATAATGAATGGTTTTAGAGTATAAATAGAATATGCTTTTACTATATAACAAAATTTATGTAATTATTATAAATTTTATAATGAATTCATTGGTAAAATCATTTCAATCTTTTGCAATGTTTTAAACAAAAACCCATTTTACAACAACGTGACTAATTTTAAATTAAATTCATGCAACTTTTGTGTCTTAAATTTGGAAAAATTGATTCCATATTTGGAATTAGTTGGTCCAAATTAGGTTAATAGGCTACTTTTATTTTTTGGCATTATGAATAGTAACTATGGTAAATTCTATTTACGACCGTTAAAGGTAAATAAGGTAATTAAGGGTAAAAATAATATTATAATATTTCACTAACACTTGTCTTAATAAAATTGGATTATTATTATTCATCCCAAAAAATATATGTGTCAAAATGGTATCTATTGGAAACCCCTGAGATTAGATTGAGAGAATGAATTTATTATATTTAATGGAATGTAAAACATGTCTCATTCAAACATTAATAATTAAATTATTTTAAATATAAAGTTATATAGAATAAAAATCCTATTATAAATACTCATTTAATCTATAAAATTATTTTATTTATCATGGTTAGTTATTTGTAATTTTTATGAAATATATAATTACTTTAATAGGTTATACATTAATGATGCATAAATTATTTATATAGTGAAAAATAAATAATATTGTTTTTATTAAAATAATAATACACAATTAAAGGATACACAACTTGACAAAAACTTATTTTTCAAGTTTATATAAACCATAAGCATGCAAGGGTAGACTTTTGGATGATTTGGATCCTTATAGAAATGATTATGACACTTATATTTGTTATTTTAAATGATGTCAAAATTGTCACCTTGATAATTTAATTTGTATATCATAATGGAATATTGTTTTTTAGAAGATGAAATAGACTAAAAGTATTATTATTAATTTTATTATATTTTCTTCATATTTTTATTCTATTATTAATTTTTATGAAAATAATATTTAGAATAAATAATTATGAAAAATGATGTAGTAATTATTTTTCATGAGAAATCTCAAATAAATATTTATAAAAATACTAAAATGAATATTATATGATATAATTAATGTTATATTAGAATTTTATATATGAATATTACTTGTTAAGAATCTATTAAATTTTTGTTTTCGATAATATCTCTTGTCTGAATGTTATTTAAATTAAAATAAATGAATTGTGTCAAAATTGACAACATTGATATTATATGAAAATAACATATTAATAAATTGTTTAAAATCAAAAAAATATTTCAAAATTACAAATTAAAATATATATGGTCTCAAATGTCATAAAGTATCAAATTATGTACAATTAACAACACATAAGTATGAATTTATAACCATTTAAAATTTATATCATTATTACCAAAAATAAAATTAAATAGATTAAATAAGGATCAATCAAAATGATAAGGTTTAAAATAAAATAAAAACATGTCTAAATATTAATTATTGATGATATTAAAACCCTATCTCGTCTCATATTCGATTTTGGGTCATTTTTTAGGTATTTATATGTGGTTGGATTTTATTATAAATTAATATTTATGAGGTTTCCAAAATTACCCCTCTCCTCTCTTATAATGGGTCCCCCCTTCCCTCTCCTCCTCACACATTTTTGAGCCATAATGATCTGAAAACCCATATAAATTCCACATCTCAACCTCTCTTGTTACATTATATATGTTCTGGTCTTCTCAAAATACCAACACCTATGCCCTAAGAGAGAGTATAAAGGAGGCACTTCGAAGATGAGGTAATATCTTCTAACGATTCTTTCAAATTTGTTGATTCTTCTAAATCCTCTTAATTAGTCCATTCATTATAAATTAATATAATAATTATCAATAATGTAATGATATATTATTATAAATCATATAAAACCATATTTCACCTTTTATCCATTCTATGAAAAATGAAATCACAGCGCGTGCGTACGTACATAATACAGTCACCACGCCGAGGTGTAATTTTTTTTTTCATCACAAACATACTTGGATGAGTATAATGATGGAAGAAATTACTATATATAATAATTTTAAAGTGATATTTATTCTAAAATATTATACACCACACACTTCAATACAATTCCACAATCGTGGGAATGATATCATCGCTCCTGCGTACGTATAACCTATTGTCTCCATGATGTGATGCGATTCGTTCTACATGATATTCATCTAAGAATGATTATATAAATGAATTTATTGAATAAATATTTTTTATACCATTATGTAAATGATAAATTTATAACCTAAAAAGGAGGAATAATAATTTATTTGACAAAACATGCATTAAAATATAAAGTAGTTAACACCAGAAATAATGAGTTACAATGAAATGTTACTAATAAAAAGTTAAGAATATGAACATATATGATATCATAAAAATGAATATGAATATATTATAAGTCAATGAAATTATTTAAATCATTATACAATAGGATTAGATACGTACAAAGAATATCGTACCTATGGTAATGGAAAATATAACGATCTCATTTTTTTAGACGAGATTGTTTATACTTCAGTATTTACTGGGGCATATTTATCACCCACATTCATGTTTCCTAAATATGTAATATTATTTTTATCCTCCTAAAATTTTTTAAATCCAATTTTACCAATTTATAAGTTTTTCGTAAAATAAATGAAAATAATCTTTTGTTGTTTTCAGTACATGATACTTTTTTACATTGCCGGCCAATGTACGAGAAGAATGTTTTTTAACTTATACGGGATGAGAAGATTATTCTGTTTTCATAAGAAATTATTTCAATGTAATATTCCTTTAAAATGTTCAGATTTTATTTTCAATTAACTTGTTTTAATTTAAAATTGTGTGCCATGTTAAGAAATTAAAATGTTTTAAAGGATGAAAGGATATTTTTCTCAAAAACTATGTTCAACTATTTTATCAAAAAAAATTCCATCTAAGATGATATAGGATTATATTTCTATACATATTTTTACATTTATATTATTACGTTCTGATAGAATCATTTTTATGAAGTCCATTTATCTTATGATGGCATGATGTTTGAGAATCCCATTTTATTACATTGGTTATGAAATTATGTATAATTTTTGATATTGTGGCACTCATAAGAATAGTTTCATTATGAGATGGGTGGGACCTTTATCTCTATCCAATTAATTGTTTAAATATTTGTATCTCATGAGATAGACATAGCCGAAACAGAAAGTTAATCTGGTTCAGTGATACATGACTGTAACAAGGAGTGATCTCGGTCCAGTAATGGACATTGTCTCCTACGATGGTCTTGAAAATGAGGCATGACTAATAAATAATTAATTTGTATACTTCTATGTATATTCCATAATGTTTCATGTCTTATTTTATGATTATTGAGATTACGTTGCAGTTCTATGATTTATCCCAGGACATGATATTATGACCTCTTATGCATGAAAAGATTTTCAAATGATATGATCTTAAGAATATGATATGATTGACATATCATTTGTTTACCATTACTAAGAATTTTATCTCACAATTTTTATGTTTATTTTACCTATATCAGGAAGAAGGGTATTAAATATGATATGCCAAAAAGGATTCTAGATATGATCAAATAAACGGGAGACTATAAAGATTCTTTATAAACCATTTGTTTTTGTTTCCCAGTTTCTAAAGACAATATAACTATACAGTCATGTCATGGTTTTCTTATATGTTGTGAGAAATATACTTATATTATGCATTATTAACAATGTATGTATTGTCCGGTTTGTTATAGTTGGTATCAGAGGAATGGTATAATTACCATTTGGAAACTAGGATGTGAAAACCTTAGTAAGAACCCTAAGGATATGTCTAACCAAAGGACACAATCCTTGTGTTTTATAAATGGCCATGAATAACCAATGATTAATCCTAATGTGTGAAATTTTATTCTTGATTATGTGGTTTTTATGTGGTAATTTTTTTTCTCACACAATGATTCTTGGTTTTAGTCAATGGATGGAACTCGAAGGAACAATGTTAATATTGAATGTGATGGGCAATGAAATGATTGTCCCCCTGAGAAACCAATCATTTTTAGAGCATGATTGAAAAATTTGGTATCCATCCTCACACTAATTTCTCAAGCGATGAATCATGCATGACATCCAAATCAGAAAAGGAAGGAGCAACATTCTGCTTAATCCTTCATGAGGCAGCGTCCACCTTCATTTAGCAGGTCTTCTGATCCACTAGTGGAAAAACAATGGATCAGTTCCACTAAATGATATTTTCATTATTACAATCATTCGAACATGATAAATACAACTTAGCAGTATATCGTGAGGAAGGTGAAGTTGATCAATGGTGTAATCTTATCAAGAATACGAGGAAAATAGATTAAATTGAGTCCATGGCATGGGACATGTTCAATAACTTATTTTTCAATAATTACTTCACTCATATTATTCTATTAAATATGGGGAAGGAGTTTCCTGAACAAAAGAAAAAATATGATGAATCTGTTGGTACCTACGATGAAAATTTTACAAGACTTGCAAGGTACTCTTACAGAATTATTATCCAACATGAGAGTAAGATAGTTCGATTATTTAGTGGATTAAAACCATGTATCCATAGGGCATTATCCAAAAGGGTCTTCTATAGCTACGATGAAATTGTTCGATGTGCTCTCAAGTATTAGACGGAGATTGGAGTAACCCATCAGTCATATGGGTTTTATAAGAAAAGGAAAATGGAATTCAAAGGAAAATATAAAGACCACCCTGAAAAGAAGAGGATTTTCCCCTTATGCTCAATGTGTGGAAAGAATTGTAAAGGGAATTGTATTAAAGGGACATGTAAATGGATTAAATGTGGAAATAAAGGTAATCAGGCAATCGAATTCTGTAGTGATCAGAAAAAGATGTTTAATGATAAGAATAGAGAAAAGGCTTCACATAATGAACCTCTTACACTTCAATATTACATGGGAAATTAAATGGGTTATTATTCCAATAAATTCCCTAATAAAAGGGTTGTTGATGATAATGGACATCAACATACTCTATTTCAAAAGACAATGGAATGTCACATGCAATTTCTATCGGTGGTGTAGAGTATAATAACAATGTGGTGAAAGGTACACTTACCATCCACACGAAAGTAGAAAATGTTTTATTTGATTATATTTCCATCCACTCTTTTATTTTTGAAAAATCATCTATGGATATCACCGTAATACCACGTAAATTAGATGTTGAGTTAGCTATGAAAACTCTTAATGGCATGACAATTACATCAAAAGTTTACAATTCGTCTCTAATTGGGGTTTGTGGGTAAGTGATTCCTGCAAATATTGTGATCCTTCCTATAGTGTAATTTTTTTGTTATTCTTGGCATGGATTGTATTTCCTTATATGGATGTCAAATCAATTACCAAAGAAGGTAAGTCACATTTTTTATTCCAGATCAATCTATGATCATCTATCTATGATCATCTATCTATGCAAGGATGAATATAAAATTCTAGTGGAAATGTAATCCATCTTATGGGTCATGATTCAAATAAATTAAGTTTATTTATCTCAACTGGTTGGCGAGAAACTCACGATTAAGAATACTACCATTTTATGGGAGTTTGATGATGTATTTCCATTGGAATTGACAGGTCTTCCCCAAAATTATGAATTTCATATTTCAATAGATCCCATACCGGGTGCTATGAACATTTCAGAGACACAATATAGAATCGTAATAATTGAGTTACATGAATTGAAGAAGATAGTCCAAGAGAATCTTGATAAGGGATTCATACCCCCTAGTGTAACAACTTGGGGAGCACCAGTTCTTTTTGTTAAGAATAATGATAAATCAACGAGACTCTTGATTGATTATTGATAAATTAAGAAGATAATTATAAAAAAAATCCTCTCCCAGACATTGATGAATTATTTCACCATCTACGCAGAGCTCAATACTTTTCGATGATTGATCTTCATTTATGGTATCATCATTTAAGGTTGAAAGAAGAAGATATACCATAGACAGCTTTCTGTACAAGTTACGAACACAATTAATTTATAGTAATGTCATTTGATCGTTCTAATTCCCCTGCTATCTTCATAGATCTAATGAATAGAGTCTTTAGTGACTATCTTGACCAGTTTGTGGTAGCATTAATAGATGATATTCATGTCGATTAAAAGAGAAAAGGAAGAACAGGAAGATCACTTATGGATTGTATTGAATAACAAGAGAAAGGATAATCTTTAAACCTAATCTACCAAGAATGGATTTTGGATTCAAAGATTTTCATTTCTATGTCACATAATCTCAAGAGAAGGGATATGTGTGGATCCTGCAAAATCATAGGTTATTGAAACATGGTCGAGATTAAGAACAATAAATGAGATCGGAATTTTTCTTGGTTTGGATTGATATTATCGACGTTTTTTGAATTATTTTTCACTATAATCTAATCCACTCACTAGTTTTCAGCTCAGGCAATCTGAATGATTAACTTTTTACAGGTACGTGGTATAGTTCCCTGACATGCCATCAACTTTCACTAAATAACATTAATTTCATTAAAATCATCAAATATGACCGTTGCATAATAAAATAAATAATGTTGACAAAAATAGAGTTTAGGAATCAGTGAAGGGTAAGTATTTCATCAGTAGATTTATGTCAGTAGTTATGTAACCGTGGACATTGTATAGTAGTGAGCTCCAATCGTTAGCTCTTTGTCCTTGTACATGTAGCTCCTTGTATAAGTAGCTGTTACTCTATGTATTAGTATCTCTATATACCGGTGACTCCTTCTATCAGTAGCTTTGCTTCTTTCGGTAGCTCATATTGTTTAGCAATAACTCGCTTTTATCAGTAGCTTGTTGTATTAGTGACATTATATATTAAAGACTATACTTATTGGTAGCCTTTATATAGATAGCTTCTGCATTCTGGTAGCTCTGTTCTGTACTAGTGTTTATGTGTATATTGGTATAGTTGTTCTATCAGTAGCTCAGCTTCTATCGGTAGATGTCTGTATCGGTTGACATGATCTATCAGTGACATGTGCGTACCGTTGGACTTATACATTCTGGTACCTCTGTGTATCACTAACCTGTGCTTATCGGTAACTATGTCTACTAGTAGACTAAGTACCGATTGATCTGTATCAGTAGCTATAATCATATCAGTGACTTAACACTTACATAATTTATGAAGAACATATACGATTGAGTTAGAATTATTTCAAAATTCATATAAACATATATAAACATATTTCAATAATTATTTTAATATTATTACCATCCTGATAATAGAATGTCATAGATTGAAAGAATTAATATTTAGATAAGCATTATTTGGGATTATCAATGTATGTGAAAGCATAATTTGGAATATCAAAAAAGATGGGGTCAACAATCTCCCCCTTTTAGAAAATCATGACTTATGATATTACAAGACCAATATAATTATTAATGTATTAGAGGATATTGCATTAGATAGAATTGTAACAGAGAAAACCATGTATAATAAAAACTATATAGCAATGATAAAATATTAAACAAATGTACCAGAGGAAAATTAATTATGCTTATAGAAGATAGAATTGCTCCCCCATAGACATAAAAGATATTATTTTTCCCCACGATATGTTTCTAGTTCCCTTATATAGTTTTTCTCCCCCTTTGTGATTAGAAAAAATTGGGACAAAAAAGAAATATAGGAGAAGAGAAGTAACAGAGGGTTAAAGAAATTAAGATAATATATATTTCTATGAGAAAACGAATACAAATAAAAACAGGAATAAAACAAAATGAAATATAATTTATTCCAATAAAAAATCCTAGCCACTGATTAATCCACATCCTCAACATGATATTTCTCCTTATGGTCAGAAAAGGATTCAGGTGTAGTGGATGTAGGTGGAGGATTTGGAAAACCAGTGATGATTAGAGGTGGCTGAGCTACAAAAACAGTTCATGGCCTATATTGTGTAGTTCTCTGAGTGATCATAGGAGTAAGGCTTTGGATGTCTTGGGCAGGAGTCATCTGAACAGGTGAAGTAGTAGAGGTAGAGGCAGGAAAAGCTATAGGTACAATCACTGGTCGAGCATCAACATGCATGAAGGGAAACAAGAGGTTTCTAAAATCCATAATGATTCCTCCTTCTCATTCCATAACAGAAATTAAATCATAATTGTTTTCCATGAATTTGTCCAGTGTAGGTGTCAATTCTCTAAGATTTCTGACTTGTTCTCTGAAGGCTTGATTTAATAGTGGTACCTTTAACTTTTCTAACATATTCATGAAATGATTATTGAGTTTATGCTTGGTGTAAAGCCTCTAGAAATAGTATTGTACCTTGGGGTTCACCACATTCTGAGATGCAGAAGATTCTCTCATATATTCTTGAAAAATCTTCATGATATCTATAGTGGTATCTCTTGTAGAAGTCACTACTTCTGTCAGATCAGATGATTCCATAGAGCCACTGGTTGATGCTGAACCAAGCTCATCCTTCATCAAATCTCTAATTTGATCCAAATAAACTGAAGGTCTGGAAGCAATATAACCAATAGAGAAGGTCATGGTATCCTTAAAACTCATAGTTAGCCCACTAATAATATTTTTCATAGCAAAATCTTGGGTGCTAACATGCATTGTTATGGAATGATTAAACTCCTCAAAAACTGATACCATTTGGATAACTACACTCTTCGTATAAGCTAAATCCTTGTCTGCATGAGATTTAAAACTCATATGGGATTCCAAAGAGATAACTGACTGCTTTAGAATTTCAACAGTCTATGCCAGTCTAGATACATGAGTCTGAAAAGTTGTAACTTCATCCACTATCTCTGCCACAATGGTTAACACATTACAACCAAGAGATAATTCGAAGGACTTTTCCAAATTATCATCTCTTCCACAAAGCAACTCCTTAACTCAGCAATAGAAGCACTCAAAAGATCTCCCATCTCACCCTTTAAAGATGATAAGTAATCCCTGGTGATCATATCAGCAGGTGAAACCACAACAGGTGCACTTTCAGACACTATAATGGTCACATAGTCATTCATAATCGATTGAATAGATGACACCAGTGAAGACAACATTCTCCTTATTTCATCCAAAAAACAGATTTTAATATCAGCTGTTAACTTATCCGGATCATATATTCTTACCACATCTTCAGGTAATATCTTAAACTGAATATCAAAATTGATTTTTGGTCTCCGAAGGGATGTCTCATTATCAGAATCTGGATAATCAAATCCACAAAATACGAACCATGGGTCTTCTGCCCAGTCTTAAAACTCAACAGCCACTGAAACATTACAAAATTGGTTGGATGATCCCCCTCAACTGGTGCATTCACTTGTACAACACTAGTATCTTCAACAACTCTTTCTTAATCAGAATAATCGTGTACAACAATCTCCAATCATGCAACAGAAAGAGGTTCCTCATGAATAGGTAATGGTCTATCAACTTCATCAAATTCCTCAGTAGTTATTAGGGAATGTCCAATCAGTGGACTAAGGCCCCAGCTAACAGAAACAGATGCTTCACATGCATGAAATTATTCTTTATTTTCTTGAGAAACCTCTTCCGGATCTGCTCCATGCTGTTCTTCCACATCCATTGGTGCCTCTTTATATCTAACACTGATAATAGATTATATACTAGGTTTTTCCAAAGAACCTTCTTTTTCTTGTGACACAACATCATGAGCTGGGCTAGGAAGCAAGTCATGATATCCTCCATTGGCTGTAGAGCAATCTACCTCTTCTGAATCATCACTATATTGTGGATCTTCTTCATCAGGTCCTAGACCAGGATTCATTACATCCTTAGGCCTTAAAGGATGATCCACAGGAGTGAACATATCACATATTTTCTTATCATCATTAACCCACTCTACACTCCATGGATTCCAGTTTATCTTCAGGTATTTACATACAGTGCTTGTGATACAGAAGTTGTTTCTAACCACTACTGCCTCATCCTAAGACTCAACTACTCCTTTTACCTTAATCATTACTGAGATCAACATGGAAACTAATAAGGCATTGGTATTTGATTTTGGGCTGGTCATATCATCTATTTGAATCATTAGTATCCTACACAAGTTTACATTCACACCATGTCTCAAGAGATGTAGCAGATAGATATCTTGATATCTCAAATTTGCAAAGTCCCCCCTCCTTGGAATTAAAACTTGTTGATTAAATTTGAACAGCAATCTATTCTCTCCATCCATTTCTGCAGCCACCAGTTGTCTTTTCTTTCCACTACCGGTGAGCTCCTCTAAGGGAGTCTCATAATCAAATATGTCCCTTGTAAGTGTTACTGATTTCAAGAAATATCCAGAAACACCTTCATGTGGAACCATCAGGCATTCATCCCACTCAATAGAAGAGAAATATGTCTCCTTTCCATTTACAAATTAAATCATTCGGTTCTAATCTTCTGATTTCTCAAAACTCACAAACTCATAGAACTGTTTCACCAGCTTCAGATAGTAGGGGCCATTGTTGTTCGAAACGCATTATACCCACTTTTGATCTTTCAACACCTGTAGAACTAACAATTTACTAGACAACAGCCATTCCACACATAAATCATTTTCGATCACAATGACTCTATTTTGTAAATGCAGGTTCACTGGTCACCACCCCGACCATGTTCTACTGACACTGCTACTTTCTTCTGGCTTTGTCTTCTGTTTATTCACATTTGTCTCATTAATTTCATCTCTAACAGTAGGGTTTTTGGATTTTTCCCTCTCTATTTCGAGGAACTTTGGGTTTTTGAGAGATTTGGGAGCTAAGGCTTGAGGGTAAAGGAAAGGTTCGGTGAATTGAGAAGTTACTAGGACTTAATTTTATCATTTAGGAATCATATAATAAATAATAAAAATATAATAAGTAAATTATAAATGATACATATTCTTGCAGATGAGATGTTTAAAACTGAACATACTTATTGGTAGGGTATACCGGTGACAATTCCTAACTATGAGATCTACTAATCAGGGAGGTCTATACTGGTGAGGTATATTGGTGAGGTTTCATACCGGTGAGGTATATCAGTGAGGTTTAATATTGATGAGGTATATCAGTGAGGCTTCATACAGGTGAGGTATATAGGTGGGGTTTCATACAGTTGAGGTATATCAGTGTGGTCTCTATCGGTCAAGGTTAATCATTCCTAACTCTTTTCTAATGTTACTTAACCTATCTAAACATAATGGTTTGGTGAAAAATGTCAGCTAATTGATGTTCAATTTCTATAAATTCAAGAGTAATATCACCTTCTTGGTAATGATATCTCAAAAATTGGTGTCTTACGACAATGTGTTTGGGCCTAGAGTGAGATACATGGTTCTTTGAAATTTTAATTGCACTACTGTTATCACAATTTATTGATACATGCTTAAAATCAAATCCATAGTCCAAAAGAGTGTGTTTCATCCACATAATTTGTGCACAACAACTACAAACAGCTATGTACTCTGCTACAGCAGTCGACAAAGAAACTTCATTCTGTTTCTTACTACACCAAGATACTATGGATTTTCCCTAAAAAATACATGTTCCATATGTGCCTTTTCTATACAACTTGTATCCAGAAAATTCAGCATTTGAATAAATCATTAATTCAAAATATTTTCCTTTCATATAAAAAAACCTAAATTAACAGTATGTTTAAGATATTTGAAATTTTTTTTAACAGTAATTAAATGTGATTATTTTTTATTAGCTTGAAATATTTCACAAACACACACACTAAACATAATATCTGGTCGACTAGTAGTAAGGTAAAGTAAGCTTCCAATCATTCCCCTATAGTTGGTTGGATCTACTGGTTTCACAGTTTCATCAGTATCCAATTTACTGACAGTACTCATTGGAGTATCACATTCTTTAATACTAGACAAACCAAAACGTTTTAAAAGATCATTTTATATTTACCTTGATTCAAAATAATACTATTTTTATTTTGAAAAACTTGAAATCCAAGAAAATATTTGAGTTATCCCATTAAACTCATTTCAAATTCATTTTTCATACTCCTTGAAAAATTAGTACATAATGAATTTTTATAATATCCAATAATAATATCATCATCATAGTTTTGTACTATTAAAACAGCTTTAGAAATTCTTAAAATAAAAACATTAGGGACAACAATCCCTTTAGTAAACCCATTTGAAATAAAAAAATTTCTAAGTCTATCATACCAAGCTCTTGGAGCTTGTTTTAAACCATATAATGATATAGAAATTTTAAAAACATTATTTTGGAAATGGGGGTTTGTAATTCCAGGTGGTTTTTCAACAAAAATATCTTCAATTATTAAACTATTTAGAAAAGAACTTTTGACATCCATTTTATATAACTTGACATTCAGATGAGCAGCATAGGAAAGTAAGTTCCTAATGGCTTCAAATCTAGATAGTGGGGCATTGGTTTCCCCATAGACTATTCCTTCCACTTCACTATACACTTGTGCAACTAACCTATCTTTGTTTCTAACTAAATTTCATTATTCATCAACATTGTTTCTAAAACCCCATTTAGTGCCTATGTTCAATGTGTCCTTAGGTCTCTCTACTAATTCCAAAACATTGTATCATTCATATTGATATAATTCTCCTTGCATTTCCATTACCCAAAATTCATCATTGATTACATCACTGATAATTTTAGGTCCTAGTTGTGAAATAAAATCTTGATGGCCGACCTGATTTCTTAGAGAATCTCTATTCTGTTTCCCACTATCAATATTATCAACAAAAGCATCCAAAGGATGATTCTTTAGAATTCAAGATTATCTAGTAAAGGTAGGACTAGAAATTTCAGGTTCATCTGTTGGTTCGGGTTCAACAGAAGAAGGTTTTAGAATGTTTCATGAATTTGATGTCTTTATAGTAGGTTCTTTGGTTTTATCATTAAGGTACAGAATAGAAAGATTTTTATCAAGATTTTCAAGAGAATACATGGGTTCATGTGGATTAGATTCATCAAATTTGATGTGAACAGATTCATCCACACATTTGGTTTTTTTTGATAATGGCTCTATAGTCTTTTCTACTTAATTAATAACCATTAAAAATTCCTTCATCACTTTTGGAAGAAAACATGTCAAGATTATCCTTTTTATTGAAAAAAAACGTTGCAACCAAAAACTATAAAGTAATTTACTTTAGGCTTCTTATTGTTCCACAACTCATAAGGGGTCTTCCTGAGAACAGGTCTGATCAACACTTTATTGATAATATAAGAAGCTGTATTTAATGCTTCAGCCCAAAAGTAAATTGCTAGGTCATACCCATTGAGCATGGTCCTTGCAATTTCTTGAAGGGTTTTATTTATTCTTTCTACTACATCATTTGGATGAGGTGTTATAGAGGAAGAATAGTTGTGACTACAGACATTGTGTGAGCAATAAGATTCAAACTCATGATTTTCAAACTCACGACCATGATCACTTCTCAGGGTCTTAATATTAAGTCCACTATGGTTCTCTACAGACTTGGGCAATTTAATAATGTAAGAACAAGATTCACGTTTTTGAGCAAAGAAGTACACCCAAGTATATCTATAATAGTCATGTATTAATACATAGACATAGTTCTTCCCATTTAAACTAGAAACTGTAGAAGGTCCAAAAAATCCATGTGAACTAACTCGAGAGGTTGAGATGTTGAAACTTCTTTCTTTGATTTGAATGAGACATTAGGTTTATTTCCCTTTTGATAGTGATTACAAACATTGTCTGTTGGGAACTCAGGTTTAAGTAGGTCTCTAACTATGTTTTTCATAGTCAGTTATCTATGTGAATGGATGTTAAAGTGTCCTAATCTTCTGATCCATAGCCAATACTCTTTATCAAGAAGAATTTAAGAATGTAATGTTTTTCCTAGATAAATAATTCAAATCAACAGCATAAACATTTTCATTTCTCCAAGAAGAAAATACTAAATCATTTTTAGAGTTAAAAACATTACATGAATCATTATAAAATTTAAAATTAATACCATCATCACACATCTGAGAAATACTGAACAGATTATATTTAAATCCACCAACAAATTAAATGTTTGAAATTAAAACTGAATCAGTGTTACCAATATGGCCTAGGCTGATGATTTTTTCTTTAGAGTTAACACCAATGGGGACATGGCCTCCATCAACATTGATCAAACTATTGAAGAATGAGTAATCTCTAGTCATATACCTTGAAAATCCATTATCCATGTACCATACCTTCTTATCAGAACTCTTCAAGCTGGTTTCCTACAAAAAAGGTTTAAACAGAAAATGATTTTGGCACCCAGATTTTCTTGGGTCCAGACAGGTTAGCAAGCAAAGCCTTAGGTACCCAAATGTGTCTCATGGGTCTCAAATAATTTATAGAATCAATAAATTTTGAAAGATAAACATTATTTGATATATATAGAATTAAATAACTTGTTTAGGAATATGAATTTATAGAATTATAATTAGTAGGATTCTATCCATATTTAGGAATAAATCTAGTTTTAGTGATTTCTCTCCATCCAGGCTGATAGCCTATTCCGGTGGTATATTTTGGTGCCACTTGCTTACCAAGGATTTGATTAAGTGTATCTTTTCCATTTCTGAATTTTTCTATGTCCTTCCTTAATTTCTCATTAGAAAATTTTAGTTCATTAATTTCCTTAAGTAATTGAGCATTCTTTTTCTTTTCTACATCAAGTGTAGATTTAACAAAACTAGTCAGAGCATGATATTTCATTAAAGCATTATACTTGTCCTTCAATTCATTACATGTTTATTCTTGCATATTATAGTATTCAAATAATTCCATAGTAGACATATTTTCAGATTCATAATCAGAATCAACTCTAGAATAATATGAATTTAAAGTAGGATTATCAATGTTAACTCAGATGTGTTTGCCATAAAACACATTTTAGCATGATTTTTTTTTAGTCAGAAACATCAGATTCACTTGTGCTGTCTTCTGAAGCACATTAGGTAGCATTCATAGATTTCTTATAATTTTTGTCCTTATAGTCATATTTCTATTTTAACTTCAATTTTGGACAGTCTACTTTTACATGTCCTTTTATTTTTCATTCATAACAGATAATATCATCACTTTTATCAGAATTCTTCCACTATTTCTTCCAATGACTTTTATTATCATATTTTTCTTTGTAATTTTATTTTATGAAGAATTTATTCTTCCTCTAGGATGTCTTAAATCTTTTGTCTATTTGAGCCATCTCTGCATCACTGTTAGATGCATTCTCATCAGTTGTTCAACTATCACTTTCACATTGAATTATCATTTTTCATTACTCTTTGAAGAAAATGTATTGAAGGCTACTGACTACTTCCTTGGTTCGTCATCCTATTCTTTGTTGACCTTCATCTCTTACTCATACATAATTAGCTTACCAATTAAGACATTAACATGCTGTTTGTTGATGTCGCACAAATATTTAACGGAAACATATGTTCTCCTCCATCTTTCTAGTATAAATTTTAATATTCTCATGATCTATTCTTTTATATGAACATATTTACCAGGAGAGTTCATAGTGTTGAAAATCACATTGAACAAGAGATAAATTTCAGAAATGGGTTCATCATGCTTCATTATAAAATTATCATATTTAATAGGGTATGTGTTCAATATCAATTCCTTATCATTGGTTGTACCCTCATGAAAAATAGCCAAAGTGTCCCAAATTTCATAAGTAGTATTACAAGAAGATATGTGATTGAAGTATTCATCTCCTAAAGAACAATACAGGGAATTCATTGCTTTACAATTATTATTGTAAGGAGTCTTAGTAGCATCATCCCAGTTAGTTTTATCAGTTTCTGGTATATTATGTTGATCTTGTATATAAGTCCAAAAATCAAATCCTATAATCTCCAAATGAATTTTCATTTTAAGCTTCCATTGAGAATTATTTGTACCATTAAAGAATGGTGGCTTGTTGGTAGCAGCACCTTCTAATCTATTATCCATAATTCAATTTTAGCAAATATATTAAAATAGATAAAATTTAGAACTAACCGAAATTTATTATCTTTAACAGACAACTAAAATCACAGTTTAAAAACACAGTTTTGCAAAACATTTAATAAAAAAACCTCTAATTCCAAATGTTGGTTGGAGTGGATCCTCAATAGGGGGTGAATTGAGTTTCAAATAAAATTTCTGTTAAAATATTTCTCTTAGAATCCACCAATTGAAAACTACGTTAAACTATAGTGAATTTGTAAAACTGTAATGGTTCAATTTGGTTATCAAAATATTGATTAGGTATCAATTAATTTAATCAGAAGATTAAATTACCTTTTGAAACTAACCTGCTGATTTAAAATAGTTACAAACACTTCCTTGATTAACTATGAAAGTAGCTTTGAAACAAGTTGTATTTAAATGAAATTAGAAGCGAAAAATAAAGTATATAGTATACTTTAAACATAATCTACGAAGAACAACAGATATAACAATGAGAATCAGTCTCAAGTCAAGACTTAATTATCTCAATCAATTTTTATATATTTGATCCACACCCTAGATCGGGGTAAACAACAGCACATAGACTGTCCAGATACTAAGACCTATACTTCAATTCTAAGTGGGAAAACAAAACAATATCCCACTAGCTATCCAAGTATTACTTGACCTCTACCACCATCAACAGTGTGATACAAAAGATTTATTTAAGGTTTCTGTGAGGATTTAGAAATCCTATAGATTAGAACATGACAGAGTGTGTGTATAATATATACAGAGCACACACATTTCTAGAAATGGAAATAAAATAATCACCAAGAGAGTTGATATGAGTTTAGAATGCTCTAGTGACTTTAAGTGCAGCTCTAAACTCCTTTTAATTTGTAAGAATTGGGTCTCAGTACTTATCTAGTTTTTTTTGGAAAACAGAGTTTCGTTTTCTTCCTTGGTTTTCAGGATCAGCTTGATGAGCTTGAATGTTTAAGCAGCTTGTTGTATTTCTTCACTCCTTGACTGAATTTAGGTTTTGTGTTCTCTTTGATCGCTTCTTGTATGTTCATTGTTCTTCAAGTATGGATGTAGTATTTCTGTATGCACCACATTACAACATTCTTTTTCCATTTTTGTGCACATATGTTATGTCTGGCCTTTATCCTTCCTTATATAGCTTTCAGCTTGGGAAATGGGAATGATTACCTTTTTAATGGTATGAGGTATGGTTCCCTGACATTCCAACAACTATCACTAAATAACATTAATTTTATTAAAATCATCAAATACATCTGTTTCTTAATAAAATAAATAATGTTGACAAACGTAGAGTTTAAGAATTAGTGAATGGTAAGTCATTCATCGGTAGCTTTCTGTTGGTAGATATGTAATGGTGGACTTTGTATAGCTGTTAGCTCCTATCGGCAACTCTTTGTCCATGTAGCGGTAGCTCCTATATCGGTAGTTGTTACGATGTGTATCAGTAGCTCTATATACTGATGAATCCTTCTATCAGTATCTTTTCTTCTATCGGTAGCTTGTTTTGTCTAGCAGAAACCCGCTTGTATCAGTAGATTGTTGTATCAGTGACTGTCTATATTGGTGACTATACTTATCAATAGACTATTTATCAGTAGCCAATGCATATCGGCAGCTCCGTTATGTACCATTGATTAAGTGTATATCGGTATTCATGTTCTATCGGTAGCTCAGATTCGATCGGAAGATGTCTGTATCGGTGTACATGATCTATTAGTTACATGTTCTTACAGTTGGACTTATTCATATTGGTAGATCTACGTATTAGTAACCATTTATTATCAGTAACTATGTATATCGGTAGACTAAATACCGATAGATCGGTATCAGTAGCAATAAGCATATCAGTGACTTAACCCTTATTTACATTATGAAAAACATATCCGATTGAGTTAGAATTATTTCAAAATTCATATAAACATAGATAAACATATTTCAAAGATTATTTTAATATTATTATCAACCTAATAATAGAATTTCATAGATTGAAATAATTAATATATAGATAAACATTATTTTGGGATTATCAAATTATGTGAAAGAAAAATTAGGATTATCAAAACAGGTGGGGTCAACACTACATGAATGAAAAAGTGGATTTATAGTTTTCCCTTATTTTGGATGGTTAGAATTTAGTTTTGAAATTATAAATTATTCTGTTTTCTTATGTCTTAAATATTATACATATGCATGAATTCCATCATTATATCATGTTTTTAGTGGCCTTTATTGAAAAATAATTACATGGGATTGTGTGGCGATAGTTTGTTGTACAAATTATTAATATTTTTGTTTTAAATTTAATGTTATGGGAGATTTATACAGGTGTTACAAATAACATAATAAAATAAAAGTATATTGGATAAAACAACGTTGTTATATTATAATATTTAGTTGATATTTTATGATGATAATGGATGATAAAATATTATAACACATGGTTAAGCACTATATATCTTCTTCGAACAACATCATTGTATTAATGCCTAAAAACATACTAGATTGGATTTATGAAAAATATTTAATATTCCTCATATCTTGGGATATAATGACAGTTTTTGGGAATTTCTTTTTCTGTACATAACGCTCCAAATGTGTGAAGAGTACATGGGATGGTATTCAATTTTATGATTTCGTGGGAGGATTCAATTGAACTTTTTAAATAAATAAATTATATGCAATTTTTTCCCAAGAAACAGGGCCCCAAAATATATCATTATCATACCATAGATAATATAAACTCTAAATATATCCATAAAATTTAAAATTGGCTAATGATTAGATAATTTTTACATTTATCTATTGTTTTTTAACCTCCAGTTAACCAGTTTTAACCATAATTATGATAATTATTTTTATTATTCTTATTACAAATATTGAATACATATTTTCAATTTTAATTCTGTGAATTGATAGAATTTAATTTAATAGAAAATTTTCACATGTGATGAATTATTTTTTGGAATGATGATTATTTCATAAGTATAAATAGTTTTTGTAACACAATTAAACACATAATTTATTAAAATGGCCCAAATTGGAATAATTAAAATGTAATTGACCTAATTTTAACATTTTATTTTATAAAAATAATTACCATGTAATGGCTATAAATGAAAAATAATATTTTATATAATATTCATTTCTTTTCAATATTCATGAAAAAAATAAATTTGTTTAGAAAATATTAAAAATTTACTATATGAATTTTCTTTACTATTTTGAAAATAATTTTTATTTTTTCAACTAAATTTTATAAAAGATGTTAAAACAGTTTATTTTATTATAACTGTTAAATACATGAGGAATCCATTTTTATCGAAAATATAGAGTTTTTTAGAATATTTTTTTTTCATTTAAATCATTTGTATTTTCTATTTCAAATTAAATGATAATTAATAAATTTAGTCACCAAAAAAATATATTTTATATTTTATATATCATAATATATGATTTATTATATATTTTATAACAGTATAATCTTTGAATGTTTGTTAAAACATTTATTTCTGTGTATTGCAAGCTATTGATGATCTTGAATTTGTTTAAAAGAAAATAAATCATAATGTATCTGGTTGTTTCGTTCTTCCATACATAAAAAATGAAACAAAAAAATTTTACAAGGCTTCATATTCAGGTTATTTTGTATGTTCTTCATCATGGATTCCTTTGGTTCCCATGTCACCTCTTCTATCTTTTGATCTGTACCACATACCTTCAGCAACCAAGTCATCAAACTTTTCCAAACTTGTTTTCTAGTTTCCTAAATCTAGATAAGATGTTATCATTAATATAGATTAGTTTCCAATTAGATTTATTCATTTGTAAGAATTCAAAATTATCATGGGTATGTAATTTTATAATAATGATGCAATGAATACATCAGGTACTTTAAACAGTATATGTGGAAATTTCATGAGGTACTCCATGACTCCAATTCATTTAATGATTTCAAAATTTATGATTTACCAAGTGCTAATTTTCTATTTCAAAGCCAACAGGACAACACCCATCCAAATAAATACATTTTAAAAAATGTCATATCGAATGTGGAATTAAAAATCCTTGATTTGGTTATCAACATATAAAATTTTATGGATTTTATATTCATTGGTATGGGATTAACGACCTTTACCTTTTCCAATGGCTTCTCTAAAAATGATGGTCCTACAAGCTTCCTTCTTCAATCCTCACCCCATTATGTTTTATTATAACAACTATTTCCATATAATGCAATATATGGTATCATTTAAATACAAGGATATAAGTTATTATTTTCTAATAAATATACCAATTGTTAACACTAAACCCACAATATTTGATATATAATAGAGAATTAACTCAATATGTCATATAATTTCCGAATTGTACATTCATTATATCCATCGATTTGAGGGTGATATGTGGTTCTCAATCAAAGCTCAACATCTTGATGCCTACATAGACTATTTTAAAAATTTTATTTAAATTTCATATCGTAGTAAGAAAAAACTAATTGAGGTGTATAATGATTACTCATAACATTATTTATATAGTGAGATACAAATAACACTATAGGTAAATATTAACATATAGCATGAAATTTTGAATATTTTGTGAGTTGATCATCAACCACATATCTTATATTATTTTTAATGGTATATCACTAATAAAGTGAAACATTTTATTGAAATTACATCCCATATCCATATAAGAATATAAATAAATATATTATATATATGGGAAGCTATATTTCTTCCTTCACCCGAGGATTAATAGAAATTCATATCACATAATCTACAATTTCAGGATTTCTATTTTCTATAAAAACATTTTCCTTAAAACTTATATATGCCATAATGATAATAGGGTGAATAGAGAATTTATAGCTTCAATAATCATACAAAAATTCCATTTTAATATCAAGTTCAAATTGTACAGACAATATCATTCAAATTTTTACAATTCCATCATCATATATGAAATATTATAATTTCCCATTATTCATTGATTCAATTTTATGTTCAATATTCTCATCATTAGGTTGAAAACTTTTTGTATTTTCTAAAAAATATGGTTATGAAATCCTTTAAAAAGGTGTTATGAATCCCAATCCTAAATCACTCTTTGGTCCAACATTACTATACCTATTATTATACAATCTTTATCAGTCCTCATTTGGTCTGGAATTTATGGATTTTCCCTCCCAATGCATCAACATTATTATTTTACTTCATAGGTGGTAGGTTAGGTTGAAATCAAAGTATGTTAGTATCTTAAGATATCACTTTTTCCTCATGTATATATTCTTATTTGAAAAGAAGAATTATAAACACGTATAATCCATATATATCTCACACATTTCACCGTAGAGATAATGTCTATATATCATCAATGAAATGAGTACAGAGGTACACTCAATATCATTGGTTAGATAGTTTTTTTCATTAATATTCATCATCCTTGATATATAGGCAACACCAATATCATTATGCATAAGTGAAAAATCATATCCCTTCATTGAAGAATTAATATACATTACAAACCCATCATTTCATGATGTTATAGTAAAAATTAGAGAATTCACCAATATATTCTTCAATAAAACGAAATATTTTTCACATTCTGTTTTTCACATGAAAATAACCCCTTCTCAAGTAAATATGGTTATATGTTTAGAAAATTTGGAATATTTTTATCATATCACAAAAAGAAAACATCCAATCCAATGAAACTATTAACATAAATAATACTCATTGGTCTAGGGAAATCATAGACTATATTTTTCAGTACAGGATCTGCAAACATTCTATCCTCAGAGAAAATATATATTAAAAAAACAATCTGAATCAAAGATAAAAATTCATAAATTTATTATATAACTATTCACTTCTAAGACATTCCAGAATGATAATAATGTAAATCATATGGTATTTGATGCACCCCTATCGTAGGGTGTGGAAAAAAAATTATTTCTTAAGTTAAAATGTTGTAATGTAGTTGACCTAGGATCTCTCTCGAAGAAGAGTGCACACAAAATAGTTTGTCACTTTAAAACGTGTGTAAAAATGTTGCGCATTTGAAAAGAAATTTGAAATTCAAATTATTGAATGACTATGATTTTAAAAGGTAGATTAGGTCGGGGTCAGTTTCCTAATTGTAATGATATACTTGATCAATTTAATTCAACAATCTTCTTCTTATTTGACTAAAGTGAGTTTCCCCAAGCGTTTCATATCCATTCTATGGTGAAATTATGATGGTGGGAGAAAAACTTACAAAGATCATTGTATGGTCAACTATCCTCCCTTTTGAAAAATAGTTGAATTTAATATCCTTAATTTACATTGTCAATAACTGATCGGGTGTTGTTTATCTCAAACAATCAAGAACATTCACTACACCTTTTACATGTACTGACAATCGTCGAGTACTTCACCACTAATCTATGTTCTATTCCATTGTATATAAACCAAAAATTAGTGGAGGGTGATAATGATTATTTTACCTAGACAAAAATAAATAATGAAATTAAAATTCATGAATGATTTCACATGATAATAAAATCTGCAATATGAAATTGAAAAATAAAAAATAAAGAGGAAATAAATTTCATTCAATTACATCCAAGAACTAAAGAATTACAAAATAGAAAACCAACCCCTCCCCAATAAATCAAAATGTTTAACCCACCATGATAATAGTAACCTATATGAATGGAGAAGAAGAATGAATTAAATGACTATGAAAGAGAAAATAAATAAAAAAGGAATCTGAAAATTCTCTTATTTGGTGTCCCAGGATGAATGGGATGGAATGAAAGATGCTTTGAGAGGGAGGACCTCTTCATCTTTTATAGCCAGAATTTGTACCCTGAATGTTGACGCATTGTAGCCCCATTAAATGACATCTTCACACTTTTAAACCTTATTTAATGTTGTTCATAATTATGTCAGGCGTTTCTCTTCAAAATAAAAACGGATGCGGACAAGTAATCTGAGAGTTATGACCATTTTACTCTGACTATTTATTCTATCTAGTCAGACTCTCCATAACGCAAACGATCAGATTCAGAAGAATTAATGGCCCCTTAAACTTCTAATTCACGCAACCTTTCCTTAATTAAAGTTGTTACCCAACCCTTAAGAATCCATCCACCTAATTAAACATCAATTGGGCCCACCAAGAATTATTTGTGTACCCCAAACCAAAAATCCGCAGAACTATAAACAGTTTTCTTGAGACAATTCTGAGGGTCGATTCAGCTTTTGGTCCACAAAGATTAAATAAATCCATGGATGTGTAGAAACAGGAAAAAAAATGACTATTTCAATTTGGATTAGTATAGAATATGTTATGTTCAATCTAGAGAAATAATTTAAAACAGTTAAAAATATGAAATGTGCCATTTTTTACTTTTCAACTCAAAATAACACCAATATCATAAAAATGAAGCAATTCATCTTATAAAAACACTTTTGTGTGTTAAAAACAATTATATTCAATGTGAATTTAATTGAAAATAGTTTCTCTATCAGAATTTATAGCTCATAATGTATAAATATAACATAAATTAATACAACATCAACATTATAAATTAATTCATTGAATACAATTTTTAATACATAAATTATAATTGAGTATAAATTAGTTGATCCAAATGGAATTACAATGAACATGTAATGCTCATATAACAAAGAGACATCTGTCATTTAAATAACTTAATTCATTAATGAAAATTTATACTATACAAAATGAAGTGAAATATTTTAAAATTTTAGTGTTCCATGAATTTCATTGAATATGTACCCATATGAGGTAGAGGCTGTATATTTTTTTATTATGATATAATTGATTTCCCTATAATCAATTCACAACATCATATACTGATCATTATCTTTATTGAAACGAAATGGGTCTCTCCATAGTGAAGCTCTATGTTTTATAAATACCTTGTCACAAAGCTCATATAGTTGGTTCCTAAACTCTAGTAATTTCATAATGTCCATTTAATAGAGAGTCCTTGATATAATTCATTCATCAGTGATATAATCAATAGAAATATAAACCTCCTATTTTGATGAATGTTTAGATAATTTTTCATGAAAATACATCATTGTATTGTTATAAAGTCAATTAATCCACAATTTGAAAATTTATTTATCAATTTATAGCATGTAACTTCTATTTCACCCCTTTAAATTCATTCGAGAGATCTACTGGGGGATATATATACATTCCCCAGATGATGAAATCTCCCCTCTATAGACAATAAATTCACTAACTTCTTTTTAATCATAAATTTATTCAATGTAAAATAATTTTTTTCACGGTATTTTTAAATCATCCCTATATGTAAGATTATATAAAAATCAAACATAAATATGAATTAAAATATAGGTAAGATTTGTCCACATTAATAGGGAAAGAAGGAAACATCATTGTTATGGTGAGAGAACAACTAATACTATTGATATACATCTCCATCCTTATAGTGATATGAAAATACAAAAATTTCTGGGAAAACAAAGATGATACTTAAAATTGTGTGTTTCTCTGATGCTTTCGCCTAGGCGCGCGCATCCGTCTGTGGGGAGGACGCGCTGCTTGTTAGCCCGCATTCCCGCTTTCCAAAGGCGGGCGACATCCTTTCCTTGTTAAGAGACGTCTGATCCTTTATCGAAACTGGGATGATGGGATGTCAGTTCTTCCTTCCGTGGATTCCCCCTCGGAGCTCAATACCTAGTCCGGGTCTCCCTCATAGATTTAAGACAGGTTTATGAAGCCCATTCCTGGTTCCATATCTACATGGACGCTAGTTAATTACGTTGCTTCCGTCAAGACACTCCAAGGGGTCTTGTCGGGGCAGCATCCTTCAGTGAGGGGAATGGTCACGTTGGGGTGTCGTTGGCATGTCTGTCTTTGGTCCCTCATCACGAGGCTTCTCGAGGGCGCGGAAGCCCGAGGCATCCCACATCAAACATGGGGAATGTGTACCATCTGAGGTTTTCCTCAGCTTCCCATGTTTAACATGGGGTATGTCGCAAGTTTAAAGTCTTCCGGAGACGGATCAGGTTGAAGGATCCCTAGGGGGAACACCGATGTTGGGACCAGCACGTGGGAGGCTTCCCAGATATCATGGAGTGGGATGTGGTGGCATGATCACACCAGGTGGCGGCCCGAATAAGGATCAGGATGGACGGTGGAGTGAGGCATGGGTCTTACGTTCTGAGACGGTCCAAGTGGGGGAATGCAGTTTAACGTCATGTGGGATGGGATACAGTTTAACGTAATGCGGGACTGAATATAGTTTAACATCATGCGGGACGAGATACAATTTAATGTCATGCAGGACAGGATGTTTGGGGGCTTATGCTCTGAGGTGGCCCAAGGTGGTCAGGGAACCGCCATGGAGAGGTCTGTACGACCGGGTGGTGGGCTTGAACCTCTTGGAGGCTTCCTATGTACCGTGCGTTAGCACGGATCAATGTCTACGTAGTTCGCTGGGATGGGCCTTACTCTCTGGGGTGGCCCATAAGAGGATGTCATGGTCGATGCGCGATCTAAGCCCACAGGAGTCAATGTCGGTGTGGGAAACAAGAGGCAGCAGGGACCAGACGATCACGTCGCGAAGGGTGCGTCTGTGAGAAGCAGAATGTGGCTTGTGCATTGAGTGGCCCAAAGTGGAAATAGTGGCTTACGCGTGGTTAGCAGACCATGGTGCTGGGGCTTACTCCAGTGTGGAGGCCCGTGGTGCGACAAATCATCGTGGGAAAAGGACTCCACCGGCCTTGGTAGGGGGGGGGGAAGTACAGAGATGCCCGGGTGCAGTCATCCGTAAGAAAGGCTAGGGGCTTACGCTCTGAGGCAGCCCTTCCCTCATGGACAAATGCCGCTCCGAAAAGGAGGATCTCATTCCATGTGAGGAAGAGTCCATTCCCGTGGAGACGATTGGGCGTAAAGATTGCCCGAGCTCAGGGGGACCCTGCATGCGAAGCACGGGGTCAGACCACAGTTTAACGTCTTTTGTTAAGGACGAGGTGCTTAGCAGTTTAACGTCATGCAGCTTGGATGAGGTGGGTTTCTCCACAC
This sequence comes from Viscum album, assembly GCA_963277665.1. Lineage (NCBI taxonomy): Eukaryota > Viridiplantae > Streptophyta > Magnoliopsida > Santalales > Viscaceae > Viscum > Viscum album. The sequence goes on from OY728133.1 coordinate 1,117,475,807, forward strand.
CCCTAGGGATTACATGCCTAATTTCCTCTACCTCTTGTGGGAGGGATGACATCAGCAAGGCCATAGTGAAGGGGGGCCGTAGGGCAAACCACCGGGGGGTCCACGTTAGCATGGCTATGAAAAGAAGCAATAACTGTTAGCGTGCCTATGCAGAAAAGCATAAGGCAAAGAAATGAAACGGGAAACATGGCCCAAGGGACCTTGAGGTTACTTCGCATGAGCCTGGAAGGCCGTACAGGAAAACAACACATGGCGCGCATGCCCGGCAGGGGGAGACATTAGGTGCCGGTGCAGGGGGTAGCCAAGGGGCGTCAAGGTGAGGGGTCCTGGGATTTGCGCGCAAAAGTGAAGGTTTGTGCGCAAAACACCAACACGACGCGCAATTGGAGAAATGGAATTGCGTGCGGAGAGGGAACTACACGCAGGGTTTTGCGCGCATGGCAGGGTATTGCATGCACGAGACATGGATTGTGCGCAAGGATGGAACCCTGGGGAGGGGGAAAATTCACTGAAGCCAGTGGAGTTGTGCGCAAAGGCGAACCCTAGGGCAAGGTTGTGCGAAATAGGAGATTACCTGGAAGTCATCTTGCGCGCCGGGGTAGCCTAATTGCACGCACGAGAGTCGCTTCGGATTCCTCAACCCCCAAACCGTTTGGGGTCACCTTATATTTATAGGCGACCTTCGGCGCAAAATCCGGGTGGGGTGCGAACTTCTTCACGCCGAGCGCAGTCGGCGCACACAAATTCGCTGCGTAGAATAGGGGCGCGCAAAGATTGTGCACCTCATTATCTCAATTCTGCAAAACCCAGTGATTCTACATGCACAGAACAATTTTTCGCACGGATCCTCCTTTATTTCGTGCACCACATCCCGAGCCTCCGGATCGGACCTATGATTCTGAATATGACTCTGCTTCGTCATTTCAAAACTTTCTCCGAGAGTTATGGACTTTTTTCGGTGTCAGCAAATTCCCCCTCTTGGAATTGGATCGGCGAGAGGTCGCAACGATCAGATTCCAAGGGAAATTCCGAAATGCCGAAGGGCTGAGTCTCCTGGTCAAGTTGGGCGCGAAATTCCGATCGGGCGCGCAAAACTTACGGACGCACACGGAATCCTCTTTTAGCGCGGTGCGGAACCCTGGCCTCACCTATAAAAAGGGGCTATGGGTCCCAAATCCGTACTTCCACTTTTTCCATGCGATAAGCACATCGCTCTCGTGCGCGAAATCGCTTCCGCGGCTGCGCGTAAAAACGCACTGGCAGCGCGGAATTCCATTCGAAAATCGGTCGTGAGTTCTCACCTGGTCGGGATTTTCCACGCTTCACATGCCAATTTCACGCTCATCTCCAGTATTTCACGCTGCTCATTCAGATTTTGTGCATAACTCTCCGATTTCGCGCACTGCATCCTGATTTTGCCCAACACCCGAAAGATTCGAGATGGCTACAAATCAAGTTGATGAGGGGGAAGCCGCTGCCCGTAGGATAGAAATGGCGGAAAACGAGGAGGTTTATGGTGACAAGGTGATTGTCTCCATCAATCTGACTTTGTTCAATATGCTGACTCCGGCCCAGAAGGCATATCCCTTGTCAGAAAACCTCCCGCTCTGAATTTTTCCATCCTGGAGGAGGTGCCACTGCCGGGCTTCGATGTGGACACTCCGTGGTCTTGGGTGACCCGGGAGGACGAACTTCCTTGCTACAACATCACCAACAACGGCCATACTTCTAGGGAAACAAGACATATGGGCTTATATGTCCTGAACACGAGGACTAGGACCATTACCAGGGACGAGCCTATGGAAGAGGATTCTCCAGCCCTCTACGCGAGCACGTTCCGTCAGAGCGTCACATATGACATGAAGGGCTGGCTGAAGGATTGGGACCTGCGGTCCGGGGCAACTTCTCCAGCGAATGGGCCTAGGCGTTCTGGTTTCGCCATACCTGTGACCAGTTCGAGGACGAACTGCGGTATATCGGCCTGTTCGAGGAGGTATGGACATCGCAGTTCCACGTCCACCGCCAGCCTGAACTCGGACCAAAGTTATTCACCAGGTGGTCTCCTGACACCAACACATTCCACCTTCATCATGGGGAATTCGGTATCTGTCTCTGGGGCGTTCACTGCATCGGAGGTATCCCACTGTAGGGTTACCAATACGATGAGTTCGTTTCTCCAAAGAACACCTGGGGAGACAGGTCGCGGACGCCTATGCTGACGTTCCACATGCTGCAGTTGGCCAAAGAGAGGTTGTGGGTCATATACTTCCTGAAGGACATCCCTTATATGGGCTGGTTCAGCCTATTCCTTGAGAAGGATTCAGTCGTCAAGATGTCGGGATGGGGAAAACGGTTCCCAACCGCGACTCAGAGGAGCATGGACGGGTCATACTGGAGAACCCTGGTGGCGGGGAAATACAAATCATGGGGCTACCGCGTCCTGAAGGCCTGGGACCCGAATGTCTGGTATGCCGGGTTCCTTGCCGCCTTACTGAGCGGGTGGCTCTTGCCGGTGCGAGACGCGAGGATGGGCGTCCATCCAGCAACACTGGTGATGTCTGGCTCCATGGCCGCCAACAAACGGTTCAACTTGGGAATCCCTGTACCGGCCAAGATGTATACCATCCTGGGGCGCGTCTTATGAGTGGGGTCACCTCGGAGAGTATGTGGTCCCTTCCAGATCTTCCATGGCTGGGTGGTGGCTCATCTCGGCGGGTATACCTTCCCAAACACCGTCTGTCCTCCGGGCAACGGTTTGCGACCATCCTTGCTAAACATCGAAGGGGTGGCACTGATGACGCTCAACGAGGAGGGAGTGAGGATCCTCATCGGCAACAACGCCAAATTCAACATCAGCCCGTTCCCCACCCCAGTCGGCCAGCTGGTGGACAACGAGTGAGGCTCTCTGGAACAGCAGGAATACCTCCAGAGCATTCGGGGATGGGTGCTCGTCGCTCGAATCGACGGGAAGGTACTATGCGAGCCTTACGTGCCATCCCGATTCGCCAGGCAGTTCGGGTGCCTCCAACGAATTCTGAAGAAGGAATTCACGAATGTCTTGCAGGAGAAGAATCCATGCATCATGTGCCAGATGTGGTTGATGTTTATCACTTTCGGCTCTGGCGATGTCGTTACTTTTCCTCCCACCGGGGTCGATGCCGGCCTAGAAACCAAATACACAGAACACTGGACCATTGCGTCCCCTGAGGGGATATTACGCAAGCACGTCCGGCAACTCGAAGTTACTCGCGCGGAAACCGGGTGACAAGAAAGAAGGAACGATGTCGTCGGCAGGGGAGGACCAAGGGCGCGTCAGGCAGCGAGGCCTGCGCAGGCCGGGACTTCGGCAGCGGGGACATCACATGGTGCTGCCACGTCCTCTTTACCCGCAGGGGGGTCACATGAGGAGGCCAGGGAACTGCCCTGGAAGCAGTTAAGATATCTGCTCGAACCTTCCCATGAAGCAATTCTCCCGGCACTGTGGTCGGCCTGGATGACCTTGCAGCAATCGCTGAGCGTCGAAGTCATCTGGCAGATGATAATGCAAAACAGGACCCAACTTCCAGAGGTCGGGCTTGTTCGAAATACTGACCGAGTAAAAATCCATCGGCGACATGCTTATCTGACGGCCGTGGATGCATGTAACACCCTGAGCTTCCATGATACGCTTCCCATTAAATAATGTAATAGCTTGCATTGTACGCAACATTGTGTTCTAACACACTACAACTAATCAAAGTAGCCGTTATGAATAGTAATAACCACTTTTTAAATTTATAGAAATTTTATATTTCAAAATGGACTTCATTTTTGTATTCGTAATATCGAAATTAGCCTATGTTGAATTTTTTGTATTTTTCTGAGAACTTCTAATTTTTTATGAATCGTGAAAAATACTTAAAACAACTTTTTTAATCAAAATAATTTATTGTGATAAATTAAACTATTTAGTGGATTTAAATTATAATTAGAATATATTTTTACCATTTTATCCAATGGTGGTCATTAGAATTAATTTAACATTGAAATTGAAATAAACAATTGCCAATCTTTTGATATAAATTGTTTCTTAAAAACACGCTATTTGTAGTGACAGTGGGGATTAATTATAAAATTAATTAATGCAACTTATATGTTTGGAATTTTGTAAAATAGACATCATTTTTGAATTCTGAATATCAATTATAGCTTAGGGTGAAATTTTGGCATTGTTCTGAAAAACTTCAATTTTTGATGAATAGTGAAACCACTAAGTGGTAGTTAAATAACTGATTTTTCGTTTAAATGAAATATTACCACTTCTGTGATTTGATTTTCAAAAATCTGACATACATGGTTGTCATTAATAAGTAAAATGTGGTTCAATGAGATTAAAATAATTTTTTGGTGAATAGTAACTTTTAAGTTCTTAATCGCGATTAGAGGTAATTAGTGTAGTTTAAGATACAAATAATGTTATAATAATATTAGATGAGGATGACACTTGTACTAATCCTATTGGATGAGTCATGGACGACCAAGAAAACCCATGGGTCAACTTGGGGACCCCATGGAGCCACTTTAGTTGGAAAATGACATTAATATATATTTATTTAATGTTAAAATTAAATTGACACAAACATGAGTTGTTTTACTAAAACTGTTTTTAAGTGGGGATAAACAAGTCTAAATTTTTATTATAAATATTCATTATAAAGCTAAAATTATTTCCTATGTCATAGTATTTTTTTATAATTTTTAGACATGAAATAAATTAAATTATTTATGACATCATGATGATGCAGCGATAACCTAATTATTTAACGATTTAAATAAAATGGGAAGATAATGAAAAATCCAAGGCTTACACTTTTCCAAAGCCAGTTGGATGAGGAGAGTTCGAACCCTTATCACCTTAGCCTCGAATTATATATGTGTGGGACCTTTAGAATACGAAAAGCATTGTGTAATAATGTAACATTTCAATCTTTCCAAAAGAGCCCCTCCTCTCCTCTTATAAAATGCCCCCACCACTCCCAACTTATTCAAACCTTCAAGCCATTGGGCTCGGCCAAACTCTGCCCAAATAATCTCCCAACATCCCCCTCTTACTCCTAGAAGCCTCACTTTGGGCAGAACTCTTTCAAAGGAAGCCTTTGGCTCAAATCAAAAAAAGAGTTACCCGATTTTGAGGTAATGTCTTCTCTAATGTTGTTTTGTTTTATTTTTCTTCTCCAACCCCCTAAACTCTTTTTATTCATATCTTTTGTAACTACACCAGTATCCTCAATATACTAGGATGTTTTTATAAGAATGATTCGAGCTACACTTACACACACCTACATATAATGGTTAATGAACATACCGTTTCTGTGGATGGCGAATTTCTGCCTCACGAAACGATGATTGTTCAACACTCATATAACACCTTCAAAGGTGGCCATTAAGATGTCACTATTTTTATATATGATATATAATATGTTTATGTTTTACTTATGCTTCTGTATTTCTCATTTATGTCATACTTTATGATTTCCATTATGGGTAAAATGCGATAATTTCATTTTAGGAAGTGCGGACTACCGCCCCCTCAAAGTGATGTGAATCGTTAATGCCATATGTGGTATGTAAAAAGGATGGAGTAAATGATATTATATATGATATTATACTGGAACTATATTATACCTTTATATAATTATGATTTCACTACATTAAATACGAAATAGAAATGAAAGTAGCGTTCATGCGTACGTACGGCTTACCGTCTCCATGAACGGTGCATTTCATTTCTTACCTCTAGAAGTTACGTAATATTATGAATGAATGAATATACTGGATATATATGATATATATGATATCTACATCATTAATATAATTCTGGATATAATGGATATTTCACGACATGAACAACTTGTAATTATAAGAAGGTTATTGTTGACTCAAGTACCAAAGATCGACAAAACGACCGTTTTGAAGTTAAATAATTAAATAATGTTCATAACATGGTAATAAGTGATATAAATGGAATAATGAACATGAAAAAGGTTCTTAAGTAAATAGAAATTAACTCTAGTTTATTATTCAGGAGGTTAAAGAACGGTCGAGTCATGACAAGACGCGAGGTAAGGGAATTTCTTAACCCAACTTCCATTCTTTGGGTTAATCTCCTAATTTCAAATTATGTCATGATATTATTATGTCTTATTTTGTATTTTTACTTTATTTATGTGTACCTATAGTGAATACACATAATATATCTATTTTATTTTAAAAATGATCTTTGTAAGGACTTCGTCTCAATCTCCTTTCATTGAGGCATATTTGGTTTTATACACAAATTTCTTTTATACGGTGTATAAACCCCTTTGACTTTTACGTTTATTCAAAAGTAATATATTTTATACGAAGCATTTACTAAATGAAAAAAAGGAATGTTTTTGACGTACGTATGCGGCGACAATGACTTCTCCGCCGCCGTGACCATTATTTGAGTTTTAGCTTCCTCTACATGCCATCATTTTTTTCAATGAAAAATAAATACCAAGTTTTAACATTCTTTTATTTTGGTATTGAAAATGGTTTTGAAAGCGTTTTTATTATATCAATGTGTTGTATTGATATCTTGTGATTGAAATGTGGAAATGTTATGTTTCCTTTATGTATGTTTTATGTGATACGATTATGTTATGGTTTATGATATGATTAAACCTATTCATATGAGGAATGTATTGGACTTAATAAGTGACGGGTGGAGCCCGCTATAGCTCCTCGATGCATCGGTAGGTCTCATGAGACAACTAGACGTGGAATTGGCCGAGGCCCTTTCCCAATTTGATTTATGGTTTTGGCCGAGGCCTTAATCATTTTAGACGTCTTGGCCGAGGCCTTGACAAAATTTTTCAGAATGTCTGGCATTATACATTCCCTCATTATGAAAGTGGTTATTGATATTGCATGTGATTATTAGACCAGTATAATATCCATGTGAAGAAGTGAATGGCATTATCTCATTTTACTTTTTCCATATTATGTTGAAGTTCAAGTTTAAAAGGCTTTTGTTTGAGTTATGAATTGCCTTAAATGTTAATGTTTATTTATGAAAGCTTCCGCTATATTGTTAACCTTACTGAGCATCTGAGCTCACCCCTTTCAATGTTTTAATATTTTTTCAGGATGTGAAGAAGTATTTTATGAATGACCCGCAGGGATTGTCAGAAGAGGATATGAGTGTGGTCTATGGAGACTTTGTTATTGTAGTTTTTCACTTTATGATGTAATGTAAGACTTATGAATGTATCTAGTGTTTCCAAGGCTACTAAACTAATAGGTCTTTCGAGACATGATCTTTTGTGATCATGCCAATGTTACGAAGTAATGCAACGACTCTAGGTAGCTGGGGTCGGGGCGTTACAGTTGGTATCAGAGGCAGTTTAGTACTAACCTTGGAAGCTAGATTTAGACAAACTCTGATTAGAGCACGTAGACCTAAGATGAACTTTGAGGATTAGTATAGAAAAACTTCCTAGAATTTTGGTATTATAGAGATTTTGTGAGTTTTCCGAGCAATACATCCCTGTCTGGATACGAGCAGGTAGAGGCGGCTCTGGCACAGATTTACCTAGGGGTAAAACCCGAAAACACCGCTTTGAGCTAGACTCGAATGGGAATTGGTGCACGACAACAGGCCTTGCTGCACTCTTGGTTACGACACTCCCGGCGGATATGCTTAGGATAATTCTCATTTTCTTTACAAACCACTATGAAGGGTTATGAGTATATACTTCCTCGAATAGAGAATTTTTATGGTTATGGATTATATCTATAAATAGTTCAATTAGTGTTAAGTGTTTTACAAGTATAGAATTATGTATTTTATTTCATAAACTAATATAGTTTATGCCATTGTTTAGAAATGGCGCCTAGTGGAAGGAATGGAAACTGTATCAATGCACGCACTCCGTGTAGGGATTGCCCTCCTGCTCAAGATAATTATTGTGGAGCTGGAGATACAACTGGTGCTGATCAACTTATTACCATACTAGGACAAGTCACTCAGGTTATGAATAATAACCTTACTCATATGGAGCACCCTGATCCGCAACGTGGAGGATCAATGTTAGACCGCTTCATGAGGCAACAACCACCAACATTTAATGGGGGTACAAATCCGTTGGTAGCTGAGCAATGGATAAACACCTTAGAGAAAATATTCCATGCCTTGGGGAGTAGCGAAAGGGATAAGGTTATCATGGCAGTTTATCGCCTCACTGGAGATACCGATCAATGGTGGTCATTGATTCAAAATACAAAGGAAGATGATGACTTATCGAATATGGAATGGAGGGATTTCAAAGAGCTTTTTGTAGAAAAACACTTTCCTCGTGACCATCGAGCCGATATGGAAAGGCAATTTATGAGTCTGAGGCAGAAGCAGGATGAGAATGCCGCAAAGTATGAGGCTAACTTTACAAGGTTAGCGAGGCATGCTGCCGATTATATACGTAACCCAAGGAGTAAGATTGATCGTTTCTTTGATGGGTTAAAACCATTTCTCCGTCGAGCTTTAGTATCAAAATCCTTCTTATCATACGAAAATATTGTCTCATGTGCTATCAAGACAGAAAATGAATTCTCTAAGTCTTATGACAACAAATTAAAGCAAGAGAAGAAGAGAACGGTGGAACAAGACACAGATAAAGGGAAAAAGGGAAAGAAGTATTTTCCATTATGTGATAATTGTGGGAAGAATCACCCTGGTATTTTCCTAAAAGGAATGGGAGTTTGTTATAAATGTGGATAGAAAGGTCACCAGGCGCGTGATTGCAAGGGAAAGAAAGAGGATATCAAAGTTGAATGCTACAATTGTAGGGAAATGGGGCATTATGCAAATGAATGTCCTAAGCGTCAGGGAAACATACCTCAGAAAAGGCCAAGGGATCAAGGACAATCTTATGTTGTTACTACAGTTGAAGCAGAATAACTAATGTATTGGTGCTTTTGGACTCATGGATTATGTTATGGCTATTAGAATAATGTGATATATATATATAATGATTGTACTGCAGTACTTGTTGATTTCAGTAAGGTTTTAATATGATGAAGGTAATTGTATTTTTAGAATGTTACAATAAGAGAAACTTTACTTTGTTTGGGGAATCTGATAAATTGATTTTGGAATTAAGAGACCTTGTAGAGAAAGTCTGGACAGAGGTATTTTGGATAACTATAAAGGTTGGAGTGGATTAAGTTGATCTTTGGATAGTATTGTTTAAGGTTAAAACATTTATGAAGATTATTTTTGGAATAGTATAGTACTATATTTTTAGGAAAAGGACAACCTGCAGGGTGGGGCATAACCCGTCGCGTCGGACAAAGCTGCAGGAATCGAACCCACAACCATAGTGCGACAAGCCTTTATTTCCTACCACTAGCCTACAGGAAGTCCCTGGTTATTAGAAAATAATTTTACTAATCTAAATTGTATTTGTTAACATTTAGAACCTTATACAATTAGGAAAAGTATAATACTTTTGGGTTCTATTATCTTTTTGAGTGAAAGGTGAGTGGAAGGTTGAAACTCTAATTGTCAAGCATAAATATATATATATATATACCTATCTCTTATTCAATGAATAAATTAATTCTTAAACTTTACTAAAGGGATATTAAAACAAAAAAAAATGTGTTATCCAAATATTTTATGTCTTTTTGAACTGATGATATTTCAAATCAACATAGATTGAAGGCTTTGAGGCCCTCAATTTGACAGTTGATTGTGATTGATGACCTCAATCACTCCCTACAAATATTTACGTTTTTCCTCCAATTATATGTCTCAAATTGCCACCAATGTTCTCCTTATCGAGATCATAGTTTGGTGGTGACTTTCTTATTTCCATTTCCCCCTTATTAAGACTAAATTTTATTAATCTTATTTCCGATGTGGGTTTTCCACGAAGGTATTTTCTCTTTTCAACCTTTTATTTACAATGAAAAATTTCAAATTGCGAGGACGCAATTTATTGAAGGAGGGGAGAATGTAACACCCCGAGGTTCCATGATACGCTTCCCATTCAATAATGTAATAGCTTGCATTGTACGCAACATCGAGTTCTAACACACTACAACTAATCAAAGTAGCCGTTATGAATAGTAATAACCAATTTTTAAATTTATAGAAATTTTATATTTCAAAATGGACTTCTTTTTTGTATTCGTAATATCGAAATTAGCCTATGTTGAATTTTTTGTATTTTTCTGAGAACTTCTAATTTTTTATGAATAGTGAAAAATACTTAAAAAAACTTTTTTAATCAAAATAATTTATTGTGATAAATTATACTATTTAGTGGTTTTAAAGTATAATTAGAATATATTTTTACCATTTTATCCAATGGTGGTCATTAGAATTAATTTAACATTGAAATTGGACATAAACAATTGCCAATCTTTTGATATAAATTGTTTATTAAAAACACGCTATTTGTTGTGACAGTGGGAATTAATTATAAAATTAATTAATGAAACTTATATTTTTGGAATTTTGTAAAATAGAAATCATTTTTGAATTCGGAATATCAATTATTGATTAGGGTGAAATTTTGGCATTGTTCTGAAAAACTTTAATTTTTGATGAATAGTGAAACCACTAAGTGGTAGTTAAATAACTGATTTTTCGTTTAAATGAAATATTACCAATTCTGTGATTTGATTTTCAAAAATCCGACATACAAGGTTGTCATTAAGAAGTAAAATGTGGTTCAATGAGATTAAAATATTTTTTTGATGAATAGTAACTTTTAAGTTCTTAATCGCGATTAGAGTTAATTAGTGTAGTTTAAGGTACAAATAATGTTATAATAATATGAGATGAGAATGACACTTGTCCTACTCCTATTGGATGAGTCATGGCCGACCAAGACAACCCATGGGTCAACTTGGGGACCCCATGGAGCCACTTTAGTTGGAAAATGACATTAATATATATTTAATTAATGTTAAAATTAAATTGACACAAACATGAGTTATTTTACTAAAACAGTTTTTAAGTGGGGTTACAAAAGTTCAAATTTTGATTATAAATATTCATTAGAAAGCTAAACAGATTTCCTACATCATAGTATTTTTTTATAATTTTTAGACATTAAATAAATTAAAGTATTTATGACATCATGATGATGCAGCGATGACCTAATTATTTAATGATTTAAATAAAATGGGAAGATAATGCAAAATCCAAGGCTTACACTTGTCCAAAGCCAATTGGATGAGGATATTTAGAACCCTTATCACCTTATCCTCGAATTATATAAGTGTGGGACCTTTATAATCCGAAAAGGCATTGTGTAATAATGTAACATTTCAATCTTTCCAAAAGAGCCCCTCTTCTCCTCTTATAAAAGCCCCCCACCACTCCCACCTTATTCAAACCATAAAGCCATTTGTCTCAGCCAACATCTGCCCAAATACTCTCCCAACATCCCCCTCTTACTCCTAGAAGCCTCACTTTGGGCAGAACTCTTTCCAAGGAAGCCTTTGGCACAAATCAAAAAAAGAGTTACCCGATTTTGAGGTAATGTCTTCTCTAATGTTGTGTTGTTTTATTTTTCTTCTCCAACCCCATAAACTCTTTTTATTCATTTCTTTTGTAACAACACCAGTATCCTAAATATACTAGGATATTGTTATAAGAAGGATTCGAGCTACCCTTACACACACCTACATCTAATGGTTAATGAACATACGGTTTCTGTGGATGGCGAATTTCTGCCTCACGAAACGATGATTGTTCATCACTCATATAACACCTTCAAAGGTGGCCATTAAGATGTCACTATTTTTATATATGATATATAATATGTTTATGTTATACTTATGCTTCTGTATTTCTCCTTTATGGCATACTTTATGATTTCCATTATGGGTAAAACGCGATAATTTCATTTTAGGAAGTGCGGACTACCGCCCCCTCAAAGTGATGTGAATCGTTCATGCCATATGTGGGATGTATAAAGGATGGAGTAAATGATATTATATATGATATTATACTGGAACTATATTATACCTTTATATAATTATCATTTCACTACATTAAATACGAAATAGAAATGAAAGTAGCATTCATGCGTACGTACGGCTTACCATCTCCATGAACGGTGCATTTCATTTCTTACCTCTAGATGTTACGTAATATTTTGAATGAATGTATATACTGGATATATATGATATATATGATATCTACATAATTAATATAATTCTGGATATAATGGATATTTCAGCACATGAAAAACTTGTAATATAAGAATGTTATTGTTGACTCAAGTACCAAAGATCGACAAAACGACCGTTATTAACTTAAATAATTAAATAATGTTCATAACATGGTAATAAGTTATATAAATGGAATAATGAACATGAAAAATGTTCTTAAGTAAATAAAAATTAACTCTAGTTTATTATTCAGGAGGATAAAGAACGGTCGAGTCAGGGCAAGACGCGAGGTAAGGGAATTTCTTAACCCAACTTCCATTCTTTGGGTTAATCTCCTACTATCAAATTATGTCATGATATTATTATGTCTTATTTTGTATTTTTACTTTCTTTATGTGTACCTATAGTGAATACACATAATATATCTATTTTATTTTAAAAATTATCTTTGTAATGACTTCGTCTCAATCTCCTTTCATTGAGGCATATTTGGTTTTATACACAAATTTCTTTTATACGGTGTATAAACCCCTTTGACTTTTACATTTATTCAAAAGTAATATTTTTTATACGAAGCATTTACTAAACGAAAAAAAGGAATGTTTTTATCGTACGTATGCGGCGACAATGACTTCTCCACCGCCGTGACCATTATTTGAGTTTCGGCTTCCTCTACAAGCCATCATTTTTTTCAATGAAAAATAAATACAATGTTTTAACTTTCTTTTATTTTGGTATTGAAAATGGCTTTGAAAGCGTTTTTATTATATCAATGTGTTGTATTGATATCTTGTGATTGAAATGTGGAAATGTTATGTTTCCTTTATGCATGTTTTATGTGATCCGATTATGTTATGGTTTATGATATGTTTAAACCTATTCATATGAGGAATGTATTGGACTTAATAAGTGACGGGTGGAGCCCGCTATAGCTCCTCGATGCATCGGTAGGTCTCATGAGACAACTAGACGTGGAATTGGCCGAGGCCCTTTCCCAATTTGATTTATGGTTTTGGCTGAGGCCTTAATAATTTTAGACGTCTTGGCCGAGGTCTTGTCAAAAATTTTCAGAATGTCTGGCATTATACATTCCCTCATTATGAAAGTGGTTATTGATATTGCATGTGATTATTCGACCAGTAGAATATCCATGTGAAGAAGTGAATGGCATTATCTCATTTTACTTTTGCCATATTATGTTGAAGTTCAAGTATAAATGGCTTTTGTTTGAGTTATACATTGCCTTAAATGTTAATGTTTATTTATGAAAGCTTCCGCTATATTGTTAACCTTACTGAGCATCTGAGCTCACCCCTTTCAATGTTTTAATATTTTCCAGGATGTGAAGAAGTATTTTATGAATGACCCGCAGGGATTGTCAGAAGTGGAAATGAGTGTGGTCTATGGAGACTTTTTTATTGTAGTTTTTCACTTTATGATGTAATGTAAGACTTATGAATGTATCTAGTGTTTCCAAGGCTACTAAACTAATCGGTCTTTCGAGACTTTATCTTTTGTGATCATGCCAATGTTACGAAGTAATGCACCGACTCTGGGTAGTTGGGGTCGGGGCGTTACAATGCATACGCACGCCAACGGGGGAGGCATGTGGAGCCACCTTTCCTAGTGAAAGTGATGCTTGGACAAGAGCATGATCCGGAAGCGATGCCGCTGGGAGAAGGCAATAGTGACGAGGAGATGGAGGGGGAGGAGGAAACCGGAGAGGACGAAGGCGAGGGAGAAGATGAAGAAGAAGAGCCCGAAGGCGAGGGGTCGCAAGGGACGACCTACCAAGGGAGTATCCTAGAGAGCGACGAGATTGTCGACTCTGATCCCGACATAACCGAGATTCTCGAGGTTTGTCTCTATCTTCATTTATTTCCCTCATTCATCCATTCTCCTTTACAACTTCTAACTCACTTCCCAATCCTACTCAAGAGCAGTTGAGCATTGGACGGACGTCCCCACCAGAGGAGGGAGGAGAGGAACCAGTGGGACATGATGGGGATCCGACACCCATCATTGAATTAACAAGCATGGAGGGTTCTCCCCTTACGGTGGCTCCTGCAGCGACTGAAACACTGGGGACTAATGCTCTGGATTCTTGTATGTCTCACACTTCACTACTGGCGCTTGGTGGAAAAAGATCCCGTCTAACCAGCTTATGCCTTATGCAGTGATCTCAACACTGGAGGCACGTCAGGATGCAGAGCCCGGGCCGTCCGCGAGTGGACCAGCGGTGTACATACCACCACATTTGGAACATGCTCTATGGACTTAGTCGGCCTAGAAAATTGATGAACAGGGGGCGGAAGACATCAGCGGCGCTGTTCCTGAGGTGAGGTAGGAAGCTGGTGGAGGAATCATTGCTGTTGTGGAAAGATAAGAAGGTCTCCCGGACGTCGAGGATTATATCCCTCACGAAGACATCCCTGGGGTGGATCCTTCTGCCGATCTGCTAACAGCCTTCCCCATATACCGACCCACTGACCCTAAGGAGATAGATGACTCAGACTCAGAGGCCGCAGAGGAGAGCCGGATGACACGGCGCAAAGGGAGGAAGTGTATCCAACGCTTTCTCAGGCATCCCCATTCAGATTGGCTGAGGCGGATGGGATCACTTCAGACCTGGCTGCGCTTCCTGTGCGTCGGTGGGGCTGACGCTCAGCGTCTTCATCTGACGGTCCATGATTACATGGCTAAGAAGATACACGGGAAAAGCCGACGCACTGATATTTCCCAGTGCAGGGAAGGATCGTTGAGGGCTCAAGCGCTGCTGAGGGCGGAGCAGGAAGTCTGGCACCTCGAAGGGCAGGTGACATATAATTTGGCCTTCATCGCAACATGCTCTGAGCTCGTGGAGCAACTGACGGCCCAGCTGGCTGATGCGCAGGAACAACTGGTGGAGGCGAGTCACCAAATGATCGTACATCACGCCGAGCGGGTGCAGGAACAAGCTAGGGATGGCGAGCTGTGCTCTATGGTGGCCGACGAGGAGAGAGTCTTCAAAGAGAGAGAAGCGGTCCTGGAGGCTACCAGCCAAAGGTTAGAAGCGCCGGAAAGATCGCTTCAGCATGCTGATCCCTAAGGGATTTTTTTCCATCTCATGAACTTTATGCTTGTATTTCTCATCGTCTCAATCCAATATGTGGCCAAATCCACTTATTTTTACCCTTGGTTTAATGCTCTCAACCATAGTTTGGAAACGAATAACAACTCATCCCTAGGATCCTATGGGTTGTGCCCAACATGAGAAGCAGAAGATGCTCATGCCATCATTTCGTTCAAATGTGGGGCATTGACCAAGCTTCAGGCTACCAAAATTGGGCCTGGACTTCTGAGGAGTCCTCGGGTCGATTGATGTGTCGACTTCTCAGTGTGCTCTAACACACGAGTGAGGCGATGTCGGGGGCATTGAAATCCATCCGAACACAGGGGGATGGAGAGGAAGGGTGAATCACGCCGCCCAAATTCGAAACCCAATGGGGCGCAACCATGGAGGATAACAGTCAACCGTAGAGGAAACACAACACCCATATCATGTTGGCCAAAATGGGGACAATAAATGAGGGCTGACCGCTGACCATGTTCTCAACACGGGGCCTGACTCAAATATCTTCGGTCAGTTTTCCGGAATGTTGGCCCAGGACAGTAGGCAGACCATAGGTCTGTCATCCATACTGTTAGGGGGTCCCGTCAAACATGACTAGTCCTACGGAACATTGGCCCAAGACAGTAGGCGGACCCTAGGTCAAGCATCCACACTATTATGGGGTCCCGTCAAACATGACCAGTCTTTGGAACATTGGGCCAGGACAGTAGGCGGACCATAGGTCGATCATACATACTGTTAGGGGGTCCTATCAGATATGAAAGGAAATGAGGATCCGAATAAGTTGGGATGAAAATCGTGGAAGGTGGAGTGGTGTTTTGTTTGAACATAGTCCAACACTCCCGAAGTTGTGCCACCATGGCGAAGGCACATTAGGCAGACACACCGACCTGATCACAGGTCGTCCCAATTTCCAAGCGGGACCCCTTTCGCAAGAGAACTTCTGCATCCCATTATTATCATGGATAATCTTGAACCTGCTCGGGGTAGATGTCCTGATTACACTAATTCTCATGAAGTCGGGCCGAGGGGCCGACAATAAAGAAGGACGGGGTTCAGTAATCCCTGGGGCTGGACACAAGGCGAAATGTACGGGCGGTCCTACGTATCTCATTAGGATGAGAATCAAGCCACACGTAGTTCTGGAAACACAGTTTAACTTCATGTTGGACGAAATACAGTTTAACGTCATGCTGGACGGAATACAGTTTAATGTCATGTGGGACAGAATATGGATCTTAGTTTTAGGTCATAGAGCTCGGAAAAACGGTCGGACAAAAATATAATAGGCACACGGTGGAGTAACTCAAACACATGGTGTGAATGGTAATAGGGGGAGTGAACGGTGCGGTGAACAAACCCACTTGAATGAGGACCTATGCCCTACATACCATGTGCTCTCTGGAGAAATGCTCAAGTCGAGGGACTGAACACGAAGGTAGGATGATACCATCACAGTTTAAGGTCATAAGGTTTGGACCAACAACACAGTTTAAGGTCATATGGTTTGGACCAACAACACAGTTTAAGGTCATATGGTTTGGACCAACAACACAGTTTAAGGTCAAATGGTTTGGACCAACAACACAGTTTAAGGTCATATGGTTTGGACCGACAACACAGTTTCAGGTCATATGGTTTAGACTGACAACACAGTTTAAGGTCATATGGTTTGGACCGACAACACAGTTTAAGGTCATATGGTTTGGACAAACAAAACAGATTAAGGTCATATGGTTTGGACCGACAACACAGTTTAAGGTCATATGGTTTGGACCTACAACACAGTTTAAGGTCATATGGTTTGAACCCACAACAAAGTTTAAGGTCATATGGTTTGGGCTGACAACACAGTTTAAGGTCATATGGTTTGGACCAACAACAGAGTTTAAGGTCATATGGTTTGGTCCAACAACACAGTTTAAGGTCATGTGGTTTGGAACAACAACACAGTTTTAGGCCATATGGTTTGGACTAACAACACAGTTTAAGGTCATCTAGTTTGGACCAACAACACAGTTTAAGGTCATATGGTTTGGACAAACAACACAGTTTAAGGTCATGTGGTTTGGACCGACAACACAGTTTAAGGTCATATGGTTTGGTCCCATAACACAGTTTAAGGTCATCTGGTTTGGACCAACAACACAGTTTAAGGTCATATGGTTTGGACCGACAACACAGTTTTTCGGTCATGTGGTTTAGACCGACAACACAGTTTAAGGTCATCTGGTTTGGACCAAAAACAAAGTTTAAGGTCATATGGTTTGGACCGGGACACAGTTTAAGGTCATATGGTTTGGACCAACAACACAGTTTATGGTCATATGGTTTGGACCAACAACACAGTTTAAGGTCATATGGTTTGGACCGACAACACAGTTTAAGGTCATATAGTTTTGACCTACAACACATATTAAGGTCATTTGGATTGGATCGACAACACAGTTTAAGGTCATATGGTTTGGACCCACAACACAGTTTAAGGTCATATGGTTTGGACCAACAACACAGTTTAAGGTCATGTGGTTTGGACCAACAACACAGTTTAAGGTCATCTGGTTTGGACCAACAACACAGTTTAAGGTCATATGGTTTTGACCAACAAAACTGTTTAATGTCATATGGTTTGGACCGACAACACAGTTTAAGGTCATATGGTTTGGAACAACAACACAGTTTACGGTCATATGGTTTGGACCAACAACACAGTTTAAAGTCATATGGTTTAGACCCACAACACAGTTTAAGGTCATATGGTTTGGACCAACAACATAGTTTAAGGTCATATGGTTTGGACCAAAAACATAGTTTAAGGTCATATGGTTTGGACCCACACAGTTTAAGGTCGTATGGTTTGGACCAACAACACAGTTTAAGGTCGTATGGTTTGGACCATCCGAGAGAGGAGCCCCGTGCCAAAGGGGCCTACGAGGGTTCAACAATCAGGGGGGCAGGAGATGCTAACTCCCAGCTTTGCTGGGCCTGAAACGCAATGTCTGGGCGACTCCTCATTCCCCGTGGGGATGGGGGTCAAGCTGCACACAACCCGTAAAGAAGAGACCCAGGCACATACTCTAGCACTCAGATTGCAGGTGCCCCGAGAGACACTGTTACGCAGCTCAGTCTGTATGATGTGCGGGGGTGTACTGAGGGTTAGTACAAGGAGTGTCGAGTTTCCACCTTGACACATTAGGGCGAAACATGGAATGAACCATGCCACCAACATTCAGGGCCCGGGAAAGCCGGTGTGATGACTGAGGATTGCTGCTGACCATGTTCGCAACGCAGCATCCTGTCGTGTTAGCCATGAGGACAAACAAATGAGCATCAACCACTGACCATGTTCGAAACACGGGATTCGTATCAATTTTTTGTCTGAAACCCTCGGGGGCATTGGACCATGATGGTAGGAGATCCCTTGGGCGTTGTATCTAGGCCGTTCTTGGGGGTCCCTCTGGGTGTGAAGGATGACGGGGGCCCAAATGAAGGGGAACACAAATCTTGAAAAGTGGATGGAACTTGCCTAAGTCGAATCTGGCACTCTAAGTCCTAGACCAGAGTAACCTGAGCACAGCAGCAGACCACTGGAATGGGTCAGAGGGATGAGTCTCAGAGCGGCCAAAAGATGGCGGATACCCGGGAAAAAGAGGGGGCGTAATTCCAAACACCCTGGGAACCGGGAGATCGTAGGATCTCCTAAGAGATGGGGCTGGACCTGACATCTAGGTGTTCAGGTGGTCCTACGTATCCCATAAGGATGGGAATCAAGCCACACGTAGTTCTTGAAAGCGCCTTCTAATTCCATTGGACATAGGAGGGCTAAATCCTGAGGATAGGGTGTGCGTGGTGAAACTACTACAAACCCGACATGAATGGGGACATAATCTCACACCACACCACGTGATCCTGGAGTCAAGGTCCCAGAGGCGAAACAGACGCGACAGTGGACCTCAAGCTGGACCAAAAGACGAAATGTCTAGGCGTTCCTATGTATCCCATTAGGATGGGAATCATTCTAGACATAGTTATGGAAATACAGATTAACGTCATGTTGGATGAAATATGGATCTTAGTTTTAGGTTTTAGATCTTAGACCAAAAGGATCTTAGTTTTGTCTCTTAAAACTCAGACCAAGAGGATCTTATTTTTAGGTCTTAGAACTCGGACCAAGAGGATATTAGTTTTCGGTCATAGAGCTCAGACCAAGGTGCACTTTAGGGTCGTGTGGGACCATACAGTTTAAGGTCATGCCGGACCATACTGGTTAGGAAAAGTACTTCTTGAGGAGTGGATCATAGTTTTAGGTCTTAGAACTCGGACCAGGGTCTAGTTTAGGGTCATGCAGGACCATACAGTTTAAGGTCATGTAGGACCATACTGGCTAGGAAAAGTACTTCTTTAGGAGAGGATCTTAGTTTTAGGTCTCAGAACTCGGACCAAGGTGCAGTTTAGGGTGGTTCGGGACTATACATTTTATGGTCATGAAGGACCTTACTGGTTGGGCAAGGAACGTGTTGAGGAGAGGATCTTAGTTTTACGTCTTATAACTCGGACCAAGGTACAGTTTGGGGTCGTGCGGGATCATATAGTATAAAGTCATACAGTACCATACTGGCTAGGAAAAGTACTACTTGAGGAACCTGGAATTTTTGGGAGGAGTTATACGCTAACCATCTATAGTCACCAGGGAATACACGCCATTGGGATAGACCTTGTGGACAATAAAAGGCCCCTCCCACTTGGGCTCCAACTTGGGTGGTTTCTTGCCGGGAATCATTGGCGCTCTGAGAGCCAACACCAAGTCACCTTGCAGGAAGGAGCGGAGGCCAACCTTATTATCAAATGCTCGATCCATCCTGCTTTGATGCCTTTCCATGTTATGTAAAGAGAGAATCCTACTTCCGTACCGTGCTTCAAATTCGGCTAGATGGATCTCAGCAACTCTATCCGGTGCTTGCTGGTCGTCGACCGCCGTGCACAATGAAGGAAGCTGGACCTCAATGGGAAGGACGGCCTCTGCTCCGTATACCATGGAATACGGATTCACCTGGGTGGAATTGCGATTCGTTGTCCTATAAGCCCAGAGGGAGTTGGGGAGCTTGTCCGGATAACTTTTCTTGTTCCGACCAACCATTTTTTCCATAATGTTAGAGAGGGTTTTGTTAAACGCCTCAATCTTTCCATTCTCCTGCGAATGATAGCGGGAGGTATGGTTAGAGCGAATGTTGTACTTGGCGTGCAATATTTTCAGCTCGGCCGCTCTGAAGTTGATTCTGTTATCCGTGAGGATATCATGATGTATTCCAAACCGGTAGATGATATTGGAACTCACGAAGTTAGTGATAGAACCAGCCTTGACTTCCCTGAGCGGGGCTTCCTCTTCCCACTTTGAGAAAAATCTGTAGCGGTTATGATGAATCAGCACTGGTGGGTCATCGCCGGAGGGTAAGGCCATATGACATCCAACCCCCAGACTGTAAAGGGCCAAGAATTATTAGTATTATGGAGAGGCTCTGGTGGCCGATGCACAAAGTTAGCGTGAACTTGGCACGCATGAAACCTCTTGGGGTACTCGATGCAGTCGTGGATCATGGAGGGCCAGAAGTATCCTAGCCTCCAAATCTGCTGGGACAACTTCGACCAGGCCTGGTGGGCGCCACAAGAACCACCATGATCTTCCTGCATGACCTGTGTGATCTCAAATCCTTGAAGACAACGGAGGAGAACACCGTCAAACCCATGCCTATAAAGGAGCTTCTCACGGCTGGGACCACTTTGATGGGTGAACTACGGCGCGCGGTGCAGGATTCGTTCCTGCTCTGCTCGGTCCATCGGAAGATTGCCGTGCTAGAGATATTCAACCAAGGGTTTCCTCCAGTCAGGAACTGTCTCGATCACCACGACTGAAACCCCAGGGGGTCCTGACGTAGGGGCACCAGTGGTGAGATGGTTTACTCGCGGGCCACGATCGCCCACTGGGATAACAGGAGCAATCACTCTCTGGTACGCCATGTGTATGATTAGGTCATCATGTTCGGGCTCCGCGAGTGATGAGGCCAGGCTGGCCAAAGCATCTGCTCGACTGTTCTACAACCGGGGAACGTGAACGATAACTGGTCAGGAGGGGAACTTATCCATTAGATGTAGGGTGCACTCCAGAAATGACATGAGTTTTGGCTTCCTGACAGCATAGTCACTGTTAACCTGCTTGATGACTAGCTCAGAGTCCCCTTTTACATACAGGTGGGGTACGTTAACCTCTAGAGCCAACTCGAGGCCGGTGATGAGGTCATGATATTATGCATCATTGTTGGTGTAGCCTTATGACAACAATAATGAATATAAAAGAATGGATTGCTCCGGGGTGATGAATACGATACCAAGACCCACTCCGTTAAGCCTAGGATCGTTGAGCCTTCTATCAGTAGGGCTTCGGGAGGTGTCATCAAAGTGCATCTGCCAGCATGGGGTGGTGTGATCGACTGAGAGGATTGCCTCATCAGGAAAGCCCAAATCCAGTGGCGGGTCCGCAAAGGTTGGGTGGGCAGCTAAGAAGTCAGCCAACGCCTGTCCTTTGACTGAATTCTGTGGTACGAACCTAATGTCAAACTACTGGAGGATCACCGTCCAACGCGCCAATCGGCCGGTCAACATAGGCCGACTCAGGATGTATTTCAACGGGTCTACTCGAGAGACCAGCTGTACCTCATGGTGCTGCAAGTAGTGCCGCAATTTCTGTACGGCGAATACGAGCACCAGGCAGCTCTTCTTGATGGGAGAATATCTAATTTTCTCGTCAAGGAGCATGCAGCTGAGGTAGTAGAGGCTATTCTCTGTTCCCTCGTTGTTCTTATGGGCGAGAAGGGCGCCGAGGGATCGCTCTAGGGCGGTCACGTAAAGGATCAGCGGCTTTCCGGGAACGGGTGGCATCAGGACCGGAGGTTGAAGAAGATACTTCTTGATTTCCTCAAAAGCGACCTGAAACTCTTCGTCCCACCCATAGGTGGCGCCTTTCTTCATGAGCTGGTAGAAGGGCATACACTTGCCGGCCAGATTCGCAATGAATCGGCATATATAGGCTAAGTGGCCTTGGAGGCCTCGAAGCTCCCGAATATTATTCGGGGGAGGCATCTGACTGATTTCCTTGATCTTCTTGGGGTCGATCTCGATACCTCGATACATACCAATGATGCCAAGAAACTTTTCAGAGGTGACCCCGAAGGCACACTTCAACGGTTTCATCATCAAGTGGCGAGAACGGAGGAAACCGAACACATTCTCATGGTCTTTGATATGGTCCCAGTGCTGACGATATTTAACCACTAGGTCATCTACGTAGCACTACACTAGTGTCCCGAGAATCAGCTTGAATATGCGGTGCATATCTCGTTGATAGGTGGAACCCGCATTATTCAGGCCGATGGGCATAACCCGGTAGCAAAAAGTGTCCTGGGGGGACCTGAAGGCAGTGAACACTTCATCCTCAAGGGCCATCCAAATCTGGTTGTACCCAGAATACCCATCCATGAAGGAGAGGGCCTGGAACCCAGTCGTTGCATCGATCAATAGCTCTGTCACGGGAAGGGGAAAGTCATCCTTCGGACAGTGGCGATTAAGATCGCGGATGTCGATGCAGACCCTGGTTTGCCTGTTCTTCTTCCTGACGGGCACAATGTTGGATAGCCACCAGGGGTACTAGACTTCATTGACGAAGTTGGCCTTAATGAGGTTATCAACTTTGGCCTCGACCATGGCACCATGAATGGGGTGCATTTTCCTGGGAGGCTGCTTCAACCCGCAATGGTTTGTTGGGAGGACAAGGCGGTGGACGACTACCTGGGGATCTAGACCCGAAATCTCGTCATAACTCCAGGAAAACACATCGCGAAGCTATCTGAGGACGTATATGTACTGTTTCCGTTCCTCGGGAGGCATAGCGGTGATGACCAATGTGGGTCTCGGGTCCTCCTCGCTACCGAGGTTCATCTGTACTAGATCGTCGACCGTGGTGGAGACGCCCTACTCAAAGGCAGGAGGAGCATCTTCCATGTCTTCTTCTCCTCTTTTGGAAGGATCTTCCATGGGGGGAGCCGTTTCGGGGCTGCTCGACCCTGATGGGGAGCTGGCACCGGCTTGGGGAGTAGAGGTCATCACAATGGGAGACTCATGCACCGCAGAGACCATGGCGACCAAGGCGGTTGATCCAATCCCATCCGGCCTTTGGCCCAAGGGGCCATGCTTTACGACATCAAAGCAGTGGTGCCACGTTGGCTTGAGCCTGTCAATTCCGGCTTGGCGAAATAGACACGTATGGCGTACTTCCATTTCTATGAGCCCAACTTCCTGATATCGTACAGGGGTAGGAGGCCCGGGGATCACCTGAGCCTGGTTGGTGTAAGAGTACGAGGTGATTTCCCACTGTCTCTTTGACCCGGAAAAATGGCCTCCTATGGTACCCGAGACAACAAAGTACTCTCCCATATCGGGAGTCGTGTCCTCCAAACAATAGATTGGGAAGACATATGCATCATCCAAACCTGCCCAGGGATCACTCGCGACAGTGGCAGTCTCAACCTCACTTGCCAGGATTTGCTTGTCCTTTCTCTTGTAATAGTCAGCATCTAGGTAATGAGCTTCACAAGAAGAAAACGAAGACGCATCTCCATGGATCACACCCACTCAACCCATAAGGGAGTATTTGAGGCACTGATGGTATGATGAGGGAACCGCTGTGTGAAGATGGAGCCACGACCTGCCCATTAATGCGTTGTAGGTAGTGTCCTGAGAGACAACCATGAATTAAGTATTGGAAATTAAGCCGCCGAACTGGGTCTTCAGACGAATCTTTCCAAGTGGAGTTTTCTCAGTCCTGTCATACCCCTAGATTCTAAAGTCGGAGGGAGTTAAATCATCCTCAGACAACCCCAATTTTCGTAGTGTCTGAGCTGGGATCATGTTAATCCAAGAACCTGTGTCGACAAGACAAGGATGGACTTCCATGCCATTGAACTAGCCGGTGATGTTCAAAGGGCGGATACCGCCTGAAATTCGGCATCCTAAATCACCTCGGTGTGGAAGGATTCTGCGGCCGCTACCTCCATTTCAAACTGGAGGGGGCTCTTTAGAGCCTCGACGAGCGCCTCATGCATTTCAGACGACAGGCGAAGGGCCTCAAGGATGGAAGGCCTTTCCAGAATTCTGGATAGATGCTTCAAGACATCATTATTTCGCACCAAACGTGTTCTTCTGCTTATAGGAGGTCACTCTGTGATTGGGGGCATGATGGGCCCGGCTGGAGGGACCGGTGACTAACTGGTACAAGGCACATCCCGTTGTTCACTAGCTGAAGCACTGGAGGTGATTGTCGTGCTAAGACCGGAAGTCCATAGTTGGCCAGTGGTTGGGCTGGGCTGGTTGCGACGCAGGAAAGGAGGTTTCGCCCGATCCAGCAACACAAAAGGTGGTGGAAGCGAACCGATTGTCACTGGGCGAGGGAGCCGCGAGTGCCGCTCTCTGTACCGGGCCTGCTGCCTAGTCTCTGTAGCGTGCACGGCCTGACTGGAGGTGACGACTGCCGTGCCCCGACAATACATGTAGCCACGGCTCCGTCGATGTTAGCGACGACTGGGGACATTGGGGAGGTCCACCTGGCGCTCCTCATCATCGGGAGCCAAAAACGGATTTACCAACTCTACGGTGTTAACCGAAGCGTAACCCGGGCTTTTGGGGAGGTCCACCTGGTGCTCCTCATCGTCGGGAGCCAAAAAGGGATTTAAAAACACTAATATGTTAACCGAAGCGTACCCCAGACTTTCTGGGAGGTCCACCTGGCACTCCTCACCATCGGGAGCCAAAATGGGATTTACCAACTCTACGGTGTTAACAGAAGCGTACCCCGGGATTTCACTCAAGGAGTCATCCACTAGCAGATGGGGTCTCAAAGGGATCCCAATTTTCGGGGGCATGAAATCAAAAAGTGTGAGAGAATATGACGGCAATGGCAGGGCGTGTTCATTCTTCTTGCGCCGCCGCCTGCTCTTATGGGAAGAAGTAGGCTGGGACGACGATGCCAAAGCGGCGCTCGCAGACTCCGAGGGCTCTGGCTGATTCAGGCGGGCACGGATGATGCCATGGGCACGTGCGACCATCCTACGGACCATCCAGTCATTATACTCCCGGGACCCATGGTCGGAAACCTGTTCCCACCCATCCCCATTGTCACTACTACCATCTGACCCCCCGAAGACACCTGCCACCTATGTCGGGGTTGGGCCCAACCTGACTATGTTGTTGTCAATCTAGTCTTGGAGCCAGTCCATGAACACATAGCATTGCTGGATGGTGTGTCCCAACATCCGATGATAAGGGAATTAGTTAGGGTTATCAGTGAAACACGCCTCTTCTGGCTTCCGTCACTCAGGCAGTCGCACGATCCTTTGCACCAAGGCGCTACGGAAATAACCGGGGATCGGGGCCTCGCCAAACAAGTAATCCTGATTCCTTCTGTCTGGAAAGGGAGATCTTGGGGGATGACCATGAACAGGGGCCGGAGGAGCAGTCCGAGGAGGCAGAGCCGGATTACCTAGCATAAGTGGTGGCGGTGCGTTACGCGGAGGGGCCTGCCGATTTTGAGGCGATCGCTGATGGGCTGGAGGCTGTGCCCGTGGGGGTGGACCCCTATGAGCCTATTGAGCTAGCCTCACTGGAAGTAACTCTAGCTGTCTGGGGGCCTCTATCTGGGCCACAGTAGAGGGCTCGGCTCTGGCGGCTCTCCTTGCAGAGATTACAGGAGGCAGCGGGCGTGCCTGACCGGCCTGTTGCAGGGCTTCTTCGAGGCGTTGGGCCTTATCCTAGATGTCCCGGAACCCTCCAGGGTAATTCTGGATGATCAGAGAAGAATCCAACTCTGCCTTGATGTTCCCTACTCACATTGTCAATAAATGCTCTTGGGTCAGCGGCATGTCAAGGGAGTATGTTAGCCCCTTCCACCAGGCGACGAAGTCCGCGACTCGCTCGCCGGGCCTTTGCTTGCACCTGAAGAGGTCTTCAATGTTCGTCTTCCGAGTTGTGGAACTGAACTGGTAGAGGAATTTCCATCGAAGATCCTCTCAGCCAGTCACAGACCCAACAGGGAGCTGGCTGTACCAGATGAATGATGGTCCATCCAGTGTCTGAACGAAGCACCAGAGTCCCTAACATAGGCCCGCACCTCGAGTTGAAGTAGGACAAGTGTTGTGGAGGGTCTTTGGTCCCGTTAAAGGGGGCATAAGTGGGGTTACCAAATCCCGGAGGAGCCGGCATGTCATCCACCCATGCTAGGTATGGCTTGCCATCCGGTAGGATTGCCACCTGCCGAGTTTCTAGGGCCTCCAAGAGGGCGACGAGTACTTCCATCAAATCATCTGGATGTGGATTCCTGTCCTGATGGGGATCTCTAACCACAAGCGTGTTTCTAGGCTCTTCGATATGGTAGTCGCGCTCAGCGGCTCGCGGGGCAACTGGAGGAGAGACTCTCGGAGCGGCGGGAGGAAACCGAGCAGGGTCACCCAGGTGGTCTCGCCACTCGGGAGGGTTCATCAAAACATATCGCGCCCTCTGGCCCTGGGTTCCATTGTCTCCACTATCGGAAAACACAAAACAGTCACGGTTTCCCGGGGGGATCTCAGCAAGGGGTAGATGCTCCTGCCCCTGCTGTCCTAGTCTAGGGTCGCTGTAGTCAGGCCGCCGCTCTACAATGTGTTCGGACAAGAGCTCATCAGCCAGCCTCTTTTGCTCAGCTAGTTGTTGGCGCAGCGTGGCCTTCTCGGGATCTTCCTCTACCTTCTACACTAAGGCAGATGGGTCGGCGAGTTTTACAGACCCGATGGGCCCTTTACCCTTGCCGATGTTTCGGCCCAGCGCCAGTGCCTACGTGGGTACAAGAAGACCTAGGAGGCTCCTCTGTTGGAGATTAATCCTCACAGATGGGTCTGGTAGCGGCCTGTCTTAAGGGGGTGAGTCCCCGTCGAGGGGCTCCACAATGTTTCCCTCATCCGAGAGGTCAGCCATGTTGACTGCCACTGCCCTTGGAGACTTCCCCTAAGGGACGTCTAGTGGATCGGGCTGTCGGTGGATCGCACAGAAGAGGAGAGCAGCATACTGCCCCTATCCGCGGACGTGCGCGTCGGGGGTGGACTCCTAAATAACTCTGCGGAGTACTTGAAAACTCTGGATGCATTGTTGCTGAAGGGCCTCGTGGTGGTCCAGCGACTCAGGGTGCCGGACCACGGGGAGTGCTGCTAGGTCGACCCAGCGACACTGCTCACCGATCTCCTCGAGATGCACTTGGATCCCGGGATAAGGCACTATCGGATGGAGAAGGCGGGAGTGGGTCACCCGAAGAATTGGGCGGAAGCATTCAAACTCTCCTAGGGTGAGTGACTCTAGCACATCAAAATCTGATTCTGCTACTGGCCAAAACTTCTCAAGGAAGTGGCCCGCTACAAGAACGGTCCAGAAGCTCCATGGCTCCGGTTCGAGGTCCGGAACTTGCTTCCCCTGCTCATGCACTAAGGCAAGTCGGGGAATTGGAAATGGCGCCGAGGCAGGCCATTAGGGCGGTGGGATGGCCGGCGGGGAATACGTCAATCAGGCCGATTGGCCGCCATTCCCTGGGTCATCCTCCAGGGGTTGCAGCGCCCTGGCTGCCATGTCGCGATAGGATGGGCCGACGAATGGGCCTCCTGTCACTGTGGCGGTGCTCGCTGAGAGTGTATCATCTCGCGATTCTTTCGTCAGTCCCCATAAAAGTTCCTCACACTCCTTAACAGGGGAGGAAGGTGCTTCCGAGGAGGCCAGTGACAACTGCGGGCTTGATCCTCGGCGGTACGCCAAGTCCTCGTCCTCCTGGATATACCTTCGAAGGGAGGAGGGAATCATACAGACCAAGCATTCGGGGAGTACGAGACAGACGCGCCGTGTCCCAATCCCTGTCCTCAACTCGAAGGGTTGGGGGGGGGGTGGTTCCATCGTTGAGTCATACTCCGCCTCGGAATCCTGAGAAACGGACTGGTCTAATTTCCGTCCAGACTCCCCTGACATTCCTCCTGCGGCGACGATGCCCGACCTTCCGGTCCCTGGGTAGCTCCTCAGGGTAAGGACAATTTCCGTCATGGGGTCCCCCGGCCAAAGTAGAGTTGGGGCAGAGGGGACTGAAGGCCGGGGTGAGAGAAGCACCAGGACATATGTCGAAAGGGACATGGGGAGGACCTCTATGTGAGTGAGCGACTAGATACACAACGGCTCCATACTCGCGGCCGGCAGTAGGGGGAGTGACCTCAAACCCCATGTAGTGGGTGCCAGAAAGAGTCACACCTGGAGCATAGCCGTCGTGAAAAACCTTTCGGCTTTACAGATCGGTGGCACGAAATGAGCCTTCATGGTGAAAGGCACTATCGCGGGATGGTCCGCAGTGGCCATTGCCGGTGTCCGCGACCAGGAGATTTGACCCAACTTGCCTGCAGGGCGGTCAAGGTTTCGATCCCAGTCGGGCATGTGGATGCCTCTGCTCAATGTGTGCGGGGATCTGGAAACAGGAGTCAATAGTGGGTCGGGCCACAGGATGGGCATTCTCTCCCGCTCGCGCCCGACGCTGGCGTCGAGTCAGATGGGACGGAACTGGTGGTGTGGGCATGAAGATTGCCTGCTCCTCGGCTCAGGGAGTCGGGCGGCGGCGTCGACGCATCTTGGCGGGGGTTCTTGCCATTAACCCCTAGGATGGGTTGCCGATCAGGTGGACCCGGACATCACCCACCACCTTGGCGTAGGGGAGGGATGTGTCAAGGCGCTCCAAGGATAGGCTCCCGAAGCGGTTGAACGTCAGCGTGGGGAGCAGCGGCTCCCTGCGCGGCCCTCTAGGGCGGCGATGGTGGTGAGGCACATCCACCTCTAGATCCAAACAGGCCATGCCCCTAGCGGGGATGATCCCTTCCTCATCATACCTACGAACCAGGTCATTGATCACCCTCTGCTGGATGCTTTATGACGGGGAGAGGGGGCACCAGTGCCTGGCTGCTAATGCTGTCATAGTCGGAGCGACCGTGGAATAGGTGGCACTACACGGGGTAGCCGCATCGGTACTGCCCCTGCCCCTGCGTCGGTGGGACGGTGGCGATCGAGCTCCGAATGCAGTGATCTAATTCCTGGAAGCAGGGAGATAAACCCATTAGTATCAACAGGAAAGGAGGTCACCAACCAAGGCCCAACATCATTCCGTCTTCCATGGTCGGCGAGAGGGATCCATGTTGACGACGTCGCAGAACGGAGTAGTCCACATCCAGACGGCCTCGACCCCTGGCGGGTTCACGTCCCGGTGAGGATTACTCGGACCTGGTGACATGCTAATCTTTTGATGCCCCGACGGCTACCATTCCCCATATTGAGGAGAAGACCTTCACGTCGGGTTCACCATTTTTGTGGATCCAACGCCCCGACGGCTACCATTCCTCGTATTGAGGAGAATAAATTCACGTCTGGTTCACCATTTTTTTGGATCTGATGCCCTGACGGCTACCATTCCCCGTATAGAGGAGAATAGATTTCTGTCAGGTTCTCCATTTTTGTTGCTCCGATGCTTTCGTCGGGGAGCGCGCATCCGTCGGTGGGGAAGACATGACTCTTGTTACCCCGCATTCCCGATTTCCAAAGGCGGGCGACATCCGTTCCTTGTTCAGTGACGTCTTCTCCTTGATCGAAACCGGGATGATGGGATGTCAGTTCTTCCTTCCGTGGATTCCTCCTCGGAGCTCATTACCTAGTCCGGGTCTCCCTCATAGATTTAAGACGGGTTCGTGAAGCCCATTCCCTATTCCATATCTACATGGACTCCAGTTAATTACGCTGCTTCTATCATGACTCTCCAAGGGGTCTTGTCGGGGAAGCAACCTTCGGTGAGGAGAATGGTCACGTTGGGGCATTGTTGGCATGTTTGTCTTTAGTCCCTCATCACATGGCTTCTCGAGGGTGCAGAAGCCCGAGGAATCCCACATCAAATGCGGTGAATGTGTACCATCTAAGGATTTCCTCAGCTTCCCATGTTTAACACGGGGTATGTCACAAGTTTAACGTCTTGCGGAGACAGATCGGGTTGAAGGACCGCTTGGGGGAACACCAATGTTGGGGCCAGCACGTGGGCGACTTCCCAAATATCATGGTGTGGGATGGGGTGGCATGATCTCACCGGGATGTGGCATCCAGGATAAGGATCAGGATGGATGGTGGATTTTGACATGGGGCTTACGTTCTGAGATGGCCCAAAAGGGGGAATACAGTTTAACGTCATGCGGGACGGGATACAGTTTAACGTCATGCGGGACGGAATACATTTTAACGTCATGCGGGACAGGATACAGTTTATCATCAGGCGGGATGAGATGTTTGGGTCTTACGCTCTGAGGTGGCCCAAGGTGGTTAGGGAACCGACATGGAGAAGTCAGTACAACCGGGAGGTGGGCTTGAACCTCGTGGAGGCTTCCTACGTACTGTGCGTTAGAACGGATCAAAGTCCACGTAGTTCGCTGGGATGGGGCTTATGCTCTAGGGCGGCCCATAAGAGGATGTCATGGTCGATGCGCGCTCTAAGCCCACGTGAGAAATGATCGGTTTGGGAAACAAGAGGCAGCAGGTACCAGACGATCACATCGCGAAGGGTGCGTCTGTGAGAAGCGGAATGGGGCTTACGCGTTGAGAGGCCCAAAGAAAAAACAGGGGCTTATGCGTGGTTAGCGGCCCTTGGTGTCAGGGCATACTCCATGGTGGAGTCCCGTTGTGCAACAAAGCACAGTGGGAAAAGGACTCCACTGGCATTGGGAGGGGGGGAAGTACGGAGATTCATGGGTGTAGTCATCCGTAAGAAAGGCTAGGGGCTTATGCTCTAAGGAAGCCCTTCCCCCGCGGACAAATGTCGCTCCGACAAGGATGATCTCATTCCATGCGAGGAAGAGTCCATTTCCATAGAGACGTGTGGGCATAAAGAATGCCCGAGGTAGGGGGACCCTGCATGCGAATCACGGGGTTAGACCACAGTTTAACGTCTTGTGTTACGAATGAGGTGCTTAGCAGTTTAACGTCCTGCATCTTGGACGAGGTGGGTTTTCTCCACACCCCTAGGGCTTACATGCCCAATGCCCTATACCCCTTATGGGAGGGATGTAATCGGTAAGGCTATAGCGAAGGGGGGCCGCATGGCAAACCACCGGGGGTCCATGTTAGCGTGGCTATGCGAAAATGCAATAGCCGTTAGTGTGCCTATGCGGTGAAGCATAAAGCAAAGAAACGCAACGGGAAACACAGCTCAAGGGACCTTGAGGTTACTTCACACGAGCCTGGAAGGATGTATGGGAAAAAAACACATGGCGTGCATTCCCGGCAGGGGAGACATGAGGTGCCAGTGCAGGGGGTAGCCAAGGGGCGTCAAGGTGAGGGGTCCTAGGCTTTCCGCGCAAAATGGAAAGTTTGCGCACAAAACACCAGGACGACGAGCAATTGGAGAAAGGGAATTGCGCGCTGAGAAGGAACTAAATGCAGGGTTTTGCGCACACGGCCAGGTATTGCGCACACGAGACACGGATTGCGCGCATGGCTGGAACCCTGGGGAGGGGGAAAATTCACTGAAGCCGGTGGAGTTGCGCGCAAAGGTGAACACCGGGGCAAGGTTGCGCGAAATGAGGGATTACCTGGAAGTCATCTTGCGTGCAAGGGGATCCGAATTGCGCACATGAGAGTCGCTTCGGATTCCTCAACCCCCAAACCCTTCGGGGTCACCTTATATTTATAGGTGAACTTCGGCACAGAATCCTGGCGGGGCACGAAATTCTTTCGCTTAGCGCAATCGGAGCACAACAAATTCGCTGCGCAGAACAGGGGTGCGCAAAGATTGCTCGCCTCATCGGCTGAATTCCGCGAAACCCAGTGTTTCTTCGCATGCAGAACAATTTTTCACACGGATCCTCCTTTATTTCGAGCACCACATCCCGGGCCTCCAGATCGGGCCTCTGATTCCGTATATGACTTCGCTTCGTCATTTCGAAACTTTCTCCGAGAGTTACAGAATTTTTTCGACGTCAACATTGTGGTGACCCAAAATCAAATAAATTGTATATTTATTTTCAATATGTGAGAAAATTTCCTACCACCACACATTTTGATACCTTAGATTTAGATTTTTTGATTTCATAATCTTTTCCTTTTTCCCATGGAATTCTCTATGGGAAATTACCTTGAAATGTGAGAAAATCATTTTTAGAGTGTCTCATCTCCTCATCATTAAATCAATTAATTGAGGTGTATTCCTCTATTCTATTGAAATCATAACAATGACAACCTTTATATCTACAAATTTATTATATTTGAATCCCTCTTAAGAATTTCCTAAGGTGTTTCATTCACTATTTATTACAAGATATAAATTCCCTATTCCCTAATTTTCCATTTCAATATATCTATTTTAAGATTTATCTGGCATGATTTTCTTATATTTCATTCAGTTTATGGAATAATACATTTATAATTGATTATATATATTGATAGAACATGATTCTACTTCCATGTACGACCAAAATGATTGGTAGACTATTTCCCTCCGATGTATTAAATGAACACCATCATTGAACCAATCATTCTTGATATTTGGATTAATTATGTATTATTTAAGACACCTTGCTAACAATGTAAATATTGGAATTTTAGATATAATCATTTTAATATTACTTTTGATTTAGAATCATGAATTTTATCTCCATTTATTCTCATTTCCCTTAAGTTAAATATTTTTTCTAGAAATTGACATTAAATTCTTCAACATTCTGTTTTATATGTCTTTTTCATCATAAATATGTTGAATCAATGAACATTAGTGACCATTACCACTATGGAGATTATAAACTACCATGAAATACTTCTAAAACTAATTACTCCTCAAAAAAATAAATGAATTATATACATAACATATCCATTTCTCAAACACAAAATGGTTTTATAGTACCATTAAATGATATAGGTTACTGACACCTGAAGTAGTCTAACAATATTATCAAAGATTGTGGATCAAGATAGGTATAAATAATAGAAATTTTGTTAGATTAAACTTGATTAATATGACCAATTATAGTTGTAATTTTGTCAATAATAGTTTCATATCCAACTCACCATTATTATATTTCAGAGGAGGGAAATTCCTATATAGATTATGTTAATTTACATGTTTTCCATTATATCAAATAGGAACCATTTAAAAATAATTTTATATAGAATATTAAATCATAGAATATTGAAACATAATTTATAATTTCAAATCATGAGATACACTCAACATAAATTGAAATTTGTAGGTATAGCTAATCTCAAAACCATAAACATGGTATTTGGGATATATTCTACAACCATGATTATATTTTAAAATATTTCATAATAGTTTATAATGAAAAGTTGAATAGTCCCATGAATACCCCCTTAGAGGGCCATACAATGTGTGTAAGAAGGGATTTATCCGAGAAGAATGTGTTGATAGTCAGTTCCCAGTGTATATTATTTTTAGTTATTACCCCAAGGTATATATGTTCCAGAGCCAAATCCACATGTAGTATCAATACACAGATTTATTATTATAAAATACACTAAATATATACCATTTAAATATAATATGAATTTATAGTATACTTATAATTATCCTCATAGTCATTCATATGGATATGATCAATCACCACAACAAAATAGGCCTTTAACAATGAAAAAATTTCCATTATCAGAACTAAAGAAGAGCTTACTATGAGAGGGAGGTTACAATCCAAATGTGTTTATCAATGTTCATAAATGATATGTTAATTGATACATTCATCATCTATTTTAAAATTCATGATAAAGGGTATTATATTAAAACATTTAAATGTGATGATAAAAGGTATTCAATAATGTGTAATAACATCACACAATAACACAAGTGTGGTTTCTTGTAACATCATACCACAACACTAGAAAGACCCCGGATATAAAAAATCATATTGAAATCCAAAACACAAATGAATTTAAATTCACAACACAAATCCATGGTGAAAAATTATATTATTTCGATTTAAAACATTGTATTATAGAATTACATAAGTAAAAGGTTACTAAAACATTCCAAAACATCAATGTTCCTCCATCATTTTATCCTGACCCTAAATCGTACTATTTCCAAACAGACTACCCCTTCTGAACCAAAATAACTCATCTGTATATGAAAATAATTCATATTATTGTAATATTATAATTAAATAAAATAGCATAATGTGTTAATATTAAATAATACTCGGATTCATATTAGGAACAATATTTATTAGATTGAGTTGCAGTTGATTAATATAAGTAACACCATTTTATGTTCAACTTAAATAATTATTTCTATGAAAATTAATTAAATATGTAGAAGAATAAATTATAAGGATCTAAATTATGTAAAGAATGATAAATGTATGTGAAAACAGTCTAGGCTCATTTTTTCAATTTTGGGAATATGATATATGTTTTAAAATAAAGTGGCACTTATATATTGAAAAGACACACATGAAGTCATAAAAGTAACATCATGCATATTATGGTGTTGAAGATGATTTTTAAACACCCCAAATGACTAATGTATAATTTTCCTAATTTATTAACCATAATTGTAGGCATTTTTTATGTTATGAGTACTACACATATGACTTTTACTAAAATGTCATTTTATATAAGAAACCCACACATCAAAACATACCGGTCATATCGTGTGTGTGTTTGATGTAAGACTAATTCCAACATTTTATAAATTATTTATGAATAATTTTCATATATTATCAATAAAATATGAGGGCATTTTCATAGTTTTTAGTGAGTGATAATTTTTGACAAAAAGTATCGATTTAAAACTGATAGTGGACACTATAAGTCATACTGAAATCATTGAGCATCATATTGTGGTGAGACTAATCCCGTAACATAAAAATTTATATTTTGATCAATTTTCTAATGTATCATATAATATGTGTGTGTTTTCATAGATTTTAGTTGGCAAATTGCCTTTTTCCAAAAATTGATGTCAATTTTTAATAAAAAGACACAATTGGAGTCATACTGGCCACATTGTTTGTTGTATTGATGGGAGGATGATTCCAACATATCTTAAATGATATTTGTATCATTTTCATAATTTATCAAAATAATTTGAATGGATTTTATTTATTCTTAGTACATCACTTGTATTTTTTATTAAAATTATATTTTAATCTGGAATGATATACTTTGACACATACTTGTATCATCTTGTATCAGTATTATGTGAGATATATTTCATCACCTAAAAATGATTCAGGAATTATTAAATATATAATATATAAAATAAATCTTCCTTTTCAAATTTTTCTTTTGAGTGAATCTTTTGAAACAAATTATCCATTTTAAATCAATAATAGACACGTTGATTAATACTGGGATCATCGTGTATCAAAATTATTTAAGGAAGATTCATACATATATAAAATTACATCAAAATCATTTTCATAATGTATAGAAATTATAAAATTATCCTTTATTCATTTTGAGAATGTTATTGGTCGTTTTACTAAAATTGATGTCAATTAAAAATAAAATCACACATAGAGTATTACCGATCACACTGTATGTTATATGAATATAAGAATAATTCCTAGATATCTCAAATGACATATGTATTGTCTTAAAAATGTATCAAAAAAACATAAATGTTTCCCCCACTATTGTGTATGTCACTAATCTTTTTTAAAAAATATCATTTCATTCTAGAAATAAACACTTTGACTCGTACTGGTACATCATGTATCAGTTTCATTGAGACATATTCTTACATGTAAAAATATGATTTATTAAATGATTTCCTAAAATATAATGACAATTCGAGTGTTCTTACTTGGATTTAATATGTGGATTTGTTTGATCTAAATTTTTTATTTTCACATGATAATGATAACTTTGAGTCAAACAAGGCACATAGTGCATCAAATGATGGTTTGTATGAATCCAAAATGTTATAACTGACTTATGGATTGTTATCCAAAGGTATAAAAGTAATCAGAATGTGTTTTCTTAGTTTTGAGTTTCCTAATTGTGTTTTTTACTAAAAATGATATCAATTTGATAGAAAAATATTCACATGGATTCATATTGGTCACACATTATATCATATTGTGGTGGGGATGATTACATCATGTATACAATGAATTATTCTTCATTTCAAAAACATTTAATAAAAATTCAAAATGATTTCTATGTATTTATTATGTGAATTGGATTTTTTACTAACATGTAATTTCAAAATAGAAACATGAATTTTGATCTATAACATTCAGATAATATCTCACATCGATGTAATACTAATTCCTACAACCCAAAAATGATAAATTTGTCATTTCATTTATTTTTGAAGGCAAGCCTATCATTTTTTCTTGGTATTCAGTGACTGGGAATTTTTGAACTAAAATATCAATTTTAAACTCACAACTAAAACATTGAGTAGTAATGAGAACATCCTGAATCATATTATTATGAGGCTAATTTCATCACATCAATATTTACCTAGGGGGAATTTCAAAATAGTATGAAAAAAATTCCGAAACAATTTTCTCCATTCTATGTTAGTAATATCCCTTTTTATGAAAATTGATGTCAATTTTTTTTTTAAAAAGGAAAACATTG
The DNA here is from genome assembly GCA_963277665.1 of Viscum album. Lineage (NCBI taxonomy): Eukaryota > Viridiplantae > Streptophyta > Magnoliopsida > Santalales > Viscaceae > Viscum > Viscum album. Next base: position 1,117,512,831 of record OY728133.1, read on the forward strand.
AATCATATTGGTCAAACAATGAATTTTATTGAAGTTAAGTTAATCCCTAGACACCAAAAGTTACATATGGTTTATTTTAACAATGTATCAATATAATCTGGTTGTGTTTTCTATGTTTTGAGTACATCACATATCTTCTTTATTGAAATGTCACGTTGAAATCGAAACATGAACATTGACACATACTGGTCACATCGTGTATCATTTTTATGTGATAAAAAAGTCAGACACAACTAAATATTATTTATGAATTAATTTTAAAAATTTACAAGACAATCTGATTGTTTTTTATTAGTTTATAGTGAGTGAAACATATTGAACTAAATATTTATTTTAAATAGATAACACACACTCTGAGTCATACCTGGAAAATTATGTATTAAATTGCGATGCATCTAATTAATACATGTACTAAATGAATTATGGATCATTTTATTAAATTATAAATACTATTAAAATTGGTTTTGTTTATTTAGAGTATTCATTTTTTTCATTTATACCTAACTTGTTGTCAATATTAAATAAAAAGAAACACATAGATTCATACCTATCACATTGTAAAAAATATTTAGCTGGGGTGGATTCCTACACATTTCAAATGACTGATGGATAATTTTATTAATGAACAAAAACAATCCAAATGTGTTTTTTCAGTTTTGAAAACATCACTTTTGTTTTTAAAAAGAATTCCATTTGAAATTTGAAATAATAAAATTCATTCATACCGATGACAACGTGAATCGGTATGATGTGAGAATGATTCATGCAGATAAAATATTTTTTTGTTTTCCTAAATTATGAAGGCAATATCTATTCTTTTCTAATTTTTTAGTGAGTCACACTTTTTGATCTAATGTTTGGATTTTAAACTGATAATGTATAGTTTAATTATTAAAGGGAAAATAGTTAATTTTATCTAGTTGAGGCTAATTCATAGACATATAAATTTACATATGGATTATTTTTCTAAATATCAAAACAATCCAAATGTGTTTTCTTTTTTTCAGTTGGTCATTAGTCTTTTAAACGATATTTTTTTTCAATTTTAAATAAATTGTTTCATCTGGAGTCATATTCATCACACCATTTTTTATATTTAGGTACTGAATATTCCAACAAGTCCAAAATGAAAAATGCATTTTTTTCCATGTGTATCAAAACTATCAAAATTATTTTTCCCTGTTATTAATAAGTCACTGGTATTTTTTACCAAAATTTCATTTAAAACTGAAAACACATTCATTGATTGACACCGAGAAATTAATGCATTGTTTTTATATAAGAATTATTTAAACATATAAAAAATTATTTTGGAATATTTTTATAATTTATCCAGAAAACCTGATCATGTCTTCTAATATTTTAGTGAGTAAAACATTTTGAAGAAATATAGAATTAAAACATATAAAAAACACTTTGGGACTTACCAAGAACATGGTATTAAATTTTATAGAGTTTATTATTACTAAAAATACCTACTTAATTATGGATCATTTTTCTATAGTATTAAATAAATATTAAATCATTATATCAGTTTTGTGTATGTTAGTTTTCATTCATGAGAAGTTGATTTTAATTTAAAATAAAAGGAAACACTTGGAGTCATACTAGTCAAAACTATGCATCAGATTGAGGATCAACAGATTCTAACACTTCACAAAGACATATGGATAGATTCTCTGAATTATCAAATTAATACTATTTATTTTCATTATTATGTGTACATCACATTTATTTTTTACAAATATTTATTTTTAAAATAGAACTATGAACTTGACTTGTACTAGTCAAATCAATTATCAGTTTGAAATGATAAAAATATTTTATGTTCTAATGATTTATGATTTATATTCAAAAATTTATTAAAGAAATCCATTATTTCCTTCTTTGATAGAATTGAGTGACAATTTTGGATCTAAAATGTTGATTTTAAATGTATAACAGCCACTTTAAGTAATATCGTGCACAAAATATACCAGACATAGATGCATCTAATTCATACACAAAAAATTACTTATGGATAATTAAATTAAATTATTAAAACAATATAAATTTATTTTTATTTTTTAATTGGTCAGATATCCTTTATTCTAAAATTGGTGTGTATTTTAAATAAATAGACACACATAGTTCCACACTGGTCAAAATATGCATCATATTGAGGTGAGAATGATTAAAACATATCCCATATTAGTTATGTATTGTATTTTTGTTGTATCAAGAAAATATTATTGTGTTTTCTTAATATTTAATATGTCACATATATTTTTTACTAAAATGTAAACTTGGACTTGAAACATGCATGTTTATACATATCGGTCACACCATGTGTCAGTTTGATGTGAAACCACATACTATATTGAAAATTATTGTAAATTATTGACACAATATGATCACGCATTCTTGTTTTTTTATGAGATATACTTTTTGATGTAAAAAATGTATACTTTAAACTCTTAACTGACACTTTCAGTCAAGTCAAGCACATCATGTTTCAGATTGTTATGTAAATGATTCATACATGTCACAAATGACTTATGGATCAATTAACAGAAGTATGTAAAGATTTTAATGTTTTTTTTATAAATTTTGAGAATCAAACTTTTCCTTTTTTACAAAATAATTGTAAATTAAAAAAAGCACATTATGTCATTCCAATTTCATTGTGCATCAGACTGAATTTTTTATGATTCTTATACATCTCAAAGTCTCAAAAAAATATTAAATACAATTTTTATCATTATTTCTATTATATTAATTTGTTCAACTATTGACACTTCATATTGAAACGATGTTCTCAACTGGAAAACATTTTTCGACTAAGAACATCAACTCAATATGCACTATTGCTGTTTGATAGTGAAATGAAGTGGAAATTGTGTAAAATTTGTACAATAGAACATTTTATCTCTATTTTTCTTATTTTTGATTGTTTAATGAAAAATATGAATCCCCAAATGATATGTTAAATATATAATATGTATTATATACAAATTGTACGAAAATTAACATTCAAGTATTAATAAAAAATGATGAAAAAACTAATTAATTAAGTACTATGATTTAATGATTTCCTGAATCTTATATTCATTATTGATGCACTTTTTTATTGTAATTATCTCATTAGTAGGCTCGAATTCTAATATCTCACAAGCATGAAAACCTACAAAAAAGCCATACGAAATAAAAAAACCCATATGTATAAGAATACAACTATAAAATAATTAATAGTAAAAATAAATAAATTAAACATAAATATAAAACTATACATTAATTCTATGGAAAATTATTTTATTATAGAAACATCATGATTAACCCTGTGATTAAGAAATTCAAGGAACATAAATGAATTAGCTATACGAAAAATATATAATATTGAAATGCTTTATGGGGTAAAATATATATGGAATATTATGTGCATTAGGTCATTAAATATGGATATAAATCATCTTAAAAAATGGTACTATGAAAATATAACCTCTAAAATGATCAATGATAAAAAACATAACAATTTTTATAAAAAAATGTTAATTATATTAACATACAAGTAATATACACTATGAAGAAAAAACTAATTAAATTATTAGTATAAATTCAACTTTTTATGATGGTTTTATAAATTCTCGATTAATTTCATTAGTTAAATTATCATATTTGTTGAATTGAAGTCTAATCTCTTAAGAGTACAAGATGGTTTGAACAACCCCCCCCCCCCCCACCCCAACGTGAACTAATGAATACACCTGTATAAGCAAAACAATTATTGTGTGAGTGATATTAAAATGAAATAAATTAATCAATAATATGAGATATTACCTTATATCCATCAACAATAATTTTACAATGAAAATATCAATAATACCATCGTGATTGTGAAGTAGAGAGAACATAAACGAATGTTGTAAATGTCAAGACTGTAGGGGTGAAACTTTTTTAATGTAGAAAGTGTTTGTGTAGAAAGGCATGATTGGTGGACATAAATATTTACCAATAATTGAACTCTATGAAAAAATAAGAAAAATAAAATAAACATTTCATTATATTTTTTTGGAAAAATATATAAATTAGTTAACAACATTACCATTACATATTACCAAAGGGATTCCTTAATTATAGTTTCTTCTTCTGTAGTATTTGTTACATCATCATTTATAGAGAACATTATATACATGAATAGTCAGACAATAAATATAGATTATCATAATGTTATAGAGAATAGATAATATTACAATGGAAAACATTCTAAAATAATAAAATACTTTCTAATTGAAATATTTTTATATTTTTTAATGGTGTTTGGTATTTTTTCTACTATCAAGAATCCACATCCACAGTATTTAATCCCGTATAACATACAAGACATTGTCTATATTTCAACCAACATGAATTGATTTTTATCTCCAAATTAAAGGTCTATCCACTATTGAATAATCATATAACTATAAATTAAATTAATTATATTATAGAACAATCGACCTAATCTTGTTTTTCAGATATATCACAGAAAATATTTTCTCTATATGTGATTCCATTAAGAAAGATTTGAATTTTTCCCTTCTACCCTGAAATTCACCTTCACAAAGCCCAATTCATCAACTTTTAGTACACTCATATTGTCAAATCATTTGCAATATAAAATCAAAACATGAAATTTGAACTAATCCAACTCATATATATGTTTAAATAAGAAAAAATATGACATATTTTCTTAAATAAAATTTCTATCCTGGGAACCATATTTGTGCATCGCTTCCTCCATAAGCATAACAGCAATGTGTATCATCATTCTGTAGTCATTGTCATATTTTTTATATAATGTATAACCACTGATTAAAACTAATGCAGGATATTACATTTCTTTTGGTCCCCTATACATCAATCAAAATAATTTGTCAATTGAATTTTAATTTTTAGAATACTCTTTATAAATTTGATCTCCATACCGTCATATAAACTATGGATTATGTTTGTTTGATATCTATCCGTTAACCCTTAATGGAATAAAATATCTAATAAATATTTTATGGATTAAATGTATATATCAAAATATTACTATTATGTACCATGTAAAGGTGTTATTTCACCATCTCACTAATGGAAATTGAAACACCAAATATTCCAAGGATAACTTTTCCCAAATGGTGACCTATATTGGAAGACATTGGGATACTGATGATATCAACATCAGATAGGAAATCAGCGTCGAATTCATCATCTTCTTCTAGAATGTAAGTTTCTTCAATGAAACCTTATTGAAGACTTATATTCTTGACATACCATATCAAAATTATCCAATATTGTTCAATCGGGTACATCAATCAATTGGGAAAATGAAAATATAGTGGAACCTCTATTACCAAGTGAACTATCAGGTGGACTATTATATAAATGAATGATGGTTATAAAAAATATATAATTATCATAATATAACTAGAACCTCTGTATTAATGACGGGAAACTTTACTAAGTCAATAACATTACTGAAAATGGATTTGAAATATAACTAGAGTCCAGTAAATTTATTTTATACATTTTGAAAAAAATGAAATGGAATGAAACAAGAATAAAATCAACCATCACAATATAACAATAATTTTATTTTTTCCATGAAACATATATTTATTCATTGAGATGAAATTATTGATGTTTTTTGAATAACTCTCTAGATATTTTACACTATTAAGGAAATGAAAAAATTGAAATTTTTTATATTTGGATAGACTGTAATCTGTATGAGGAAGAAAATTATTCCCTCTACCCATCACTAGTAACAATATAACCTTTATCCCCATGTCAATCATGTCAATACTTTCATTGATTCCATCAATCATTTTTCTAGGTATATTTAATAAAGTGAAAAGAATCCTATAAATTATTATTTTTGGATATGAATGACATCATTAATATTATTAATATACATAAAATTCCAAAATTTTAATTTAATAAAAATTCATCTATTCATCTAACCTGATATCGTATGGTTTGTCAAAATGGATTACCGAAATGAATGTTAATATCTTTTTCATTATCAAACAATGATCACCCATTACTGGAGATGGTGTTATACATTGTTAGATATTTCCATTGAATGTTCTAGTCCATGATATGTATATATATAATCTAGGTAAAAATTTCTAATTTCTTAAAAAACATTATGGGAGGTTTCAAAGGAACTAAATGTGTGTGTTTTTAAAAAATTGGATGCACCAAAAATTCATTAATACAATATCCTGGTATATTTCCAAAAGAGGTGAAGTATTTTATCTTTTAGTAAAATATGGCCCTTAATGTGAAATATTTTGTTTTATGAGTTGAATAATTGAAACAAGTGTATACCAAATCAGTATCAGATCATCAATAAATAGTGACAAATAGTTTTCATTATAATTACATGATTCCATTTGTCAAGATATAAGAAGATACAACATAATTTACTTGCGCATCATACATACCCATGGATGAATTTTATTATTTACCAACATGATGGGACATGTACTATGACGAATACTAAGTACACCAAAAGGATTTTTTCAATTTATAAACAGAACAAAAATAATGTTTCTCAACTCAATTCCCAATTATGGATTCTCGTACTCAATTTTCTTTAAATAAGGAGGATCTACTTGGTGACATAGGTCCCCATCATAAATTATTTTATCTGGATTCCAGGAAAATTTAATCATGGTTTCTAGGTATCTATATAGGGTAGTAAATTATAGAATATTATGAATTTGACATACATAGTTCAAAGGGATTGAATCATTTTTCTTATATTAATATATAACATAGTATTGTCATTTTAGGATTTATTTATTATTTTTCATAAATAATATACACTCATATGTAAAATCATGTATTTTTTTAGAGATCATTCCCATTTTATATAGATATTTTTTTAACATAATATGTGGGAAATGGACGTTATTTTACTTTTACTAGCATATAATTTTGGAGACCAGGTATATCATTATAACATGTGTGACTCCATCTACCACCAGCTTTAAAATTATACAACTTCAATACAGATAAATTGTTTTTATTTAGCATGATCACTATACACAGGTCCATTAGTACAATTATTTAACTCCTAAAACAGCCTTTTAAAATCAATTAGGCCATCTCAAATTTCAATATCCATTTATTCTATGTGATCTATATTATCGTTTACACTTATATTTTTATCAAATCACAAATAAAGTTTAGTATCTTCTAAGTTGGATTTACTAACAATAATGTAAACATGAACAATGGATTTAATAACAAGAGAAAAAACTATGTATAATGTCACAATTTTCATGTCATTTTTCTAGAACTGATGTGATAAAATATTAATATTATAATTTCAAAATGATTTTTACATGAAATGACATGAAAAATAAATTTTTTTTGTTTGATTTCAAATAAATAATTCAAAAAATGCACCATTGTTGTTATTTATGTCTGTTATGTCATTTAATTAATTTGAATGAGTGTCTTTTCATTACAATTACAATATAATGTACATGGAATTTTTTGTCACATCAGATTTATGACACCTAAAATTATATATCTTTTAAAATTTTATGAATCCATGTAGGATTCATTTTTTTATTCCATTCTTGAAATGCATGTCCCATTTTTGTCTCTCCCAATCCATTACTCTCTCGTTTGTTCGATTCAATGGACTAATCTCGAATTAAATATTTAGTACAAACTAAATTTTTATTAGCATCATCATACACAATAAATTTAGATTATATTTCATTTAAATTAAGCCCCCAAAAATTCTCATTACATTCTTTTCAACTGTTCATTGCTATAGAATTTGTAAAATTAATTTTATTGATTCGGTGGACATAATTCACACAATAAAATCAACAGTCACCCTATGGTTCTTTCGAAATTATTGTTTCACAGTCGATTATTGATCAAATCCACTATAACTAGTTTACATGAATGTTTGAATATCATTATAAATTATGAATTATTTTCTCGTAATTTTATTTCTAATATTATTTTTTTCCATCCTGTTTATTTTTCCATGTTTTGATTACATTAATTTTTTTATTTAATATGACATGCTATTACTTTCATCTTATCTACCTTTATAAATATATATATATTTTTAATATTAAAATCAACTGAAATGTAAATAATATTCCAATAAACTATATTTATTTTCTTATGTATAGAAATAGATATTCAGAAAAATTTCTAGTTTCTCATGATTTATATAAATATCAATCTCCATAGGTATACCTCACTATTTTGAAAGGATGTAGATTTTTTCAATAAAGTATTCAAATAATAATTTTTTATCCTTTATTGATCATTATTAATCTCATTTATTCAAATGACAATAATTCAAGTACATGTAAATAACATAACGGTTAGGGAATAGCCCATATTATTACAAAAATGAATTAAAAAGTCAACTGGAATGATGACGGGGTTATACAAACACACATGCCCTCATACCAATGGAGAACCAACGAGAAAAAGAGATCAAAATTCAATGTAACATTGAGAGGAAGTGTCATAGTCGTCATCCCAATTAGACTCATAGTCCAGAAGGCCATGAGACCTGGTAGCCATGGTTGGCTTCAGGTATGAGTAATCATTCATCGGTCTCACTTTCCTAGAAGGAACAGGCTGAACTCCTTCAGCATCCACAACAACATTTTTCCCTTTGGACCAAACCTGACTATAGGTTTGTTTTTTGGGGAGTCATCCTCTGCTTCATCCCACCTTCCCTTGATGTCATGTGTTTCCATTAATTAAATAATTTCCATGTGGCTTCTTGAGATCCCCTCACCTTTCTCCTCAAGAACATGGTGTATGCTTTCCTGCACCTTCTCCACAATCACTTCTGGTGTCATGTCACCACCCCTAGTAGTGCACTCCTCTGTTTGGTGAACCAGTTTTGAATTATTATTCACCTGAGACTCCACAAAAATCTCTTGGGAAGAATCATCCATCACTCATGATGCATCTTCCATCATTGATTGTATCTTCACCTTCTTTTTACAAGAAGTCTCATGATTCCCTTTTAATGAGAAAAAAGAGCAAGAAACATTTTTGCAACACCTCTCGTTAGCATGTCCAATAACTTGACAATCAAGATAGAAATCTGGTATTCTTTCATACTCCACCTTGAGTGGGATGTCATCATCTAAGGAAGAAAAGACTATATTATGAATTAGTCAAGTACTTAATCCAACTTCCACCAGAACTCTATCATAGTGGCCAAATTTTGCAGCCTCAGTGGTCCTTTCCATTTTAATTAGAATTCCAACTGCAAAGGAAATGTCAAATAGAATTTTAGGATTCCATAAGATCCAGTGAATATTTTTTTATATTTTATAGGATATAATTTAATATTTGTTTTAATAATTTCTCATGTTTATATTCATTTTTTATTATTGATTGTTTTTTAAAGTAATCTATTTGTTAATTAATTAATCTTAAATGTATTTTATCATAAATTTTTTTCCCTTAAAATTTTTCCTTAATTGGGTTTATTTTTCTATGTGAGTTCTATTATCAATATTTTATAAATTAAACCTTTTGTAAAAAATGTATACAAGAAATTTAAATATTACATCTCCTATTTTCAATGTAATTTTATAATGATATTATAATGAAACGGTTATCATTGTCAACAACCATTAATTTTTTTATTCTCTAACACATATATATTCTAATGAAATAATCATACTAAATTTTTTATTATAAGTTATGATCATATTTTTAGGAATCATTTTTAACTCAATTTATTTATCATTTGTTAAATTGTATATGTTTGGATTATGATTATTTACACCTTTATGGTCTAGAGATACATATTAGTAATCATTATTTGATGTGTGAATTTATTATATCACTACAAAGTATAATGTATTAATTAGTTTATTTAACACCATATTGTTTTTAATGTGGTTAGATTGTTTTAGCTTCAATTAATATAAAAACATGATAATGATTGAAATAATCTAAATATCACACTCTAAATCAATTTTACCATCCCAATTTTCTTTTTAAAATCTATTTTTGATATATTTATTTTTCATAATTTTTATAGAAAACAATGAATCGATGCTGGATTAATGAACCTAAAATAGGAGAGGATTGTGATGCCTGTGTTGATGTTTTTATGCAATTCTACAAAAGTAATTTTACAAAGATTGAAATGTTTTTGAATCCACAGATAAAATGATTAAAATTTATGATGTTAAAAATAATATATATCAATTATCATATAATTTTTCATGGTTTTAATTATTATTATATCCCTTGGACAAGGAATGGTGAAAATAGGAATATTTTAATATTCATTGATGATTGTGCTTTTCAAGATGATAAATATATTCATAATTATGAAATGAATTGTGATATTGAAGTATATTAAATTTGGAAAAAACAACAATTGATAATTTATACATTGATTTCAATAAACATTTATATATCAGATGTAAATAATTTACTATTTATTTAATGGTGTTAGAATATATTAACCCAAATGAGAAACATAGATATATTTATAAGAGTTTAATAAATTTTAAACAATTCATGAAATACACACTTCCTAAAGATAATGATATCATATATTCACATTATAAAACAAAGGTAACATAATTTCATTGGGATTAGTGTATATGAAAATATATGTATTCCCAATTGAACATAATATCTATAAGAAAGAACAATAATTTATGGTAGAATGTACTAAATGTCGGATATCATTGTATAATTTGAAAGAACAATCATTTTCTGATTTGATGTTATGGTGAACCCTAACATGTACTTTTGGTATATTATTATATTCACTCTTATCAACATTCAGTTGATAATTCACATGTTGGATACTTGTTAAGATGTAATGAATATGAGTGTATATGTGTTGGAAAATTACGACATGCAGTTGATTGTCCATAATGGATGAAAACTGATATCAAGTTTCATATATTTGGAAATGATGTTATATGTATTAGATGAAGACTATGCATGGAAATAATGAATCCTTATCGATTCATTTTGATAATACATATTTGTTAGACTTTTTTATTGTGAATAGATATCTTTGATCTTGCATTTTGAAGAATGTAAAATTATTTCACTATGATCTTAATGATACATGAACCAAAACATCTTGAGTATGATTTTAATTTTTTATAGTCACTATTAATTGTTTATTTAAACATTAATAGGATAACGGTATTGAGGTGTACGATTGTTATAAAATAGAATATCTTAAAATGTATTTCATGATTATGTTTAGTATGAATGACTTCCTAGAATATGGTAGATTGTCTGTATATAGTATTGTGGGTCATAAACATTGTCCAATTTTTGAACAAAATACCTCATATTATCAACAAAATCATGGGTTATGAAAACATACATTGGTCCTCCATATTCATTTTATATGGATGTCATTTAGCAAAGATTAAAACTGGAATTCATTTCCTCAGAAGAATTTTTTTGTGCTGCAAATCATTTTTCCCTCAATATATATTTTAAGATGGAGGAAAATTGATTTGACAATAAGAAAGAAATATAAATCATGGAATGATATAAATATTTGGGTAACCAAAAAAATATTCTTATGCTACCATATTAGAGAAAACAAGATTTCAAACAAAACATTCTTGTTATGTATATGGAAAAGAATGAATCTGAACCCTTGATTGGAGCATTGTTAGATATTAAAGAATGTCCAAAATATGGGTCGAATGCAAGACTGAGCTTACTCTCAATGGGAATACGTTTGGAGATAGCTCCATCTACGAATGGATGGTGGGCATTCCTACCCAGAACATGTTATACATTATCCAATAGCATGAAAATTAGATTTTTTCTGTGTCTTTATGATATCAATGTTCCATATGTTAATTATTAAAATGTATAAAAAATTTCATGTCATTAAAGGATATGAATTTGACAAGTATGAAATCTCATGACTGTTAAGTCATGATGCAATAACTTTTAGAAATTTAATTGTTTGGAATATTTCCCATTTTTTTTAGAATGACTATTGTAAAGGTGTGTTATTTTATCAAATATATTTTAAATAAGTTGATTTATTAGAACACACTGAAAAATTTAGAGAATGAACTTGTTTATATACATTATCAATTGGATAGGTATTTTCCAACATCTATTTTTGATACCATAGTTAATTTTTAGTGAGAAATACATCATTCTGAGATGCTATGTCTATGTTGAGTGTATAATTTTGAATGGTATAAAAGTATATTAATTGGTTATGTTAAGAGTCCATATCTAATTTAAAACTCCATGTATTGAGGTGTATATTTATGATGATCTTGCATGTTTTTTACATGTTATGTTTCTACAGTTGAGAAAATTAGTTTTCCCACCTCTCCCCATGAATGTTACAATTATGGGTCAATTGAATTCCAAGGATTGAATGTAATACATTTGACATGTAAATATATAAATATTTTCCATTTATAAATATTAAAAATATTTATGATTCTCAACAATGTATAAAATATCATATTAATGTGTTGAAACAATTTAATATAAAATAATACATATATGTTGATTTTGAATGAGTATTACATAGATTTTTTTCATTTTTTGATGATATAATTATTTAGAGATAATATTACTTTGAAACATTGAGGTGGTTAGTGGGAGTTTCTAGTTTAAACATGATAATGTGGTTTTGGTATGATATTAATGGCTACACATTTCCAGCAAAAGATCACGAAAAAAGAAGCGATCGAAGAAGAAATTTGTTTTTCTTATGCCAAAGACTAAAACAAAATATCTAAATCAGGTGAATATTATCATTTCATTGAATAAATTTTAGAGTTTGATTACAATAAATTGTGTGTTTCAGTGTTAAAATGAAAATGGGTTATTTTGAATAATAGATGCAAACACTTATAATTTTCAACTACTATAGTTAATATGAATAAATTATATTACAAAATGGATCCTTTGAGTAGGGAGAGATATGGAAAAAAAATTCTATATTGTTAATCAATCCAGAGTGATGTGTTATATTATTCCACCATGGAAGAAAATATTATTTTTCTAATGATAAATATGATGATGATAATAATTTAATTGGGATCCATAAATCAATATAATGATTAATTGATAATATAGATGATAACATGAAACACATAATTTGTGACTTATTGAATGTCATATTGAAGGAAATTGGTAATAAATCCTTCCCTACATTCATAATATTATAGATAAAATAGGTTTTTTCACTTTTTAATCATTCAATAAAACTTTATATAATTTAATACTATTTTAATTATTAAAAAAAATATTACAGCTAAGAATATAATTTTATATATTAATTTTTTTAGTGTTATATATTTATAATTACATAACTTCTGTATTAATTTATTCTCTTTAAAAAGTGTTTTAAATTTATTGTTAAAAAATAAAAATAATAATTTTCGATATAAGTACATTTTAAAATGATTATTTTATATGTAAACAATTATTTATTAGTTTTGAGAATTATTTCTATTAATAAATAATTTTTTTCATTTTCTTTTCCTTCATTTTTGTCATTTCATCTCACATTTATGTTGTTACATTTTAGTTAAATATAACAAATATAAAAAAAATTATTAACATTAGTTTTGTTTACTATTTTTTTGATAATTTTTTAATTTAAATTTTCATTTAAATTTATTATTATTATTTGAATTTTTGTTTTTGTGTTATTTGATTCTTTTATTTTTATTATAATGAAAATCCCATTGTTGATAAACAAAATTCTTCAGGAGATGATCATGCTCATTCATCAAGGGATGAATCAAAACAATATCCTATTGACAAGTCCCTACACCCTTAATATAGATTCATATATATATATATATATATATATATATATAATTTTATAATTACACTCCTTTTCAAAAAATATATGTATTATTGTTTTGATAATTTCATTTTCATAAATATCCAAAATATTTATGTTTAATGAAGACATATAGTTCAATGGTTTGTTTGATGCTCATTGGTGGCCCTGAGCACCAAAATGTGAATACCAGGCTGGGACACATTATTTTTATGCTACATTGTTACCCATGGAACATGGTTATGTGACTGATTCATGTTAAGGGAAAGATACTTTTTATATGTTTTGAGAACTATTAGTCAAAATTTTGCGCCTAACCGGCCATTGTGCCCCATATAGTATCGAAAAAGGTATGGTTCGGGCATGGATTGTCAAAATCATGCCACCAAACCATACTACTATATATATATTAGTGAATTTACTATTTTACAAATTTTTAATACATATACAACTATTCCATTTCCCTTTCTTATTTTATTTTTCATGAATGGTTTTCTTCTCTTATATAACTCGAAATACCTCAACATTCGTGCATCCATGTCTCTCTTGTCTGATACATGATTTATGATTCTAAGGAAACATTTGAATGATCAAGGTATCATTGAACTCATAAACTAATTATATCTCAATTAATATTAGAATATATATCTCTATTTAGGTGAAGGTTCATGGGAAATGTTTTCCTACCATTGAATCATTTCTCATATTTCTCCCAACCTGCTTTGAAAATTAACTCTATATTGAGTTAGGTGTCATCTACAACCTTGAGGCAGGTGGTCACATGGTTTTTCCATGGCATGTTTCTGGTCTCATATCTACTCTATTGTTCCCCCGATGTATTTTTCTAGGTATCCAAATTACCTAGATTCTATAATGTCTTATTTACCTTTAGACATATGTACTTGTTAACTCTATAGTATTTGGTGGCTTAGAGGTTTCAAAAACCCTATATGGACACCCCATGGGTATTCCCTTGATGATAAAGATTTTGATAAATTGGTTCAAATAACCCGAAATCATAAATTGATTTTCTAATAGTTTTTAAATTAAATTACCCTTAATACAAGTGTATTAAATTTAAACCATGTATCCTCTTAGGTTTTGGCCCCTATAATAGTTTGAATTTTCCAAGAGGAAAATATTCTTAATGATCATGTCATATTATAAATAACCCTTTAATAGGATGAAATTTATAATTGTTTTTTTCTGTTTTGGTTTATTTAATGGATTGATATACACAAAATAGTAGAATATGATAAATTAATTGATGGCAACACCTTCTAATTAAGAATTGGTGCTTCATGACTTCTATATGATGTTTTATTGGTTTGTATGGTTAAAATACAATTATTCACATCTCTTTTTATCCTTATTCTTAATCAAATTGTTTAATATGGAATGATTCCAAGGGATGGTAAACACACACCCCTTATTTTTGTTTATAATGAAATTCATTGTCTTAAATAGTGTCGAAAATGGATAATGACATACATAAGAGGTTATTACTTATGTATTGTGTTATAGATGAATACACCTCTTCAATGAATATGGGATACATGATAGAGTTGAATGAGAAGTAATTCCCCATGTCATTTATAATAATAATATTGCTTTAAAGATTCTAAGTATGATGGTATTGGTTGTTGAGATACGATGGAAATGACACCCTCTTACATCAGTGGTGAATAATAGAATCTCAAACCACTGACACTATATGGGTGTTTGGATTTCCATGAAACATCACATTATTAGTGTGTTTCCATGAAGGTTCAATAACCATCACAATTTTTGTTGCAGGATGTATTTGAATATTCTTGGGATATAGTGAATGTAAGTCATTTCATGTGATTTTATGATCTATTGACTACATATTGATGTTTGAGTATTACTCTGGTCCATTCCAACTCTATTATTCCAGGTATATGTTCATTTGTAATTCATATACAATTGTTTCTCATAGGTGGATGTATTCTATAATTAATATATATATATATATATATTATTAATATAAATATATATACATTTACATGATAAAACATTCTACCTGGACATGATCTAAAGTAGGTACACTTACCAGGTGTCCTATAAGAAAGTGAGTAGGCTATTTATTTATTTCACAAATTTTTACATATTTTATTATAATTTCACACCGTATAGATATTGAGACTATTTGGATTACATGTAGACACTATTGGTGGTGAACTAATGATATTTTTAACTCAACCCATAAATGAGATTCCTCTGCTATCTATGAAAGCTATATAATTGTAGTTATTTATAAGGGAAAACCACATTCTCTGTTTGATGATATGTATTGATTTTATATACAGCATATAAGAATAGGTATGTGATTTAGATCGATATTCCAAACAAGAATTTTTTATTTATTTTTTATTTTATATATCTATTACCATCCATTAATTTTTTTTATATTTCTATACATACAAGAATCATACATCACCTGATAGGTTTTTTATATATTTATCAGTTCTATAATTTTCTATTACTACCCATAAATAAATAATAATAATATATATAATATTCCACAGTTTATTTATTCTACATTTTAATAATTTGATTCTGATTTTGATTGATATCTATTCTATTCTCAATGAAACACTTACATGAGGGTATCGTCTCCCCATTGTACCACCTTTACACCCTTACAATTATTCGATATCCTATGGCGTATGGGGGGCATTTTTGAAGACAATTGAACTATTAGCTCGGGGCACTTGTTAAGTGAACCCTTTGTCAAGTTATTTAATATATATAATATATATTAATATTATCAATAATTATATAATTAATATTATCTTTATAGTTTTTCATAATTTACTTATTTTAATTTTTTATTTGTTTACATATCATTTAAAAGATATTTATATATTTAACTTATACTATTAATTAGTTTTGGAAATATATATAAGTTATAATAAATTTATTCAATTTTATTAAAAATTATTTAATAAAAAATTTAATAATATTTTTTAAATTTAAAATTTTAGTAAATTAATTATTTAATTTTATTTGAGATATGTATAATCTCTAAAAAAATTCTAATAAAGGATCTCTTTTACAATGCTAAAAATAGAGGGATGATTAGGGGAAAAATATTTGTTCCCTAATAACATTTCTTTTAAAATGGGTTCTTATTTATTAGGAATATGAAATACAATGGTAATGATTACCCATTATTGGCACTAAAAAAATAATAAATATAACCTTTCATAAGGGATAAAATAAAATTTGGATAAAAGTTTCCGTTTATCAGTGCTTTTTTATAGCATTGGTAAAGTCCAACAATATTAACTACCTAATTCCTAGGAGTGTATAATTTATGCTTTCCTAAATTTTATTCCCAAACATTCTACTAAACATCCTATAATACAAACTATAATCCCCTAGAACCGATAAGCCCTGTTTAGATGGTTACATTATTACAATGGATCTCAATACGAATAATTAAATCCCAATGGACAAAATATATTATAAGTCTCAGAAAACTTATACATAATTAATATTATAATAAAATTGAGATAATAAAACTAAAAATAGTATTTTATTTGATTGATGAATTATTCACTTTAGTATAACCCTTAATATATATCACACAACTCGTATTTGCATATAGGGGAAAGGAATCATAAGAAATCGGGGAGCTAAGATTCATAGTAAGAGTATCTGTATAGTAGAAGAAATCAGTAATACATAAGGAATATTCTTTATTGAATGGTAAATAATTAAAACACATTCCATTAAATCGATAACTTAATGTTGAAGATCAGTATGGTGGTAATGAATTCTTATAAAAAATTAAATATAAATAATTACATGTGTTTGAAACATCTCTAAGTCCATTCTCTCTAATTGAATAATCATATAGGCATTAATAAAAAATATTATAATGATGGAATCCAAATTCTATATCATAATTACCATAACACCAAGGCCTTGGGGCAAGAAATATTAAAAAAATTGGTAATTATGTGGAAAATTAACCATGCTATATTGTTTTATCAAACCTACGGATGCATCATGGGGCGATAGATGGCCCTACGGTCCCAAGAAAATTCCCACAAATTCCTCATATTAATAGAGAAAAAAATAACTAATATAAACATTCATATTGAAAATAAATCATTATATATGTTAATAAATCTCCAATCAAATCCCATAATCAGTATAATTAATCATATTGGAAAATTATAATATGACTGTAAATAATTTCAGAAATCAATATAAATAATTGAAACCCATCCCACATTCTATGGATAATTGAATAAACATAATGCATGAACAATCAAAATAATCCCAAAAGATACTGTAAATAATAAATATGGTATCGTTACAAAATATTAATAATGGTGAATTAGTAAAATTTGGGTTTTTACATTGGTAGATAAAAATATAAAAAGAATTCCATTAAAGATTGATTATGCAAAATATTCATTTTACATTGAAATTTAATTTCAAAAACTAAACTTTCTTGTATATTTTAAAAAAAATTAACTAAATCGTGGAAATATGTAATGTAATTTTATAATCAATAAGTGTCCATGTAATAGATAATTCTATAGATAACATATACTCTTAAAATCATTCATTTCAAATAATTAAAATGTGCATAAAATTTATTCATTTAGAAAATGATAAGAAGATACACATAGAAATAATTTTTAAAGTAAAAAAATTTGTAAAAAATAATTTCAAATTTTTTTTGGTTAATTATGAAAAAAATTATGAAACTTTTTTTAGATACCTAGATATATGGGAACAATTTTGTTAATGTAAAGAGAAATATTGGTAGTTTTTCAAAAATAATCTCATTGTTTTTATATACCCAATAGAATAAAATGGATCCATTAAATGAAATTTTAATGAATACAAAAATGCAGATGAAATTACATTTGGATTATGATATAAATATCACACTATTATACTAAAGGTTACATAATCTTAAACAATGCTGAATAATTATGAAATTGTGAAATAAATCGTTAAAACATTGTAAAAAATGGAATCATAATCCTCATAAAATAAATATCATAAAATGAAACATTATATACAAATAATATAAATATATTAATGATAAAACATATGAATCATGTATTATATAAACCACACTAATGAATGTTACAATCAATATGACACTTGAATCATGAACATTTATGATATATAAGAAACCCTTTCTTCATGTTCGATTTAAATCATACTTTTACGGACCTACTAAATAATAAATATAATTTAATAATACATTTAATAATTGAATATAATTATATATATCAAAAACTATATGATATTCTTTTTATTTTTTTCACCGGTTTATTAACAATTATTTATTAAAAACAATATTCCTGGTGATAATTTCTTCATTTTTCAAGTATGTTTAGGTTTTTTTACAATCAGTCCATGTAATTTTATCATTCATGAACTAAATAATTTTTTTATATTTTTTTAAATATCATAATTAAATACTTTATATGTATTTTTAACATTCCATTAATTTAAGAGGAAGAAAAATTAGTCACATCATTCTTCAAGACGATTGGATAGACATTCTCATGGATGTTATTTCATTTATTTAACTGGTGTAAAAATAACATCTAATTTGAATTTCACCGATAAATAATGTAATCACTCGTATTTTTCACAAAATAATTTTTATAAATTAATCAAAAAAAATTTTGGACCAGCGTTGAGACAGCATGAAATTTCAAAGCCCAGGGTGTCCAAAAAAAATCATTCAATAAAGATCATTTTTTAATTAAAAGAAATAAAGAATCCAACATCAATCATTAATATGAATAAAAATTTGGTCAAATTGAATATATGATGGCATCGTTGCATCTTTAATAGTGAATTTATCTTCTGTGAGGACTATCCTCCACTGATGCAGGTCATGGGTAAAAGTTTGTTTAAGACATTTTAAAGGAAAATAAAATAAATAGAGAAAATTGTTTATTTTTTTACATTCATCATTTCCTATCAATTCTGTGACCCTAGGTAAAAGTATATGTTTCATTACGTAAATAAAAAAATGTATGACAATGCAACCAATCATAATAGTGATGCTAAAATTTATTCCCTCTTTTAACATATTGACAAGCGAAAAAGTGATCTAATTTAGTAACCTATATGAACTCCCTAAAGGATATATAAATGAATAGGAATTGAACAATGATGAGACGATGAGTAGATATTAATCAAGGATGGATCAACATCAATGATGTACACTCTTCACCAACTGATCCAAATTCTAGGTTTGGGTCTTTTATTCTTATGTGATTTTCAATCCCATTCATTCTTTCAAATGATGAACACGGATCAACGCAAGAGTAGGTTGATATTCAAATAAATCATTATTTTGGTATTTGTTTTCATCAGAGGAGTTTAATTTTGTAATTTTCAATTATTAGATTTGATGTGGTTTTACCCCCAGTTCATCAATTCTTACATGGATGGATCGATGCCGACAAAAACAAGGCCCAAATGCATCCAAGTTGGGTGTTCATGTGCATCACCTTTTAACATATTTTTGTTCTCCTCTTCTTTTGTTGGCCACTATAATTCATAGAGTTATTTGGGATGTGGGAATTGTGAAGGGGTTCCTACCATTCTATGTGGTGTGCTACAAGAGGAATTCATCAATGGTGTGAACGGTGATTGGGGCAATAACACCCCGGCTGCGGTGGTGAACCATCATTCAGCGGGACTATAACAATGAGACAACCAATGGAAGGGGATCGTGGGTGGTGACTGAAAAGGTTGTAGGTGTGACAGGGGTGGCGACAGGCTTCGTGGCTTGTTAAGGCTATTTCAGTGCAGACTGGTGATGCGGCAAAGGCCCACATCCATTGGTTCACTCACAGTCACACATATGGCATGTGGGAGGAGAGGTCATCTCGATGGAAGACCATATTAATTTGGGGATCCGTCAGCCACTTTATTCAAGTTGTCCGAACTATCCCACTCGAGTGGGTCAGGTTAGAGCCAATGGGATGAGTCGAGTTGGACTGGGAGGTTGGGGCGGACCAGCTGGTCTCGTCTGTCGGGTGGGGTTTGACTAGACCAAGACCCCACGAGAACCTTTTTACATAAATGTCCATAACATCTAATTCGTTAGTCCTTTGGATGATCAATTTTTTTCATTGGAACCCTCATGATGAGGCGGTACATTTGATATTCCCAAAGTGAGTTTTTTTAGAACATGAATTGGGGCCTTAGGATTAAGGAGTATGTTCTCCCATAATAAGCAGCCTAATGAATGGACTCTGATTACTGGAAAGGACTTGGTTACTATATGACTAAGTGAATTTGTGACATGGAGTCTATGTGTATTTCTGAGACTATGTGTCTATTCAGGACATAGGTTCTTTTTTGTTCTTTCTTTTTATATTCATGGTGACCTACTATGTAATATTTTACATACTCATGCACTTTCTTTTCCTACTTCTGTCGTATTATGTATAGTTTCCCGATGTTTTGATGAAGACATAGGTGTTCTTGGACTATGTGGATTATAGAGTAATCAAGTAGTCAAAGAGATCTCTTATGGATTCTGACAGTTGATCTGCACATACCATTCAGGTAGATTTACTGCCGATGAGCTTCTAGAAACATGATTACATGCTTATATTTATTTTACCATTCAATTGGCTAATATATTGGTTTAGTTTTCCTTTGATACATTAATTCCTATTGTAAATTTTAGTTTGTTTTATTGTGTTAATGCATGGTTGATAGTGGTTTCATTTATACACATTTTTGTATAGAGGTACATTGAAAAATTCCTCCAATTTATTAACTATTTCTAAGATGTGATAGTCTCCAACCACATGCCTATTGGAGGCGGGAATGGTGTAGTCATTGTAGGGGACCCACTGGGAGGGGTCCTGAAAAATTGGTATCAGAGAGATGTTTTGGTTACAGATTGGTACCAGGTGTCTATTATATTTGTTTGGGGAAACAATGTTATGTTTTCTAAGTCGGTCTTTCTGGACAGGGACTCTAGTATTAGTGTGGTGAACAATGTATCCATACCACAAGACTATGGATACATACTTTCCAACTCAGTACAAGAAAACAATGATTTTTGGGAAACGAATAAAATAGGCATCATATAAGAATTTTGAGTGTGTCATCATGTCCTTCTTGAGTGAACTCCCAAGGTATACTCTATTGATTGTAGTTCATCTTGATATATATTATGATGTCTCTACAAAGATAATCATCAATTATTCTCTTATGTGACCAGAAGGATGTTATGCCTAACAGTGAGGCATGTACACATGGACCATTACCAAATATATCCCCACCAGGTGGTATACTAGTGATACAACCACTCATCGATCAACAATTTCTACTAGAACTAATGAAATAGAATGCACACAGTCTTAGTGCATTTCATGAGTTCTAGAAGCTGTGAACACTCATGTTTTGGGGTGATAAATACCACCATGTTTCTTAGGATTGGTTGGATGTAGTTACGTGAATATTCTACCTTGTTGGGACACCACCTGACCAGATGGTAATCCATGTCTTGAGCCTTCTCTAGGGCTCAGTGGGACATTGGTGGAGCTTAGTGATCCAGAAAAATGAGGAGGTGACCCTGTCATGGTAGGACATTGAGAGACTCTTCAAGGAGGATATATTACTAGTTAAATTACAATTAGTGTGTATAGATGAGCTATTTCATCTGCATCTGGGAAACAAGGTGGTAGTAGAGTAATCAATGATGTTGACGACATATCTCTCTACAACACATATATGGAGTGAGACCCTTTATTTAAGGATCATAACATTGTTTATGGGTTAAACGTGGACAACTGGGAATCAATGACATCCCTTAGCAATCTAACTTTTGATGGAAGTTTTTGGGTGAGCTTTGTTCGTAGAGATATTAATGGTGAAGCTGGCACTAGTAGTGGTAGCTACATAAATACACCATGTAACCAAATATTTGGAATTTTATTTCGGCACCAGACATAGGTACCAATGCAGGTCAATCACTCTAGAGGATGACCCCAGGTTACTGAGTCAGCAATACAATAATCCTAGTGTTGGTGGAGTTAACTAAAGTTTAGGTTTTTCTACATGTTCTAAGGTAAGAGACAAAAGACTCGTGATTTCCTAACACATACCATGGAAGATCATAACATGGTCATGGTACCATCTAGTAAAAGAATTTGGTTTGAGCAGTGTGTTCTACCAGGAGGTGGAAGTGGCTAGGGAGTTGTTAGAGTAGTAGTTTCTTGGAGTAGGTTCGAGGTATTACCACCACCACCCCATGTCTTCTGCCTTAGGCTCCCAAAACATGTGGATAGGGGATGGCCCATATTCAGGCAATAGAGGTAGGATCATTTCCTTTAGAGACACATTTTCTATTCAATCATTCATTACCACAAACCTTGTTCATAGATAGAATTTTTTGGTTGAGATGTTGGATCGATCCTTACAATTACAGATTCCAATGGAATGTTATTCAATTGTCACAGAACCTTGACAGCTGTGTGAGAATACATTATAAGGCGAGAGCATCAGCTAGGATCTCTATGTAGCGGTGCTAAGGCCATATGATGTCAATATTGGTATAGACTATTAATCTATAGTTCATCCACAAATTTACTATTTCATTCATAGACTATTTTTTATTAGTGGAGATGGGACAAGGTCTTCCTTTACCCAAGAAAAGGATGAACATGCAATGAATGACATAATTTCTTTGAGAAGGGTGAGACTGATTACTCACTAGTTGTCTAGCCATAATTTTAGCGTGGTAAATGTGATTAGTCCTAATTTTACTATAGTAGAGGAAGAGGATAAGAATTTCATACATGATGATGTTCTAGGATCAACTACTCATATAGATGTTGACTTTTGTATTGTTTTTTACCCTAGGACGACAACGATTTCCACATTAATATATTAGATGGTTCCTACGGAAGATCTTGATTTAAGGGTATAGTTATAATACCTAATGAAGAAAGGATTCATGAGGCTCATGGTTTCCCCTTGGGTGGACCTAGTGTTGTTTTCCAAAAAGGTAGAAAAGATCTTGAGGATATGTGTGTACTACTAGTGCCAAACATATTTGACCGTGATGAATAAATATCCACTTCATAGAAATTATTACATATTCGATCAGATGGATGGAGGATGGTGGTTCTTGATGATAGAACAATGGTCTGGCTACCATTATGTTCATGAATGATATGAGGATTTATAGAAGACATCATTAAGATTTCGTTATCGCCACTAAATGAAAACGGGGTTTCTTTTAGGAGTAACAAATTCACCAGTAGTGTTCATGGGATTTGATAACAAGATCCTCTAGTAATCCCTTGACTAGTTGGTTGTGGTCTTTTTATGACATCCTGGTGTGCCAATCATCTGAGGATGAGCACGTGATACACTTGATGATGGTCCTAGATATATTCTAAGAGCACCATCATTATGGGAAGATCTTAAATTTTTAGTTCTTGGTATGTGATGCCACATTCTGGGATGCGTCAGTTTAGGGGATAGTGTTGTGGTGGATCCAGTGAAGATAGAGGCAGTGGTTTCTTGGGAGCCTCCCAAGAGTGTTATCATGGTGAGGAGTTTCTTGAGTTTGGATGAGTACTATTGGTGGTATGATCCCATGTTTTTTTGGATAGAAGCACCCCTAGAGACTTTGACATGAAAGGTACGTCCCATTGTATGGATGGGAGAGTTCCAACAGTGCTTTCAAAAGTAGTGGGAGAAATTGACAAACTCCCCATCTTAAGAATACTAGATGGGGGCATCAGGTATGTTGTTTTTTGTAATGTATTATGGACTAGAAAGGGTTGTGTATTGATGCAGGGGTAAGTGGTGAATGTTTATAGTTCAAAACAATTGAGAATGTATGAATATAACTACATAACCCATGATCTAGAACTAGTAGTAGTGGTATTGACATTGATGATGTAGAAAAAATACATGATGGGTGAATAGTTTACCATCCACCAAAACAAAAAAGGCTCATGTTTATCGTCTTTCAGAAAGACCTAAACTTGAAATTGTGTCAGTGGATAGAGTTCCTCCAAGATTATGACCTCAATATTTTCTATACTCCTAGGATTTTGAACATGGTGGTTGATGCGCTATATAGGAAATCCAAATTGTAATACCAATGTGAGGCCTCAGAACTGCTTTCCACGATATATATATCTTTCATGGATAGTGATGGAAAAGCATAGCATTAGTCGATGGTTGTCAGGTATCCACTCTTACTTTGAGTTCGGGAGGCCCAATTCGAGGATATCGACTACGAGGCCATACATGATCATTCACCCACATGGTAGGCCCTTTCTAGATATTTGTAATGTGGAAACCACATCATCCTTTTTATAGGATTCATGGTTGTACTAAGGTTGTGGAAAAAGGTGGTTATGATGGAGTTTCACACATCCCCATTGATAGTTCATTTGGCTGTGGAAAATATGTATGAGGATCTCTGACATTGGGATAATGAATGATGTGGTGGAATTCATTTCTCGGTGCCTCACTAAACATCATGTGAAAGTACGACATTAGGTTCTAGAAAGATTGGCTCTGCCACTTGAGGAGCCAAATTGGAAGATGGATGGAATATTAATGAACATTATGACTGGTTTACCATGAATGTCCTAGGGACACAATACCATCCAGGTGATCGTTAACTGATTCACCATGTCAGCCCACCTCCAACCCATCTGGGAGTAGGGTTTGGATGAGAGTTTTCGGATGCCTCTACATATATGAGATAGTTAGGAATCACAGGGATCCTTCGACGATCTTTTTAAACATTGAGGTTTTCTACACATCCCGACTACGGAGGGGATAATAGAGGTTTTTGAGACTCAGTTTGGCTTGATAACGACGTTTAACCCCTAGACGGATGGCCAAACAGAGTGGTCTATCTATGGCTTAGAGGACATGTAACTTTCTTGCATCATTGAATTTGGTCAATGTTGGGAAGATCGCCTTCCTCTTGGGAGGTTTGCGTAAAACAATTCTACCACTCCACCCTTGGTAAGGAAATGTTTGAAGACCCATATGGGATACCATGCAACTCACCGTTATATTGGACAGACTCAGGGGAGTTAGCACTCATGGGCCTCGAGTCAGAACAAGATACTGCTGAGAATATTAAAATAATCCATGAGTTGTTGAAAACTACACAAAGTTAGTATAAATCTTAGGCAGATATGAGATAGATTCCATTGAAGTTCTAGTTGGGATACCATGTGTTCCATCGGGTCTCACCTTAATGGTGATCATAGAGATTTAGCCAAAGGGATAAATTATCTCTTAGATTCATCGGTACTTTTAAAATTATAAGCAGAGTGGAAATGGTGTTGTACCACCTTGATCTACCAACGTAGATGCATCAAGTGCATCATTATATTCACGTGTTGTAGATCAAGAGGTACGTGAATGATCCATCACATGTAAACAAGCGGGGTGATTTGTACATTGATGATGGGGAGACATTTGTGGAGTTCATCATGGAGATAAAGGATCAATATGAGTGGTGCATTAATGGATGGTCGATTATTTTAGTTAGTATTAAGTGGTTGTATATAAATATCTAGAAGAGCTCATGGGAGTTGGAGGCTCGATTTTTTTCTCAGTACCCTAACATTTTTTTGACTATCAATTGTTTGGATTTTGGGGACGTAATGGCCTAATGGGCGGTGAATGAAATTACTCAAATTTTTCTCTGAATTATTTTTTAAAATTAATTTAGAAAAATATAAGACCAATAATAGAGACTACATGAAATTTCAAGGCTCTATTCTCTGGGAATAAATATATGAATAATGTTTACTTTTTAAAAAATAGTGCTCTAGATCCTAACATTGAACATTAATGTCTTTTAAACGGGTCCCCAGATTGAAAATATTGGGGAACCATTGTGTCTGAAAAAATTACCTTACCTTAGGTGGGGCCGAACCATGAACGGTGTAGGTCAATGTAATGAAGATAACTTAATGACTTCTTAATTGAAAAAATTAAAATAAGAAAAAAAGTTTTTTTTATTTCTTTAATCATTGTGTAGTGATTTAGAGACACTACATCACAACAAAAAAACCATTTCCTTCAATAAATGAAACATCATGTCAACCCTGAAATAAAGAGAAATGAAAATAGTAAAAAAAATTACATATTTTAATATCTTGACAGGGAATAAAGGATCAGAGTGAGAATCCTAGAAACACTACATGAAGGCTCTTGATGAAAAAGGTAATGGAAAATGAAGAGATGATGAATTGAAATCCCTCAAGGATGGAGCACTACTAAAGAAATAAATTCTTCAAAAACCAATCAAAACTCAAGGTATGAGTTTTATATCTATTTTATTTTCATTATCATTACTTATTTTGTATGTCGAGCGTGGATCAACACATGAACAGGTTGATCCACGGATCAATCATAATTTTGTGATATGTGTTCTATTACGGGGATTGGTTTAGGAATCACCCACACTTATAGTTCATGTTGTTTAATATGTTGTTCATCAATTATAATGAGGAATGATTGAAGTCGAAAATAACAAGGACTATATCCATCCACCATGGGTGTTATTTTGATTTTTCATTCACTAATTTATGTTCTCCTCATTCTACATTTTCCACAACGATCCCGTGCATGATACAGGATGGTGGAAATTTGTTGTGGATTCAGCCTTTCGAGGTGGATTGTAATGAGAGGTGTATGCAAGCAAGTCAACAGACTGTGGGGGAAACATCGGCCCGATGGTGGAGGTTATAGCAGCCCATCATCACAGTCAAAAGTATCAGTGTACTGTAGTCTAGAGGGACCATAGTGGTGGAATGACCCATCGAAGGGGGATGTGAGTGGGGACTTAAAAGGCCTCCAGCTTGATGTTATGTTGCAAAGGATCCCATTTTGGTGTGACCACATGCGATGAGGGATGTCGCAACCATGGAATGTCATGGTTGTATAAATGAGTGACATAGTAGAGCATTGTATCGACCAAATGGAAAGGGGTCCATGGACCATATGTGGGAGGAGAGGTCGGCTTGACGACTGGCCGCATTGTCTAGGCGAAGACACATCAATCATCTATTTTGAGTGGACCAAAAAAGACCACCCGAGAAGGTAGGGCCGACCAAGATAGGTCAAAGTGTTTGGTCGATTTGACCCACTGGTTGGGTCTGACATGTGTGTTGGATCTGACATGTGGGTTAGGTTAATGGACCTCATGTCTAGTTAGACTGGAACCAAACCTCACTAGAACATTTTTACATAAATGGACATAACATCCAAACCATATGTTTTTTTGACGAGACATGTGTAGGGTTGCAACCATCTCAATGAGGAAGTCCCTTTACGATACACTAAGTGAGTTTTGGTGGAATTTGAATTATGAACATAGGATTAAGGATTAGGTTCTCCTGAAACAAATGTTCTATGAATGGAATCCTATGGATGGAAGAGACTCTCTAACTATACGACATGGTGGGTTCGTGACATAGAGTCTACGTGAAATTCCGAGAATAAATGTCTCGTTGGGACGGTGTGTCTCATTAATAATGACTGTCTCATCAGGTCTGTGTGCCTCAACCAAACTACATGTCTCATTGATACAAGGTGTTCTGTTGACTATCTCTGATAATCATGCTTTTAGTGCCATATACATTTACATATGTTAGGTAGAAATAATTCATGTGTACCATTATTTTGAGGTCTTTCCATTGTGGTTTTGGGGTGACTTACTGAGTACTATTTAAATCACCCATGAATGGGCTTTTCCCGCACGTGTTGCATCTTTTGTAGATGACCACTGTTTGGACAGAGACCATAGTGGGCTAGGATAGAGTGATGTATAGAGTGATTAGGTGGATGAGGATAGATACAACAACTTTTGATATATGACCATCATGTACCCTTCTAGTAGGATTTAATTCTTAAGATATTCCAATGGCTTGAGTACTTTCTTATGTTCAGTTTACATTTTAAGAGGGCTTATATACTAACATGGTTTATCATTTATAACCTACATGTATTTGTAACATGTCGTTGGTTTTAGTGTTTATCGGAATTTTTTTGGTGGGTTCATTTCAACTTGTGTGTGAGTGTTCATGCACTTAGTCAAAGGACTCCTATTTGTGAGATATGCCTACTCAAACCTAGTAAAAAACCCATGGAATGTTAGATGCGAGCATGGGGTAGTCATGGAATAATCCACACAGGGATGTGTCTTGGTAAATTATTATTATTAAATAATATATTTTTTATATATTCATTAAAAATATATTTTTATCCTTCCATTTCAAAATTAAATGAAAATAATTTCACATCAATTAATGGAGGTGGTAGTCCATATGTGTGCAAGAGTAATGTTATATTTTTACAAAAGAAAGTTAGGAAAGAAGTTTGATGTGATTATATAATTTTTAAGTATTCTTATATCAAAAATAACATATATATATATATATAATAAATCCATAATTATAGCAATTATTGATAGTTGGTGAAGAAAAATGAATTATATCAGTTCGAGAGCATGTAGTATGACATACACACAATTAACAATTTTGTTTCCCATATAATTTATGTTGGTTTTGATAAAAGATATTTCACTAACAAAATAATATATAAATATATTTTAGAAAATATTTTTCTTATTTTATAATAGATTATAGTGATTTAAAAGAATTTTTCGAGGAAGAGGTATTGAAAATGCATGATTTAGAGGATTACATCTTATTCCGAAAACCCCTTTATGTTTCAAATTAAATCCCTTATATATTTGAATTGTAATCAAACCAATGACTCAAGGTAACATGGATTGAAGTATTAAAATGATTTCGGCTAGTATTTTCATAACCAAAGGGATTTTTATGTTTTTAGAGGACAGCAGAGGGGCTGTCCTATAATATGTGTGTGAGAGGACACACTAAGAATTTATGAATTTAATAAATTCAACCCATATTTTTCGCACCACAAAAGAATAAAACATGGATCAATATCGAATCATAAATGTTTTAAGGTATAAATATCTTGATAAATTTGATATTTGACCTGTATAAAGGCCATTTTGATACTTATTCTTTTAGTTTATCCCATTGTAAATGTTATCTATCCTTCAATGCAATAATGAATTTGTTAATGATTTTATGATTCATTATAACAGAAAATTAAGATCTAAATATTATAAATTATTAATTATTCATATTATAATCACTGAATTTATTTTGCTAATTTAAATTATCATATGTTATAGAAAATTATGTAAAATCAAAATTGTAGATGTGACAAAATATCATGTTTTCAATTAAATATTTCTCATAATTATAAAATGACATAACATCCAAATTTAACACGAATTTTATTTAAATGATGTAAATTTTAATGATTATCATTTCTAGAAACTAATGATTCTTAAAAAATAATTTAATACAAAATTAAACATATAAATGCTTTAATTGAAAAAGTATTGTTCTATATAAACAACTATATTAAAATCATGATAAAAAATTATTCACTATAGAAAATACTGACAATTTAAATGCAATGTTTTCACATAACTATTCAAAAAATGAATTTTATTATTTTAAAAACAATTTACAAAATTTACAAAATTATTTTTTAGTCACATGTGAAAAATATGAGGATAAAATTATTTAGAAAAATAGTTTTTTTAACTTCTATTTTTTCATTCATGTTATTTTAAAATTTATTAATATGATATTGAAAATTAATAAATTTCTTTACCATTTATTTTTTAATTTTATATAGTCATATTCATACCCTCCTATTTATTAACTGTTTTCTAACAATATCTTATTTTATTGATCTTTTAGTCTATGGATTTTGAGTATCACAATCTATCAATTATATTAACTTTATTTAAAATGTAATATATCATAATGTATATGGGTGTTAAAAATGTGTACTTAAATTAATTAATTAAAATATCACCCTTGCATGTCTCGAAAAAATGTTTATAATATGCATACCTCAACTATGAATAATCCTCTATCAATATTAATTTTTGTAGACATTTCATTAATGGAATTACAAGTTGATAATTTTCTAACTCATTATTTCTTTGAGGATAATTATCAAAAATCATTATACTTGATAAATGAATTTGTTGACATTATTATTTATACATATTCAATTAAATAATCATTGTAGAATGTGGATACACATAATAATTTTATTTCATAGACTTTTGGAAAGGAACCTCTCTATTCCACAAAACAATGTTATATTGAATTGAAATTATATTCAATGTCATAAAATAATAATGATTGAAATCTATTCATAGAGAAATATAAATTGAAGGAAGATATTGATTTGAAACAAGGCACAAAAGAGAAAAACCCATCATCTTTATTTATGGGATTAAATAATAATAAGCATGGGTTATGGTAAGTCTTAGATGATGTATGATTTGGAAAACATGTGTTCAACTCTTATAATAATATTAATATTCCTTCATCACCCTCTTATGTTATCAAAAAAATAATAATAAGAAGGTACCTATATATTATTTCAATAGAATTCCATTATGAAAATTGAAAAATCACGAAAATAGAAGAACAACTCATTATTAGATATCTCCATTATTACTATATATACTATTGAGTAAATTGGAAATAATGATTTTATTATATGGAAATGTAAATAACTTTATATGTTCTTTTATATATAGTTGAATCTAAAACATTGATTGAAAATAAATATGATATTAATGGACATACATTAAGTAATTTTAAAAGATTATTAATAAATAAAGAAATTAAAAAATAAATAATAATAGGGCAACAAAAATGAATTTATCTTATCCTTACAAAAATATGAATATCATTGAAGTAGTATAAATGTGAAACAAAAAAACATAGATAATAAATTTTAAGACTAGGTTGAAATCTTGGATTATTTTATATTCCCTATTTTTGAAAGTCCATAAATGAATAATGTGTATATATATTTGAAATTGTGAATGGATTTACATCCTCACAATATATTATTTTAGTGAAAGACCAATTGTTCTTAACTTTTTATATCCTTGACATTGCTGAAACATCTTGTATTATGGTATTCCTCTTACATGATTGAGGCTTATATAGACATTTCATTTTTTAGATGCACATATATACATATGTATATCATTACATATTTTGTTATTTCTTATTCAACACATCATGAGTTGTGTAACTATATTAGTCAATATATATGCATGTGGGAAGTGGGTGAACCCCCAAAATACCTTATGAGTGTGATTAGGAAGGATGAAAAATCCCAATGTAACACCACCAATATTATATGTATATTTTAATTAAAATAAAAATTACTCTACCCGATTTCTTTTCACAATCACAACCCCAAGTTAATATAAAATTTAATAGGGAAAAAGATTCTAACCAACCTGTTAATATTGATTGTTTGAATATAAATAGAAAGAAGAAGAAAAATAAGTAAAAATTGTATTATTAATTAAATTATTCTTATTCAATCATAATTAATATATTCTCAATTTTATTGTAACATTTTATAAGGCATTGAATGGTTTTAAATTATTTTTTATGCATAAAAATTCATTTTTAAAAAATAAGAATTTATTATTGATTGTGTCCTTAATTGAAAGTAAATTATACCACATATATTAATTTTTTTGGATAAAATTTATTTCATATTTTTTATGAGAATAATTGATAAAATTTAACTCTTTTAGTTTTTTTAATAGGAAATTTAAAAAACAGTAATTATTTGATAACACCATTAAGGTAAAAATATGTTTACCAGGAGATAAATCATGATATAATGTTTTTATTAACAAACAAAAAAATAATATTATTATTACATGAAGTTAATTCAACCATATATTATAATAAATTTTTATCATAATTCATTGGGATCCACTTCCCCATGGAAAATACGACATATCATTGATATTATTTAAGAAATTTCATGATGGTCCCTCACCCACATATTAATGGGAATATCTTATTAACACTAATTATTATTTTTATAATTTTAGTATGAAAATACTTCTTTTTAAATGATAATAAAATCATTCCAGTCAAACCATATCTCTTTATCTTCTTCTAAGTCAATTTTCAAGGATTACATAGTAAGATAAATGTTGTCTCTCAATGAAGACGTATTTATATTAACAAAGAATTTTTAATTTTTTTACTCTGTTATATCCATTATACATGTTGTATCCATTATGGCATGATGAATAAAATATCATAAATGTATTTATATATTATTATTATCGTATAAAATTAAATTTTCTCCACTTCTATGTTCCAAGGGAGATGAATAAATAACTAGTGCATATATATTGACTAGCGCCTCGACATTGTGATACCACTCATTTTCCACTACCATAATGGTTTTTGGTTATAATAAAATATATATTATTCATTAATATTGATTATGTTATAATAATTTATAATTAATGTTAAATTAATATCTTACATTCATTTGTTCTATCCGTTAAAAAGTGGAAACATCTCTTGTACATTTTTAATGACGACTTTATCAAAATATTGTTGTAATTCATGATAAATACAAATGTTTTATTAATTTATACCTATAAAAATCCAAAAAACATATATTGATATTACATATTATTAAATAAATATTCTTTCTATGAATGAATGATCCATGAAAGAATCATGTAAGTATATTATCATTAAAAACATTGGAACATAATTAACTTGTTCATAATGATATAAATCATATGCCACATAGTTAATCATAACTATGACCCTTATCAGACATACCCAACTCAATAACCTTCTTCATTTCCATGGGAAATGAAACATTATAAATTGTCGACATAGATTCGTAGTATGGGTATACATGTGAGATATCAATGATCAAATAAATATTCAATGAACATAGGGGTATTAGAATATGAAAATTAAATATGAAAAACATAACCCACGTATCATAGAATTATAATTTTGATCATATAGTAAATCATATATGATCATATGAAATGAATCAAAAATAAATCATAAAATAAGAGTAATTGTACCATAAAATTTTTATAAGATATAAGTTCCTAACATACAAAAATTATTAAAAATTCATTTCCTTATAAGTCTATGATCACATAAAAAATATCATATTATTTTGGGTTCGCATTCTATTCCATAGCAGTTGTAATGTTTTACACTATAAAAAATAATAGTTTGAAAAGTCAATTACTGAACATGATTCGATACCAATTATATTTCTGTTCATCTCATGAGATATACATCATTACACAATGCATAGAAGAGATATATAAATTCTGCAACACCCTCTATATAAAAAAAACAAAATATATATATATATATATATACATATATATAAGACACATTGATAAATCCTTCATAATATTATACCCAATGAAAATGAAACTGGTTTTTAAAAAAAATATGATCCTATAAAAACCTATATAAAAGAATTGAGATTCATAAAAAATTTATTAATATTATCATAGTATAAATGTGTAAATAAATTGTTTTCAAAAACATATTTTTACCATCATAAAAATAATAATAGTAATTATGATAACATTGATCGTATCCCCATTAAGTCTAAATTATTATGAATGGATTTCATAATAAATTATATTTTTTAAAAAATATTATATGGAATATTATTTTGAGGAATGTACTATTTTCGTATTGACTTTTTTTGATATAAAATGTCACGTGTTTTTAATAAAAAATTTTATTTAAAAAAAACATGGAAAATTATAAAGGAATATTCAATAATATTATTGGTCATGGAATTAGTAAATACAATTTATATCATATATGAAGAAATAAATATTCCAATCATATATTTTTAATTGGATCTAAAGGTACTTCTTTCCTAAAATGACATGAATATTGCATTTAAAACATTTTATAAAAAATATATATGTCTACTACGATAGAATAAATAATTAATGAAAAATAATAAAAATTCACTTGAATTGTTTTTTTTTCAAAAACACAATTATTGAATAGAAATACTATTTACAAAATGAGTTAAAAAATTTATCTTTGATTATAAATTATATTTTAATATATTTCGTTGGTAATGAGGGGAAAATTAAAGGAAAATTTGTATTCTCAAGGTATAAATAGATTTGATGAAAATTAATGAGTTTATTGAGAGGTATATCCTAAAATTTAATCACAAGATACATAATCATAAATAATCATGATGAATAAATAGATCCAAACATAAAACTATTACATATTTTCTATCATTTGAATCTTGTATCCCAAAAATGAATAACATCAAGTAAAACATTCAACGTTAGAAAAATAAGTGGATTCATGAGATAATATTTTAGAGGATCTCTATATAACACTATTAATATAATAT
Organism: Viscum album; assembly: GCA_963277665.1. Lineage (NCBI taxonomy): Eukaryota > Viridiplantae > Streptophyta > Magnoliopsida > Santalales > Viscaceae > Viscum > Viscum album. The sequence goes on from OY728133.1 coordinate 1,117,548,028, forward strand.
GGATGCATAATATATCACTTTTCCCAATGATAACAATTTAGACGATAAACCCTTACATCAAGATCCAATTTCATTGAATGTGATATCTCATTTCTTCTTCATCAAGTATCCATTAAAATACATCATGAATAAAAGTTTGAATGATATTTTAATAATAAAAACACATTCTAATTTGTGGATATGTTATATTATAATTTCTGTAAAGACCCGTAAATTTCAAGGAAATTTTTTTCTTAATTTTCTTTGGAATTTTACAAGAACGCAGTTTCTGACGGCACCTGATTCCGAGGCCCGGTGTGCCCGGAATCATTTTCCGAAGTTTTGGCTCGGGTACGTTCAGTGAACGGACGAGCGGGTTTTTCTAACTTTTGAACCGGTGCCCGGAATCGAATTCTGAGGGCACCGATGAAATCGCAGCGCCGGTATTCGCTTAGAAACGCCTCTTCCGGAGTTGCGTTTGCTCGGATGTGGTTTTTAATTTTCGGGCTTAAAGTTAAGAAATAAAATAATTTTGCGACAACTTTATTTTATTTCGCTTGAGCCACTTGGAAGCCACTTGAAGCCACTTAAAGGCGGCTTGAACTGAGTTGAACTGGATAGGATGCTATCCAGAAATATCCTACCCCTTGGTAGGATATTTGTGAGGTGGGGCCCGCACGAGCCCCGCCGTTTCTTTCGCTAAGTAACGCACCCGCGAAAACCCGTCAAAGTAACTGAAAAATCAACCGACGCGTTTTCTTTAATTCTTAACAGACCATTTAATTGGGCGGTTTATTTCGTGAATTAAATGGACTGTTTCTTTCGTGGATTTAATGGGTCGTTTCTTTCGAATTGATGGATCGTTTCTTAACCGGTTTCGTGTGTTGGCATGTTTATAAAATAAGACCAACCTAAAAATCCTTTGAAAGGATTTGAGAGGATCTTTGTTTCTTCATCTCCACGCGAAGAACGCGAAGAACGCGAAGAACGCCGGCGACCGAAATTCGACGACGCACACCGAGATCTGCGACGTCGACGAGCTTTACCCGCGACGTTCTTCGGCGACGCCTCTTCTTCCGCAGCCGATCCTCGTTCGGCAGCTAAGGTGAGAAACGGATCGTTTGAAATTCTTTTGTGTTATGTGTTAATAAAATAAGAGGTAGTCTTATTTTATTTTGAGTTCTTTGTTTGTCTTTTGGAGAGCTTCCTCTTCATCTTCAAGCTCCGACGAAGAACGACGCCTCTCTTCTTCGTCCTCGGTGTCGACAAGAGGGAACGCCGCATCCTCCTCGGGCCTTCTTCGTCGGCAAACGAAGATCCGCCAACAACGTGTCACATCGGACGTAACTCTTCGTCATCGGATTTGACGAACGGCTTCCGCGACGCCCGACCTCCGCGACGCCGTCTTCCGCGGAGCGTGATCAAATCTTCAAATCTTAACCCGAGGTAGGGGTGGTTGATTTAATATTTAATTATCTCTTTTTCTCGTGGTTCGTATAACTAACGTGGGATGTTGATTATTTTAAGATGCGTTATTAATTTAACGTGAGGGGGGCCGGACCGCACGAACACGGCCGAACCCCCTCCAATGATCTTGTTTGTTCTTGCGGGAGGAAGCAAGAGGCGTGGTGCCGTCGCACCACGTGGATGATCGTGCGTTTATTTTACGCAACGCCGTCGCGCGTACACCATGGAAGGAACATCAAGAACGCGACGCCGTCGCGCCGCGTTGGAAGGATTCATGGCACGGCGAAAGGGGCGCGGTGCCGTCGCACCGCGCCGGACGACGAACACCGCGGCCGGATTCGGGCCGCGGCGGGACGAGAAGACCGCGGCCGGTTCCGGGCCACGGCGGGACGAGGAGACCGCGGCCGGTTCCGGGCCGCGGAGGAAGGAAAGACCGGCGGCCGGGCCGCCGGCGTCGGAAGCCGAAGGGGACCGGAAATTTCCGGTCCCGTTGGAGAAAACCGGCCGGCCGGCTGGCCGGCCGGAACCGGGGAATTAATTCCCCGGCCAACTGGCAAAACCCCCCCCCCCCTCTTAAAGAGGGGGGCGGTTTTAATTTAAAGGGAGGGGGCCGGCTGCCCCCTCGGATCCGTACAAGCAGGCCCCCCTCATGTGAGGGGGGCGGTTTTATTGAAATCGGCGCGGCATAGCCGCGCCGCCACCTTGAAGAAGCGGGGGTTTAACCCCCCGCGTGCGCAGCCTGTGCGGCGCACCCCGCCGCCAGCGCGGCCCGCTGCCGCCGCCAGCGCGGCCCGCCGCCGCCGCCGGCGCGGCCCGCCGCCGCCGCCGCCGCCCGCCGCGCCGCCGTCCGCCGCCGCCGGCCGCCGCCGCCGGCCACCGCGCCGCCCAAGGGGGGGGGGGGGGTCGGGCCGGGTCGGCCCGGACCCGGACCCCCCCGTTTCGAACCTGGTTTGGTTTTTGGCTCGTAACTTGAGCCTCGGACCTCCGAACGACGAACCGTCTGCGGCAACGCGATCCTTGGATCGAGACGGTCGTTTCGATATATCGCACTCAAGGTTTCGGGTTACTTTGAGTTCGGCCGGGTTGGTTCGTTCACGAAACCAACCGGGCCTTCGGAGCGGAAACGCTCATATCTTGAGCCACGAACGTCCGATTGACGCGCCGTCAGTCGCGTTGTGTTCCTCTTAGTGAATCGGATCTTTTGGCATACTCCGCCCGAGGTTTGGACGCAGGTGGAGTACGGTCGGGTTGGTTTTTCCTTAAAAACCAACCGGGCCCCGGAGACGAAAATGCCAATAACTCACAGACCGGGCGTCCGATTGACGCGCCGTCTATTTCGTTGACTTCCTCTTGATGAGACGGAACTTTTGACATACTCCGCCCGAGTTTTGGATACAGTCGGAGTATGGCCGGGTTGGATTGTACCCGAAATCCAACCGGGCCCCTGGAACGGGAAAGCTGATATCTTTCAGACAGGACGTCCGCTTGACGAGCCGTCAGCGGCGTTGATGGTTACGTTGAGTAACGGTCCCTTTGAGTTTACCCTATGGGAGTTCGGGGTACGGTTGAGATACGGCCGGGTTTGGTTTCGCTCACGAAACCAACCGGGCCCCTGGGACGAAAAGGCTAATGACTCACAGACCGGGCGTCCGATCGACGCGCCGTCTGTTGCGTTGAGACCCCTGTGACGAGACGGTTCTTTGAGACACTTCTTCGCGGGACCTTGTGATACTTGGAGTATCGATCAGTAGCTCGTGGAGCGGACCCGTGGTACTTGGCAGTGGTGGTGCGCTTGGATGCAGCAGCAGACCCTTGACGGTGGAGCGCTTGGTTGTAGCAGCGGAACCGCGATACTCTACGGAGTGTGTGCGCTTGGATGCAGCAGCAGACCCTTGACGGTGGAGCGCTTGGTTGTAGCGGCGGAACCGCGATACTCTACGGAGTGTGTGCGCTTGGTTGTAGCGACAGACCTGCGACGGTGGAGACGAGCGTGCAGAGTACGGAGACCGTATAGCCGGCTGAGACCTGACGACTGCTTGACCGACTCGACTTGGAGTGAGTCGACTAGCCCAGTGGACGGAGCGCCCGGTATTTGGCGGCAGACCCACGGCGGACGGAGCGCCTGGTAGTTGGCAGCAGACCCGCGGTACTCGACGGGAGGAGTACCTCAGCAGGCTATCTGGGTAGCGCCCGGTATTTGGCGACAGACCCTCAGCGGACGGAGCGCCCGGTAGTTGGCCGCAAACCCGCAGTACTCGACAGGAGGAGTACCTCAGCAGTCCTAGGTTAGTGAGCGGCAGCCTCGGAGTCGTGACAGGACCACTGTACACTCTAGAGACGGAGCTCTTCAGCAGTTACGGTTTCGATAATTAAAATCCTGGTTTGAGCTGAGTCAATGAATCTTTGCGTTTCCTCATGATTGAGATGGGTCGCTTGATAACTTAGGTATATGTATGGGCATATACCTGGGTGATGGTTATCCGTTGATTTCATGATTTTTTGTGTATCCTTGAGATTGGATGGGTTACTTGATGACTTAGGTATATGTATGGGCGTATACCTAAGTAGAGTCTGATGTTACTTCGTGATTGCTGCCTTTACTTTGTGGATATCCATGTTGGATTTAGTGAGACCTTAAGGGCCTCGGGGTCCCTACTGAGTAGCTTATACTCACCCCTGCACGGGCTATGCCCGCACTTCGTTGTGTTGGTTGCAGACGACGGACAGCACAGATCGCAGTTGAGACTTGCGGAGCAGGTCGGTACCCGGAGGTGGACCACTGGGCGGACGTACCCGGAGTAGACGACAGGACCTGTGGAGTAGAGGAGCTATCTGTACCTACCCTTCAGGTAGGATCCGTGGTGGACGATCCAGGAGCTGAGCCATCTGTACCTACCCTTCAGGTAGGAATCGAGGCGGACGACCCAGGAGCCGCTTCGTTCTTCCAGCTGCTGTTTTTCCCTTTTGAGTTGTACTTTACAGTTGGGCTTGTATTTCCGGCCCCCTTTACATTTCTGCACTTGTAGTTACTTTCCGCTTGCTGACTCTGTGGTGGTTGTTACTTATAAAGGCAATGCCTTCCCTGTTATCGGGATTTACGCCTTTGGTGCTAGTCGCCAGCCCCTGGCCTATGGAAGGCGGGCTTGGGGTAGTCACGGCACGGGCCCCGAGGACGGGTCGTGACAAATTGGTATCAGAGGCGGTCGGTTCTACCGCAGACTCTGATCTTTTCTTTCTGTGAAGCGATAGTGTTAAGGGTACCGAGTGTGGTTTTCAGTCCAGGGAGTCCAGTGTTGGTGCGGGCGGCCGACGTATCCATACACCAGGACCCTGACAACTGATTTCCGACTTTGTGCACGAAAACACTGATTGCGTGTGTGTTTTCAAAGGTTTCCCCCCTTAAAACAGCTCAAACCAGGTCAGCTCACCAGGTATAATCGTTTGATCGTGTTACGTTGTTTCTTTCAGGATGTCTTTTCTCGGACGACCAGCTAGAGCCCGGAGGGATGTGCGTGCTGACAGTTTGTCGAGCGACGAGGCTTCGGTACAGGGCCCTCTTGCAGTTGAGGCACCAGCGGTACTACCATACGTTGGGCCACCGATGCCACCAGCCCCAGCAGTAGGCGATGCCCGCTACTTGCGCGCACTGCATGAGTTCCAGCGCCAGAGGCCACCCAGGTTCGGGGGAGAGATGGACCCGCAGGCGGCTGAGGATTGGCTGGAGGCCGTGGTGGGAGTCTTCAGGCTAGTGGGGACACCATCAGACTTCATGGTGACCTTTGCTGCCAGCCTTCTTCAGGCAGCAGCAGGCAGGTGGTGGAGCCACTTGTTCCAGTTTTGCGATGGAATGGCTTTCACATGGGAAGACTTTGAGACCTTCTTCAGGGTGGAGTTTGTGCCAGTAGCTCTACACCCCGAGCGTGATCAGGAGCTGCTGCCTTTGCCACGTGTTTCTCGATCAGAAGCCGAGTCATCTGTGGGCAGTAGACAGATGATGCAGAGGCCCAGAAAGACCAGACCAGCAGTTAGACGGTCTCGGGTTTTACGACCGGTGGTGCAGGGCACCCGGAGTGGGAACAGAGCTAGCCGTGCAAGGAGCAGGTTGTGTTACTCCTGTCGCGGAAAGGGTCATCTGGCACGTGACAGTCCGACTCCCGATCCGCAGGATTTGGGGGAGCCACCGAGATAGAGGCAACGACAAATGCTTGAGCAACAGTAGAACTCTTGGAGCAGGTGGACAGGAGCAGAACTAGTGGATACGTCTCTTGTACTTCTAGTTCCTTGTTGATGTTGCTTTTGTGTAGCGTCTTGTATTATGAGCTGCAATAATAAAAGACGCAGCCTTTGTGATGTTTTCATTTTTGTCCTCTTTTGTGATGTTACTAAGAGGTTCCAGTTGACTGTTGACTTGACCCTCACTTGTGAGACATCTACTGGAGGAGACCAGTTACCACACACTGATGCCGACAGTGTGACTCAACCCTTGGAGGCGAGAGTAACGGTTGGATCTCTTAGTAGTAGCGTCGAGTCCTTACGACGTCATCCTTGGTATGGATTAGTATCATCCATGTTAGGATTGACTGTTTTAGGCAAAGAATGTGGTTCATCCTGGGGATGAGACCAGGTTTCTCTTATCGGCAAAGAAGAAATCTTGCAGCTCTTGTGGGACCAGAAATGGTCCGGGCCACGTCAGAGGAGGTCCATATCATCCAGGAGCGGATGAGGACAACACAGAGCCGGCAGAAGTCATACGCTGACAGGAGGCAGAGGCCACTAGAGTTCGAGGATGGTGACCACGTCTTCTTGCGGGTCACACCTCGACGTGGTATTCGGAGATTTGGCCGAGGCGGCAAGTTGTCTCCCCCCTTCATCGGGCCTTTCCAGGTCCTCAGCAGGGTTGGCGAGGTGGCTTATCGCCTGGCTCTGCCACCTCAGTTGCACCGGGTGCACGACGTCTTCCACGTATCCCAGCTGAGGAGATACGTGCTCGACCCCCTTCGCATATCATCGACCATGAGGAGCTAGACGGTGTCGATGAGTGTCTTATACGGAGGTTCCTGTGGGGATCGAGAATCGACAGGAACGGATCCTAGGAGGATGGTCGATTTCTCTTGTGCACTTTCTTTGGCAGCGCGGGAACCTCCAGGTGAGCACATGGGAACGGAAGGCTCAGATGCGTGCTCAGTACCGCTTTGTTTCCCTAAGTTTGTGGTGAAGCTTTACGGGGACGTAAAGCCCTGTGGTGGGAGTAATGTAAAGACCCGTAAATTTCAAGGAAATTTTTTTCTTAATTTTCTTTGGAATTTTACAAGAACGCAGTTTCTGACGGCACCTGATTCCGAGGCCCGGTGTGCCCGGAATCATTTTCCGAAGTTTTGGCTCGGGTACGTTCAGTGAACGGACGAGCGGGTTTTTCTAACTTTTGAACCGGTGCCCGGAATCGAATTCTGAGGGCACCGATGAAATCGCAGCGCCGGTATTCGCTTAGAAACGCCTCTTCCGGAGTTGCGTTTGCTCGGATGTGGTTTTTAATTTTCGGGCTTAAAGTTAAGAAATAAAATAATTTTGCGACAACTTTATTTTATTTCGCTTGAGCCACTTGGAAGCCACTTGAAGCCACTTAAAGGCGGCTTGAACTGAGTTGAACTGGATAGGATGCTATCCAGAAATATCCTACCCCTTGGTAGGATATTTGTGAGGTGGGGCCCGCACGAGCCCCGCCGTTTCTTTCGCTAAGTAACGCACCCGCGAAAACCCGTCAAAGTAACTGAAAAGTCAACCGACGCGTTTTCTTTAATTCTTAACAGACCATTTAATTGGGCGGTTTATTTCGTGAATTAAATGGACTGTTTCTTTCGTGGATTTAATGGGTCGTTTCTTTCGAATTGATGGATCGTTTCTTAACCGGTTTCGTGTGTTGGCATGTTTATAAAATAAGACCAACCTAAAAATCGTTTGAAAGGATTTGAGAGGATCTTTGTTTCTTCATCTCCACGCGAAGAACGCGAAGAACGCGAAGAACGCCGGCGACCGAAATTCGACGACGCACACCGAGATCTGCGACGTCGACGAGCTTTACCCGCGACGTTCTTCGGCGACGCCTCTTCTTCCGCAGCCGTTCCTCGTTCGGCAGCTAAGGTGAGAAACGGATCGTTTGAAATTCTTTTGTGTTATGTGTTAATAAAATAAGAGGTAGTCTTATTTTATTTTGAGTTCTTTGTTTGTCTTTTGGAGAGCTTCCTCTTCATCTTCAAGCTCCGACGAAGAACGACGCCTCTCTTCTTCGTCCTCGGTGTCGACAAGAGGGAACGCCGCATCCTCCTCGGGCCTTCTTCGTCGGCAAACGAAGATCCGCCAACAACGTGTCACATCGGACGTAACTCTTCGTCATCGGATTTGACGAACGGCTTCCGCGACGCCCGACCTCCGCGACGCCGTCTTCCGCGGAGCGTGATCAAATCTTCAAATCTTAACCCGAGGTAGGGGTGGTTGATTTAATATTTAATTATCTCTTTTTCTCGTGGTTCGTATAACTAACGTGGGATGTTGATTATTTTAAGATGCGTTATTAATTTAACGTGAGGGGGGCCGGACCGCACGAACACGGCCGAACCCCCTCCAATGATCTTGTTTGTTCTTGCGGGAGGAAGCAAGAGGCGTGGTGCCGTCGCACCACGTGGATGATCGTGCGTTTATTTTACGCAACGCCGTCGCGCGTACACCATGGAAGGAACATCAAGAACGCGACGCCGTCGCGCCGCGTTGGAAGGATTCATGGCACGGCGAAAGGGGCGCGGTGCCGTCGCACCGCGCCGGACGACGAACACCGCGGCCGGATTCGGGCCGCGGCGGGACGAGAAGACCGCGGCCGGTTCCGGGCCGCGGCGGGACGAGGAGACCGCGGCCGGTTCCAGGCCGCGGCGGAAGGAAAGACCGGCGGCCGGGCCGCCGGCGTCGGAAGCCGAAGGGGACCGGAAATTTCCGGTCCCGTTGGAGAAAACCGGCCGGCCGGCTGGCCGGCCGGAACCGGGGAATTAATTCCCCGGCCAACTGGCAAAACCCCCCCCTCTTAAAGAGGGGGGCGGTTTTAATTTAAAGGGAGGGGGCCGGCTGCCCCCTCGGATCCGTACAAGCAGGCCCCCCTCATGTGAGGGGGGCGGTTTTATTGAAATCGGCGCGGCATAGCCGCGCCGCCACCTTGAAGAAGCGGGGGTTTAACCCCCCGCGTGCGCAGCCTGTGCGGCGCACCCCGCCGCCAGCGCGGCCCGCTGCCGCCGCCAGCGCGGCCCGCCGCCGCCGCCAGCGCGGCCCGCCGCCGCCGCCGCCGCCCGCCGCCGCCGCGCGCCGCCGCCGGCCGCCGCGCCGCCGCCGTCCGCCGCCGCCGGCCGCCGCCGCCGGCCACCGCGCCGCCCAAGGGGGGGGGTCGGGCCGGGTCGGCCCGGACCCGGACCCCCCCGTTTCGAACCTGGTTTGGTTTTTGGCTCGTAACTTGAGCCTCGGACCTCCGAACGACGAACCGTCTGCGGCAACGCGATCCTTGGATCGAGACGGTCGTTTCGATATATCGCACTCAAGGTTTCGGGTTACTTTGAGTTCGGCCGGGTTGGTTCGTTCACGAAACCAACCGGGCCTTCGGAGCGGAAACACTCATATCTTGAGCCACGAACGTCCGATTGACGCGCCGTCAGTCGCGTTGTGTTCCTCTTAGTGAATCGGATCTTTTGGCATACTCCGCCCGAGGTTTGGACGCAGGTGGAGTACGGTCGGGTTGGTTTTTCCTTAAAAACCAACCGGGCCCCGGAGACGAAAATGCCAATAACTCACAGACCGGGCGTCCGATTGACGCGCCGTCTGTTTCGTTGACTTCCTCTTGATGAGACGGAACTTTTGACATACTCCGCCCGAGTTTTGGATACAGTCGGAGTATGGCCGGGTTGGATTGTACCCGAAATCCAACCGGGCCCCTGGAACGGGAAAGCTGATATCTTTCAGACAGGACGTCCGCTTGACGAGCCGTCAGCGGCGTTGATGGTTACGTTGAGTAACGGTCCCTTTGAGTTTACCCTATGGGAGTTCGGGGTACGGTTGAGATACGGCCGGGTTTGGTTTCGCTCACGAAACCAACCGGGCCCCTGGGACGAAAAGGCTAATGAATCACAGACCGGGCGTCCGATCGACGCGCCGTCTGTTGCGTTGAGACCCCTGTGACGAGACGGTTCTTTGAGACACTTCTTCGCGGGACCTTGTGATACTTGGAGTATCGATCAGTAGCTCGTGGAGCGGACCCGTGGTACTTGGCAGTGGTGGTGCGCTTGGATGCAGCAGCAGACCCTTGACGGTGGAGCGCTTGGTTGTAGCAGCGGAACCGCGATACTCTACGGAGTGTGTGCGCTTGGATGCAGCAGCAGACCCTTGACGGTGGAGCGCTTGGTTGTAGCGGCGGAACCGCGATACTCTACGGAGTGTGTGCGCTTGGTTGTAGCAACAGACCTGCGACGGTGGAGACGAGCGTGCAGAGTACGGAGACCGTATAGCCGGCTGAGACCTGACGACTGCTTGACCGACTCGACTTGGAGTGAGTCGACTAGCCCAGTGGACGGAGCGCCCGGTATTTGGCGGCAGACCCACAGCGGACGGAGCGCCTGGTAGTTGGCAGCAGACCCGCGGTACTCGACGGGAGGAGTACCTCAGCAGGCTATCTGGGTAGCGCCCGGTATTTGGCGACAGACCCTCAGCGGACGGAGCGCCCGGTAGTTGGCCGCAAACCCGCAGTACTCGACAGGAGGAGTACCTCAGCAGTCCTAGGTTAGTGAGCGGCAGCCTCGGAGTCGTGACAGGACCACTGTACACTCTAGAGACGGAGCTCTTCATCAGTTACGGTTTCGATAATTAAAATCCTGGTTTGAGCTGAGTCAATGAATCTTTGCGTTTCCTCATGATTGAGATGGGTCGCTTGATAACTTAGGTATATGTATGGGCATATACTTGGGTGATGGTTATCCGTTGATTTCATGATTTTTTGTGTATCCTTGAGATTGGATGGGTTACTTGATGACTTAGGTATATGTATGGGCGTATACCTAAGTAGAGTCTGATGTTACTTCGTGATTGCTGCCTTTACTTTGTGGATATCCATGTTGGATTTAGTGAGACCTTAAGGGTCTCGGGGTCCCTACTGAGTAGCTTATACTCACCCCTGCACGGGCTATGCCCGCACTTCGTTGTGCTGGTTGCAGACGACGGACAGCACAGATCGCAGTTGAGACTTGCGGAGCAGGTCGGTACCCGGAGGTGGACCACTGGGCGGACGTACCCGGAGTAGACGACAGGACCTGTGGAGTAGAGGAGCTATCTGTACCTACCCTTCAGGTAGGATCCGTGGTGGACGATCCAGGAGCTGAGCCATCTGTACCTACCCTTCAGGTAGGAATCGAGGCGGACGACCCAGGAGCCGCTTCGTTCTTCCAGCTGCTGTTTTTCCCTTTTGAGTTGTACTTTACAGTTGGGCTTGTATTTCCGGCCCCCTTTACATTTCTGCACTTGTAGTTACTTTCCGCTTGCTGACTCTGTGGTGGTTGTTACTTATAAAGGCAATGCCTTCCCTGTTATCGGGATTTACGCCTTTGGTGCTAGTCGCCAGCCCCTGGCCTATGGAAGGCGGGCTTGGGGTAGTCACGGCACGGGCCCCGAGGACGGGTCGTGACAATTTCATTACTCACTGGTTTTTCATGTTAGATGCCTTAAATTATAGTAACAAAAATAATGTAGAGGTTCCGTTTTAAATGTGAAGGGAGGAGAACTATTGAATGATCATAAAATAATAAAATAATAATAAATTAATTCTCATGAAAATTTTATCTAAATGGATAGAGATTAAATTATAATTTATAATATGGTTTAAATATCCTCATAAAATTTAAATTGGACAGTTTTAAATGGGTTTTTAAATCTTATCACTATATTTATGCTCTTAGTTATTATATTGTAACCATAATCATAACGCTACATTTAATAATATTAAAGTACTATAATTATATTTTATTTCTTAAATTGTACCATAAATATAAAACATACTATATATCAGACCATATCTTATAGTTGTTGATATATTTCATGATTTTTATGAATTGTAAATAATTTAATAAAATATTATTTTCTTAAAATTTCATTAATGAAATTTTGACCAAATTTACTTAATTTAAATTTAAGGACACCAATACAATGATGGAAGAAGAGTAATCTCCATGTAAAAAACTAGTTTTTTATCTAGTTAATTTATGAGATAATTTATATTTTTCAAATTATGATTCACTTAATAATATTAAAATCATGTTTTTGTTAATTGAATAAAGTATATTTCTGTATTGGTTAAGAATTTGTTATAATTATTCATTAAAACAATTTATAAAAAATAACTATTTTAAATAAAATTAATTTATATTTCTAAACTAATATTTCCTATTGAAAATAGCCATTTTTCCCTTATGATAAATTGTCAGACATATTAAATTTATGATTGTGATATTTTTTATTCATTCTTTTCAAGAATTTATAAAATAATCATAATCAAAAATAATATTTCGCTAAGTGGAAATATATTACATATTTTGATTACAATTTCTAATATTAACCAATATAATTTTTTTAATTTCATGTGTTTGGTTGTTTATAAGACATTATCATATTATTTTTGATATAAAATTACTCATTCTACTATTTGAAGGATGCCAAAAATTTCAAATTGTTATAATTCGTAATGTCGAAAAATAATGGGAACTTCTTTCCCAAATTATTATGTAATGATTCCAAATATAGAATGAAATTTCCAGAATCAATCTCTTTATGTGGTAGAACATAATTTTAAATAAAAACAGAAATTTAAATGAAAATAAATTTTTTTCCTAAATTTAACGTTTTATGTATTAAATTTATTTCATGAAAAATATTATTTTAAAATTTATTGAATTGAATGCCATTTTTCTATTAATAATATTATATAAAAATTTATAATTTTAATATATTTCGTAAAAAATAATCTTTTTCATTCTTAAAATCATAATAAAAAATTCATTATAATATTTAGTATTTGCAATTATTTGAAAAATATTACATATTATAAAATTATAAAAAATAATTTGAATATAAATTTAATATTATAATTTCAAAAATGAAGAATATTTTGTGATAAAAATATTATATGTTTAAAATAATATAGTATTTTTTAAGAAATAATAAATAACATTATTGAAAGAAATATTATTTTTATGAATAATATGACATTATTAAAATATCACTATTTATTGTTAGGAATAAATAAAAAAAATTAGACTTCAGTGGGTATATTTTATTGTTTTCATAATTTGGTTTCTATTTTAAAATCCCACCAATTTAATTCATCATTTTTTAATAGTCATCAAATAAAAATAATAATATTTTGTTACCATTTATACTTGGTGTTTTAAGTCATGTACACTATTTATCATAATGTTAATATTTTATATTAAATTTTTTTTATATTCTACCCCCACCCCAACAACCATAATAAAGTTTATCGAAAAAATTAAAAAAATCTCATTAATAAATGGTTTGTAATTTTAATGTTCCTTTTTGGAAAAAACACATCATTATTTGGGACACCAAAATATCATCTTCAAATGTGGAAATGGAAAAATGAAGGTCATATGTAATAACACAATACAATCCATTCAATTAATAAAATATTGGTTGGGTGTGACATGGAGAAGAGACCAAACACACAATTACTAATAGTGAGTGATATATAATATGGTCTCGAGAAAGATAAAAACCACAAAACCATATATTGGTGTTGTCTAAAAATACCATTGATTCATCGAAACTAATGTTTAATGTAAAATATTTTATTTCAACACATTTTTCCTAATTTTTATAAAATACAATAAATATATACTAAAAACATAAGGATAGTTTATTAATTAACTAGTCGAGTTCATCCTTGAATAAATTCCAACCCCAATATCATCTTATTATCCAATATTGGTGTAGTTAATATAAATTTTCCATGAATGAAGCACTAAAAGACAAATCATTAACCATAATATGATACCGAACAATTCAAACTATATTTAATATTAAACAAATTTTAATGTTTATCATAGGTAATGTCAATATTTCAAATGTGTAAACCTTCATATAATAAAATAATAATATTACACACAATATTCCATAATAACCAAAACTTTTTTTCTAAGATAATTTTATAACTAACCATGAAAAAATGTATCTCAATAACCACTTCAATAATGTATGTTTTATCATTAATGTTTGTTCCATAATCTCCTTCATGAATTGTGAAAAAAATTTATTTCCTTCTTCCCCAACAATCCATAATGTTAAATAACTGGAGAATCATATGGAATAAATATATCTATCAATAATAAAATATCTCCCAAAATATAATTAATCGCTATGAAAATTTTTTATATAATATTATAATGTAGTGAAATTCATCATAACATCATAAAATAAACTATTATGCGAACAATAATTTTAATCACTTGCTTCACCGGAAATATGTCTAAAAATATTAAATTTTCAATGAATCATTTTTTAGTAATAAAGATATATATTCTAGTTTTCTATAGGGCCATGTTAATATTACATCATGTCATACATTAGAAAAATGAGTTATGAAAAAAATATTGTATTCTTCCTTGAACCTATTAAAAGATTCATATCATGTTAAATTTTAGTCACTTAAATCCACAAAATGGGTGTCTACGTATGTATAACATCCATCATTCTCCAACATTTAAAACCTGGATGGTATCCATAAATCTTATGTTATACTCACTTGAAAACATATATTATTCCAATAACTTATACAATCATTATTCCTCAAATAAAATATTATTCTATAGATTAAATTATGTACATTCAATAATTCAATAATATTAATAAATGATGTCCTAAATTAATTTTAGATCAAATAAATAATCATCCATCTTACATCATGATTCCAACAATCACTTTATTCCAAAAAAAAATTATCACATCAACACTAAGTAACATTTATTGGTTATTGGTTCTATTGTCATATGTTTTAATGTAATTAATGAAAAATTACTAAAGAAAAGTTATTTGATTTTCCATGGTTATTATATCTATAATATCATTGATATAATACTTATACAACGTAATTATAGAATCCTAAAATATAAATAGTGTATTCATATAAATATAAAATTTGGCATTGTATATGTCCTTCCATGATGTAGGGGTTAACCATTGAATTATGTCACGGTCATGGATAATAAACATATTCCCTACACCATATATATATATATATAATGTTACTTTAGATTGAAATTTATATCAATCCATAAAATTCAGCATTTTTCATCATCATTTCAATTCTCTACGTCTGTTATTTATATATAAGAAACATCATCCAATTTGATTAAGACATTACCATAAGGGATTCTACCCATATTCTTGACATATAAGAAGCTGAATATACTTTCATATATGGTTATAAATTAACTAATTCTATCTGTTATTATGTGCATCATGAAAATAAATTATTTATATGGTGTTAATCATATAACAGTATACGAAATTATGCATAATAAAATCGATTTTTATTCCTTTTTTTGTTTCTCATTATGACATTCATTCCATTTTTCATCGACAGTAACATGAATCTTCTTAATTTCACCCATTATATAAAACTCGAATAATTTATTATTATTATTATTAATCATAGAATGTAACCGTATATTAATTAAAAAACATTTACAGTATGTCTAAATCAATATATATTCTTTTCAATCAATTAATCATTAATATTTAAATAGGTCATTCATGGTGATAAAATATTCGTATCCTATATTAGGATTTTTAATGAATATATTTATGAATCCAAGAATATCCCATGATAGTTTCAAACAATGTAAAAGTTCAGGTAAATAATATTCAATGTGACCTCATCTATGTCTTTGTGAAAAATAGATCCATATATACTATCAGCACATGTATAATTTACATGGACATCCAAACTCTATTAGTTATCATAACACATTATGTTCTCCATAAAAATGGTGTATCAATTTGGTCTTCACTAAATTCAATCATCAAAATTTATAATTTATCAAAAAACATTTCCTTAATTCTAAAAATAACATCCCATTCTTTTCATAAAAAAATATTATATCATTTAAAATAAATTTTCATTACATATGAAAATGATCAATTTATAATCATATAGTTCTAGTGTCTTTAGATACATAGACAGATATCTAACATTTTCATATGATATCTGGTTAATCTATCACATAGTTATTTAATATTATAAACCCCTTTTAGGTTTGTCATATATAATACATTTCCTCATATACTATGAAAATGGTTCATAACAATGTGTAAGCTCAGTTACTCATAATGGTAAAAAATTGAAATATCAATTATCACATAAATATAAATATAAAATTATGGTATGTGTACATGATAATAATATTTGAAAACCACAGTATTGATATCATAGTATCATAATATATAATTATAGAATTTTCTTGGTAATTTAGTCAGACCTAAATCATAATGGAATAAAAAACATGAGTCATATGATCATAACATTGGAATAAAATATAATTTTCTGTTATGGACATAAGAATAAAAAATAAATTTATTTTATATTAATGAATAAAATTCAACACTATCATAGTGGATTGGGAATACTCTGTATTCCATCATAGAAGTCAATATCCACTCCCAAAACTATCATAGTAGAGAGTTTCTCTTACCAAACTTGGTTCACTACCCATTCTAGTCCAATTTATTTGAGGAGATAGACATCATTAACCAATGAATTATAAGGATATGTAATTATTATTACAATATTAAAATTGTTAATATATTACATACATGTTCCAATAATGTCATAAACCATAATCCTATAACAATATATGAAAAGGAAATGGGTTTTATTAACATTTAATCAATAAATTACCCATTGAAATAAAATTGGTTTTTATAACCAATCCATCTTTTAATTATATCAATAACTGTGGAAATGTAATGGGTTTCATAAGAATCATATACACATAATCATAAACCATCTATAGATGAAAATGGTATGGTATCCTTAGATCATATCTCTAATGGAATGTAAGATTCTTCAAATGATGTTTTCATACATTAAAATAATTATATAATTCTTATTGGAATATATATTGAGTAAAAACATACTTTCAATTTGGAATAAATTATTTAAAAATTAATTTCCTAAACTATTAATGAAAAAACATTCCTTGAAAACATACACGCAAAATAATAAAGTAGGCTTCATAGAACTGTGTGGTCAGGATGGGGTGAAATTATGTTCCTAATATAAAAAATATAAAAAAAGTTATTTATCATTTTTGTAAAAATATTCAAGATGGTATTTATTGGTAAAAATTAATATTTTTTTAAATATTAATTTTTTTTATTTAGTACTTAATGTTAGGAAAATGAAATGATACACCGTATTCTTAGGATACAAACATGTGAAAATATTATCAGCATCGTTACAGATAGATCATAAAAATTCATCATCTAAATCTTAATCAAAATAAAACATTATAAATAATGAACTTGTAACATAGTAGGCTTACCATTTGGTGACATTTGAATTGAAAGACCAATTATAGAATAACATCAACTAACTCATATAATATCATGAAAATATTTTCATTCAGGGAATAAAATATAAAAGGGGGTGTATATACATCTACCCAATGTTATAAATTTTTTATTTATAGAAGGGATAGAGCCAAAAAAGATCAATGGGGCATAAAATAATGGAGGCCCAGTTCATAACACTTAAAAAGGATAACACACGTAGGGGTGTGGATCAAGGGGAATTAATAATAAAAAATGTAATAGGGGTTTTATAAAAGGCCATGAATCTATCCACCTTGTTAACCACATTACATGTATGTGAGATCTCTTTTAGACTACAGAGCTTTCATTTTTATTTTCTTACAAGATGGGTGATCTCCAATGGGATGATGATTTAATTGTATATGTAATTATATAAAGAAGTATACTATTCCTCCACCCGAAATAATGGTATATAATGAGAGGGAAAATTCATAAGACCCATGAACATGACCTATGATTCAGTTATTAGAGGAAATATTTGTCCAAAGAAAGCACCACATGCCATCATGAACGAACCTTTTTTTGTCTCTAACCACCCCCACCAAGCACAACACCATTACTACATGAGCTATAAATATAGTGTTTCAAATAATATTTTGGGGGATTTTACCCACCCATGTTACCATGTACATCCATCCTTTGGTGAGGCCTTCCATTCGGTATTATGGCTCAAATGGAAGTAGAGTGTTACTATTGATTAAAGATAATTCCATGCTCATCCACATTGGACCTTAGTCGGGCCAACATATCCTTACATTACCTCACAGTAACCTCATGTCACACCTTATTGCGGTATTTCAAAATGTCCTTCCAGTAAACCAAAAATAATACGGTTGGATTTTTTCGGTCATGTTTATTATTTGTTATTCCGTGAAACCATGTATGAAGGAAGTCATCTCTATAAAGATACAAAAACTTGCCTCCATTGAAAAAATAAAAACACATCCAAGCCTCGGATGCCCAATATTCTTGTAAGAACAACTAAGATGATGATTCTTCATGTTGTAATGAATGCATGTTAACATAGTGACGATATAAATAGCCTATCACCACACCCCATTATAAGTTGCAATAAATTAGTTGCACAAACAACATAATATAAAATTTATCATTGTTAGAATTTCGTTACATAAGTGATACAACCCCCATGTATTGTGGATAGAGGCAACGTGTAGTGTCTGTCGATATTCCTTCAAAGCTAATAAACCAGTGGAAAAATCATTAAAAATAGTCATATCTAGGTCAAAGTGAAATGAAATTACTTGGAGGATATCCATTAGATTTAGATTATGAATGAAATTTATGAAGACCTGAAACATGCTGGCCTAAGAGAGTGAAATACCATGACTTGGACACAAGTGGAAATCGAAAACACCCCCACCCATTTATCACTCAAACATTTATCGGTCATTCACCCAAAATCCATCTATAGTGATTACGATGTGCATGATTTTTTCTATCTGATCGTATCCATTGTTATTTATCCTCTTCATCCCATTCCATCTGAAACCACCCAATATATTAAACAGATGAATCATACCCAAAACTATTTTTCCACTAAGAATTCTTACACCAGCTTACCCTGCATAAAGTACATGGATTCCAAAAAACATGTAATCATTATTACCCCTTCCTCCAATTACATATATTGTATGTCATATAAATCCTAATGGTACTATCCCTCACCTTGTGTGACCCAAATTAAATCTAAAAAATGTTCACAATAATCAAAATCATGGTTTTAGGATAGTTTATTACGGACAAAAAATGAATGGTTGATGAAGTAAGAACACAATTAACAATGGTGATACAACCTCTAGAAGAAAGAAAGTTGGTTGTCGATTTGAGAATACATGATTATATTTTATCCACCAATCATTAAATATTATGAATCTAGGTCCTACATAGAGAAAGTGTACCCCCCATATATTCCATGGGGAAGTGGCTTCGATGGATTCACAACCACCCCTTAATCCCCTTCACATGGTTTTCAAAGTACTGCTTAGAAATACAAACATAATTTCTCATCCTTTATATAACATGAACTCCAAACATTATGTATAATTCTATAGTATGGTTATTCTCATGTATCCACCAAATGTTTCCATTGGTGAAGTGGATAAAATCCTCTATAAATAATTAGTGTGAAATCCCCACGATGATAAACCTTCAAAAATATATATATATACGACCCTCATGCATATATTTTTTCGTATTCATGCTAAAATAGTACAATATCATGATGTGGTTACATTGGGATAATGAATACCCATGGATTATTCCTTGTACTAACTTGAAAAAACAGATATATTACTCACATGAATGTGATTGAAACCTAGTGGGAGCATATGCACCTAAAAAAGAGTTCAACCACCATCTCAGAGAAATCCATGAACCACATAATTTTAAAAATAAATCCCCACTCCATCATTCCATATTCCATTTACATGTCATGTTTATGTGTAATATTGGACCGAAAAATCTTCTTATCTATACCACCGACCATTTATCAGCCATTCCTATGGCCATTTTGGATGACCGACCCCGAATAATGACATGTTGTTCTTATGAGATCCTTATATTCATGAGTACAGAAAGCCTCTTTTTAATAAAAATATAAATAATTTTTTCAATAAATTGAATGTACTAATGGATAATTATAATTTACATATGTCCCAAGATGAAATAAGAGATGAAAAATTCATACCTTGAGTTCTACATTCATTGAAGGTGATATGTCAACATCTTCTTTGGTAGGACTCCCTTAGATCCATTATTAAGAGAACATGGAATGTTCTTTAGAGAAGAACATCACCTATTAATTAAGGAAATGGTCATTTAGAAGATTATTTTTCTTGGTTTTTATGATATTAAAAAGTCATTGTGGTATAATGGATAGGAAATAGAGGGTCCCTTTAATAAGTTAGAGGAGGTGCATATTTTAAATATATTAAATGATTACAAAATAATTAATTAATTATCTATAAAAAATGAATAATAATGGCCATAAATATAATGAAACTGTATAATTATTTTGATATATCATTAACCAGTAATCTTTGGATAAGGTTATGTGGTTCTTTAAACCTTATCATTTCTAAATCACTTAGTTTACCTATTATATCCATAATCACGGTAATGCCTTTTTAACTCTTGAAGTGTTATAATTTTGAATATATTATTACAATTGTTCCATTATTTTTCAATGTAAGAATGTTAGGACCATATCCACTAACCCTTGTAGGATTTCAATTTTTTAATTTTTTTGTTAAAAATTAAAAAAATATTATTTTCCACAAATATCATTAATGGAATCATTTAATCTATTCATTTAATTTGACATTACGAACACCAAATCAATTTGGAATGAGTTTTTAATATCATTAAATACACTAATATGTTATATATATCTAATAAATTTATGGAATAATATTATTCCCTCAAATTATATAACTTTAGCAATTTTTAAATTCATTTATTTTCTTATTTTTATTAATTTATCAAAATTGTGTCAGCATTTACTAAGGATGTAGGATATGAATTTGACTATAAAAATTAAAATATAAATTATTATGATAAAGAAAATAAATTTAACATTTAAATATTAATTTAGAACCATGAATAAAATCTCTTAACGCTTATAACTAAATATATGATATATTATAGTCCAGAGTGAGATATTTAGAAACAATAATATAAATAACATAATTAAGTCTGTTTGGAAATGTGTTACTTGAAATATTCATTGTCAAAAAAAATGTTAATATATTATAATATCAATTTGATATATATATTTATATATATGTTATATTAATTCAATCATTGGCATTCTGAAGGAAAAAAAATCAATGATCAAAGTGTAAGGTTCATAACCACTGAACAAAAATATTCATGAAAAATTGTAGAATTGGTCACCCAAAATGACAATGATAATTAATGATTTTTATTGAGAATGTAATATGTGTTATAAGTAAGAAAATTATGGTAATTTTTTATTCAAATAGTTATGTTATAATGTTATATTAAATTTAAATTTGTTTCAAAGGATGTTACAAAACATTTTTTGATTGATTCATAAGAGGAATGCGTTTATTTTATTAATTCATAGTTAGAGAGAAATGCATTCATGATGTTCACGTGCTTATCTTTAATGTGGTATGGATTTTTTAATGATTAATTAATTCAACCTAAGTCACCCTTTATAATATATAAATTTTTATATCACAATTTTACTATAATATATTTCAATCAATTCATATCACATTTTGAAAGGGTTTCAACCAAGATTATCTTAATTGACGCACGTTTTAATGTAAAACAACAATTTAGTTTTTATAAGATTTCTAAAGAGAAAAAAAATCTATATTTTAATAATATATTATTTTTTTCATGTTATTTACAATGTGATATTATTTTATTTTTTTAATGACTTTTATTTCGAAAATAACTTTATCCAAAAGGTTCAATATCTATATTTTTTTTCAGAAACGTGATTGATGTTTTATATCTATTCATTTATATGAGGTGAATATACTAAAACAATTTTTTTATTATATCATGTATATACATATGAAAATTTAATTAATGTTTCAGTTTTTTTATATTTAGTTAATGGGGGATTTGATTCATAAATTAACACATATGTAAGGGTTTTCATTAAGAATATCATTTTTACCAAGATTAATTATGATTTAATTTTTTTATGATAAAATATTTTATATATCTCTACAAAATAATTTATCATTATTAAAAATATATTTATTTTAGGGGGATCTAATTTTTCCTATTCATTATTATATATTCTATTACTCTAGATTCTAGAAGAATTAATTTATTTAAAATTGAACTTTATTTTCCCTTTCGTTGGAAATCATATATTATATATAAATAGGAATATTTAAAAAATAGTAATAAATTAAATGCTAACTAATTTTTATTTAATGTAAATTATATATATTTTATTACTTGCATATCATGGTTTAAATGGAACCACATTATGGTCATCCATAACATGAAAGTATTGAATTTATACCCAAAATTTCAATGAAAATTTTATTATAATGTTCATTCGAAAAATAAAATTCACTATCAATATCAATATAATTCTATTTAATTTCAACGATATATTTATTTTCTATAATATATGAAGAAAATAATTTCTCTAAAATTTCTGGATATACTATATTAATTATATATGAATTCAAATGATGAGCATTTTTTCTTCAAAAATTTTCTATAGATATTTTAAAAGTATTTTTACCATTAACACGATATTTTGATGAATCCTATTATCTTATGTGGATAGGATTTAATTCTAAAACAATTATTATTTGTATCTATGGTTTATAATTATTGTGATGAAATTTTTTATCAAACCCATATCATTTCTATGAGATATGATTTGATATATGATGGTCTAATTAAGAACTTATGGCACACAATTTTAAGTTGTAAATTATGTTTTAGGTGGACTAAAAATATATATCCCTAAAATTATTTATGTAAATAAAGTTATTTATAGAGATAATATGGAATGAAAGGGGTTCTGTACCAATTTTTACAAGGGATATTATTTAATAAAAATATATTTGGAGTGAACGGTGTATATGGAAATGATTATATGTGTAGTACATCAAATCTGTAATGATAGTCTATGAATTGAACTCAAATTAAGGGAACGATTTTCTATTCTTATGTGAAATAAAAATACTTATATCATATGTAATGTACATGTCCTATTAAATCATGATTAAATCTAGGTGATTGTACACATTTTATTCTTATGTTTTTTGATTGAAAAAAAATTATTCAATTTCTCATGATTATAATATATGAATATATGAGTTTTTTTCTATAATTAATATCTTGTTATCACACCCTTATTCTTATATTATGCACCTTTATGATGATCTCTGTTGTTTACCCTAATCGATAATCCAACATCATACATTATTAAGTTTCAACTATAGAGGTTATGAATAAACGATTTTAGTATTTTTCATCTATAAAGGGTTGTAGTTATGAAGAAATAAATTGGGAATATTGGTGATCAATAATATAATAGTCATTTGTGTATACATGATTCCTTATACATTAAACCTCTATAGTACTCAAACATATATTATAATGAAATATATTCAATATTTATAAAAAATAGAGTTATATTTATATATGAAATGTATTGACCACTATATTTTGTATTACATTCATGGTTCAGATACATTTGAATATGGAAATGATGAATATTTACTGAGAACCCTTCCGATAATCCAATATAATTGGAATAACATAATTTATGGTAATTAAAAGATGGTAGATTCCATAATAAAATGTATTTATTTAACGATTTTTTTCCAATTCATGTTGTTTCATAATATATCCATCAAGGGCTGATAACCCCTACAAGAGTAGGTTGAATATTTTTCTTCCATCTTTCAATTGCATGCATAATGTTCCATTACTATGCACCTAGTTTTACATTATTACGGTATATCCAAAGGTTAATTAACACTAATTTCATGATCCATAATTAATATTTGAATGTATATTAGCCATGGATTTTATAGGTTAAAGGTAATTATTAATTGATAGAAATGAACCTTCCCATATTACAAGATCCAATGAATCATTTTTGATGATTAATCATAGGAACTAATGATGAATGGTTGTTATTAAAAATACCTTTTTAGTTAATTGAAAACTAAATGATAAAGAGTATGTGGGGATACGTAAACTCAAATATTTTTGAGTATTATTTGGTCTTAGTCATATTAATTCAATTATATCATGAAATGTATCAAGAAAATCCCATTTATGTCCGAAATGATTATATGAAAAAATATAATTAAAAAATACAAATGTTTAGATGATCACATATCAGGTATGTTATTATTTTATAATTTATGTTTTCAATAATTTTTCAAAATAAATTTTATTATTTTCCATATATTTGAATTTGAGGTTATTTTTTTCATGGATTGGAATTCATTTTATATATCCGATATCATTTGTTGAGGAAGGGATGCATCCTTTTTTTGGTGAACCATTTTTTTATATTATCTCATGGATTTATATAAACATCCAATAAAATTTAATTACATTACAGGGGTATTTATTCTTATTTAAACATGTTATTTTATTCAGATGCTTTGGGATAAACTGAAAATAATAATTACGAAAATTTTGATGGTTTTTTATAATGTATTTCAAATATGGTTAACTAGTCTTCTTCTAAATAATGATGTTTAGTACTAAATAATATTAATTATTTGGGGTAAAACTATTTTAATGAAGATATAATGATTTTCCATGATTGAGTTATATTAATTGAAGACGAAACTCTAGAAGAATCTAGATAACGAATACATTCAGCTATTTGTGCCCCCATGGGATGGACCATTTAATTTTTTAAAGAGGATTGATGGATCAATGACACTCTATAATGATTAAGGATTATATAAAAGCATCACAAAAAATTATTATTATCACCTTCCTAGTCATGATTATTTATTTGAAAATTTATAAGGAGTTGAAAACAGAATACATAAGAAACACATCCTTCTAATAGATGAATCACACATTGAATTTATATTAAAGAAATTTTGTCATAGAAATTCCACCAATATAATTATTTATTTAATAAATTTTACTTTTTATATTAACATAAATAGTTATTGGTAGTCATTATAGATGATATTATTATATATTTCAAGAGTAAAAAATTTCATTTAGACCACATGGGGAGTATACTGAAGTTCTGATGGAAGGAAAAAATTTATATCAAATTTACAAAGTGTTTCATTTTGGAAACAAAATGTTTTAATTTCATATAATACCATATCAAGGAATTTTATAGTAGTGGATCACCTAAAGATAAATATTCTAGAACATTTTCCTTGACCAAAAACATTCAATAAAATCTATAGTTATAATGGATTATTATGATATAATCGATGCTTTCTAAATGATTTATAATTACTAACTAAAACACTCAAAACACTGAATTGAAAATGGGTTAAGTAGATTGGGAATTTTGATAATGATGAAAATTTTAAGGAACCGTAGGGAATGGTAGTCAGTACACCATTAATAATACTACCCTATAATAGAGAATACATTATTATTTATAGTGATGTATCAATGGATGGGATATGATGTGTAGTCGGCCCTAGTGATATGGTGATAAATTAGGACATAAAAAATAATGGATGTTCAGGAAAATCATAAAATAAATAATGATGTATAGTTAGCTATTTTTATAATTTCTTTGATGAAATGTATGAATTTTATTTGTAGATAATGGTATTACATATAAAAATAACCTAAAAATTCATAGTATATATTTACAAATAATATTTTGAATATGATTCAATGAAGATGGTTGTTGTTGATTAATGACTATGATTACACAATATACTTCTATAATGGGAAATAGAAAATGGTGGATATTAATTTGACTCAAAATGATCATTATATATTATCTATGTTAATAATCACAAATAATACAATATATATATTTTTCAAAAATATGGACCCCAAAATCCTTATCTAAGGGGATAAATAATATCAATATAAATGGGGGATGAAACCATTAATACATGTAATCATTAAAGAAGTGAAAAGGAGGGTGTGACACTACAAAATGAAGTTGAAAAATTTACCAATGATAAACCTGGATTGGGACAGAATTATATAGTTCCAGAAAAAAATTTGTTTCCCACCAATTCCAAATCATTAGAAGGAACTATAGGAAGATGATCATTTGTCATTACTCATTATTAATATTTAATGTATTTAGTGATATATTGATATGAATAGGTATTTCAAGTATAAAATGAATATAGACATTATGGATTTTGTATCTCGGTTCCTAGTATATTATAATGAAATTTACGAGAGAGAAAAATCTATGGGGATGTAATATCAACGACCCATATCATAATGGAAATAGGAAAAAATTATAATGGATATTGTTGTCAGATTCACCATGTTAAAAAATAATTACTTATTATAGGTGGTTGATTAGTTTCATTGATATCCTTTGTGTAAGGACTTATTTCAGGGTTTTTTGGGATAAATCTTGAGAATTTGGGAAGCCAATTGGGCAACACACTGCTAGTGCCTGACTTGGGAAAACCAAGATGATTGGAAAAGAACATCATGAACCCTAAAATATGAAACTATAATGGGGAACATGGTCATTAGAAAAATAATGGACCCCCCACAAAATAATTCACCCATTGGAATGTGAGAAATTAATTTTTGGTTTAGGTTGGAATAATCATACGGACAAACCATACACACCAAATAGTAGACCAGTAGAAGCATATGGTTAAAGTGCATATTTTTTCATAATGTATGGAGATATGTAACGAACTGTATATGCGATATTTACATATTAGAATATTTATTTCAAATATAATTAAATGACTATTTGAGATACGTTATCCCACGTTTGACCCTAAAATAATGTTTTGTCACATAATGGATATCAAGAGGTGATATTTACTCCTCCAAACCCATTTCATTAAGGATAAATGTGGTGTTGGACTTATTCAATGTCCTCCCGGTATGTGGATCTCCTCTCATATATTTTCTTCAAATCTATTTCAATCCACCATAATGATTAATATATAATTATGAAATTTATTGATATAAACCCTATTTTTATATTTATTCTTCATTGAGATCCGAGATCTTTTGGGCATTTTTTATTCATTGGAATGTCCTATTATGGGTGAGGAATTATTTACCATTGATTAATATTTATTGGTTCTACAAATCATTACCCTATAATTAAATTATTCAACTTATTGATTATATTTATATATGTTTTTGAATGATTTAATAACAATTTATTGTGATTATTTCAACATTGTTTTTAAAATTCAATGATTTTTTTAAACTGAATTCCAATTGAATATAAATTATTTGAAAATTATGAATAATTATAGATTTATTTTTAAATTTTTAGGTTAAAATGAATTGATGTTGATCATGGTAACATGAAATTAATTGAAAGTCCACTTTTATTGGAATTCAATGAAAAAATCCTCTGATTTGGTTATCGAAAAAAGACGAGTAATTAGAGAATGAAACATGGTAAATAATATTCTAAAATTATTTTAATTGCCTAATTTCTTATTAGATTGGTTGATTTATTGAAGGTATGTGATTTGGGGTAGTTATTTGATTTTTGGGATGAGCATGATAGAATTTTGATGCCCTATAACAAAATTTATAATGAAACAATTCACAAAAAGTTATGTCATAAAGCAATTTATGAGTTCCCCTAATGAGGTTTTGATGGATTTCCAATAATGGGTTCCCCTATTGGCATTTTGATTTTGTTCAGAATCTTCATAGGATCTATGATCACTAATGAGGGAATCGATGAACCAATGGCCAACAATTAATATACCATAGGTTGTTTTACCATGGTTCTTGGAGTGATTTGATTTGATATTCCAGACATATATGTTTTGAACTGTATAATTATTTCCAACTGATTTATATATATTTTTTAAACTATGTGTTAATTTAATATTGTTTTATTGTTTTTCTGATATATTCTTTATTTGTTTTA
The DNA here is from genome assembly GCA_963277665.1 of Viscum album. Lineage (NCBI taxonomy): Eukaryota > Viridiplantae > Streptophyta > Magnoliopsida > Santalales > Viscaceae > Viscum > Viscum album. The sequence goes on from OY728133.1 coordinate 1,117,575,740, forward strand.
ATTAAATTATTTTTTTGTTAAAAATATGAAAATGTAAATTCTATTGATTGTATTTATTTAAAAATGAGTCATAAATAATTATCTATTATGGTATTAAGTACGGAACATATGCTGAGATCCTAAATGGACATATATTTTATACTCAACCATTGGGTCCAAGAATGTTTAGTATTTCTAATGCCTTATCTATGAAAGGGGAAATCTCCACATTGAGGTGGTGGATGTTCATGATCCTTTTGGCCATGGAGTGATGAAGATTAATGGTGGAGATGGTGAAAACTTCTCACATATGATCTATGAGTCTTTTTTTTAATTGTAGTTTTCTTTTGTATTTTTATCTATAATCATTGGATTTTTTTAAATATTTTTTTAGAAAGACACATTATGTAGTGTTGATCATATTAACATTTATCTATTATACTTATCTATTTTTGTAAAATTAATTCTCTATTTGACCATGTATGATTCCAAGTGTTACACACCAACTTTCTAGGATAGGGGATGCCATTTGGGTTACGTGATAGATGGATCAGTTATTAGTTATAGAGTACATGTTTAAATTCATGAAAGTTTTGTGTCATGGGTTTATTTTAATAATCCTTTTATTGATGTTAGTATGTATATTGTTATGTATTGATATAAAATATGAGGTATTTTTGAGTTAGTGGTTAGCCATCCCTCCTCATAAATAGTCTAAAGTAACTATGGTTGTTTTGGAAATGAATATTTAGGTAATTTATTGACCACATTTAATTATTTTTAATTTTCATGATTTGGGAAATTGAAATTCCAAACAATGAAATCATATATTATGTGATTTATACTCAAATTTCATTTTCTTGTGTTATTGATATAATTAATCAAATTATGTATTTAATTTTATTTGAATAAATTTTGTATAATCATGAATCCATGAAAAAATTTCAATATGCATCGTGAATAAATTTATAGTCAACCACATAGACTAGATCATCCTGACGACCATAATCATGATTTTATTATTATGATTTCTTTTCAAGATCTTGGAATGTCACAAGCACCCATTCTCGTTCATGGTCCAGTTGTGAAACCTCAAATGAATGAATCTTGGGATAATTATCAAGGGTTTTTTCTACAAGTCACCTTATATTCATGAAACGAATAATCCTGTAGTGGGTGAGAATTTTTTAGACATGAAATAGTTCCCTTTTTGATTTCTTCAAAATTCTTAAGCTAATTAATGTTATGTGTGTTAATTTATGTTGGAAAGGACTAATAGGATAAGGTGGTATTAGATTGTAATAGTGAAGAAGCCTGATGGATTATAGTTGATGGGATTTATAGTTCATTTCATTGAAGTGTTCAATATGCAATATATGGTACTGGCTTGGGATATAATGTTTTTAAACTCTAGTAGGTTGATAGTATTGTGATTTATTATATGACGTTCTTGTATTACATGTGATGTTTTCACATCAGACTATATTGAATTAGAATATGAAGTATTGACAATTCAGGATGGGTTTCCTACATGATATCAAGTCACATGCTTTCATACTGAATATCAAATTGTATGTTGACATAGTAGATAGGGTGTCGATTGTCGTTCTTGCTCAGGATGATAAGACAGTGTTAATGGGAGTATATTATTCCCCCATTCAATTTTTTTTATTTAAATTAATGGAAACAATAATCATGATGAGGAGTGTGTTTTGTGAAAATTAAAGATGACTTTGGGCCTCAAGATGTTACTAGAAGAGTCCATTTGATAATCATTCAATATGTAATGGATGGAAATTCAAAAGGTGTTTTGTATGATTTACCCAAGATCAATAGATCAAGAGGCCACATATTCCACCTACATTGGATTTGTAATTTATTTTATTATCCATGTTGTGGTATATGGTCAGCAGAACCTAAAAGTAATATAGTTCTACGAGATAAATTATGAAAAAGGGGATCCTTCCACATAAATATTCAACAATGATTCTTTTTGAAATGGAATTTTCTTATGTGGAATCTGATATAGGTCTAATATCTTCGATATTTATCATTAAGGGAGATTCAACTTCAGTGAGAACCTTATTTTAAAATAGTTTATTATACTCATTTAAATCAACATGTTTTGGGATCATCCTAAATCATTATAGGTAGAATTTATTATATTTTATAGATATTACAATGTTTCTCAAAACTAAAATATAACACGGACACCATTTTTAATATTGTGTCTACTATTTATCATAGATTGATAATTCTTCGAATTTTTCTGTTCTTGATATGAAAAATGTTAGTATCCGGCATGAGATGGATTGAATCCTTCATAATAATTATCAAATTGACTTTTATCCTCAGATTCTCCCCGTTACTATTCTGGATGGGGTGTATTGATATTTTTAGGGAGAATGGAATAAAATTTCAATTAGAGAGGGTCTATCATATTCATAGTGGGGGAATGTAATATTATTTTTTTCATTTCATATAATGTGTTAATATTTGAGTGACGATCACCCCCCATTATCATCATGTTTTATGAAATGTTTCCTTCTAAATTTTATGGATTTCCCCTAGTTATAGTGGTATTGTTTTCTAATGATTTAATTCTTAGTAAATATCATGTTTCTAATCCACCATAACAAATTACTATAGTAGAGTTTAAAATTTTAGAAAATATATTAGATAAAGTCTTGTATAAATGATTTATATAGATGAGTTTGTTACAATGGGTTATCCATATTCTATTTTAAAAGATATTTGTTGGAAAATAATTTTTATATTGTTATTTTCAATACTAAATTGAGTTATATTGAAGTAAAATTATACACTACCATTGATTGAATGTCTTTTTCACTAGTTGAAATGGTAGAAATGGATCTAAATCGATTATCTTTTATATGGTTATCATTAGTACATAGAAAAATAAATATGCATTTAGAATACATCCATTAGATGATGTTATATCCATTATGAGTATCTTGTTTTGCCATTTGGATTAACCTAACCACCTACAACCTTTTTGGAATTGATGAATAAAATATTTCATGAGTAACATTACATGTTTGTGGTGTTTATTGTGGATGAAATCCTGGCTTACTCTTACTATAAGAAGAATAATTTATGTTATCCAAGATGTTATAGAAATGTTGAGAAATCAATTACTATATACCATGATATTGAAACATGGGTTATCAATTCTAAAAGTGATGTTAAAGGGAAATTTATTTCTAAACATGGAAATTAAGTTGATCTTGCAATGGAGAATGTTATTATGACATTTTAGAAACTTGGGAATGTTTTTTAGATTTATATATAGTTTTGTTTACCATGTTATTGTAGCTAGTTTGAAAAGGATTTCTCATAGTTGGATTCACTGATGAACACTCTCTCTTAAATGGGGGTCATGTTTTCGGGGGAAGATAAATTTCAATGTTATATTGGGATCCTAAAATTAATTTGAATTCAATGCCCGTGTTGAAACTTACTGAGTTCTATATGGGTTTTAGCTCTTTTGTGATTCATGGGTTTTGGTTTTGTCCTCTATTCTTATACAATATGATCATGTGGTATCACGTGGTTCTCAACCCCATAGGCTACATAAGAAGAATTATCCATCACAATAACCGGATCACATTGCCATGATGCATCCAATTTTTATTTTTATGTATTAAAATTTCATAGATTTGATTACATTGTTCTAAAATAAGAAAAAACGAGTTATATATTCTCTTAAAAATATTTAAACCTTCATTAGATGCATAGGGTGGAGCACCCTCAATATCATTTATTCATGATTTCCCACACTATGGGAATGGGAATGTTATTTATGATGTTTGGAGGAGGAAACATCTATCCCAGTTCTTAAAGGAATCATTATAATAGTGGAACATAATGGATCTTGTTTTAATTTTTTCTTTTACGTACCTAAGGAGAAGGGGATGATATTTTATGAGATTGTGTTCAGTTTACCTTCACTTTTTATGAGGTGATTAATCTAGAGAATCAACTTGGTGATGAATTCCGTGGAATTATGGGCACTCATTATAGTGGGGGGACTGTTAGTGATTGATAATTCTCTTCCAATGGTATCCTATATTTATTTAACTTGTTTTATTTTTATAAATAATTGAATAAATTAATGATGTCAGGGTTCCATAATTACCAATGGGCAGTTCTCCCTAGATCAAAAATGATTTTTATTACATGTGAAATGGATTTACATGTAAATGTATGAGGCTATACATTACTGATTTCATTTAACATTTCTATATCTAGAAAAAATTAAGACAGTGAAATCGAGAAATTATTATTTACATCATGCATATACATTGTCTATATGGAAGTGGGATGATATTTATATGTAATTTTTGGATTCCACTTTTTTATATAATTTTTGAATGATAAAAAATCCTATACTTCCTAAAAATCTTTTTAATTCTGATTAATCAATTTCTTGTCATTTGTACAGAAGGGTGGTTTCTTTATTCTTTATATAATTTTTCTCACGATGTTGATTCTTATAAATCATGATTTATTTAATTAAACAATATTTAATTTTTTTCATATTGAATTTTTTATGAAATATTATGTCTAATTGATTCTATGAATTTTACTTCATAAATCAACAAACAAATATTTGGATAAGTATTAGGCATTGTGAACAGACACCAAGACCTAGACACCATTACCAGACAATGTGACCCATAAACCATGACCTAGACACCGTGACCGAGACACCATGACCATACACCATGACCTTTACACCATGAACTAGACATCGTGACTAGACATCGTGACCAGACACTACGATGCAGACACCATGAAAATACACCATGACCCATACACCATGACTAGACACCATGACCAGACACAGTGATTCATACATAGTGACCAGACATTGGAACTAGTTTCAGATCAGTTGATGTATGTGACACCAGTTCCTTGCTAATACACTCGTCAATGATTGGAAATAGTCATTACATCATGATCCTAAAACCACATCTATGCTACTAGTTTTTTATCTCTATGTAACTCTACCATCATAAATGTCTCACCGCTCAAAGGAAAATATGAGGTCAACATTTCATGGTGACCCCATTTCTATGTGACAATGTTTCAAGACATACTCTAACACCGTTCTTTAATATTTTTGGTCATTTTCAATTTATTTTCTAACTGTCATATTTGAATCTATTAAATGCGATGATATAATTAATATTTCATTGTAGACATGTCACCATATAGTAAGAGGAATGTGAAATAGAAAAAAAACATCCTATCTGCTCCAGGACATGTACTCCATAATGAAAAAGAAAAGTGTGTCCATAAAGCCTGAGTGCTGTAGAGAAGTAGAAGCATGAGAATTCATGAGAAATGAACTGATACATGCACCAAGAAACAACAGATGAACACAAGAAGCATTCACAAATACCAAAGCAACGATACCATCGATCAGATTCAATTACATCATCACAAAATATTCTCCACGATGAAAACGATCTAGATTTAACTAGAAACTAGAGCAGTAGACTTGCGATACTCTATTTCTCACAAGAGGACTCTCTACTTGCATATGCTTCATCCTAGAAATCCATAGTAGCATAAAATTACAATCAGAGAACTTATGACCATATTTGTTAAACTTCTCTATGTTTTGTATTGTTTTTAGTTATCAAGTTGTGTTTGTGTGTCTATATTGAAAGTCATGCTGCCTCCTTCACTAAACTGAAGGATAAAAGATATCATTCCTCTAATATCTTTTTACACTGGTTTTCTCCCACGCATATGTGTGGAAGAGGTCGTGTGACCTAGCTAGTCATGTGAATTATTTCTTACCCCGATTCGGGGGGTGGATCATGTTTATTAATATAAACTACTTGGTGGAAGGTGATCACAATGTGGAGTGGATTAGGTCTCAACATGAGATTGAACCACTCGTTATATATCTATTATGTTGTTTAATTTAGCTTTCATTGTTCTGATGTAGAATTCAGTAATCACTAGATTTAAATTGATATTTAATCATGGAAAGAAGTTATAATTGTTTTTCCTTGTTATAATGTATTCAAAGTTAATTTCAGTAACTCATATTGAGATTAATGACAATTAATCAATCGTCTGTGAATTTATTTAAACAGTCAAGCATTCATAACTATATTACCTTAATTAAATTGGATATATTTATTTTGTTGGGGAACCATTTGAGTAATCTTTTCAAATCGGCATTTTTATGGATACTCAATTCCCCCCCCCCTCTTGAGTACTCTACTATGAGAAACATTTGGTATCAAAGAAGTTTTTTATTCCTATTCAGAATCTGTTTTTGAAATAATTCAACTATGATTTTAATTGTACATTAAAAATATAAAAATTTGTGTGAATTTTAAATTTCTATCTCTTTCTGAGTATTTCTTCATTATGGATAATAAACTTGAAGGGGATTCCTCAAACATACTGCCATTTTGTTATGGAACCTTTAATGTATAAATGAAAATGAAAATTATAATACATTTAGAAAGAATGGGTTTTGAAATTTTCTCTTCAATTATACACGAGTATAATATTTCTAATACATATAAAATCACATGGGATGACCCATCCAATACTTCTGAAAATAACAATTTCGAAGAGATGAATTCTTTATATTTCTCTTTAAGAGATGAATATTTTAACAGAATTTCTGCCTGGAAAACTAACGATGAAATTTGGGATACCTTGTCTATTTATCATGAATAAACTTCTAGTGTAAAATATATAAGAATTAATACATATACTATTAAATATGATAAATTTAATATTAATCCAGATGAGCATATTTTTTAGTCTATATTAGGTTCAACGATATTTTCTATAAAATGATTTCTCTTGAATGAGAATTTGCGTCCAATGAAAAAATAATGAAGATTCTCATATTCTACCTGAATGATATTAAGGAACCTCAATCTCTATTAGAGAGTCATGAAACATCAAAATTATACTTCTAAAAGTACTCATTTGGAAAGAGATGATGTATGAAGAAGAGATTAAATTCAACAAGGAAGCAGTGGATATACCCAAAATAATATTTTTTTGCATTTAATACTACCAAATCTAATCACAATGAATAACGGAAATCAAAATTCACTGTAGAATGTTCCTGTAGTGAACAATAATCACCTCAGATTAATGATGATATGTCTCAATTATAAAAAATTTTATGAGATTTTACAAGAAGAAGAAATTTTTTAAAAATCCTAATTTCAACGGAATATATGATCAAAATGAAAGTTGGAATATAGATTGGAAAAGAAGTGAAAAGTATGATGAGATTGTATGATTTGAATGTAAGAAAAATAGACATGTAATGTATGACTCTCCCAAGATCATGTACATAAATAAATATGAGGGAAAAGATAGAATGCTTAAAAAGGGAATGAAAACAACGTGGATCACTTTTGAGGACAATTCATGTGACTCAGAATATTCATAGGATGAACATGCTAACAAATCTAATATTGTTTTTTGTTAAAAACACAATAGAGGTAACACTGGAATCTCTTATACACGATTCCTATTATTCCAGAGGTGAATGTGGTTCTTAGAATAATTCTAAAGAAGAAATGTGTGTATACTATAATATGATTCAAGAGACATGTAAATAACTAAAATATAAATACATGTCTTTAATGAAACATTATTCTCTTACCTCCACTGTTAAATCTGAACATACTATAGAAAGAGTGCAAAAATTTAAATTACTCAAAAAATGAACTACAAATATCTAATGAGAAATTGAAAATAGCCCTTGAATGGATTACTAATGGTAATAATAATTTGGTACGATTTCATGTTAAACAGATTTCTCCTAAATATAATACAAGTATTGGATATCAACATGATAAAAGAAATTTTGGAAAAATAAATTTTCATTATATGTCTATGACATAGAGTTTTACTCCTAGTTCTGGTAAACATTTTTCTAGTTCAAATAATGATATTGTCTCCACTATTTCATGCTATTCTAGACCAAATAGATTTTATTTATCATTTACATTACCTAAGGCATATAGAAAACCAATGATTCCGATATAGGTTCATAAATCACTAGTCAATAATATTACGAGACCAAAACAAATATTGGTATCAAAGTCTATTTTTATTTGGCAATATTGTAGGAAAATTGAATTAAGATATCCTGCAAAAGCTTATGGTCCATTGACAGTTGGTGTTCAAGACACATTACAAGGGACTATTCATGCTTCCTGAACATAATAAAAATAGAATGTGGACATGTCACCTTTGGCGACAATTCCAAAGAACAAATAATTGGCCTTAATAAAATCAGAAACAATAACTCAGTTCTAATATCCAATGTACTTTTTTATGATAGATTGAAATGTAATCCACATAGTATTTCACAACTATGTGATGATGGTTTTAATGTTTATGTGTTTTAACAATGAGTCATGGATTTTTTCATAGGAGACTAAGACACTGTAATATTCAAACCCTTAGAAAGAAAACTAGAAAAATCATAGTCAATGATCTACCAAAACATGAGTTTTCAAATGCTAAATTGTGTAATCCATGTAAATAGGGAATGGTACACAAATTTTCCTTCAAACCAATTAAAACAGTGTCAACTTCTAAAACTATCGAATTGGTTCACAAGAATTTGTTTGGACCATCTAGAGATTCATATTTAAATTTAGAGAACAAGGATTATATTATGGTAGATGAAATTTGTAGATATATATGGACTTTCTTTTTTGGATCACACAAGTAAAGCCTTCTCTCAATTCATCAAATATGCTAAAAATATAGAAAATCTATGTGGAGATCGAATTAAATCCTTAAGAAGTCATCATGGATGAGAGTTTGAAAATCATTATTTTGACTCCTTTTTCTCACAAAATGGCTATAATAATAATTTCTCTATCCATTGAACACCTCAAAAATATGGATTAATAGAGAGAATAATTATAACATAAAAAGATATTTCAAGAACCATGCTTATTGAATATGACTAAACTATATATTTTTGTCATGAAGCTGTAAATAGAACATGATATATTTTTATTATAGTGTAATTTAGAACCATTCTTAAATGAAATATATATTTTTATGGAAGAATAAAAAACTCAATGATAGATACTTTGATATTTTTGGTTGATATGTCTATATCCTTAAACCTTAGAAAAATCTGGACAAATTTTCATCCAAGATTCATGAAGGAATATTTCTTGGATATTCAATCTCTAGTAAAGCCTATAGAGTGTTAAATAAAATAAATATATATTTTAAAGAATATATACATGTCATGTTTGATGAGACAAATCAACATGAGCCTATGACCACTCTAGAGAACTCGGGGGATGATGTGTCAAATATGGACATTAATTCAAAATCCGTTAACCATTCAGTAAAGGATAGTGTGAAAAAATACAATTCTAGAAATTCTTTAAATTCATGTCATAATGAACATGAAACTGTGGAAGAACTTGATATCACTAGTACATCATTTTCTAGATCTATTAAAACCCTTAAGAACCATCCTTTAGATTCTATTGTAGGAGATTTAGATAATGGAACTCAGTATAAATATCCTCTTAGAAATCAAGTTGATAATTATATATTTTTGTCACATCTGGAACCTAAAAACATTATCGATATTATCAATGATATGTTTTGGGTGATGTTTATGAAAAAAGAAAATAATCATTTTGAACGAAAAAAAGTTTGTAATCTTTTGAATAGACCCAAAGAAAAATTTCTCCTAGGAACTAAGTGGGTGTTTATAAACAAGGAAGATGAAGCTGATAACATAGTTAGATACAATGCTAGTTTTTATGCACAATGTTCTAGGTATGAAGATAGAATTGACTATGATGATACCTTTTTTCTGTAGATAGACAATAATCCATTAGAATCTCTCTTTCTTATGAATCACATCATAATTTCAAACCATATCAAATGGATCTTAAGAGTGCATTCCAAAATAGGAATATAGCTGAGAATGTCTTTGTTGAGAACCCCCTTGTTTTATAAATCCTCACACTATAAATCATGTTTTTAAATTATCAAAAACATTATATTGTTTAAAACATGCTCCAAGATCATGGTATGATAGATTAAGTACTTTTCATATTTCCAAAGGCTTTACCTAAGGTGTATCTAATCCAACTCTTTTTATAGAACGAATTTCCAATTAATTTTGAGTAGTTCAAATTTATATAGATGATACTATCTTTGGATCCTCAAAATATTAATTAGGTATTGAATTTTCTAAGATGACGCAAAACGAATTTGTAATGAATTTAATGGGTGAACTAAAATTCGTTCATGGATTTCAAATCATTCAAAAAAAAAAGTTATATTATTTTAAATAAATGAAAATATAATAGATATCTTCTAAAACGTTTTATTTTGATAGCACTAAAAGTAGGGTCACTCAAATGAGTACTACTTGTATGTTGGATATTTATGAACATGGAAATTATATTGATCAAACCACTTACAAATAATGATTAGAATCTTACTCAACATAATGTCTAGCCAACTAGAGAATATATTTAGTGTATGTATGTGTGCTCATTTTCAACAAAACCCTATGGAATATCATTTAAATGTTGTTAAATGGATTTTCAAATACCAAAAACATAAACCCTATCTTTAATTTTTCATTCCCATTAGATAATCATCAGAGTTAGTTATTTATTATGATGTAGATTTTGGAGGATTAAAGATGGATAGAAATATCACCCATAGAAAATGTCACTTTTTAGGCAAGTCTAATTTATCATTTTGATGTAAGATACCAAAATATGTTGTATTGTATACTTCTGAAGGTGAGTACATAGATACTGGTAGTTTTTGTAAAAATATATTTTGGATGAAACACACATTACAAGATTATGGATATCAATTATAGCTTGTACCTATACATTGTGACAATAAATGTGCTATTAACATATCAAGAAAAATATGTTTCACAATCTAGTACAAAACATATAGATATAAGACATCACATTTGGAAAGACCATTATCAAAAAAGGTGATATCACATTGCAATTTATAGTAACATATATAATCTTCCTAATATATTCCTCCAAAAATTAAATTCTGAAATAATAGATTACATCAAAAATGAATTTTTATTGATAGATATTAATTCGTAAGTTGACTTTTTCAGAACTTAATGTTTCGCAGTTTAAATATTCATAACTCACTGTCTTATGTTAATTGTCTATCACATTTAGTTCTATAGTTTACTTCCTTAAAAGTTTCTGTTTCATATTTATGGTCTCACATTTACTATCTTGCAGTTACAATCGGGGAACATAGTATTTCAAACAATATTGTAACACCGTTTTGTAGTCACATAGATGAAATGACACTATGACAATATATTATGGTCTCACAGTGATTGTCTGTTCCGGTACCACCTTGAATGTCTATTCCGGTCTCACCGTGAAAGCCTATTCTGTTCTCACCCTAATGACTATTTTTAATTTTATTTACATATTATAACATGTATAGCAATGATAGGTTATTTTATTCTTTTACATTCCTGATATTTTGATTTTATGATGCTTCATATCTCTATATGATAAAAACGATAGAGGTTTCACTCATTTCTTCACTCGAGATCTCTTCCCTAAAACTGCAATCCATATTCAACCCTTCAGTTCTCTATCTATCGCTCTCAAACCATCGTTGAATGGACAGGATGAAGCGCCCATATTATTTGACTCCTAAGAAGTTCTTGTCTTAGAATAAAATGAAAATATCACTAAAGATAGCACCCTAAGGTCTTATAAATCTGAACATTGTTGATAGAATAGTTGTACCAGAAAAGGAAATCTAACATAAGTTGTTATTGTCCAGTAATTCACTATTGTTGATTGTACTGAAAGAGCAGGGATGATTGGATCAGTTCACAAAGGGAAAAAAGTCCAATTTACCTAATGTCAGTTACTCAGTTTTATTAGTTCTTCCAATCTTCATGTGATATAGAATATGATTTTTTGTGGGAAGCTGGATCAATGGACCAAGGCGTACCTTTTCATCGAGGTTATGGGTTTCATTCCTAAGGATACATCGTGAGGTAATTTCATAGGACTAGCAGAGATGTTATCCTCCTCCATGTGAGATATTTGTTTTCAAAGAAACCTTGAGAACATTGACTAGAAATACAAATAAATAACATTTTTTACTATTGAGCTAGATGTTGAAACAATATTATTGTTTATGTCTGTTTAAAATTTTATTAGTCTAAAAAATAAATATTTTAATACACTAATGTATCCAGATGTATTATTGATATATCTTATGAAGAATAGACCTATGATTAACCTATTACAACATGTTATACTTCATATATGTGAGTTGATAAAGACAACCTTAGAGTCAACCACTTTATTCTACATTAGGTAAATCTCAACTATGCTTCATGCTAAATGGTTGGTAGGACTGGATGAATAAGTCATTAAGGATTATAAATTTTTTATCACAACGGATACAGTAAAAATGATGAAAATCAGTTAGAATCTAGGGAGACAATCATGGGTGGATGATAATGAATATTTTTAGGAAAACATCAAACTCCTATACAATTCTTCAAGGACTAAAACCATTATTGATCCTGGTCTGGAACCAGATAAAATTGTTGACTATCTTGTTGAAGAGGAAGAAAGATGTTTTTGTTGAACCTAGAGTGTAAATTATCCAAAATAAGAAAGATTGTGGACCAATTACTCATGTCATATATAAAAAGGAAGTGAATTTACTTAATAGAACTGATGTTTTAGAAGAATAACCTGCTTCTAGAGGAGATTTTTTGGTTAATGTAAAGAAAATGTTATTCTAGAAGATCAACTAGAAGAAGATCATTCTATTGATAAAAAAGCTGATTCGATGGAACATAAAGAGGTACAATTTTTTCCTAAAATTATTCCATATTCTTAGGAATGAATGGTGTAAGCCTTCCAGTTGGATAGAAAAGGCATGGGTGAAGATATTCCAGAAAAAAATTTAAAAATAGATCAACGAAAAAAAACTCTTAGTCTTGTAATATATGAACTTGTTGAGGGGGAACATCACCCTAATATAGAAAGTGTTGAAATTCATAATCTAGATGATCAATGAACTGGGTATAAATGATTTAAATTCTATAGATATATTGATGTGAGTGATTCCCAAGGAGCCTCAGTTAAAGGTATAGATATGTCTACTGCGTTTCAATTGAATCTGATCTCTACTCTAGATGTCCTCTCTACAATATAACTTGATTTGGACTAAGAACTTGTTCCAGAACCTTCACAAGAACAATCTAACTTAATGAGTAATGATGATTTGTATGCCTTTGGAGCTACTTTATTGGCTGGAGTTGAAAATGTCATGAACACACAACATGCCCCTATAAGAAACCTATGTAAAATAGATACATAACTATTTTTAGAAAATATCATTTTAACGATTTAGCTAAAATGATTCATGAATTTAAAGAGGTCATAATTGAGAACCAACAAATGAGTGATGAAGTGAAGACTCTCAGAACAATGGTTGATGATATGAAGAGATTGTTGAAATAAAGACCAGATCCTATTGATCATCCGCTAGAGGATGTTAGAGGTCTGATTCCCTAGGAACTTATCTATATAATTAATCCTAACCAAACTTCTATATCTAACAAGGATTTTGAAAAAAAAAATTTCACGAAATTTCTGAGATTATTATTGGTTTCACCAAATTGATTGGTTAGTATAAAGGATTTCTACAGAATGTTCCGAATCAACAAAAGTCCCTTACATCTACTATTACATCTTCTAGTACCTCTAGAATGTCCTCTCAACCATCTTTCGACAGTGATCTTCTCAGAACGGTTGATATGGATGAACATCAATCACTGCTTTGTATCTTTGACAAAGAGTTTCAATCAGTGGCTGTCAAGAATGGTGACATAGTTCTTGATTTTTAAGGATTCATTCCAAGATTTAAAATGATGCTCAGGAAGAAATTACTAGGAAGAATACTTATAATTCAATATGTTTTTATCTAATCATGATATGAAAACTCATTTCATATATCTTGTAGAGAATATGAAAATCCCTCCTTTAACTCAAGATTTAAAAACATAAGTTCAACAGATAATGTATATAACCACTTTGGAGGACATGTTAATGGAGAAAAAATATGACATTTAGAAAAAGATGCAATATGGTGGTGAGATTATTACTGACTACATCAAGTATTTGAGGACTCATATTCATGTGATGAGAACTACTATTTTGGCTCTTGCAGCTTCACCCGTATACCCTATTTTTTCCTCCTACATCATTTACTGATTTTCCCTCTACCGCTTTTTCTATCTCCTAGTGTCAGAGTTAGGTAAGACATGTTATCCATGACCAACAATTAACTCAATCTTCCACCAATCCTTCCTTGGCCGCTGATGTTTTTGAAGGACTACCTCTTCCATCTTCGACAATTTTTTCATTCCCTTCATCAAATTCTACAACTACTCCACTGGAATCTCCTAATACTACTACCACGAGAATGGAGATGAAAGCCTGTACTGAATAAATGTGAACTCTATCATTTGATAGTGATTTTTTTTTGTATTTTTGTGTTTCTTTCTTATTATAATGAAATGTCTTCCTCCATCTAATGTACGTTGACATATCATTATCTATTTGTATATTTAATCTTAATGTTTATTCTCTTATATTCCTTTTGGTACCTTTTTTATAATTCCAAATTTATGAGAGACAAACACGAACGGAGAACAACAGAACACTATGAATAAATATCCCACTCTTATGATATGTGATCATCAAAAGGGGGAGATTGTTGGACTCCCCCCGTTTTAACCATGTTTTACAGATCAGAAATCATATACATCCTTCAAATCTTGTTAATCATGTTTAATATATTTCCTTTAATGTGTAATGATATTTTGTTTCTTTATGATTTAAATAAAATATCTCACGATCTTGATTCCTATTAATCATTATTGATTTTTGTAAACAATATTTAATTTGTTTTATAATGAAATTATTTTATGATTGATTAAGTATAATTCATTCAATGAATTATACAACATATGTCTATATAAAGATATTTGGCTATGTTTGAGACACCATGACTTGACACCATGACTAGACACCCAGACCCGAACACCGTGAGCTAGACACCATGACCCATACATTATGACCCAGACACCGTGACCTAGACACCATGACCAGACATTGTGTCCCAGACACCGTGACTCGACACCATGACCGAAACACCATAACCAGACATTGTGACATGAAAACATGACCCAAACACTATGACCAGACACCATGACCCAGACACTATGGCCAGACACTATGACCAAACACTGTTACCCAAACACTGTGACCAGACACCGTAACCAGTTTCAGATTCGTTGAAGAATGTGAGACCGGTTCCTTGGTACGAAACATTTCAAAAAATGGAAAAGGACAATACATCATGATCTTATCACCACATATGTTATATCGATTCTTGATATATATACAATTATTCCATCATAATATTTTCACCATTCAATGGTAAAAAAGAATACATCGTGTTGTGGTGACATCATTTCTAAGTGAAACTGTTTCCAGAAAGATTGTGACACCATTCATTAATTTGTTTTGTTATTTAAAATTTAACCTTAAAATTTCATATTTGAGTATTTTAAATGTATTGAAAAAATTAATATTACTTTTAAGACCATTCACCTGAATGTAAGAGGTACAAGGTGTATAATACAGGCACTCTATTGGCTCAGACACATGTAGTCCATGAATAATTAAAAAGTGTGTCCCTGAAACAAGACTACAGTAGAAAACCAGAAGTGAGAGAATTCATGAGAAAAGAACCAACACATGCAACAATACATATTCGAATAACAAATAAATAATCAAAAACTAAAAAAGTTGGGATACACTACTACAAAAACGGGCAAGGGAAGCACCACATTATATACGCGCTTTTCTAGCACTGATAATGAATACCATTATTAGTGCTACAAAAGAGATGATAAAGAAACCCTGTGTCAATGATAAAATTTTAGCGCTAATACAAGAAGGATTTATCGGGGCTTTTTTAGCGATGATAAAGAGGACCATTATCAGCGCTAAAAAGTGCTGATAAAGGATACCTTTACTAGGGCTGAAATTTTATTGCTGATAAAGGTAGTATTTATCAGCTCTTTCTAAGCGCTGATAAAACCGTAGTCCCATATTTTATAAAATCAGTTGCATAGTGTCCTCGTTTTTTCGCGTCCTAAAGATCTCATGGTATTGAAACCCTACAAATCACCTCCGCTTCCCCCAGAGCTTTGCATTTCCGGACCTCCTCTCCCCTCGATATTCATGTGGAAGGACCTCTGCCGCCCTCGATCATTGCGATTCCAGACCTCCCCCGCCGTCAATCTTCGCATTTTCGGACCTCCACCGCCCTCGATCTTCACATTGCTGGACCAGGTGTGCAATGATTTTTGGCCCCCTATTACACATACTCTTCTAGAAACTATGCTAATTTAATCCAAAGGATTTGATATATCTCATCGATGTGTTTGGGTGATGAACGTGTAATACCAATGGTGTTATAATTATACTTCTATGGATGCTGGAAGATTATAAGATTCCTATTGACTCATTCCTTCAATCTGTAGGCATTGATCATTAATCCAAATGAGTATTATGAAAGCATAATAAGAAGGAATTCAACCATATGTTCTTAATATTGGAAATTTTCTCAGTTCTATGTCATTTTTTCTTGGATATTATTGAAGTGTAGCCTCCCAAGACAACCTCTGCCTAAGAGAATCTCAAATATTTATCTAGGATTCCTCTCTCCCAAGAACTACTCAATATACTTCGTGTGCCTACTATATATTTGATTTATATTAAATGTTACAACATAAATAACATGAATCATGGTTATTATTCATTCGATATTCTATCGTCCCTCATAAATATTATGGTTAAAAAATAAATGTGGACTCCCTTCAAAATGTTCATTGTAATAACTCTATTGTTGACATTTTGGTTCTTACGAATCTTGGGATTATAGGTAATTTATGACCTCCTTCTGAATTTTTTGTTGTTATATAGATTCCTTCATTTATTGGATTTATCAAATGCAAATAGGATATGGAATTGAGAGGGAATCTAGGACCTTTGGGATTTGGAGTAGTGTTTAGGAATCATAATGTCAATGTCCTGTGATGTCTTTGTAAACCATGTGGCATTATCTCACCTATTGATGTTTAAATTATGGGCATGATCAATATAGTTAAAATAGAGTGTAAATGAGTTTAGAAATAAATGTGTATAGAATGTGACTCTATGACCATCATGTAGTAGATCATAAATGGTTATATTCATCTTTTCTGAAAAATGGATGTTAGGTTGATCGAATTCCTAGAAATCCATTCTTACCCGAACTACATCATCACAAATTCATACCATGAATTATACTTCTTGGATGATAGTCTTGAAAATAATGGGGTGAATATTAATCACTTCCTTTGGACTAATGAATTTTCCATGTTTTTTATCATTTCATGGAAATAGATTTTTGTAAAATGCCTTATTTCAATCTTTTGAGTAAATGGATGAAAATCCGAATTCAATTTCAGAATAACTTCAATTGCTAGCCGCTAGAACAAGTGTGTATGTATTTTATTACAATGGTTACTTAATTAATGGTTTTATATTCTATATAGATGAACATGATAAAGCTAGTACCATGCCAAATAGTGAAGTTACACTATTGGCTTAAGTGATGCATGTTTATGTTAGTAAGGAAAAAAAATCAAATTTATGCAAATATGTCATTCTTTGGCATTATCAAACTAATATGGGATTTGGATTATATGACATTCCAATATCCAATTTTTCCATGAAAATGGGTTGATAACAATAATGTTGTTAAAATAGAAGAATGGGGATTTGTGAAAGTTTATTTTATTAAAGAAGGGTACAAAGTGGAAAAATTTAAAATGAAATCACAAGTGGTACATTTTTTTTATGATCCAGAGCCCGCACACCGAAAGTGGTCCATTGTTATATTATTATCCAAAACTACTTAAGGTTCTGATTGAAATTCAGGTGAGGATGATATTTTTAGTGGTATGTCGCAATCATTTTGGAGCGGTCCCAATGTAGATGATGTTTTATATGTTATATGAGACCACAATGAAGGGATTTGTATAATATATAGAGGTGACAAATCCCTTCATCCTTTGAAAAAAAAATAGGGTTCAAAAAATAGATTATATTTTGTTTGAAATATAGATCTTGTTATCTGATGATACTATCTTGTCATTACTAAATTTACATAATCTAAATTAATTGTTCAACCACCTATGTAGATAATGAATTCTACACATTCTAGTGATCCTAACCATGAGGCTGAAAAAGTCTCTCATGTTGCTGCTACTGTGGATGATGCTGATCCTGCTGCTCCTACTGCAGCTGCTGTTGTTCTTGCAGCTGCTCCTACTGCGGCTCTTGATGGTCCTGCTGTGGCTGCTGCTGCTCTAGCTACTGCGGCCCCTACTGCTCCTAGTGTTGAGTTCCAACAACCATCAGCAAATTCCATTGCTACCATTTCAAATGAACATATAGATGATTTTGATATCGATGAAATGGTCGGGAATGAAGGACTAATGTCGCAGCAAACACAGGTGCGTCGTAGTTTGATGGTGTTATCCAAATTTCTTAAGGCGAAAGGAAAAGGCATGAATTTTGATATCGGATGGAATGCACAAGGACAACATGTGAATCTCAACAAGGCTATGTTTATTAGTTACAATGTATTTGTCACTCAAAAACATGTGTCAATTGACATAGATTCATGGCACCATGTTGTGTCAGGGATGAAGGCTATGATCTCGGATGAAATTACGGTAACATTATGAATTTATTTCATTAATTTAATAGAAAATAAAATTATGAAACAATGTTTTAATCTTCTCAATCTCTTGTAGAGTACATTTATAGTAGATGATTCACACAAGGATTATGTACGAAGGCTTGTAGGAAGGATTGCTCGAGGTTTTCACACTATTTTAACAAGATGTCACCAGAAAGATTTCAAAGGTAATATAAAACCACACCCACCCATTTTCTACTCTCACCTGATTTCCCAAGAAGCATGGGATCCATTTATTGGCCACTGTGGGAATGAGAATTTCCAGGGATATTGTGGGTGATAATATGTTGTTTGAGTATACATGTATTCATCACTTTGAATGTCGATATGTTATTTATTAAAAAGAACCTATGTACTGAAAATAAGTAATGTGAATCAAAACCAACATACCCATATCGTAAAGAAATGATGGAGTACGCTTCACTAGAAAAGAAAATGGTATGTCTTTTAAATTTACAGTAATATTATTAGGTTCCAATTAACAACATCATAATTATCTTTCTATATTTATATATGGATTGATGATTCTAAAACCTAATACACTTCCATCCCATATCATGTGTTATGGAAGGAGGAACATCAGAATAAGGAAGGGAAGTTAGTAGACGAGAACACTCAAAAAATGTGGGAAATATGTTTAAGTATGACACGATGATAAAAAAATTTGTTTTAAATTTCTATTGCATAAAAATAATTAGTTATTTTCCTATATCTGACAGTCACCGGAATCAGTTACTCCAATAGAGGATGCAAACCTATTATTGTTGGCTTTGAAGCAACCAGAAAAATACGGTCAAGTCAGAGGTGTGGGGTTTAGGGTGAAACCCAGAGTGTATTTTGAGAAGAAAAAAAAGGATGATACAGATGAAAAATTGGAACAAATGAGCCAAAAAATAGCAACCCATGAAGAACTGTTACAATGGAAGGGAGTGTTGCTAGAAACTATTATGGGTGGGAAGAAAAGAGAAGACACAACTCAGGAATAACCAGCACGTGAACATCTCGCCCCACCCCCACCATCTTTGAGGGGAGCCAATCCCATCAAAGAACTATCATAGCCATCGTAATCAATATTCTAATAATTATTCCCAATAAATGTTAATTAGACAAAAACTGATACTTTTTTCTATACTGATCTACTACAGGGTGATAATGATTGTGATTTATATATGTCAACACCCACCTATCACCTTATAGTGAGGGATATAGTGTTCAAAATCCCAGATTCCACACTAAATAATAGACCACTTCCGAAAGACCATATGAAAGTGATGATTACTCTAGCTCAAGAACTAAATGAACATATACTTATTCCACTTGATTACGATGATATTCATACTATATAAAATGATGTTGGGACATTCATTTCATGGACGTCACAACTTGTAAGAGTACATGCGGACAAAGAGGTATTTAATTCCTTTTTTTCAAGCTTAACTTTTTACAGTTAATGAAAAAAGGTTCTGAACCAATGATTGTAATCATAGACGGAGAATGGGAAGGGGGTGACAAACGTCGGCTCAAAAACATCTAAAGGATCGACCAACCAACCCCAATGAGCTATTGAAAGCACAATAACACCACCTGTTCTCTATCCACATTTACTTGCATTGAAGGATTATGTGGATACAAAGATAAAATATGGTAGTAGTCATATAGTGGTTTTTTAAAAGAATATATACAGAGTGGAAAGTCAAGATTTCATTGCTGCTGAAAATGTAAATGAGATCCTTGAAAACAGTTGGCTAGGAATCACAGTTGTAAATATATATATGAGGTATATTTTCATGAATTTATTTTCTATAAGCTCATCTAATGGGAAAATTATGAATAAATTCATTTTATATTGTTGAGAGAAACATTTATGAAAAATAGTTGAAGTAAATTTCCCATGAGCTATGACTTGGACTCATTTGTCCTCATACCATGTCAACACGCCTAAAAAAATTATTGCAATAAAAAATGGATGAAATAGTGAACGGCTTGCTGAAAAAATTTGAAACCAAGATTACATAAGATAGACTCTTCGTAATTCCAACCATGCAGGGGTAAAACTCTACACTTAAATCATATTGATTATATTTTCAATTCTTTTATGAATTATTCATTTTTGTGTTTTTAGGAAACATTTTCTTGCTAATTGTGGTGAACATGGATACTCCAATAATTTTTTTTTTGGATTCAAAGTAAGGAAATCCATCAAACCGACCACACATGATGGAGTTTGTGAATCTTGTAAGACACTACATCCTATCTTTTAGGTCTAAACATCATGTTATATAATTTATATTATCTGTTACATAGGATTATGTTATTATATGGTGGTGTATCATTATTTTCTAATAAATGAGTGTGGATGGGGGATAAGCATAATGAGGAGATAAAGTACTACATATGGAAATATATCAGGGTATATCTAATAGAATTTCACTATACAAACACTTCTCAACACAAGTTACTTCCTACTGATCAATTTTTTGGCAGTATCCAACAGAAACGAACGATAATTATTTCAGTTATTAAGTTTGTAGATTTATGAAAGAGATCGTTTTTCATCAACAACTACAATCCCTAAAGAGGTAATTTAAAAAACAACAGCTAGTTCATTTAATTTTTTTATTAATTAATTATTTTTATATTTTGAAGTACTACTCTAACTGCCGAAAAGCCTCATACTCACAGGAGGATATAGATGTGTTATGAACCGATTAGGCCTCATACCTGATGGAAAATTGTACACAAATATAATGAAGATTAGACTTAGGGACATGTACAATTGGTGGTCATTTTTGAGATGGGTTAAGGGGATCAGAAGATGAAAAATTATAGTATGTAAATGTTTGTAGGAAAATTGTAATTGTTATTAAATAAATCATCCATTCTCCAATGAGTCATTTTCCCATTTTAACAGATTATATTCACCAGTAACATGCATGAATTTTGAACCACTGAAAGGGTCTTTTTTTTAAAATGGACATGTTTTTAACTGAAAACAATAAATGTCCTATGAAAATTCAACCACACGCATTTGTATTGTGTTTATACTTTATGAGAAAGATCCATGGGTGAGTTGGTGATGTGTATGAGTCAACCCGCCTCAATCTGAGCCACGGTGTGGCCGGTACCACTCATAATGTCTATCTTTTGTTTAAAATGGACAGATTTTTAAGTGAATACAAAAACTGGAAAATGAAAATCCAACCAAAATCATGCTTATTGACTTGAATTTTTATGAGAACGATCCAAGGGTCCCTTGTGACATTTTAGAGTCAACCACACCTCAATCCAAGGCACATTGTTGCCGGTACCACTCAAAGAGTCTCTCTTCTGTTAAAAATGGACAAAAGATTAAGTGAAAAAACTGACATTCAGAAATCCATCGAAATGAATTCTGATTTCCTTTATCATTTAAGAGAATTATCCACAGGTCCTTGTTGAAATTCACAAGTCAACCCCGCCTAAATCTGAGGCACGGTGTGGCCGGTACCACTCAAAGGGTATCTATTTTGTTTAAAATGAACACAATTCTAATTGAAAACAACAACTGACCTACATAAATTCAACCAAACACATTCATATTGTGTTGATACTTTAGAATAATGATCCAAGGGTCCTTGGTGGCATGTACGAGTTAACCCCGCCTCAATACGAGGCATGGTGTGGTCGGTAAAACTCCAAGGGTCCTTCTTTTGGTTAAAATGGACACAATTTTAAGTGAAAACAACAAGTGACCTATGTAAATCCGACCAAAAACATTCAGATTGTGTTAATCCTTTAAAAGAACAATCCAAGTGTCCTTTGTGAAGTTTACGAGTCATCCTTGCCTCAATCTGAGGCACGACATGGTCGGTATCACTCAAAGGGTCTCTCTTTTGTATAAAATGGACACACTTTTATTTGAAAACAACATATGACATATGAAAATCCAACCAAATGAATTCAGATTTTTTTGATATTTTATAAGAACCATCCATGGGTCTTTTGTGACATGTATGAGTCGCCCCTTCCCCAATCTAAATCATAGTGTGGCCGGTACCTCACAAAGGGTCTCTCTTTTGTTTAAAATGGACACAATTTTAAGTGAAAAAAACAACTGACCCCAGGAAATATAACCAAACACATTCAGATTGTATTGATCCTTTAGTAGAACGATAAATGGTTCCTTTTTAATGTTTATCAGTCATCCTTGCCTCAATTTGAGGCATGGTGTGGCTGGTATCACTCAAAGGGTCTTTCTTTTGTTTAAAATGGAAACAATTTTAATTGAAAACAACAACTGACCTATGAAAATCCAACCAAATGCATTCGTATTTACTTGATCATTTATAATAACGATACATTGGCCCTTGGTGACGTGTTTGAGTCATCTCTGTTTCAATCTGAGGCACAGTGTGGTCGGTACCACTCAAAGGGTCTCTTTTTTTAAATGGACACAATTTTACTTGAAAACAAAAACTGACCTACAGAAATCAAACCAAAAACATTAGGATTTTTTTGATATATTAAGAGAATGATCCAAGGGTCATTGGTAATGTTTTAGAGACAACCATGCCTTAATATTAGGCACCGTGTGGCCAGTATCACTAAAAGGGTCTCTCTTTTGTTTAAAATGGACTCAATTTTAAGTGAAAACAAAACCCGACCCGTAGAAATTTGAACAACACATTTTGATTGTGTTGATCCTCTATAATAATGATACAAGGGTACTTGGAGGCGTGTATGTGGAACCTCGCCCCAATCCGAGGGATGGTGTGGCCGGTACCACTCATAGGGTCTCTCTTTTGATTAAAATGGACAAAATTTAAGTGAAAACAACAACTAACCTATGGAAATCTGACCAAAAACATTCAGATTATGTTTATACTTTAGGAGAACGATCCATGGGTCCTTGGTAACGTTTAGTAGTCAACCTTTCTTCAATACAAGGCATGGTGTGGCTGGTACCTGTCAAAGGGTCTCTATTTTGTTTAAAATGGACAGAATTTTAAGTGAAAACAACAACTGACCTACGTAAATCCAACCAAACACATTCAGATTGTGTAAATACATAGTAAGAAAGATCCAAGAGTCATTTGTGACATTTATGTGTCATACCTGCCTCAATCTGAGTAACTTTGTGGCCGGTAGAACTCAATGGGTCTCTCTCTTTGTTTAAAATGGACACAATTTTAATTGAAAACAAAAACTGACAGACGAAAATCCAACCGAACGCATTCTAATTGTCTTGATATTTAATAATATTGATCCATGGGTCATTTGAGATGTGTACGAGTCATCCTTGCCTCAATCCGAGGCATGGTGTGGCCGGTACCACTCAAAGGGTCTCTTTTTTGTTAAAAATGGACACAATTTTAAGTGGAAAAAGAAACTGACCTATGGAAATCCAACCAAACACATTAGGATTGTGTTGATCATTTTGGAGAAAGATCCATGGGTATTTTTTGACATGTACAAGTTATCACCGCCTTAATATAAGGCATGGTGTGGCCCGTATTACTGAAAGGGTCTCTCTTTTGTTTAAAATAGACACAATTTTATGTGAAAACAACAACTGACATACATAAATCTAACCAAACACATTCATATTATGTTCATACACTATTATAATAATCCAAGGTTCCTTGGAGAAGTTTACGAGTCAACAATTCCCCAATCTGAGGCAATGTGTGGCTGGTACCACTCAAAGGGTCTCTCTTTTGTTTAAAATGGACACAATTTTAAGTGAAAACTACAACTAGCTTACGTAAATCCAACAAAATGCATTCAGATTGTGTTGATCATTAATAATAATGATCCATGGGTAATTTTTGATGTGTACAAGTCATCTCAACCTCAATCTGAGGCATGGTGTGGCCGGGTACCACTCAAAGGGCCTCCCTTTTGTTTAAAATGGACACAATTTTAATTGAAAACAACAACTGACCGAAGAAAATCTGACAAAAAGAATTCAGATTGTGTTGATCCATTAGGAGGACGATCTAAGAGTCTTTTGTGATGAGTACAAGTCAACCACGCCTCATTCTAAGGCATGGTGTGCCCAGTACCACTCAAAGGTTCTCTCTTTTGTTTAAAATGGACACAATTTCAACTAAAAACAACAACTAACAGATGGAAATATTACCAAACACATTAGTATTTTGTTAATACTTTATTATAATGATCCACTGGTCCTCGGTGATGTGTACTAGTCAACCCCGCTTCAATCTGAGGCACGGTGTGGCCGGTACAACTCACATGGTCTCTCTTTTGTTTAAAATGGACACAATTTTAAGTGAAAACAACAACTGACCTACATAAATCCTACCAATAACATTCCAATTATTTTTATCCTTTAGAATAATGATCCAAGATTCCTTTGTGATGTTTACGAGTCAATACCTCCTCAATCATAGGCACGGTGCGGCTGGTACCACTCAAAGGGTCTCTCTTTTGTTTAAAATGGACTCAATTTTAATTGAAAACCACAACTGACCTATGAAAAACCAACCAAACACATTCATATTTTTTATATATATTATAATAACGATCCATGGGTCTATTTTAATGTCTAAGAGTCATTCCCTCCCCAATCCGAGGCACGGTGTGGCCGGTACCACTCAAAGGGTCTCACATTTGCTTAAAATGTACACAATTTTAAGTGAAAAAAAACAATTGACCTATGAAAATCCGACCAAATACATTTAAATTTTATTGATCCTTTAGGAGAAAGATCCAAGGCTCCATCATGATGTGTACGAGTCAACCCTGCCTCATTCCGAGGCACATATTGGCCGATACAACTCAAAGGGTATCTATTTTGTTTAAAATGGACACATTGTTAAGTGAAAACAACAACTATCCTAGATAAATTTGACCAATCACATTCGTATTGTGTTGATATTATAATATAATGATCTAAGAGTCCTTTGTGATGTGTAAGAGTCAACCCCACCTCAATCTGTGGCACGGTGTGGCCGCTACCACTCAAAGGGTCTCTCATTTGTTTAAAATGTACTTAATTTTAATTGAAAACAAAAATTGACCTATTAAAATCCAACCAAATTCATTCATATTATCTTGATCTTTTTTAATAATGTTCCATGGGGAATTTTTGATGTATACGTGGAATGCCCGCCTAAATTTAAGGCACGGTGTGGCCGAGACCACTCTAAGGGTCTCTCTTTTGTTTAAAATGGACACAATTGTAAGTGAAAACAATAACTGACCTACAAAAATACGACCTATAACATTGGGATTGTATTGATAAATTAAGAGAATAATCCAATGGTCCTTCATGACGTGTACAAGTAATCCTTGCCAAACCCATGGACTGCCCCCAACCCCCTTAAATACCAACCAACCCTTCGACTCCCCCAACCATCCAGACACCCCCACCCCCTGGAATGCCCCCCTGATACCCTGGACACCATCCGACCCCTGGAAACCCCATAGACAGCCCCCAACCTCACCTGAAACCCCCCTCCTTGTACCCCACCCACCCCCTTGGACAGGCCCCTGACCTACGGGACCGCCCCCCACCGCCCTGGACCCCCTGGAAACCCCCACCCCACTGGACACCCCTTTCTCCCCAGACAACCCCATCCCACCCTCCAGAACACCACCCCACCCCCCATGGAAAGCCCCCAACCCCCCAAACTGCCCCCATCCCCCAGACACCCCCACCCCTTGGAATGCTCCCCGACACCCTAGACACTATCCCACGCACTGGACACCCCCATGGACAGCCCCCCCCCACATGGACACCCCCCTCATAGACACCACCCCACCAACTGGACACCCCTACCGCCTGAACACTTCCACCTTCCTTGGAAAACCCACAATACCCTGGACCACCCCACCCCCCCTAGACACCTCTTTCTCCCCAGTCACCCCCACCCCCCCTGGACACACTATAACCCCCCTTGGACAGCCACCACAAACCCCTGAACAGCCCCCAACCACATGAATTCTTAATTGAATTCATTATGTACCTAATTAACTTATGAATTATGTGTTAATGATGTACGAGTATACTTGATGTAAGGGTATAACTGGTCTAATTATCTTATTACTTATTTGTTAATATTCTATGGGTATACATGGTACAATAAGCTTGTTGAGATGCTGAATTTTTTTCAGGTGTTTGGGTGTGCTGGTGTAGATTTTTTCTAGCTGCATACATGTCATTTATCATCGTTTTTTCGGCGCTGATAAAGAAATCGTTTATCAGCGCTGATAAACTCCAACTTTATCAGCTCAAAAAAGCATTGATAAAGGATCAGTTTATCAGCGCTGAAGGAGCGCTGATAAAACACACATCTATCAGCACTCTTTTTGTGTTGATAAAGGGTTGTTTTATTAGTTCCTTTTTAGCACTGATAATGTAACCCTTTATCAGTTATTTATTATCGGTGATAATGGTTTCCTTTATCAGCACCTTTTTAGACATGATACTGTATCGATTTTTTAGTGATCAATAAGCGCTGATAAAGGGGACCTCCTTTATCAACACCGATCTTTACAATGCTTTTTTAGCACTGATAATGCCTATTTTGTGCACTAATATAGACTGTTTTTGTAGTAGTGATGCCATAGATCTATGTTAAGAACATATTTTCAATTCAAACAACACGACGAACCTGAGCTAGATCAAACTAGAATCCACAACACCATTCATTCGATAAACTATTTCTTGCTAGTGGACTCACTATATGCATATTCTTCATCCTAGAAGTCTAGAGCTGCATAGAATAAAACTCAATGCACATCAAACATTATATCATCATCTATTATTTGTTGTGTATTGTTTTTATCTTTTGATCAATGTGTGTTTGTATATTAAATCAAAAACTATCTAATGCACTAAACTAAATGATACATGATATCCTTCCTATCATACCATGTTACACTTGTTTACTCTAAAAGATAAGAGTGGAAGAAGTCCCTATGTGGCCTAGTAGTTTTTACATGCGAAGAACTATGGAAGTGGTTGTGTGACCTGGACAGTCATTTCCACTATTATTTACCCCCGATCCAGGGGGTGGATCTTGTTTATTAATATAAACGGCTTGGGGTTAATTGATCACCGTTTGTAGTGGATTAGGTATTGGCTTGAGACTGAAAAACTTGTTTTATATCCGCTATGTAGTTTAATTTTTTTTCTCTATTTTACTGTATAATTCTAAAATCAGAAGATTTACATTGATAGTTAATCTTGAATACATTTTATAATGGTGTTTTCTTACAGGAAAAACTTCCCAAGTAATATCAATAACCCATATTGATATTTCTGAGAATTAATCAATAATCTGGGAATTTATTTAAATATTCAAACTTTCATAATCATATTACCTTAATTAACTGGGCTGTATTTAAATTATATGAGAACCTTTTAAGAAAACATTTCAAACAGAAATTTGTATTGATACTCAATTAGCCCCTCCCCACCTCTTGAGTACTCTACACCGGCCAATAGTAAAATTTGGTTTATATAATAAATTCTCATTAAAAGAAAAATCGGTTATAGGTTCAGATGGATTGGATGAATAACAATCCCACTTAATTCACATTTTTGATTAAACTAATGTTTATGAGTTAATAAATTTCTACCTGAATGATATTTTTCATCATCATGACATAAAATTTTATTTAGTATCTTTTATATATCCCAATAATACATTTACTTTTTTAAGATTCCCCTTGGAGTTAATTGTATCTTAGGTTCATTTATAAATTAAAAAGCATCCACATATGGCTGGAAAAATTGAATGGGCAATAAAGCTACTTGAGGAAACATTACAATAATTCATTCTTGCAATTAATAGAGTTTGGGATGTCTTTTTTTGATTAATTAATTTTCATTATTAAAAAAATAACAAGTATTAAACTCAGATGGATTTTTTTTGGTCTTGTATAGAGAGACCTGCAAATATAGGCTTTTTTGGTCAGTAAAATTGGAATGTTCTTTGGTTGGGCTGAGATTAGTCTATTAAGTAATGGGGAATAGTTACTTTAATTTTATATGTATAATATTCCATATAACTATTTAAAAAATTATTATAACCAATTTATATTTCATTTATATTTTTTAGATGGATACTATGGGGTTTTGAGGGTTTCATCTTATTTTAGTCATCACCGTTTGGGAAATAGGTGAAGCTTGCACCATGGATTGTCAATAATTTTGAGGTTTCAGATCAAGTGGGGAATTGTGCTTAATTTTTAGAATATCAAATTCATCTAAAATAATTAGATAATTGTTTTCACATATCTCAACCTTAAAAATATGTTTCATACCCATACTATGTTTTGAGTTTGAGTGATCTTTATGTGGGGCCTGATTTTTATGTTACAATGTTTCTAATTTAGTTTTTTTATTCTAAGATAGTAGTTCGTCATTGGATATTTATAACCATTTTTGATGTACATAATCTAAAAGCTTTTTATTTTCATGTGAAATTGGTTCACGAGGAAATAATGAGTTTGTAACAGCCTCAACTCTTTGGAATATAAACATCTTGGTTGTATTTTTTGGACATAATGATTTTATGGTGCAGAGGTTGTAAAATTCAATTACCTTATTTCATGTATTAATTATCTGTTATTGTAGTCTCCTATATCATGGGTCTTGTTTTAGGGTGTTTTAGTTGTTATATGTTGTGTTTTGGGAGACTAATGGGATGTACAAGTCTAAGGAATACCATGCAGTTTTTGAATGAATACATTGTTCCCTATTCTAATCCACTAGAAGACAGATATAGATTTTTAAAAATATGGTGGACACAACTCCTAATCGTGCACCAATTGGATAGTGGTAAATAAATGGTTTTTTAATTAATTTAACCATATGGCCAAAATACTCTCCGAAAAAATAAGATTCGAAGGGGTTCATAATTAATGCACATAATTTTTGTAACCATGTAAACCAGTGTAGAAAATATTTTTTGTGGTATTTAGTTTTATAAATTTTATTTTACAAATAATCAACCCTTATTTTGAGATTATTATTCCCCTATTAGATAGTAATGTTTTTGGGCACTTAGAGTCTCCCAATAGGTGAAAGTGACTCCTCTTAACACTTTTATTGGAGGATCAATAAAACATTGATCTACTTCAATATATTCTAGGTTAGTGGATCATTTCATCTGTTTTTTATAACAACTCATTCATTCATCAATATAGATTAATATATCATCATTTAATTGATGGATCTCAAAAAAATTATTTGATATTGATTACAATTTGTGATCATATATATTTTTTCCATCATTATTTTTTAGTGAGTCTTTTGTAGTTAGTGATTTTTTGCATCCTTTATGAATGGTAGGTGCTACGAAAATATTTTCCCCATGATTGAATGCTTGAATTTCATAATGAAATTTAAATGTGTTATTAATTTATTTAAAATAATATATTTTAATTATTCTATAGTTGATTTTAAATGATCAGGAGATTTTATAAAAACTCCAATTCCAAGGGAATTGAATATGTGGGGATAATTTATGAAGTTTTTTTTGTCATGATTTAGAAATAGTTTTTAGAAATTAATTTCATATTAATCATATAAAAATGTATTAAATTTAATGATGATTTTAAATGGTCTGAAATGGAATGTTGCTATGATGTATTTTGTAATGTGAAAGGCATGTTGAAAAAAATTGGAAAATAATATTCAAAAATGATTTGAAAATATTTATTTTCAATTTGATTGATTAATTCATTGATTTACTCACAATGGGAATGTAGTATAATGTAGGTGGTTGGAGAAATCAGGCTATGATTTTGATCCCATAGCACAGAATTTTTGATGAAACCACTATCTAAAACAAGTCCACTTAAGTTGCTTTATTGAGTTCCCCTATTTGGGGAAGATAGAATTCCCATAATGGGTTACCCTTTTAGAGTCTTGATTTTGTGTATAAATTTAGTATGAGTAATTTATCACTTATATGATTTGTGAGGATCCTATAACAAGTATGTAGTGTAACACAAGGAATTTACGATGATTTTATCAGTTATTTGATTCATATAAAGGCCATTGGGTTCTTTTAACATGTTATATTCATGCCAACTAGAATATATAAATTGATTCATTTTAAATGTTCTTTTACGGTTGTCTTATATTTTTTTTGATATATCTTCAAAATATTTTAATGATTTTTCTTGTTTAATATATGAAAATGTAAATTCCATTCCATTTTTTATTTAAATTGATACCCTAATTGGTTAATTAATGTGGGAATGATTATAGAACACGTGGTGGGACCCTATAAGTATTTATCACTAGAAACTACTACTTCCTTTTAAAATTTGTATATTTTATTATGCTAGATCCATGAAAATGGAATGTTTTGATTTGAGGTGGGGGGTGTTCATAGTCCATTTGAATTTTTATTGATGACGGTGACCGATGGAACTGTAGTCAAATTATTATAAATGTGATATGAGAATTTTTTATTATTGGTGAATCTATTTTTTTGGAATGTTATTCTAATATATTGAGTTTTTTATAACTATATTTTTCTATTACTTCAACATTTTGGAATTTTGAACATTCTGGCACATTATATGTTAACTTCTACTATTTTTGGAATATACAATATCTCATTGATCATGTGTGATGCCAGATTCTAGTTGCCAACACATATGGATCATGATCGTCCTTCAGGTATTGTCAGTGTCAACTAAGGTACCAGAACCAGGTTATATTGGAAGGTTCATGACACCAATCATATAAAGGATTTAATGTTATTTATTTTTTAGTCAATCACCTTACGATGTCATCACACATAATTACTTTTAGTTAATATTTTAATCATGGACATATTTCCTTGATATATATTATGAATGTGGTAATGTCAAAAGTGGTAGCACATTTTATAGTACCAAATTGTGATCTAAGACTCACCTCAATGTTCTTCAAAAGTCCTTAGAAATAACAATAATCATTTTTGTTTCAATAATAATTATTATCATCTGATAGAATGTATAACTATGATAACCATAAAAACAATATACGATATAATGTGGTCATGTTCTATGTATCACAAATGTGTATTGAATCAACATCTTTTCTAGATGAGTTTTCATAAAAACTATATTTCACTATTATATTCCATTATATCCTTATGAAAACCTAATATAATGAAGTGTATAAATACAACATATTGGAATGATACTGTAGAAATACTTTTATTCATACCTATGATATCTGGGGAAAGGGAAGTGAAATTCATAGCCATTAAGCACCACAAAATAGTATCATAGAGTCAGTAGAAAGGTTACACTAACAAGAAATTATGAAATTTGTAATTTAATCTATATGAGAAGATATTTTGATTAATTTCTCTATCAAATATGGTGATGATATTTAGAAATAATGGAACGATGAGACCAAGTTATATTTTCCCATTATAACTTATTGTTCAATTTGAGATGTTCAATTATCTCTTGGCTCTTCCACTTAATTCCTAGTATGTTCACTATGTGTTCTAGGTATATCTTTAGATACATAAACATATACAACCAATATGTGATATACATTCGAGTGATATATAATATATATATAAAATAGAGAAATAATAGATATGAATATAATATAATAGAAAATAATAATAAGAGTCTTAATAATATTATAGCATCAATTTTTGGAGCTATTTTCTTTTATTCGATGCGAGATGTTATTATTAAGGGGGTGTAGTAGAACAGTAGGTCATTATTTATAGTATCTAAATATGAAATATTATTAATTCTATAATATAATTAACATTTAAATAGTTCATGACACAAAAATTATAATTTTATACGATGAAAATCAATTGTTAATGTCGTCAAAATAGAATTAATGTTGTAAAATTTCCATTAAATACAAGATTTCATGAATAATTGAAAATATATTATTGATCTATTAAACCTTATATTTAAAATAATATATAAAATATGTGGTTTTAATAAATAAATTACCATCAATTTTAAATAAATTAAAATAGAATCATTTGGAGGTAAAATGGATATTTTAACAAAAAATAAATTTTTGTAAAGGAATAATGTATTGATATTTAATTAATTTAATTAAATTTTAATGCGGATTTATTAGATTATGTTTTTATATGAAACATCTATCAATAATTTGAAAACTAGAATTTAAAAAATAGTTTTTTCAACAGGATTTTCCATTTCAATTTTAAATTAAATTAATAAAATTATATAAAATGAAATTGAAAAAAATGGATTTCACATTTGTAATCAATAATATTAGTTTAATTTAATAAGATAAATGTATCTTTTTGTTATATAGAAATGTAAAATCAGTAAAAATTAATATCCATAGTAATAGTAATAAATGATTTATCAAGGGTTAATCTATAATGATAACAGTAAAAATGATTTGAAAACATTCTAAAATGAATTATTTGGTTTTATTTCAGTAATACCCAATTTCTTTCAAATATGGGTTATTTTGGATCCATGTTTCCATTAATGAGACTTTACATTACTGAACAATGTTGAAGAATTACCATTTGGATACTCACCCCAATTATAATTGTAATCCCCTACCCTCACATAATGACACCACTCAATCATTTTTCCAGGAAAAAAATGACAATAATAATCATCCAAATGTCATTATACTCATTTTATAGGGATTGTTTTCCAACATATCAACCCTGGGGTCCTAAATAAGAGGCCCTCTACGGATCTTCTAAGTGATGATAATGGTCTTCACCAAGCACATTTTTTTAATTAATTTTCACTGTCATGAGTTATTTTTTAACAAATATATTATATAAAATGAAAATATCAAAAATAATGATATTTTATTATATTAATTGGAAAATATTTAATAATATCATTCTCTATCAAATGGGATAAGAAATTGTCTCTATTGTGTATGTTGGACTATTGCATAGCGAATCGATGTAATTAATATTCCATGACCAACTCATATGGACAGTCATAATGTTGAACATAATTCGTATATATTTTATATATGAGATGATATTTATTATGGAACATTATTATATCATCCTCCTCATCACACTTTCAACCAGTATGGAAATGAAGAAGTTGATCATGTGTATGTATGAACTATCATCCCCAAAATGTGATGTTATTAATTTTTCATGAAACATTTTCAAAACGTATTATATAAATTTGACTAACGAGAAAATTTATTAATTATATAATTTATATTATTATAAATGTGATGGAACACTAACTTATATATATGAAACATAAATTCCATAATAAAATATTCCTGAGATAACAAAACATTTAACAACCAAATCATTCGTAATAACGAAGTATTATTAATGAAAGGAAGATAACATGTTATAATAGGATCTTATATGGTATTTAGAATATGAATATGGTTATATTATAATATAATAAAATTATTAATACCCTTCTATTGGTGAATAAATAATATTCAACAAATGGAAATCATGTGATAGGGGATTTAATCTCATTTATATCTCTATTGTGTCATATTTGTTAATTTTCAACTATACGCTTTTCTATTGGGTATATAAAACCAAATTAATTTTCATTTATATCTCTATTGTGTCATATTTGTTAATTTTCAACTATACGCTTTTCTATTGGGTATATAAAACCAAATTAATTTATTTATAATGAAAAAATAATTATTAATTATCAATAATAATTCAAATCATTTGTATCCTTTGAAATGAATTTTAATTTTATTGTTACAAATGTGATATGAATTTTTTTAAAATCTCGCTTTTTTGGACTGAAATTTTTTGATTTAATGGAATGATTATACCTATCCTTATTGAACTACATATTTTTTTTAAATAAAGATAATTATGGATATAATATATTTATTTCTATTATTTATTCACCTTGGAAGTTGAATCAATCAATGAAATTTTTTAATAAAATTTTAATTTATTTCTTTTTATATCAGGTATATTTTTCCTCCTTGTAAATATGTTTCAAAATAATTTTACGGAAGTCTTTTTACTTAATCAAATAATTTATTATGGAAATTTTATATAAGAATTAGTTCTATTAAATAAATAGTTTCAAATGAATATTTATTATGTTTTTAATAGGGTTTTTTCAACACATTTTAGAAAGTGTCAAAATAATTTTTTTGAATATATATTATGTCATCAGACTACCCCAATTCCATAACTATATTGTGATAATTATAAAACTAATGTGTTCTCAATCATGTCAATAGAAAAATTAATTAATGGAATATTATATTAATGTTTCACTTCCATTTTATTTAATTATTTGAAAGACAATATTTTATTAAAAATTATATATTTTTAATAAACCAATCATCATATCATACCAGATTTGTGGACTTTAACATTATCAGGAAACATTAAATTTCATGATATCATAGTTAATTACATTTTTAAAAATTATCAATATTCATATCATCATGGATATGATTATTTCCAAAATCAAATTAATTTTTTATGTATGATGTTTTACTATGGATGTTATTTGATTATCTGTTAAAAATCATGATAAATCCAATATCAATACTCTATATAGAAATTTATTTTTAAGGAATATTATTATGATTTGAATTTATAATTAAATATATGACAAATTTATTGGATATGTTGTGTGATTTGGGGCCCAATTATATATAGCCTCTCGATGCACCAACAGGCCTCCTGAGACAACTCATTATGCTAATTTTTTTATGTTTTTAGTGTATGCATACTCATCAATTAAACAGTCTTAACTCAAGGTATTAGAATTATATATATCATTAGTTTTAATAACATGACATTTAATACTAATCATTAATATATTTGAGCCTTTGGTTATTAATATCCATTATATTTCAGTATTGATATTATAGATGGATAAATTGTTTGATCACTTTATTGATTAAATTGAATATTTATTGTTTTTTCCTTTTCATATTGATTGTTACTTATTTAATTATGATATATTCCACCATATGTAAACCTTAATTGGAATTCAATCTCACCAATATTTTTTTCCTTTACTTAGGATATGAATATAAATTCATTGAATTAGTATCACTGACGTCAAATATTTATTTTTTTTATGTATTATAATCCAATAAAAATACAAAATACGAATAACTAGTGAATATAGAACACAATGAATAATAAAAATATCATTTATTCTATATTAGAAAACTATTATGTATTGTAATGTGAAAAATAATCCATGACTCTGAGATACTAGTTTATGTGTTATTACAATTTGAATCTAAGTATAGTAGATGGATTGGAACTATTTATTGTTAATCAAATATGAGGGAACATGACCCTATAATATTCAATGAGTATATTTCAATGTTTTTAACTACATTCTATGTTTTTTAAAGGTATATATTATGTGTTTTGTCATATAAGTACATCAATTTCACGACACTACATGTGAATGTGGCTCCATAATAGTAATACCAAGGGTAATTAAATAAAAAACAATGCATAGAGATTTGAATTGATCTTCACATGGTGAATGACAATGAGCCATTATACACACATAGTACAACACTCACATGGGATACTCATGGGATAATTTATAGTTTCTTTTCAAATTTTGATGATGTATTATAAAATATTTCAATAATTTTAAATTATTCCCAATAAAATCATGAAATGATTCCAGGAATGAAATTTATATTTTCAATATTCTTTAATGTATTACACCAGAGTTAGAAATATAAATTTTGATTTAAAAAATAATAATTATATTATATTATCTGGTATATTTTATTTTTTATAATTCTGTGTAGAAGTAAGAAGGTAATCAATAATTATATGAGACATAGATATTTCCTAGCTGAGAAATATAATAACACATGTATTTTAAATGGGTAGGCTATGTATATGTTAGGGTATATTGATTAGATTATTACATGTATCCTTTTTTGAATAGAGCTACCCAATTTTCCACATTGTTATTCACTTATATTTGATCGCTTCCTACAGGATAATCCACTATTATTTATTTCGAATACTAGTCATGTATTAGTTGAGAAATGAATAATGTTTATAGAATATATATTTATGGTCTTGGGATTATTGGAAAACTAAATTTTCATACATGTATTATATTATATCAAAGGAGATTAAAATTAATGGTGGTCATTGAATGAGAATATTAGGTTGGAGAAAATAAATTGAACATACAAAAATGTGGTATTTTAAGGGAAATAAATTCAAAAATATTTCCTTCATGGGCAATGGATTATATGAATAGATAATTCCTTAGAATAAATAAAAAGTAAGATTTTTTTACGTAATATGAGGCTACATTAATTAAATACTCAAGGTAGTCTAAAAATAAAATATTTAATATAGATTTTATGATTGACCATTTTATTAAATCCAACCATCAATATTATTGAATGTCACTAGTTTCTAAAATTTATTACTTTGTGAGGAAATATTTTTATACTACATCAAAATAGAGATAAATTTATCAACAAACTCTATATTCAAGGGGAATCATGAAGATAATATTATATTTAATTAAAATATAAAAAGAAAATATTCTCTGAAAATGTATAAAAGAAATCAATATCCATGATATGAAAATTATGGAATTAATCATCCTATGAAGTTCATAATGGGCATGGGATTATATTATTGGTGTAGCACTAAGGGTCATCTAGATCATGATTGTAATGTAAAGATCGATACTCATGATTTACAGTTATTCAACTATAATTAAGTAGGGTGTTATTCAATCCATTGATGCAAGCATCAATGGAATCTACAACCAATGTGACCAAGGGAAGAAGGAAAACCTTTTTCTCTCACCAAAAAATGAGGATTATATTCTATCCAATGTGCAGGAATGTACATTTATCATAACCTAACATTTATCTAATGATTTATTTTAATATAGATCTACATAGTCAATTATATAATTGGTAGTTTCCATTAATATTTGATAATACCCAAGAACATAAATAAAAGTTTTGGTAGCTAAAAATCATTGTGTAAATATAATTGTAAGAAAGATGATTTCATGATGATCCAAATATCTTCATTTTCATGCCCTATCTATGCGTTTTATATTATATATATGGTTAAATTTGATAAAATACATGGTATAGAGTGTCTTCAGAAAAGTAATGGGAAAAAATTATAAATAGTTGGAAAATTTTATTCATAATGAAAATGTGGAATTCTATATCATTATTATCGAGGCTTAATCATATGAGTCGTGTATAGATCCCTACCCAACAGCACCTATGAATTTCATTCAAAGGGAATAAGAGTATAAATATATATATGGGACATATAATCATTTAATTGGGGATATACATATTATATATGTTTAAATTGATATATTGCTTAATAAATTACACCAATATCTTCACAATAATGATATCTACTTTTCTATTGAACGAATCATTAATCCTATACGTATATCAAATAATGATAATAAAATTGTCATTGTGGAAGTGCTGAAATTAAAGAAACAAATAGTGGAGTTTTGTGATGTTGTATTTATTCACCCTTGTGTTTCTCCTTTTTGATCCACTATTCCTTTTATTATGAAGAATGATTTATCAATGATTTTTTCATTGATTAGAGAGAAATAAATGAAATATTAATAATGAAAAAGTATCGTCTTATCCAAATTAATAAATTATTTTATCAACTTCATCAAGCTCAATATGTAGAGACCTGAATCTTGACGTACATGGACATTACATTACATTTGCAGAATAATTAATACATAACAAAAACAGACACACAAGGACCGTAATAGTTTAGTGTGTTTGGAACTCAGAATATAATCTTCTATTCGTGGTGAATGATCTTCAACATCTTCCATAAAGATCTTCCCCTTTTTTTCTTACCTAAAATCATTATTTATATCCTGGGGAAATGAAGACATAAAAGGGGTGAGCTTAAATGCTCAGTAAGGGTAAGTATAGAGAACATAAAACAATCCTTAGACATTTGAATGTAAAAAAAACATGAGCATAAAATCTAAACATCATATTCTTGAGCAATGACATAAAAAATGGCATTACGTAAGGCATAGATCATGAAAAACATTAATCATGATAAATTAACATGGGAATAAAACATGTAATTGTGCAAACCATTAAGCACATGATATGATTTCCATAGTAGTCAAGGCATTGCTGCCAATACCATCTTTGTGTACAAAGTCACTTTCTGAATCGAGTTAACTCCTCGTTCCAGTCCTGTATTACTGAACCGATTTAACTTGTCGTTCCAACCATGTCTATCTAATGAGATATAAACCATTACCAAATTCATTGTAGGGAGATATAGTTCCCACCCATATCATATTGAAATAATTCTTTCATGTGCCACAATATAAACATAAATTATTCATCATAACCCATGAATAAAATTGGTTTCATAAACATCATTCCATCATAATGTAATCCATACAAAAAAAATTGGATATCATTTCATCATTCGAAAATTGGAACCATGTAAATCATAGAGACATGATACTTGAAACATACACATGTGAAATAATGTCATCTTAAATGAAAAAGGTTTTGATAAAACACTTGAAATGAATTCTCGAGGAAAAATTCCTTTTTTCTTCAAAATCATTTATTTTTCACAAAATGTCATGCAATTGTAAAAGAAAATGATTTTGTTTAAAATAGTCACGAAATATTTTGGAGGAAGCTTCATGAAAATAAGGCTTTATAAAACCGTAAAAATCCTTTCATGTCGTATACGTTAAAAAAACATTCTTCTCATATTTTTGTCGGAAAAGTCAAAAAGTACTTTGTAGGGTAAATAAAAGAAAGATCCATTCCATACCACTGGGTAAAAGTAAAATGGGTAAAAAGTAATTTAAACATACATTAATACACTTTTATAAAACATTGACATGGATTATAGCAATAAACCTAGTAAATACTTACGAATAAGCGATCTCAGATAAAAATGAGATTTTCACAATTATCTCTTACCTTAGGTCGGATATGCTTCGTACGTATCTGAACCTCCAGTATAATGATTTAAATAATGTCATTTACTTATTACAGAATCATATTCATTGTTATGATTTCATATATGGTTCACTTATTACATTAAATTACTCGTTCTTTTGTAAATTCCTTGTTAAAGCATCGTTTTGAGTAAAATCATTTCATTTATCGTATGTGTTTCGACTTTCCATTCTTGATATTTTAACTTATATCCTGATTTTCATAATTCCAGAATTTAAAGAATGAAATATATATAATATATATTCATCAAATACATATATATATTATAGATCAATAAAAGGAATGAAATACACCGTTCATAGAGACGGTATGTCGTACGTACACATGAACGCTGTTTTAGTTTACTTATTGAATTGAATGAAACTAAATAGATGACATACATATATATATACATAAATCCAGTAGAATTTGTATTTCATATATTTCATTATTATTCATTATATAATCTTTATTATCATTCATGCATGGTTAACATGGAGAATGAATCTCATCGCGTTGTGGAGACGGTAGTCTGTACGTACGCACGAGCAATGATATCGTTCCCATAATTATTGAATAGAATTGGAGTGGATGGTATAATATATCAGAATCATTATGATGTTATAATAACCATATATAGTTATTATTTACACCACTATAACCACCCATTTAAGGTTTTGGTGGAAAAACAGATTTCACCAAGGCGTGGAGACGGTATTCCGTACGTACACACGCGTGGTGATTTCGTTTTCTGTAGGATGGATAGATGGTGAAATAGAGTTGTTTCATACATATTATAAAATATAAGTATATTATTTATACTGATTTTATTACTTAATAATGAAACAACTAAAGGATAATAAGTGGAATAAGAAATAAACTTGAATTAATCGGCAACAGACATTACCTCTTCTTTGAAGCGCCTCTTTGATCCTTCTCTTAGGGCACTAAAATTGGTCTTTCAAGAGGACCATAACCTCTAGGATGTTTCTATGGAAGTGTAGAAGAGAATGTTTCATGGTTTGGCCGAGAATGAAGGCTCAATGTGGTGTGAGGAAGAGAGGGAGGAGGATCCCTTTTATAAGGGAGGAGAGGGGCACCTTTGGAATAACTAAAAATATTATCTTATTATAAAGTCATATTCGGTTTTTAATTGCTCCAAATTGATTTATTTCTAAGATAAGGTGGGGATGGGTCGAAATAATCACATCCAATAGAATTTAGACAAGTTTAGGTTTCTATTTTAACCTTATCATTTTGATTTAACTTTAAGATAGATAATTTTACTTTTACCGTGTCTTCTTGTTTTCTTACAATATAATGTTAATAAACTTACTATAACAAGAAAAAAGAACCCCAAGTAGTACATTATTAATATATATATACATATATAAGTCATTTTTCCGAACCTTATATTTTTAGGAATAAAATAACAATTAACAATATAATATTTATTTTAAAAACTATTTTATGTTAATTTTGACACTATTTGGTACATGATTTTTTTGAATATCATAAAAGCATGATTAGTTCGAAAAAGGTAACTTAAATCAGTAATAACATGTCATTTTAACCTATGAAATTAGTGGAATTCATAAAAAGTCTCATATTACATTTAGTTGGGTATTTATAACATCAATTATGTCAATATTTCATTAATAAGATAATTATTGCATCATCTTTGTGTCATAAATAAATTAAATTATTTAATGTCTAAAAATTATAAATAAAATATCATTATGTATGAAATATTTTTATCTTTCTAATTAATATTTAAAGTCCAATTTATCTTATATATCACCCTATATTAAAAATGATTATCTTATTAAACTTTGATTTTAACTATTTTAACCCTATTTAATATTAAATGTCCTAATCTAATCCAACTGGGCCTAAATGGTCATATTTAATTCCTAAGGTTGTTTTAGGTCGAATTACACTTATCCAATAAAATTAGGACATGTGTTAGGGTAATAATAATATCATTTTTACCCTTAATTTTCCTATTTACTTTTAATCGTGGTAAATAAAAGTAAAAGGTTGCTATTCAAAAAAAATTATTTTAATCTCATTGAACTAAATTTTAGTCCTTGATATTAACCGTGTCTCTCGTGATTTCAAAATTCAATTCACAGATGTTGTAAAACTTCATTTAAATGAAAAAGTCAGTTTTTAACTACCACTAAGTGGTTTCACTATTCATCTAAAATTAGAGTTTTTCAGAAAAATACCAAAAATTCAGCCTAAGCATTATTTGATATTCCGAATTCAAATTTGATGTCTATTTATTCAAATTCAAAAAATAGAAGTGGAATTAATTAATTTAAAAATTAATTCCTGTTATCAATACAAATCGCTTGTTTTTTTAAGAAACAATAACTATCAAAAGATTGATACTTGTATATATCACATTTCAAAGTGAAATTAATTACAATGACCAACATTATATTAAATGGTAAAAATATATTCTAATTACACATTAAACCCAATTAAAAAGATAATCTATCCAAATAAATTATTTCAATGAAAAAAGTTGTTTTAAATTTAAATATAGTGTGTCTTTACTATTTATTAAAATATGATAGTTATCAGAATAATATGAAAAATTTATCCAAAGTCAATTCATATATCCTAATTCCAAAGAAGAATTTTATTTTGCCAAATTGAACTTATAGACATGTCGATAACAAAATTTAATGTTGGTGCACCATCAAAATGCGACAAACCTACATTTTTTGAAAAATACTTATTTTACTCGAAAAATTGATTTTGTTCCCATACCATGTTCTAGAAAATGTGTAAGATGAATAATAATGTTATAAAATTAAAAATGTAGCTGATATTATTCATAATTGCTAGTTCATAATAATATTATAACCATATATCGTTGTTTAGTGAAACCTGTTATTGTGTACAACACGCGCTATCCAGGAAGGTCGTGATTGTGTGTAATGCAAGCCAAGTTAGGGTTGCGTGTTGTGCAAGACTCTTGCATTGTTTCATATAAGATAATCTAACCATATTTCATTTAGACATTGAATATATATTTATTTATATATATACACTCAATTTTTCGTAGAATCACTACTATCAAAATTTTGTGTAACATGATCCAAGAATAGTGTTGTGTATAATGCAAGCCCATAATGTGTTGCGTATAGCTCAAGGTAATCATGTTTTAGCTTACAAAACTAGATATAAATGAAATTAAAAAAATATTTTTCATAAAATCTCTGGGTGTTACATTCAACCCCCATTAAAATGAATTTCTCCCTCGAAATTTGTCAGGGATATAAATCGTTTACTATTTATAGAAACCCACATCGTAAAATGGAATACTAAAACATAATTTTAAAAACTAAAGTATGAAATGTAACGATTACCCAAAGAAACGCTTCACGGGGTTTCCATATAGGAGAACATAGGTGAAAATATGGATATGGAAGAAAAATCTAATCATCTAGTTCTGATAAAGAGTGGTAGAGAACATGGATATGAAAAATTCCATCAATCACAAAGACATATATTTGTGATGATCTAAGGTACCATCTGATTCATCGGATATAAGGGCACTAGGACAACATTTTTGGTTTTCAAGATCGTTTCCCTAAAGTTGATGAAATTTGAATTAGAAGAAATACATTCATGATTTTGGTACAATATCACCGTTGGTCGTTCTTTGGACAATTTCCACTTCATCTCTTAAAGAAATGAAGTTGAATTTATCATTTGTGAGTTGTTAGCAGATCATGTGATAGAATGATGGGTCCTTCCATCTGTCTCAAACAAAAGGTTATAAAAGTTATAAAAAATACATAAGTCCATCTATAGTGAGATTAATCATATATGGTTCCTAAAATGGACTTATTCTTCATATATCATGCTGCTTAATATAATAAAACTAGTTTCTACTAAAC
The DNA here is from genome assembly GCA_963277665.1 of Viscum album. Lineage (NCBI taxonomy): Eukaryota > Viridiplantae > Streptophyta > Magnoliopsida > Santalales > Viscaceae > Viscum > Viscum album. Next base: position 1,117,619,513 of record OY728133.1, read on the forward strand.
ATGGACTTCCTGTAGGCCAGTGGAAGGCAATAAAGGATAGTCACACTTCGGTTCTGGGTTCGATTCCCACAACCTTGTCCGACGCGATGGGTTGTCACCCATCCTGTAGGTTTTCCTTTTTCGAAAACTACATTACTATAAAATCCCACCAATAATATCGAAAAAACTTCTACCCTAAAACAATACAAACTTATGTCCAACATAATCCATAGGCTTATCTATAATACTGCAGTCCACTCTCATATTATAGTGAAAATGATTACCAGATATTTCATATAACAAGAATGTCAATACCATCATTGATCCCCATATATCATAAGAAATGTCTTGTTGGTCACATTCTAAACATTCGAAGGCCTTAATCATGTATTCTCTTGAAAAATGAATACACACTGAATCTTAGTGAAAACATGAGTGCTGTCAAAAGTTAACTCTTTCCACATACGAGAACACCAAAATTATATATACTCAAACCATGATATAACTATTTCCTTATATCATTCATGAGATCATGAATACTATTAAACATTTCATTTTCTCCTTATACCTTCATTATGCACATATCATATTTTTTCAAAAAATATCTCAATCATTTTCCATGGAAACAGGTACCATAAAATTATTGAAAACCACAATAGACCAATACATAAATATTCCAATATTACACGATACTATATACAACATTATTTTGGAATCTCATTACATAAACACTTAATCATTCCACCACATTGTTGTCATATTCAACATTGCCAATAGTGATCGCATGTGACTTCCCTTTCTCATTTTCCTTAAGTGGTTGCTCATGTCGATCATCACTAACCCATGGATTAGGTCATTTATTAGCATAATGCCCCATTTCCTTGCACTTGAAGAATTGAAGTGTTGGTGGTGAGTTCTCTGCAGTCTTTTATTTATTCACGTCATTAGCAACCCTTTTTCCATTACATAAAAACTCATCTCCTCGATGACCATCTTTTCCACACTTAAAACATTTCCTAGACCCTTTAAGACAATCTCCACCATGCTTGTTTCCACACATTGAGCATAATGAAACATTCATCTTCTTTTCACTATTATTATGAGATTTCTCCTTGAACACCATCTTTCGTTTCATGTCAAAACCATGAGATGGATATGTAAAACCAACATACATTTCTACCTTGATAGCACAACACACAATTTCTTCATAGCTACCGAAGACTCTTATAGCTAATGCCCTTAGATGATTTGGTTTTAAGCGACTGAATAATCGATCAACTTTACATTCAGGTTGGATGATAAAGCCATATGCATACCTTGAAAACCAAGTAAAATTTTCTTCGTATACACCAACAGATTCATCATCCTTTTTATGTAGTTCAAGAAACTACTTCTCCATCATTGTTCGAAGAATACAGGGGAAGTACTTATTGAAAAATAATTTGTTGAACTCATCCCATTCCCTAGACTCAATTTCATCTCTTGGCCTTGTATTCTTGATAATATTCCACCATTGATCAGCTTCACCTTCCAAACAATATATTGTTAAGATGACTTTATCATGTTCAGAACATTGAAAAACTGAAAATATCTTTTCAGTGGTACTAATCCATTTTTCAGCAACAAGTGGATCAGAAGTCCTACTAAAAGAAGGTGGACGCTCCCTCATGAAGGACTGAATAGAATATTGTTCCCTTCTCTGCTCATTTGGAAGACCAGAATGATTCATAGCTTGTCTAAGTATAGCAATAATATTTTTCACTCCATCTCCCATAAAATTTGTTTGTTCATGAGGACAATCATTTCATTGTCCATTGCATTGATAAACATGGTTCCTTCGGGTTCCATCAATCTTCTAAAACCCAAAAAGAATAGTGTGAGAGGAAAAAATCATGCTTGGGAAAAAAACATAATAAAGGGGGAGTACCTTCAATATCTAACATCATAGGTTTAATTCTAAGATCGTTACCATAATTCTAAGACTATAAACTATACTTATACTTAACCATAGGGACATCCCTAGACATACCTTAGAAATATCTCTAGGGATCACACTAATGTTCTCGCATCCTGGTTTCCAAAGGTTGACTAAACCTTTCCTCTAATACCAAATATAGAGACCCAAAGACTGACATACATGGAAATTACATTACTTTTGCGGAATAATTAATACATAACAAAAAAATACACACAAGGACTGTAATAGTTTAGTGTCTTTTGAAACTCAGAATATAACCTTCTAATCATGGTGAAAGATCTTCAACATCTCCCATAAAGATCTTCCCCTTTTTTTGTTACCTAAAACCATTCCTTATATCATTGGGAAAAAAATAAAAGGGGTGAGCTCAAATTCTTAGTAAGGGTAAGCATAGAGAACATAAAACAATCCTCAGAAATTTGAATGTAAAAAAACATGAGCATAAAATCTAAACATCATAATTTTGAGTAATGATATAAAACATGGCACTATGTAAGGCATTGATCATGAAGAAACATTAATCATGATAAATTAACATGGGAATAAAACATGTAATTTTGGAAACAATTAAGCACATGATATGATTTCTATAGTATCCATGGTATTGCTACCAAGACCATCTTAGTGGACAATGTCCCTTTCTGAATCGAGTTCACTTCTCGTTCCAGTCCTGTATTACTGAACCAGTTTAGCTTGTCGTTCCAACCATGTCAATCTCATGAGATATAAATCTTTACCCAATGAATTAGAGGGAGATATAGGTCTCACCCATCTCATATTTAAATCATTCTTTCGTTTTCCACAATATAAACATAAATCATTCATCATAACCGAAGAATAAAATGGGTTTCATAAACATCATTCCATCATAACGTAATCCATACAAACAAAATTGGATATCATTTCATCATTAGAAAAGTGAAACCATCTAAATCATAAAGAAATGATACTTGAAACATAAACATGTGAAATAATGTCATCTTTGATGAAAATGGTTTTGATAAAACACTTGAAATGGATTCTTGAGGAAAATATCCCTTTTTCTTCAAAATCATTTTCTTTTCACAAAATGTCATGCAATATTAAAATAATTTTTTTTGAAAATAGTCAGGAAATATTTTAGAGGAATCTTTATAAAAATAATGCTTTATAAAACCTTAAAAATCCTTTCATGCCATATACGTTAAAAAATTATTCTTCTCATACTTTTGTCAGAAAAGTCAAAAACTACCATGTAGGGTAAATAAAAGAAAGATTCATTCCATACCATGGAGTAAAATTCAAATAATTAAAAAGTAAATTAAAAATACATGAATAAACGTTTATAAAACATGGACATGGATGATAGAAATAACTCCAGTAAAAACATACGAATAAGAAATCTCGGATAAAAATGATATTTTCACAATTATCCCCTACCTTAGATCTGATATGCTTCGTACTTATCCAAACCTCCTGTATAATGATTTAAATAATGTCATTGACTTATTACAGAATCATATTCATTGTTATGATATCATATATGTTTCACTTATGACTTTATATTACCCATTCTTTTGTAAATTCCATGTTAAAGCATCGTTTTTGGAAAAATCATTTCATTTATCGTATGTGTTTCGACTTGTAGTTCTTGATATTATTACTTATATCCTGATTTACATAATTCCAGAATGTGAAACATGATATATATATATATATATATAATATTCATCATATACATATATATATTATAGATCAATAAAAGGAATGAAATACACTATTCATGGAGACGGTAGGCCGTACGTACGCATGAACACTGTTTTTGTTTCCATATTGAATTGAATGAAATTACATAGATGAAATACATATATATATAAATAAATCCAGTAGCATTATTATTTCATATATTTCATTATTATTCATTATATAAACTTTATGATCATTCATGTATGGTTAGCATGGAGAATGAATCTCATCGCATCGTGGAGATGGTAGTCCGTACATACGCACGAGTGATGATATCGTTTCCATAATTATTGAATAGAATTATAGTGGATGGTATAATATATTAGAATCAGCATGATGTTATAATAACCTTATATAGTTATTCTTTACACCATTATACCTATCCATGAAAGTTGTTGGTGGAAAAACAGATTTCACCACGGCGTGGAGAAGGTATTCCCTACGTACGCACGTGTGGTGATTTTGTTTTCCGTAGGATGGATAGATGGTGAAATATGGAAGTTTCATACTTATAATAACATATCAGTATATGAGTTATACATATGTTATTATTTCATAATGAAACAACTAAAGAAGAATATGTGGAATAAGAAATAAAGTTGAATGAATCGGTAACGGACTTTACCTCTTCTTTGAAGCGCCTCTTTGAGACCTCCTCTTATGGCACTAAAATTGGTCTCTAAAGAAGAAAGGAACCTCTATTATGTTTCTATGGAAGTGGAGATTATAATGAGTCAGGGTTTGACCGATCATGAAGGCTCAAAGTGGTGTGAGGAAGAGAGGGAGGAGGTGCCCTTTTATAAGGGAGGAGAGGGGCACCTTTGGAATAACTAAAAATATTATCTTATTATAAAGATATATTCGGTTTTTAATATCTCCAAATTGATGTATTTCGAAGATAAGGTGGGGATGGGTTGAAATAATCTCATCCAATAGAATTTAGACAAGTTTATGTTTCTATTTTAACCTTATCATTTATATTTAACTTTAAGTTAAATAATTTTACTTTTACTGTGTCTTCTTGTTTTCTTGCACTATAAGGTTAATTAACTTACTATAACATGCCAAACGAACACCATGTGGTTCATTATTAATATATATATCCTCATATATTTCATTTTACAGAACCTTATATATTTAGGAATAAAATAAAATTTAATAATATAATATTTGTTTTAAAAACTATTTTATGTGAATTTTGACACAATTTGGTACATGAATTTTTTTAAATCATAACAGCATGATTAGTTCTAAAAAAGTTACTTAAATCAATAATAACATGTCATATTAACCTAGAAAATTATTTTAATTTATAAAAAGTATCAAATTATATTTATTTGGGTATTTATAACATCAATTATGTCAATATTTCTTTAATAAGATAATTATTGCATCATCTTTGTGTCATAAATAAATTAAATTATTTAATGACTAAAAATTATAAAAAAACTACGATTATGTATGAAATATTTTTATCTTTATAATTAATATTTATAGTCGAATTTATCTTATGGATAACCCTATATTAAAAATTATTTACTTATTAAACGTTGATTTTAGCTATTTTAACCCTTCATAATATTAAATGTCCTAATCTATTCCAAGTGGGCCTAAATGGTAATATATTATTCCTAAGGTTGTTTTTAGTCGAATTACACTTATCCAATAGAATTATTACATGTGTTAGGGTAATTATAAGATCATTTTTACCCTTAATTATCCTATTTACTTTTAACCGTGGTAAATAAAAATAAAAAGTTACTATTCACCAAAAATTATTTTCATCTCATTGAACCCCATTTTAGTCCTTTCTATTAACTTGTCTCTCGGATTTTCAAAATTCAATTCACAAAAGTAGTAATATTTTATTTAACTTAAAATGTCAATTTTTTAACTATAACTAAGTGGTTTCACTATTCATCAAAAAGTTCAGTTTTTCAGAAAAATACCAAAAATTCAGCCTAAGCATTATTTGATATTCTGAATTAAAAATTGATGTATATTTTGAAAAATTCAAAACATAGAAGTGGAATTAATTAAATTTAAAAATTAATTCTTGTTATCAAAAAAAATAGCGAGTTTTTTAAGAAACAATAACTATCAAAAGATTGATACTTGTTTATATCCAATTTCAAAGTGAAATTAATTCCAATGACCAAAATTTTATTAAATGGTAAAAATATATTACAATTAAACTTTAAACCCAATTAAAAATATAATCTAACCATATAAATTATTGTGATGAAAAAATTTGGTTTTAATTAAAATATAGCGTGTTTTTACTACTCATTAAAATATGAAAGTTATCAGAATAATATGAAAAATTTATCCAAAGTAAATTCTTATATCCTGATTCCAAAGAATAATTTTATTTTGTCAAATTGAACTTATAAAAATGTCAAAAAAAATATTTAATGTGGTTTCACCATCAAAAGGCGGCAAAACTACATTTTTTGAAAAATAATTATTTTACTCGAAAAATTGATTTTGTTCTCATACCATGTTCAAGAAATTGTGAATGATGAATAATAATGTTATAAAATTCAAAATTTAGGTGATAATATTCATAATGTATAGTTCATAATAATATTATAACCATATATCTTTTTTAGTAAAACCTGGTATTGCGTACAACACGCGCTATCGAGGAAAGTCGTGATTGCGTGTAATGGAAGCCAAGTTTGGGTTGCGTATTGTGCATGACTCCTCCGTTGTTTCGTATAACATAATCCAACCATATATCATTTATACATTGAATATATATATATTTATATATATACACTCAATTTTTCCTAGAATAACTACTTTCAAAATTGTGTGTAACATGATCCAAGAATAGTGTTGTGTATACTGCAAGCTCATACGGTGTTGCGTATAGCGCAAGGTAATATTGTTTTAGCTTAAAACACAAGAAATCAATGAAATTAAAAGAATATTTTTCATAAAATCTTGGGGTGTAACACAATATTTTATCAATATTGAATTTTACAACATGATTCATCAATTTCAAGTTACGAATAAAGATATTTTGATGAAAACATTTTTAACGTGGAATGAATATTAGAAATATACTTTGAATGCAGCTGAATTAAAAAAATTAACCATCAATCTTTATGGGTATAGTGATTTTGTTATTCACGGAATTTCATTATAATTTCATTATTGTATTTATTGATGGTATCATGGTTTATTATCTAACCATTATGGACCATGAGAATCACTTGTTGATTATTCATGATACTCATCGAGGGAAAGTGTTTTATGAGATATTTTTCATGAGTGAATTATAGAATGATGAATATACTTATCATTATATATTGTCACCAAGGATGGAATCATAGTTTATCATGTAATTACTAAGGAAGTCAAATAAGTTATACCCTGATAAGCATTACTATGGTATGTAGTTTCATTGTATTGTATGGTCAATATCGGTGATTTTTCAAAAAAATCATCACTGGCTATCCAAATAACAATTATTAAATGAAAATTTGTTATGTTTATATAGTAATAATGTCAATATTTTGGGGAATTAAATGGGTTATTGGTCAACTATCTATTTTTCAAAATAATATTAGGACAGAATGTATTATTCATATATAGTGATCACCCAAATAAGCGACTTTGTTTTGTCATTGTATAAAATGTTAAATATATTTTCAATTTATGTAGGTAGTTAGGGACTCAAGAAAAGAACTATTCAACCCTATGACTTTCTATATACCATAGGTGTTAGAAAAGGTTGCAGATGTATTTATGAAGAACGGTCATGGACTTTTGAAAGAAAATTATCATTGAATTGGATCACATGTTCATTGTTGTGGTAATTATAGATATGACAATTAATATTGAATGGGAGACATCACCCTTTATTCAAATGACTACCAAATAATATTAAATAGAAGAGGTAAAATATTTACAATATGATGATGAAAATAACCATAATAAAATACAATTATAGATTAATGGTAATTTTAATTAATACATTTATCAATATATTGTGATGAAATATAGAGAGAGACAATGTGATACATTTATAATAGATCTAAATGTGTATTTTTTGTATGATTGTCAATGGTCGAATTTCAATATACACATTTTTAGCTCCATGATGTAAATGGAATTGATGGAAAACAGTTTATCTGATACCATGAAGATAGACATTAATAATTATATGTCATGATGTTTAGTTTTGTCATCATGTGAAGGACGAGAGATAATATCCAAGTAAAATATTTCAACCTACTGTTAATACTAAGTGGAAATGGAATACTATTAGTATAGAATTTTTCATAGGACTAAAAAATAATATTAAAATGAATGGTGAGATATGGATTACTCTATATCACCTAATCATATATGATCATTTCCATTTTATAAGAGAAGTTGTATCACATGATATCACTTCATGACTCTATACTAATAAATATATTATAGTTCTTGGTAATCCTTGTTAATTTTTTACTAATCATGATCGCTTATTTAAAATTAATTTCATGAAGAGTATTCATATGTCTCTTGATAAAGAGCTTCATCTGATAATTGAATCCCATACTAAAACTATCTGATATTTTAATTGGACAATTCAATCAATATAAGGAATATTGTATTCATGGTCTATATAGTTTCATTCGATTTGTGATCATTATATATAACTGGTATAGTTTTCTTACTGCAGTAGTTTAAATTCATGTATTCGAATAGAATTATAAGAAATAATTTATGATAAGTGATTCTATAATCCAACATTTATATGATGATATTGGTGAAAAAAACATGTTGGGAAAGAAAATATTGAGGAAAAATGAAAATGTTAAATAATATTTAGAGTCATAGTAATATATCTCAAAACAAATAAAATATTTATGTCATGAACCTGAGTAATGATTTGGAATTTTAATTGGGATATAATTTTTTCTTATAACCTATAGGGAACAATGTAGTATGGTTTTATAGGAAAATAAATTTAATCCCACGTACATCAGACCAATTTAAAGTATACATAGAATAATATTTGTGGATAACATATATGAAATTCCAACAAGACCCTCTAATATAATTTTTTTAAACCATATATCACAGTTAAAGATGTAAATACTATACCCAATTCATGTGATAAGATATGAAGAAATATGATTGGAATTTGATTTATAATAACATAAAGAACCCATCCAGATTCATGATTCTAAAGACAACAAATTGAGGAATCATTGAAATTATTTAGTTATGGTAGTTTGTACAAATCATAAAATGTGGGAAACAACATGGGAACCTACAAATGTTATGAAGATAATGAACCCTACGTTGTTTATAATGTACTATTTGTGAAATTTTAAATGAGTAAAATTATGTTGGATAGAAGAATGAACCACTTAGACCTAAATTTAAATAATCAAAATATTAATTTTATTAAAAAGAACAATTAACATTTCTAAAATTCAAAACACAAAATGTTTAATTTGATACCATTAATATAAAATTGATTTATTTTTAATTCTCTCATTATTTTTACTAAATTTGTAATGCCTTATTTCTCAATATTATTTTAAGTGAGATTTTTTATTCTATAATTATCATTGAAGGAAATTATAAGATCATTGGATAATAATTCCATTTCATTTTTGAAAATACATTTACTCATGATGTATTCATGTAATATTACCATTTCGATCTTCTTGTAGTTGGAATATTTGAGAAGATACATATTGGAAAATCATTGTCATTTTTCTTTTTGGACAGAAACACGATTTCATCCAAAAAAAAATTTAACAAAAATTCCAAAATATTTGTTATCTTTTGAAAAAGATTTATTAAAATATTGTTTAACAATTTAAACCTTTAATAAAATTCATATATAATAATTTTTTCGTTTATTAATCAAGGACCAATTTTTTTTACATATAAAGTGAAAATAATGGGTATAACAAGTACATAGGAATATAATTTTTAAATATAATGAACCGTGAATTTTTAATCCTTTCAATTAGATGAATCAAGGCTTATTTTCAAAAATTATAAACTTTCATATTATTTTTTGAATATTTTAATAACAATTATCAAAATGAAAACGGTATCTTACTCATGAATGATTGTGAATCTCTTTTTAGAAAATTTCTATACATCAACCAAAGCAACCCATTAGTGTTTCACTAATGTGTATATGTTGGAATTAGTGTAGACAAACTAATCCTATTGATTATTTATCACCATTATGAATAATGAATTTATTTACTTACACTTTTATGAATAATTTTTATATTCATTAACATTACCTTGAAATATTCATATTCTTGTTATAATTGGAAATTAATTTTACACAAAATATCCATGATATTTAGCATGGTTATATTAATTGTTTAAATTGTATAAAATTTAAACTTATAATGATTAGCATTGATTTTTTTTCTTTATCAGTGGTAATATTGACAATTTCTATTATTAATTGAATAAAAATGTTTGAAGATAAATAAAATTCTTGTTAATTAAATTGATTATTCTATTTATGTGGAATTATTTGGAGATGAAGTGATGGTTGGGTAATTTAATTATATAGTCATTGTATGCATCAATTGTTTCATTTAATAAATTAATAAGATTTCATTAGACATGTTTCTACATTTACATTTAAACCATATTTTTAACGATTTTTATTGTAGATGTATCATGAAGCATGTGATCCTGAAATCCAATAATTAAGATGTTCCTTCATTGGGAAATTCAGTTAATTTTATTATCCTACGTATTTATACATTGATTATATCATTGGTTTCATTTAATTTTTAAATTACTGATTTAGCGGAATGTGTGTTTATATATTTTCATTACCATATTGATTATGACTTATCTGATCATTGTAGTAATGTTATATAAATGGTATTTGAATTAAATTATTTAACAGTCCATGTTGATTAGTCTTATTGATTCATGATAGCATTCACTATTGTTAACCATTTTTATCATTCTATCTCACCCATATATTGTGTCTTTCATCAGGATATGATGAAAAATTCATTGAATGTGTTCATGTAAGCCAATTTCTTTTCCATTTCTATGATTTTGATTATATTTACCCATGATAAATTGATATCATGTCATTATCATGTTATGAAAAACTTCTATTCTTAATAGAATTTCAGGATTTGACACATTGTATCTTTGTAAATTTAATAAATAAGACACCATATTAAGCTTATTGGAGTCATGTATGTTACAATTTTTCCTCAACATTGTGATAATAATTAAATGCTTTTGTTATAGTTTTGGTGGCCCTAAAATTAGAAAATGGTTTGATGTGTTATATCATATTTTTTAGAGATTACTACCGGTATTGATTTATAGAATAAATTTGAAAAGTATATAATTTTTTCGAGCATGCTTCTTTTCATTTTGTTTTTATAAAAATCATGGTCTATATAAATTCGTAATGTTTCTTTAAAAGACAATTTCTAGTGTCTATGTAATATAATGTTAATTTAGGAACCATCCATTATAACTTTTGTTTTTTGAATTTGGATAGAAATATGTTTTATGAGTATTAGGATTAACTATATATGTAATTTAATAGGTAAAAATATGTGTGTTATTCGATAACTTGTGATATCCATTTGGGTTTTGGATTAATTCCAGATATATAAAAATTAATTTTCATTCGAAGGATATTTTAAGTGTACTTTGGTAATAAAAATATGGATATTCATTTAATAGAGTACGATGTTATATAGGAATTGATTAAATAATAAAATGAGGAAATTATTTCTATTAAATAAAATGATATTAAATAAATATATTTTCAAAAGGGCTTTGTCTATATGGTAGAGAAATTAATCAACTATAGGAATAAGATATTAAAACCACAATGGTATGCTATTACATTTATTTCAATAAAAATATGGTCTGTTAGATGACCACATATTTCTTGTTCTATGGTTTTTTACTATTCCTTGATCATTCAATTTCCTATTAATAATAACCTATATAACCCTCCCTCATTGTATGATATAATAATTTTCATCCATTTCCATATCATCACAACCCATTAATGTTCCCCATCATGGAAACCTGGTTATGCGATTAATCCAGATGACCATTGTACATCCCAATATCTCTTATCAAGAGGAAGATTTATTAATACTTTTCATGTTGTGGTATTTTATTAAGGGTATTATCAAATATCAAACCCTTTAATATTTATATCATGATTAAATTACAAGGATACAGTTTTTATGGGACTATAATGTAAAACCATAATCTATTTACTTTCAAACACCTTATTCTGTTGCAGGTTTAAAAAAATCATCATGAATATAATAGAATCTAAAACAAATAGATAATTTTTTATATTTCTTGAAATTTAATATATTTGATATATTTCATTACATGAAACATCATATTGAAATGAAATATGATACTTTATGAAAATATTGTTATTTAAATATGGCCATTATAAAATAGATTTTATTTTAGAGGGTATGAATATGGTTAACTAAATTATGAAAATTATATAGATAAAAATTTATAATATATATTCATCAAAATTTTGTTGATTTGAAATAAAAAAATAACTGTTGAAAAGAAAAAGAAACGATTTTTAGAAAACTATATATTCTCATGTGGTTGATTTTTTAGGTATTTCACACATAATTTAAAATTATTTTCACCAATTATAGAAAATATATTTGAATAAATATAAATAATTTAAAAATACACCAACAATAATTTTTATTCAGATAATTATTTGGATATATCTAAAAAAATAAATTTCATTTTATATATTATCATCTTTGTTTAAAATTATTTATATTGATATGAATTATTTTCTATTGTTATTAATGTATTAATATTTTAATTATATTAATTTTAAAACAATATAAATAATTTTAGTCCATTTTATGTTGACTTATTACGTGAAAACATTCTATTCCTGTGAAAATATTCTCTATGGAAAACATCTCTTTGGTCACGTATTCAGTTTAATCTGGAATTGAGTTATACCACTTAATTGAAATAAATATGGAAAAATTTAAGCTTTATTAAGAATAAAAATAGAAAATATTATATAATATTTTCAGCTTCATTTTTAAAAAAATTTATTATGAAAAAAATTAAAAATTAATTATCACTACTAAAGAAAACAATCAATTTATATATTTCATAAATTATGATGATAAGGGGAAAAAATAATCAAAACATGTGTGAAATTTTTTTTAATGAAATATATAGTCCCTGTAACCTCTACAAATAAAAAATCACCAATGTTTTAGGATTTTGGAATGATAATAATGTGGGTATCACATTTTCTTTTTAAAAGATCTATGGGTGTTATAGACCCCACTTATACAATCTCACCACCTCTCCTCCCTACTTCACACATAAAAAACCATTAATCTCAGCCAATAACTACCCAATTAACTTCATCGCATCATCATAAACTTCATATATGACTTGCATTAATTTTTATATTATCCTATAATGAATTTTTATATAAACCCAAAGAGCCAATATAAAAAGAGGTAAAATTATTAAACATACTTATTGGTTTTATTTGTTCTTCCACCTCCTAATTTTTTTTAAAATATGATACTATAATAAAACCAGTATATATAATATTATGCGATGATATTATTTTATTTAAATAACCATGATTCATCTCCACTTCCTTCACATTATAAATAAAATAGTAGATCATGAATAGAGAGGAAAACCACCTTACGAACCGATGCAATAAATTTTTCTTCACCACAATTAAATTATTGATATATTGAATGATTTAAAATAATTATATTATATTCTTGAAATTTTTATAATTATGTAATTATTGTATTTCCAATACATTCTTACATTTTATTATATGGGGGATATTTTAATATTAATTAAGAATATAGCGGACTACCACCTCGCAAAGGGATGTAATTCAATTTTTTCTTATGTATTACAAGAAACGTATCATGGTCATTGATATCGAATATGTGTGATATATATGATTTAATAATAATTCTTCAAATATAAGATCACATCTACCATTTTTACATTCCATTCCTTTAGAATACAATAATGTTGATCAGTCGTGCCTGCAGACTACTACATTCACAACTCGATGATAAATTTTAATCAATTTAAATTTAAAAGGATGGTAGTTAATATATATTTCATTAATGTACGATCCCATGATTTTCTGAATTAGATTTTTTTAATTATTTATATTTATTTTATAGATTTCATTATAAGAAACACCATGTTAATCATTCTCTATATGCAACACAATGTGATGGTTCTGCAACCTGAAACACTAGCATATCATATGTTTCACACAATACTATGTTTTAAAAAAATCATGATATATTATTAATATAGTTATTTAAAAAAGTCTATTATAACCAATCCATTTTTAATAGTTTTATAAATATAAATATATAATATTTACATATTGAGAATACTAGCTTTTTCTTAATACAATATTTTTAAATAATAACTCCCATTATAATGTTGATATAAATATAAATAAATAATTTTAACATATTAAGAATAATAATTTTATCTTAAAAAATTATTTTCATAAAAAATACCCAATCTTCGGTAAAGTCATTATATGATTCTAAAATAATAATTTCTAATATATATATATATATGCAAACAATTATGATTTCATTTTTTATAAATTTTTTGAATTAAAATGATAAAATTAAATTCATTTTTAATTTCTTATTAAAATATTAACAATAAGTTAATTTTCAATATTTTATAAAAATTTATCATTTTTAGATAAATAGTGAAAAATAATGAAATTTTATTGGAAGATGTCTTTTGATTAACTTATTTATAATGTTATATAATTTTTTTTAAAAATAAAAATATTATTTGGTATAAGATTAATATATTAGTCAAATTTAGGTGATTGGAATAAATATTATAATGAAATTCAAAATAAAAACATTGTAAAAGTATAATCATTTTATCCTTAAAACCCTTCTTTCTCAAAATGTATACGATAAATTGTTTTTATTAAATATTTCCAATTACCATAATGGAAATTATAAAAAATGTTTAATATTCTGAATTATAATAATTTATATAATATAATAATATCAACTTATTTTAAAACAAAAATGAACAGTGAATGTTGTGAAACTTAATTATTTCGATAATGGTAAAAAAGAGTTTATCAGGGGATAACAAAAGATATAAATGTAAAAATGTTATATAAAAATGTCTAAACAAAATTAAGGAAATATTTCAAAAATAAAATTCAATTATTTTGAAATTATTTATTTCATACCCTTATGATATATGAAATACATTGAATCTCTTAATTATTTTCAAAATTACAAAGTGTGTCATATCCCCCACTTATTGAATGATAAAAAATATCCACTGTAATTCACAACATCATAGAATTATAGATATTTCAAACACTTCAAAAATAAATTTCCATGTTCACTCCCAATGTCTTACATGCCTTATATTGTATACAAATCCAATCATGGAAGCATTTTGGTGAAAATCAAAGGACGATACTCGAAGAAGACGTAATGTACATGAACATTCATTTTTTTTGTTCATCCACCCCAATAAATTCTTATTATAAGATTATGTAATAAAATCCTCAAAATATCCGATATAAATATATAATTTAACTTTAAACACACTATTTATTTCCAATACCCTTCAATCAAATGGGATAAAGAATCATCAATCGTGTGTTTTGCGGATAACCACCTCACGAATCGATGTCATTCACTCTTCCATTACCACCTATTAAAGATGATCATAATAGAGGAATTAGTATTTATATTTTATATTTATTATGTTATTATTATTATCTATTTATTATGCCACACATACCTCCACTCACTTATTTTTTTTGGGAATATGATATCATCAGTCATGTGTACGGTGGACTACGCATTTCAAAATGAAGTGCTTCCATCATTCATTACATATAAGGTATCGACTCTTAGTTTAATAGATATATGTGATATTTATTAAATTAAAATAATTCTCATAATTATTATATATATATATATGATTCATTTACTTTTTTCTCAATCAATCCAACATGTAAATTGAAACAATTTTTATGTGTACACAAGTCATATCGTCTCCTTGAATGGTGTATTTCATTTAATATCACTAAATTAAATGGATTAAAATAAATAAATATGTAATGATTATATTTGATATTTATATCATGGAATATATTATTTCTGTTATTAAAACATGATACCTATAAGAGGTCAAAAAATAAGTCAAACCATACACAGAAAGGCCCTTTTAACAAAAACACGACGTTAACATGGAATATTTAATAAATGGTTGATAAAAGGTCATATGTAAATATAATATGGTATGAAATATGTATTTATATATATATGTTTATTAAATAGATATATAATTATATTATATTTATTACACATGAGGTTTGAAAATGTTAGAAGGAATTCAAGACTATTGGTAATAGATTTATGTCTCTGTTTTTACTTATGTGAGGGGAAATCCATATTCACAGAATATTTATTTTTATATAGACTCTCAATTAATCATGAATGTATATTATGATTCTTCTACCAAAAAATATTTAATATTATATGTACATTTAATTATCTCTCTTACATGGGGTTTAATGTTCAAATGTAACGAAAGCGTTATTTGGTCTCTATTTACCTTCTGTGAGATGTATGTTATGTTATGAACAAATATTTTATCACGAGTGGTATATAAAACCCCTTTTACATTTAATATAATGAATATTTCTTTCCACATGATATTTTTATTCCATTTTATGACATTCCATAATGGGGATTGTGATTCAATATTACAAAAATGGTAATGATATTATTTTACAATCACATCGATTATTTGGATTTTTAATAATTATGTTTCTAATGATAAAATAATATTACAAATCTCAAGTGAAACAATTTAATATTATAATCCTTATGATATTCATTTTATCCTCATTCAATTTTACCATTATACCTTTTTTCTACTTAAAATTGTTAGTAAAATATTTTTTATATATTCATTAATTATTTCTCTCTTATGTCAAAAATATATTTTCTTCCAAAACCATGTTATATAAAAAAATCAAACATATTTTATTTTTCAAATATTATATTTATAAAAAAAATTCCCATATATTTTATTTTTAAAAAATGTTTTTAAATGAAATATTATGGTCAATTTCCATGAAATTATAATTTTACATTTACAGATAGTGTGAATGGAATATTTATTTATTCATGTATGGAATGAATAAAATTTTACAACATCTAAACCCATCATTTTTCCTATATTTTGATTATTTTTTTCTTTTATTTTCAATTATAATTTTATCAAATGATTTATGTTCAAAAAATATAATTTCAATGAATAAAGGATACATTCCTCAATAAATGGTTTAAATCACTATTGAAAATATTTTCTATCTATGATGACATCTTTTAGAACTACATATGTAATTATGTTATATAATGAAAGTATATTGTTAATATTATTCATCTCAATGGTTAATTTTTTGGTGGTATGATGTTTATGAAACACATTTCTCTTAAACAAGATATACTTTGAGGTAGTACTTATGGAAACCAGTTTATATCACATGTTTTTCTATGATTAATAGATTAAAAAACCTACCAATTTTCTTGATTTTATGATATAATGCACTGTTTATGATACCCATTTCATTTCATCGGTTTTCATAATATGAATTTTTATTACCTTTTGGAACACATAAATATTGTTTTTCTTATGTGATGTGTGGTGCATGTTTCTCCATCTAATGAATTGTTAATCCAATTATATATCTTATTATTGATATATCTAACATGGGGATTGAACCAGATCCATTTTGATATAGATAGAATGGGGACAAAACCATTTTTAGTATGAAAATATTGATATGAATATTGCTCTCGATTTAGTACGAGTATTTTAGAATAGATAGTGAACCTATATCATTATGGGAATTTTTATGATATGATATTTTTAAAAGCGTACCTTTAATAATAAGGAAATTATTTTCTATGATTATGTGAATGCAAAAAAATCCATGACATAGGGAATTTTTATGCTATCATATATTATGTTATTGGATTCGATTATGGTTCATGTTTTATGGAAAGGAAATTTGTATATAATGACTCAATATTATGATATTTTATATATAGGGTATTGTTTGTAAATTTTATAATCAGGTTGTTATACCATTATATTCATGTTATGATCACCCATATATTATTTTCACCATTACCAAGCATCTTAGGCCACCCTTTATTTTTATCCTTTCCGATGTTATGAAGATATTTAATATTTATTCTATGTCTAATAACAGTGATATTTTAGAAGAATGTAGTGGGAGATGATGTAACTAACATATGGACCAGTTTTTTTTCCAGTTTTTCAAAATTCCTTAAAATATAATGGTCCTCAAGAATGTGCTTGTGTAATGAAATTGTATTCATAAATATGTAGTAATATCTGTGAATAATGTCCCTGGTCCTCTATATTTTAAAATTGATTAAAGTTTTAGTTAACCATTGGAATGTAGGAAAAAAATCATAGTAATAACCCTAAGGATATATATAAGGATAATTGTAATGTCCTGGACCTCTTTGGCTCATTCCTTTGTCAAAAAAGGTCACAATGTGTTCTGGAGGGTAAAATGGACTTTTCCCACACTTTTCAGATTTTTGAATCTACACGCCGTGTAGTGTGAGTACAGGACGTGTACCCCCTCACCAGGTATACCCCGTGTTGAAGGACTTTTCCGTGCCGTGTGAAATAAATGGGTACAGGCCATGTGACCAATACTACACGCCATGTAGAACCTCCACGCGTATGCGTTTCCCTCAGGATGTGTGTTGACCAGTCAATGGCTGTGTGCCATGTTAGAGTCGTGTCCTTATCATGTGAAATAAATGGGTACACGATGTGTGTCCAATACTACATGTCGTGTAGTCCCTTCCTGCGTATGTGTTACCCTCAAGCAGTGTGTTGACCAATCAATGGTTCTGTGCCATGTTAGAGCCATGTTCTTTCAATGTGAAATAAATGGGTATACGCCGTGTGTCCAATACTACATGTCGTGTAGTCCCTCCCTGTGTATGCGTTACCCTCAAGCCATGTGTTGACTAGTCAACAGCCACGTGCCGCGTTAAAGGTCGTGTTTGAAGTCGCATGGAGACCGTGTGAAATGGCCGAGTACATGCTGTGTACCCTAAAGTACACTCCGTGTACTTTTGTTTTTCTCTCCTATAAAAGGAGGGGTCCCGTCCACCTTTTCAAGTCACTCCTCTCCTCCCCATTCCTCTGAGTAGAGCCCTCCCAATAGACACGAAAGCTCCTTTTCTTCCATAACTTCTTTGTCCGAGTTCTGATTTATGATCCGTTAGTGTCCATGGGATTGTAACGACGAGGCAGAACTTCTGAGCTTGGATCCGTTGTCTTTCCTATGGCCTTTACATTCCAACTTCCACCAGAGGAGGTTTTTCCGAGACTCGACAGAAGTGATGGACGCCGAAAAATTTATTTTAATGTTGATCCAGGGGAGCGTTGTGATCAAAACCTGTTGAGGTAGGGATCTTACCCTCATCACTCTAAATTGTGTATCATGTGGGGTGGGTACCCTCGTGTTTTCATGAGAAACAGTTGAACCAATAAACGAAGTTAATAATTTGTTAATGAATGGGGATGGGGAAGTTGTTATGTTTATCTTTATATCCTATGATATTATGTTTTGTATTGAATCAGATTCTTCCTACTGAAAATAATTGTCGTTGGGGGCCTTTTCATGGGAAATTAAATGTTGCCCTATCTTTCTAGACCGTTTTTGTGGATGGAAATTCATTGAATGTGGAAATTTGGGTAATCACGTAAAGTTGGCTGATTGAAATCGGGAACCTTTGTGTGATCACCCCTGAGGAACAAAATGGAATAATGAAAATGTGGATGTTGGCTTGGATATGTGGCATGTGAAGGGGGTGTTTTGTGGGTTGTTGTGGATCGGGTGAGCAGTGGGTTGCGGTTGCCTTGGTTGCGGGTTTTTGTGAATTTTATGTTGGTGATGGGTAGTGTGGCTACGATAAATGGTATTAAAGGGATAATGATGTCCGGGTATCGGTGTGATTGTGGTTATGGTGGTTGGCAGCACGACTACGGGGATGAGTTTGAATGTGAATGAGCAATTGGTTGTGAATAATAAATAAAAAGTGGAAGAGTTAATGGATGGTGGGTCATGGTAATGGAACATGATTAATAATCAATGGGTTGGTTGGTTATTATGAAGGGACTTGTTGTGATGCTTGGGTTTTTCTAACTTGATTTGTTGATGGAAGGGATATGTTTCACGAACTATTGATATGGTTGGTTGCGGTTGGTTGCCCAGTAAATAAGGAACTAAATAAACTAATTCTACTAAAACGTGAAAACCTAAATGGGGCTGGGGTTGTTTGTTGCATGCATGCTACGTAGTAGCAGTTCAGAGGCACATGCTCAGTTTCTCTGTTTAGAAGACATAGGTTGGGCTGTGTGTTTGGTATGCATATATGTATATGTATCTTTTGTGTTTTATCGTACCCCACCCATGTTGATCACTTAGTGCCAAACACTCCCATTTCATGGTAGAGGGTGTTTTCCCCTTAATTACTATCTTTTTCTTTCTCCTTCTTCCCTAGGCTGTGATGGATTGATGTGACCTTACACCTAAGACCCTTCAGGTAGGTTTCGAATGGGTGGTTTTAGCCCAAGAATCTTTGGTCTGGTTTTACTATTTCCCAAGAATCATCTGGATGAGGCACGGGTGTGTACGGGCGGGATACGTGGTTCTGAGGCCCAGGTGTGTGCATGTGGGATACGTGGTTTTGAGGCCCAGGTGTGTGCGGGCAGGATACATGTTTGTGAGGACTAAGTGAGTGCGGGTGGGATTTGTGGTTCTTGAGGCCCAGGTGTGTGCGGGCGAGATGAGTGTGGTAGCGTCAGGACGTTTGGCGTTATGAAGAGCAGCTAACTAATTGGAAATGGTGCGGGGTACCCAATACTCTTGTTCTTATATACTACTACCTATTGTGATTGTGTTTTTTGTGAGTGTGGCCGGTGAGGTTGGGTGGATAGATTTCCCTTCAAGGTTACTTATGTTGTTCTCACAGGACATTAGGATGTCTCCCCACCTGTGCATGAGAGCTTTAGGTTTACCTACTGAGTATACTTGTATGCTCACCCTACGTTTACTTTTAGGTTTCCAGGAGTTCTACTAGGGCCGTGCGAGACCCTACTAGATGGAAAGTTGGAGTTGTTGCAGTTTTTGTACTCTTGTTTTCTTTTGGTATTGTACTTTTGAGATTTCTTTTACTTGTACGTTATTTGAGAACTATTTAAACATGCATGTGGGATTGGTTTGGGTTTATTTCTATACACTTGTTCTTTTCTTTATTTGTGTTTGACTTGTCCTATTTCTCAATCTTAAAATAATATAAGGGTAATGCCTCCCATATTTGTGAAAACTCATACCCTTGGTGCTAGTCGACACTCCGGGGCCCACTGGAGGCGGGACTTGGGGGGACATTATCTCCCTTCACCAATAGTAGCTCAGGAGGGGCATCATTGGTGGGAGGGGGTCGTGACAGAATGGTATCAGAGGTGATGGTTTAGAGATAGGATGGTGTCTGGAGTTAGACACAGGGAGGATTTCATGGGATGGTAGGGAACTATTGTTTGGTAATCTTGGTGCGTGACATCGGCCAGTGAGGACTAGCTAGGACATAGGATTTTAGGGCCCCCCGTGATCCGATGGAAGGACTCTGAGCCAACCGAACAACCATTTGATACAACATTTATTTAAGGGTAGAGACCCTAGGGAAGGTACATTCATCATCATGATTGTGTTTTACTTGATTTGGGTGTTCTGGGAATGAAGATGAAATAAAAAAATTGATAAAATAAAACCTTGAGAAATTTTCTTACTACTTGGGCTTAGGCGATCATTGTTTACCATATAGATATGGTACCCAGACGTCATCCCCGGGTGGCTCAGACGGCCAAGGCCCAACAGATTTAGGCAGTCGACCAGGTGAGGATTGACTGAGAGGAGGAAGATAGCCAGTTGCAGAAGACTCTCCGTTCATTCCAGCGGAAACCCCTGGAGAAGTATGAGGGTGGTACGTCGAATATGGAGACGGAGGGGTGGATTGAGGATCTTGGGATCGCTTTTACCTTGATTCATGCTCTGAGGGAGTTCTGGGTTCCCCGAGTAGTCAGTCATCTAAGAGGTTTGGCGTGACAGTTGTGGACGCTCTACCTCGGAGAGTGGATAGTGGTAGAGGTTTCGTGGGCTGACTTTGAGAAAGAATTCTGAGAGGAATTCCTTTCTTCCATGATCAAGTCAGATAAGTGGCAGGGGTTACTCTCCATTCAAAAGGGGAGTATGTCAGTACGAGCGTTTGGGATCAATTTCAAGGATTTCCTAAGCTTTTCTCCGGATCTCTTTCCGAATGAGGAGTCTCGGGTGAGACATTTGGAGGAGGCACTTCGTTCATCGCTCCAGTATGCTGTCACCCCCTTCACCCTTCTGATGTACATAGCAGTACAGAAGAAGTTATAGGTTGTAGAGAGGATGCACTCGCTGGGAGGTGTACCACATGAGGGGATACAGCCAGGTTCGTTGAAGGGGAAGGCAGTCAGCAGCAGGTCTCCGGCGGCAGGAACTTCCAGGTTCATGCCAGTGGGGATTAGGCACCAGCAGTTCCAGTTCAGATCATCAGGTCCTCATCCCTTTTTCACGAGCCCAGGACCGAAGTGTTTTTCTTGTGGAGGTTTCGGGCACATTCAGAGTTGGTGGCTGACCCAAGCTCAATACAATGGAGGTGGGCAGGTTCAGTGCCCACCTCAGCAGCACCAGTTGCCGGCGAGGACCTTCCAGCAGCAGGAGGAACATGCTCCTCTGAGGGCAGACTTGTCTAGAGGAGGCTGACCTCGAGGTGCTCCTCAGGGACCTCGACCAGGGTGTGTTCGAGGAGGTGGACGACCTCATAGAGGCAGAGGAGCTGGGCGTGGATAGTTTCACACAATAGAGTTGACAGCACCGGCAGGACCAGAGGTGGTGCGAGGTACAATTTATTTGTTCAGCAATCACGTTTCTGCCTTGTTCGATTCGGGAGCATCACACTCCTTTGTTGCACCTTTTCAAGTCCATTCTTGGGACTAGATGTAGATAGACTTTCCGTACCACTGGTGTTTAATACACTAGTTGGAGGCCAGAATAGCATATGTTGTGTTTTCCGGGGATGTGGGATGACATTGGGACCACATCAATCTAGTGGGGACCTTCTTTTTCTATAGATGCATCCATAAAATGTCATCCTAAGCATAGAATACTTGTTTTCTGTTAGTGCTGTTATCGACTGCTTCTGAAGAAGGGTCGTGTTCTCTAACTTGGATGGGTAGTGCATATCTTTTGTTGGCGATAGTAGCTATCAGGTTAGAACCCGGCATGTGAAGCATCTCCTTTCCCTGTTAGGAGGGTAATCAGTGGTTCCATCTGATACAGAAATGATGGATGTCTCGGAAGATGTTGGGGATTTTATCGATGTTTTTCCCTAGGAGTTTGTGACTCTACCCCCCTGACGTGATGTTGAGTTCGGGATAGAATTACAGCATGGTGCCCATCCGATTTCGATGGCCCCTTCTCGGATGGAACCTTTGAAGTTGCGGGAGTTGCAGATTCAGATTGAAGATCTGATTGAGAGTGGTTTTGTTTGACCCAACGTATCACCATGGGGTGATCCCGTTTTGTTCATGAAGAAGGCAGATGGTGGTCTCACGCTATGCATAGACTACCGAAGGTTGAACCAGGTAACGGTCATGAACTTTTACCCCCTACCATGGATAGATGACCTCTTCGACCAACTGAGGGGATCAGGATGGTTTTATATGATTGATCTACGATCTGGATATCATCAGATGAGGGTAAAGGACAGTGACATCTCAATGATGGCTTTCAGGTGTAGGTATGGGCACTTCGAGTTTGTAGTGATTATGTTTGGAGTTACGAATGCACCAGCTATGTTCATGGGTCTAATGAACTTTGTCTTCAGAGAGTTTCTGGACCGGTTCATCATTGTGTTTATCGATGACATATGGATCTACTCAATATCACAGGAGGAACACGTTGAGCATCTCAGGGCAGTCTTGGAGGTCCTTCGACACCACAATCTTTATGGGAAATTGTCGAAGTGTAAGTTCTTGACAAAATAACTACACTTCCCTTTGCACGTAGTGTCTCAGCATGGAGTGTCAGTGGACCCTTTGATGGTGGAGGCAGTTGTTTTGTGGGCAGCACCCAAGAGCGTGGCTGAAGTTCCAAGTTTCCTAGGGTTAGTAGGTTACTATCGGAGGTCCGTTCCAGACTTCTCTCAAGGTGTTGCTCCATTGACATCTTTGACTAGGAAGAACCAGGTCTACCTATGGAGCGAGTAGTGCTAGAAATCTTTCGACTACCTGAAGGAGATGTTGGTCAGTGTTCCCGTACTCAAGTTGCCAAAGGAAGGGTTGTTGTATGAGGAGTTTTGTTATTTTCTGGCCTTGTTATGGCATGCGTGCTGATCCAGAAGAATGGAGTGATCCTATATGGGTATAGGAAGTTACACCCTCACGAGTATAAATATACCACCCATGACCTAGATCTTGCAGCAGTAGTGTTCTCACTGAAGTTTTGGAGACATTACCTCTTTGGGGAACGCTTTGT
This sequence comes from Viscum album, assembly GCA_963277665.1. NCBI lineage: Eukaryota > Viridiplantae > Streptophyta > Magnoliopsida > Santalales > Viscaceae > Viscum > Viscum album. The sequence goes on from OY728133.1 coordinate 1,117,643,926, forward strand.
TGTCGTCTCGGATCACAAGAGCTTGCATTATATCTTCTCCCAGTAGGACCTGAACTTACAGAAGTGGGTATGGGTCGAGTTTCTCCAAGACTATGACTTTGAGATATCTTACACTGATGGTAAGGGAAACATTGTGGCTGATTCCCTGAGTAGGAAGTCACAGAAGGAAGTTGTTCAGGAATCTATTGATGCTTGGAAAGGGATGGGGGAGTTGGATGCCTTGCACTCCAATGCAAGGGTAGAATGTGTTAGAGTATGTTTGTTTCAAATGATGTTGCAGTACTCCTTATTGCAGAAGGTGGAAGAGTCTTAGTGGGGGGACTCCGAGTTGCAAGTAATGTAGGATCATGTCAATCAGGGAAACGCTCCACAAGGATGGTCAGAGGACAACCGACATTAGATGCTTTTCCATGGAAGGTTGTTTGTTCCATAAGCAATGCGTGAGGGAGTTCATAGTGGGTTCCATAGCTCATCCTTGGTGGTACATCCATGAGTTTTAAAAAATGTATTGAGGCCTAGGGGAACAGTTTTGGTGGCCCGGGGTGAAACGGGCAGTGATGGATTTTGTGGCTAAATGCCTAGTGTGTCACCAAGTGAAGGTTGAACACCATGTTCCCAGTGGTTTGTTGCATCCTTTAGATGTCCCTGAGTGGAAGTGGGATAACATCTCAATGGACTTCGTCATGGGAATACCTAGAGCTCAGGGTGGTTATGATGATATCTGGGTAGTGGTGGATCGACTAACGAAATCATCTCACTTCTTAACAATTAAGATTCAGTCCCGGTGAGTACCTTAGCAGAGAGGTACGTAGACGAGGTTGGGAAAATTCATGGAGTTCCAAAGACTATCATCTCATATCGGGATACTCTATTTACCTCACGAGTTTGGAAGGGGTTACATCATGCTTTTGGCACCCAGCTACTCCTTAGCACTATTATCCACCCCCAGACCGATGGACAGATAGAGCGGACTATCCAGACATTGGAGGACATGTTGCGAGCATGCATTCTAGATTTTGGAGGATCATTGGTACGAAACATGCCTTTAATAGAGTTTTCCTACAATAATAGCTTCCACTCTACTATTCACATGGCACTGTTTGAGGATTTGTATGGAAGACCATGTCGTTCTCCCATTTGTTGGGCAGAGGTTGGTGAGACAGGTTCTCTTGGGCTAGAGGTAGTGCAGAGCACCATAGAGAAAGTCCATCTTGTACGTGATAGGATGAAAGCAGTTGAGGACCGAAAAAAGTCTTATGCTGATTGTCGGAGGAGGCCCTTGGAGTTCGGGGTGGGAGATCATGTGTTCTTGAAGGTTTCTCCTCGACAAAGGCAGTAGGGGTTTGGAAAATGGAGAAATCTCTCACCTAGGTTCATTGGACCTTTTGAGGTACTGAGGGGAGTCAGCAAGTTGGAATATTAGCTAGCCCTACCACCTCAGTTGGAGAAGCTTCATGACGTCTTCCACGTCTCCCAGCTACATCGATACTGACAAGACGACTCTCACGTTATTGACTGGGGAGTGTTTGAAATGGGAGACGACACGACCTTCAAGTAACGACTAGTCAGAATCGAGGATTGTAAAGAGAAGGTGTTCCGTGGATGAACCATCGCCTTGGTTCCTGTGTTGTGGAGGCATGGAAGCCTCGAGGATAGCACTTGGGAGTGGGAGGCCCAGATGCACGCTCAGTACCCAGAGTGGTTTTTACATGTGTTTTCCCTTGTTCATCTGAGCTTTGTGTTGATGTTATACTCTGTACCTTTGATATATTTAATACTTGGCTTGTCGGTTATGAGAACTTTTTTTCCCATGTTCTCTGGAAGTGTGTAGCATGTCTGAATGTGTGGGGAAAGGAAAAAGCCTAACTCTTAATCAAGACACATTAATGAGGATGTTATTGAACCCATGTCGGTGATTCAGTGACGCCTAAAGCAGATAATATCTCGACATATGAGAAGGAATTTTCCCCAAACCACATGTTCGAGAAGTGTGTTGGTTGTGTGGTGTTAGGGGTATTCCAAGTTGGAATATCCTAATATATGGATGTGGGAAGTCCCAATCCTTAATTGAGATGCATTAATGAGAATGCGAATAAACCAGTGCAGGTGAGTCAGTGTCGTTTAAAGCGGATAATATCTCGACATAGGAGAGGGAATTTCCTAACACCTATGATTATGATTGTTGGTTGGGTTCCTATTATAACGAGAACCCTAAGAGGTAATTTTGTGTGTTTTTCTAGGTTGGGTTTTGAATTCTCAGGGACGATAATGTTTTAAGAAGTATCTGATGTAATGGCCCGGACCTCTCCGGCCTATTCCTTTGTCAAATGAAACTCACAATGTGTTCTGGAGGGTAAAATGGACTTTTCCCATACTTTTCAGAACATTGAAACTACACATCGTGTAGTGTGAGTATACACCATGTACCCCCTCGCTGGGTATACCCCGTGTTGAAGGCCGTTCCCTTGCCTTGTGAAATAAATGGGTACACGCCGTGTATCCAATATAACACATCGTGTAGTCCCTCCATGCATATACATTACCCTCAAGCCGTGTGTTGACTAGTCAATGCTCGTGTGTCATGTTAGAGCTATGTCCTTGCTGTTTGAAATAAATGGGTACACGCCATGTGTCCAATACTACATGATGTGTAGTCCCTCCCCGAGTATGTGTTACCCTCAAGTCGTGTGTTGAACAGTCAACGACCGTGTTCCGTGTTGGCGTCGTGTCCTTGCGATGTGAAATAAATGGGCACATGCCATGTGTGCAATACTACATGTTGTGTAGTCCCTCCCCATGTATGTGTTATCCTCATGTCGTGTCTTGACCAGTCAACAACCGTGTGCCATGTTAAAGGCCGTGTTGGATGCCGCGTGGAGACCGTGTGAAATGGTCGAGTACATGTTGTGTACCATAAAGTACATGCCGTGTACATTTGTTTTTCTCGCCTATAAAAGGAGGGGTCCCCTCCTACATTTCAACTCACCCCTCTCCTCCCAATTCCTCTGAGCAGAGCTCTCCCAAGAGACTCGAAGGCTCCTTTTATTCCATAACTTCTTCGTCCGAGCTTCGATTTACAATCTGTCACCTGCCATGGGATCGTAACGAAGAGGAAGAACATATGAGCTTGGATCTGATGTCTTTCCTTCGGCCTTTCCTTTCCATCTTCCACCCGAGGAGGTTTTTCCGGGACTCGACAGAATTGATGGACGCCGAAGGACGTCTTCTAAAGTTGATCTGGGGGAGGGTTGTGATCAGAACCTGTTGCGGTAGGGATCTTACCTTCATCTCTCTAAATTGTGTATCGTGTGGGGTGGGTACCCTCTTGTTTTCATTAGAAATGTTTGAGCCAATAAACAAAGATAATAACTGGTCAAATAATGGGGATGGGGAAGTTGTAATCTTTATCTTTATGTCCTGTGATATTATGTTGTGTATTGAATCAGATTCTGCCTACTGAAAATCATGGACGTTGGGAGCCTTTTCTTTATCAATTAAGTGTTACCCTATCTTTCTAGACCGTTTTGGTGGATGGAAACTTCATTGAATGTGGAAATTTGGTTAGTTACATAATGATGGATGATTAAAATCTGGAACCTTTGTGTGATCACACCGGTTAAACAAAATGGAATAATGAACATGTTGATATTGGCTAGGATAAATGTCATGTGAAGGGGGTGTTTTGTGGGTTTTTTTGGATCGAGTGAGCAGTGGGCTGTAGTTGGATTGGTTGTGGGTTGGTGTGAATTTTTTGTTGGTAATGGGTAGCAGGGCTGCGATAAATGGTATTAAAGGGATAATAATGTATGGGTACTAGTGTGATTGTGGTTATGGTCGTTGGTAGAAGGGCTGCAGGGATGGTTTTTAATGTGAAAAAGCTTTGGGTTATGAATAATATATAAAAAGAGGAAGGGTTAATGGATGGTGGGTCATGGTAATGGAACAAGGTTAATAATCAATGGGTTGGTTGGTTAATAAGAAGGGACTTTTTGTGCTACTTGTGTTTTCCTAACATGATTTGTGGATGACAGGGATATGATTCACGAACGATTGATATGGTTGGATGTGGTTGGGTGCCCAGTAGATAAGGAACTAAATAAACTAATTATGCTGAAATGTGAAAACCTAAATGGGGTTGGGGTTGTTTGTTTCATGCATGCTTCGGAGTAGCATTGTCGAGGCCCATGCTCAGTTTCTCTGTTTAGAAGCCATAGGTTTGGCGCTGTGTTTGGTATACATATATGTATCTGTATCTTTTGTGTTTTATCGCACCCCATCCATATTGATCACTAAGTTCCGAACACTCCCATTTCATGGGAGAGGGTGTTTTCCCTTTAATTAGTAGCTCCTTCCAACTCTTTCCCTAGGTTTTGATGGCTTGAGGAGACCTTACACATAAGACCCTTCAGGTAGGATTCGATTGGGGTGGTTTTGGCCCAAGACTCTTCAGGAAGGTTTTACTCTTTCCCAAGAATCTTCTGGATGAGTCCCAGGTGTGTGCGCGTGGGGTACGAGGTTGTGAGGCCCAGGTGTGTGCGGGCGGGAATTGTGTGGTAGCGTCAGGACGTTCACCGTTAGGAAGAGTAGCTAACTAATGGGAAATGGTGCAGAGTACCCAATACTATTGTTTTTATATACTACTACCACCTGTTGTTGTTATGTTTTTGGTGAGTGTGGCTATTGAGGTTGGGTAGATACATTTCCCTGTTAGGATACTTTTGTTGTTCTCACGGGACATTAGAATGTATCCCCACCTGTGCACGGGAGCTTTAGGTTTCCATACTGAGTATACTTGTATACTCATCCTACATTTACTTTCAGGTTCCCAGGAGGACTACTAGGGTCGTACGCGACCCTACTAGTCGGACAGTTGCAGTTGTTGCAGTTGTTGTACTCTTGTTTTCTTTTGGTATTGTATATTTGAGCTTTCTTTTACTTGTACCTTGTTTCAGAACTATTTAAACATTCATGTTGTATTGGATTGGGTTTATTTCTATACACGTGTTCTTTTCCTTTTTGGTGGTTGACTTGTCCTATTTCCCGATCTTCAAATAATAAAATGGTAATGCCTCCCATATTTGTGAAAACTCATACCCTTGGTGCTAGTCACCGCTCCGAGGCCTACTGGGGGCGGGAATCAGGTTTCAATATCTCCCTTTCTCCACTTTCAGCTCAGGAGGGGCATCTTTGGTGGGTGGGGGTAGTGACAATATGTCTAAGGATGAGTCATGACTTTGGAAAATGGGATGTAATTTTTATAAAAGAACAAGTGAAGAATTTTCATGATATAATATCCATATTTTGATTCATCATGTGTATAGGGATTTGCATTAATGTTTCCTAGTGGTAATAACACTAAAAGTGGTTATTTTAGCTAGAATTGATCATCACATGGTGAATGAAAATAGGCAGTGTTTCACACAGGGATTAGAACTCCATTGGGATATTCATTCCAAATTCAGAAAAACTTTTATAAACCAAAAGAAGAATTTAAATGTAATATTACTATTAATTACCAATAATATAGCTAAGGTGTCCCATATTAAAATAAAGGTTCCATGATTTAAACACCCTATAAGTGGTTTTCGTGATTATATGGTTCCCCACTATAATTATTATTTATTACTCCACGATTTCTTATTTTAGTCAATTTCTAGAACCTAAATAAACCAGGTTAATGGTGAGTGCGATGGAAAATTCAATTATATTCATTAGGATAATCCATATTCTATGGTAACATGACACAAAAACAACGTTGTTATGCTCCCACATCATTTTCAAGGTGTGAATTATGGTAGTATTCAACATCAACAAATAATGGTACAATATTTTGAAGAATAATAATGATACACCTTCTTCATGTGGGTATTATGAATCTGTATATTATAAATGATTTATCAATTCAACTAAAAATTTATATTTCATTCTGGAGTGTTTGGAAAATGGAAATGTCAATTTTTTATCTCCCATTTAAAAGGTGAAGTGAATTAATGGTGGGCTCCTTTCAATAATATGAGGAAACATGATGATATTGACTCTATGTACTGTCATGGGTTCAATAACATATATTTCAATAAATAAATTCACTATATAAATCATACAATAACTTATAAGGAGGTCCTCAATCTAGAGAAAAGGGATGATGAATCTTTAGGTACCATTGAAGAAAAATTTTAGTTGATTTATGAGGTATGATTTGGATATTATAATCCATCCTGAAAGTAAGTTTTATCAATTCTCTATTTGACTATGCCAAATTCATTGATTGGAATTAGCCATAATAGAATTCATTACCTATGGATTCATTTATCATGTTTTTATAAAACTCAAAATGGAGGTTTGACTGACACATCCATCTCATGGTTTTGAAAATTATAGAAAAATAGAATTCAATGTAAAATATAAATACAATGTGTATAACATAAATAGAATTCCTAAATTATTAATGTGTGGAATGAATCATTGATGAAATTGTCTTATAGAGACTAGTTAATGTTATATGTCTTGAAGGGAAGGTCATCATTTTCTTGATTACTTATTTGATAGGAAGATGTTAGCTAACAATGTGAATAGATTAAAAACATCATAGAATGAACCTCTCACAAATCAGTTCATCATGTGTTAGGAGAATTATAATTATATAAACTAGTGCAAAAAACCGAGTGCTAATGATGGTGATTGACGTCAGATAATTATTAATCCTACAGTAATGGAGAAATATAATATGATCCATGATTCAGAAAAGAGGTGGATAATAATATGGTGAAATTTACGCATACCATCCAATATAGAATAGATAATGTATTATTTGACTATGTATCTATGTATTCATTGATATCTAAATTATTTTCTATGTGTATCACGATGTAACCCAAAATATTTTTTATATAATTAATAGTGAACATCATAAATGGTGCAATGATCAAATCTCAAGAATATTATTCATCTTCTGTGGACTTTTGTGGGAATCTTCCAGCATCATGTTTTTTAATTCATCCTTTTTTTGAATTTATGTTGTCTCAGACATAGATTTTATTTCTCCTTATAAATCAGATATCAATCATCATTTAATGAAAGTCACATTTGATATTTCAAACCATCGTATTATTATATATCAATCCAGGGAAAAGTATTCACTTCTGATAGATATTAAATCAATTTAATCTATCTTAATTCCCATTTAAAAGGGGTTTTTGTCTCAAATGTTTCATGAGAATCCTAACATTTATGATATGCCCATTGTTAGGAAATATTTTCATGTTGTTTTGGAGGAATTTTCTAGTCTTCCACCAAAACATGATGTTTTCTTTTCGATAGAACTCAAACCTAGTGCACACTAATTTGGGTGACCTATTATAAGATGTCCTCAATTGATTTTCATTAATTGAAGACGAAACAGTAGGATAACTGTGATTTGAGACGCATTCATCCATGTGTATGATATTATGTAACATTTTACCTTTCTGGTAAGTTGAAATATGTATTGATGTGTCACAAAATTGAATATTAGAAGCTGGAAAAGAACACAATTAAGAACAAGTATACTCTTTCACATATTGATGAAATATTTTCTAAACTACTTATATCTCAATACATTTCCATGATTAAATATTGTTTAGGATATTATTAATTGAGGGTGAAGAATGACTACCTAACAAGGACGAAATTCAATACGTGTTACCATCTCTATGAATATACAATGATACCATTTGATATTACTAATTCCCCTACTATCGTCATAGATATAATGAATATGGTCATTAGATATTACCTTGATTAGTTTGGGGTTTACATATAGATGATATTATTTTCTAATCATTGTGAAATGAGTATCATGAATTCAACTTTAGAGTTTTACTAAATACCTTAATGAGGGTTAAACTATATGATGAATCTAAAATATATTAATTTTGGCCTCAAAAGGGTTCATTTTTCTGATCATATAATTTCATGAGATGCAATATTAGTAGTTCTATAAAATATAAAGTTTATTGAATGTTGGCTAAGACCAACCTCGATGATTGAGAACCGTTGTATTGTTGGTTTATCTGGATAATATCAGTGGTTTGTGAATTATTTATCAAGGCTATCTAATCCTATAAACAAGATAACTTGGAAGGGATCCATGTTTATATAGATAGATATATGTGAATAAAAATTCAAATAATTAATGAGAATATTATTTCAAGAAACAATTTTTACATTAACATGTTGTATAAAAGGGTTGTAATCTATAGTCAAACACCAGAAATGGGTTGGAATGTTTTATTATGTATAATGAAATTTTTATAGATTAATCCCCATGGTAATTGAATGTTAATGAGAAAAAATATCACAGTAATGATTTTGGAGATGACTATAGTAATTTTTAATTAATGATATTGATTCATTATTTTTATCGATAAAATATTGATTTATAAATAAATAATAATATTTTTATGTATATACTCACACAGATAGAGTTGAAAATTAACCAAATAATATGGTTAGAACTGATTAATGGTGATAAAATCATAATAGAAATCAATACATGGAATGATAGTAAGATGGAAAATAATTTGATTTTAACGATTTATGAAATATTATTTATGATGATGGTAAAAATGATTTAAAAATTATAGATTCAAAAATTATAGATCTAGAAATCATATAAGAATGGGAAATATTATGTTTTTCAATTAAATTTTCAACAATCTATCCAATTGAATATTAACGAGATAGACAATGAAAATGTGTGGCTGTAAACGAATGTTAAAAATGATCATGAGTTTAACCATCATCATGACGTCATTACATGATTAAAAATCGTTATTTCATTCTATCAATTTCATATGTAAAATTGATTCATTCGAAGAAGTTCATATATCTTTATTCCCTATCCATCCAAGAAGTACCATTATAATTTGAGAATTGAATGTATATTAATGCTTGGATAGAATATAGAGAGATATAAATGAGTTTATGTCTTGGTTGATTCTATCATTTCTTGTAATGGATGAAAGGAACAATTCTAATGGGATGTTCTATCCATTATCAATACAAGAATGGAAATGGGTGAAAATCACCGTTGATTTTGATATTGGACGCCCCAAAACACTATTGGGAATATTTATATATAGGTTGTGGGTGATCACCAGAATATTTCAACACACTCCATTTTTATCATAGAATACATGTATCTTGATAATATAGCTCGAATATACATTAATGAAATGTATGTTTGTTTGGAATACCATATTTTATTAATTCTGATCATGTTATGAGGTTTAAATTAATGTTTGATCAAATAATTCAAAAATATATTCATACAATGTTATGTTCTAGTAACACGTATTATCAAAATACAGATGATTAGTCTGAATGATCAACTCAATCCAAATAGAATATGTTGAGAAATTATTATTTGGATTTCACAGATGGTTCAGATCCACACCTTCCTCTAGTTGAGATTAATTACAAAATTAACTTTCAGTCATGAAATAAAATGAATATTTATAAATCCACATATTGAATTATAAGTAGATCTATAATGTGTTAGAATGATGTTGGAGAATGAAATATATTGGGTCCTATGATAGATGAAGAAACACAAAATAAGGTTAAATCCATTCTGTAACACATCAAGGAAGATTATAGACTACAAAATAGTTATGCTCAAAAACAAACAGTACGAATTAGAATATGATTTTATTGATAATGATTTAATTATAATATCATAATTGATTATGTTTTTGAGATTCGGTAAATAGGTAAAAAAATACATAGTTACTTTTGGACCTTTGAAATTTGTGATTTTATCGTGACACTAGCCTATTAGTTTTCACTACCAAAAAAATCCATTAATTCCATGATATGTTACATGTATCTTTGCTATGTAAGTATATACATATCCATTCACTTGTATAAAAAAAATTTGTAATACCACTAGTTAAATATCATTCTTACAACTAACAACAACTAAAGAGATTGGATCTTATAAAGAATGTCATGGAAATAACACCACACCAATAGTCAATGTTTTATGGTGAAACAACCATTTTTTGGAATTTATACTGGAACATGATTATATTATTATGTATAATTATACTCATTAGATTAAATTAGTGTGAAATTTTTTTATGTAGGAATTCATTTTTAGGGCGGTAGAATGTGACTCCATGAGTTTCAAATAATAATTATTATTTTAATAAATTAAATTAATTTAATGGAATGTATTATATGAAACAAAATGTTATATTTATGTTATACATACACCATTAAAGGCATGCACTACACAAAACACTAGATTGGCTAGAGTTATACAAAACATTGATTCTTAACAAAATCATGATATATTATTTATTTAGTTATTCAAATGAGACTGTAATAACGTAGTCGTTAAACATATTGATATGAATAGTAATAAATAATTCTTAATTATTATGTATTATGGGTTTATATTATTAAAACACAATGATGATTAAATAAATAATTTTAGGTAGTGTAATTATATTTTTAAAAGATACTATTATCACAAAAAAATGTTTTATTTTATTGTTAGTAATAATATTAAATTTAATTTTTACATTTTTATAAAATTAATATGATTAAAGAAATTTTATTTTTGAATTCATAATTTCAATATTACGTCAATGTTAATTATCAATATTTTCTTTAAAATATATATTTTTTGAAGAATACTTAAAATACAGAATTTTGAATGAAAATTGCCTTTTCATTAATTATATTTATAAATTTAAATTATACATAAAATTATCATAAAACAATAATTAGTTAATTAATAAATTATCTAATAAAATTTATATCATTAGTTTTAATTTCATATTGATATCAGAAATAAAATATAAGTAAATAGTTGATAATTTTGTCATTAAAACATATTTCTCATCTTCTCTGCATGATTATTTTAAATTAAATATAGAAAATTATGTTTATAGAATTTGAAAAACTAATCACATATTTTTAATCCTAATAAATTAAATTTTATAATCATTTTATGTTATATTTTTCCATAATGAATAGTTAATACATTAAATACTAATTACAACAGTTAAGATAAAAATGGGTTTACCAGGCGTTTTACTAAATTGATAAGGTTAAAGATTACATATGAACATGTATTTACAAAATTTTGTGGATATAAGTCGATGATTAGTCATATAAGTATCTATAATTAATCATTTTGGACACTTACGAAATTTGAAAAACATGGGAGCACTCAATTATTTTCAAAATCTCCAATTGTCTTCTCTCCTCAACATATAGAATGACTGCCTCAATCCTCACTTTTTCCTACCCAAAAACCCAATTGGTGCATCAAATACCAACCCAAATAGCATAAAAACATCTCTTCCCTCATCATATAAGACATATTTTGGATATAAATCAAACCTAGAATGACTTTTGGTGGAAGCCTAAGGAGGCTACTAGAAGAACATGTAATGTTCATCAATGAGTATTTATGTTTTATTTATTTCATCAACCAATTAAACTATAATTAAAATAATATGATATATTAAGCTCAGTTTATTAGATAAAAATCTATTTTATATGTTAATTTAATTATTTAAATCTATCTTCAATTCCATTATATGGGTTCATAATCATCGTTCGTGCGTACACCAAACAATCTTCTCACGAACCGATGTCATTCGATTTTTGAATTACCACCTATCAATGTAGATCGTAAAGAATGATTTATATTATATATTTATTATTCATCATATTTTTATAATAATTTAATTATTATATATCACGTACTACCATACCCTCCATTTTTGGCAATATAATAATGTTACTTGTGTTCACGATAGACTACCACATCACGACGTTATACTGTTCATTGATGCATTACATGGGAGTTAGTAAGTATGAGTATAATAAAAATATATGATATATAGTGTATTAATTTTATTTCTTTATTTATTATATATATCATTTATTTTCTTCCATCAAACAACAAATTGGAATGAAATTTCATTAGTTACTAAGGCCTATTGTCTCCACGAATGGTGTATTTCATTTCATATCACTAAATTTTAAGAATTAATATATATATATATATATATATATAATGAATATATATAATATTTATATAATTGTGTAAATATTTGATCTGATGAAACCATTATTCAATTAAGGTTTTTAAAAATAAGAAATCAAAACATGTTTGAATATCAAAGTAATTATAAAACCAAAAATGAATGTAATGTAATTTTTTTAATAAAATGGTGATTATAGGTCATAAGTAAATCATAAATTGTATGATATATATATATTTGTATATATATGTATATATATGTAGTTTCTTTTGTTTTTTAATATAATTATTTTTCACATAAATTTATTATACACAATGGATTTTCGTCTCACTTTCTACTTATATAAGACACATGCCAAAATCACCACATATTTATATTATGTGGTGTAAATACATCCCATGAATGTATATAATTAATATAATAATGAATATTTTTGGTATATAATATCCATTTTAAGATTTATATTTCATTTGATTGGCAGTTTAAAATGTACCTAAGCAGTAATGTATTTTTGTCTAAATTTTTCATCATTGAGACGTATGATATGTTATAATCCAATATAATTTCACAAGGTGTATTTAAAGCCCACATTAAATGTAATATTATGATTTTATTTATCCTCATGATATTTTATTTTCCATTTTATGTTATTATTTCATTGGGATTATGATTCAAATTTACCAAAATCATAAAGATGTTATGTTTGTATCTCATAGATTATTAGGATTAAATACGATTACATTTTCAATGATATTATATTTAGATCAGTCTCTCAAGAAAAACATGAAATATAGTATCCCCTTTTTATTGAAGATATCTTCATGTTATTTTACCAAATTTACACTCTTTATACACAAAATTTAAAAAAAATGTTTTTTAGAAAATATGACTTTATTTCTATCTTCTATTGGAAATCTATTTTTATCCCAATTGTTTTTCCAAAATATTATTTCAAAATTTATTATTAATATAAAATTATATTTTTATGAAATTTTTTACAATTATTATTTTTTATTTATTTTAATGGATTCAGCATAAAAATTCCCAAATAATGGTCATTTTATTTTATAGAAAATGTAAATGATATCATAGTTTCAATATATATTGTATGAAACTAATATAGGAATTTTTGTCTTGTAATTGAATATAATAATTAATTATATGATTTATGGATATTTATAATGTAATTTTTTTGAAAATTGTTATTTTATTTATAACAAATCATCATGTAAAGGATATTTTTCTATATAGATGTTTTTAATGATCATTCAAAATTATATTCCTTATATGATGAAACTCATTGATTTCACCTATGTCATACAAGGTATATAATATATGGAAACCTTCTAAAATATTATTCTAAATTTTTTTGTTTTAATTGTGTGATTTTTAGGAAATTTGATTCCCTATAATGTGTTATACCATGACAAAATTATCTTGAATCCTTCTTCTTTTATATGGTAATTCAATAATGAAATACTAATGAAACCGGTATTTTTTCCACATGTTATGATATGAAGCTATTATTTTGATGACCATTTAATTTCCTGGGTTATTATATGATTATTTTATATAAAAATGTTCCACACATAAATATGTTTTTCATTATGTGAAAGGTTCTTGAAATTTCTCTCTCAAATGCATTAGGATAAGATTTGTATCTCAGGTGATATATAGGTCTAGAATGCTATGTGTAATCTATTCTGTAAGACATGGATTAAATGAGGGTTGAATTGAGTTTGTAAGAAATAGCTACAATGAAGAATTTTACTCATTACAAAAATACATGACAGTAAGTGGGAGTGATCCCAGTTCAGAGAGGGCCTTTTTATAATGAGATCATTGGCAGTGAGCCTTGTGTAATATGGAAATTATTTTTTAGGTTAATGAGTACTCCACAAATCCATGAAATTTTCCAATATTACTCTCTCATGGATCATGATCATTAATTCTTATATGATTCATTTATTTTGAGATGTTTATCTTAATTCCATGACTCCTGATTATGATCAATGTTTTGCATGGTATGGTTTTAAAAATATTTTCCCATATTCTCATTCTTTTATGCACATGATATTCATTCTTATATCCATTGATTACCCTTACTGAGAATTTGATCTCAACCTTTATTATTTTTCTATTCCCTTTTTATGAAGATATGCATTATGTATGATATGTATAATAAGGTTTAAAATTATAAAGAACATATTGGGTGATGATGTACCTCACTTATAGACCATTTCATATGATTTAGAGTTTTCAAAGCTATTAACTAGTAAGGTCATCCATCATTTGTTTTTTTGTTATAATGATTATTTATTAAAATTAATTAATATCAATGGTTACAGATAGAGGAACCTATAGGCTACACTATTTCTCTAAAACCAAGAGAGACAAGGCACATGATCATGAAATCATACTATTTTGGGATACTGAGATGGTGCACAGTTTGGGAAACCATACACCATAAAGGTGGATGGTATTTCCTTAAGAATAAGATGTAGAATGGGTTTGGAAAAAAAATTTAAACCATGGGAACAAACCTTATGTCCAATAATTTTTGGATGAATTTAAATCATTTCCCATTATTAATTATCGTTACCCCTTCCTTCTTCTAAATTTTATTATAGTAGTTTAAATGAAGTTTTTTCTCCCATTGAACATAATTCACAATCAAACGTGGATATAATTAAACATCCAGATCCTGTGTCTATCCATTGATCTGATGTAAGTGTTAGATAACTCAACTAAATGATAAACTCACTCATTGTTCCTATATCAATTTTAATTAGGATGGGATATAATATTTATGTACAGTCTCTGTTTCCCTTTTTTACGGTCGTTGGATGATTTCTTCATACATGAAATATGAGGTAGATATCAAGTGAGGATTTTTCTATGAAACTAAGGTAGTAATACATGTGATTCTTTTTTTTTTGAGTTTTGTTCATTTCATATTTATTTCATCATTTCGTACGTCATCCATTTTCAACGATAAAAAATATATTTATTCATTAATGACTAAATTACAATTTCATCATGATACATTTTATTTTTGTGTCTTTAATGGTGGGTTAGATCTTGTACATACCTTGTGTAGTCACCCCTTACGCATGCCAAAAAAAATAGTCCAGTTTTTTCAATTTGATCGAAATGAATACAACACCTTTTTATCTAATAGATTGGAATTCAATTAAAATTTTTAATGGGATATTTCAATTTTATGTATCCCAAGGCTCCACATTTATTCTTGGACCTATTATATTCGGAATTTTTCATGTTGGAAGTTACTATATTGAATATTCCATCTCTAAAATGAAATCTGATACTTATGTATTATGTTTCCATGTTATTCTGAATTTAATTAATTATTAAGGGTGAATGTAATTTACAGGATAAAATATAATGGTTGATGGAATCCATCAATTAAATTTGAGCATTAAACCTTCTAGTTCACACTTGATCCATATGGTTTATTTTCCATTTTTCTAATGAATTGTAATGATTTTATGGAATTGAAGATGGATAATGACATGAATGAGAGGAAATTGATTCGATTATTTAATTATATATAAATAAATATTTATATGAACCTACATTCATAAATATTAATTTAATAAAATAAGCAGTTATTCCATACGTATTAATTTACGATGATTAAACTTATTCTAATTATATGGTCTATATGAAAGGGGTTAATGGGAGGTAATAAATTATGTAAATTACAATTATGGTGTGAAATTATATATTCTATGATATTATGGTAAGGGTTGTTGAGAATTATGGGTAATAAAACTCTCATACATTCGGGATTATGTTCGTGGAATCTCACATCAATGGTGATATATAGGAATTGGATTTTATGTGATCTATTCCATGATTTGAGTGATGAAATGATGGATCACTCACGATCCTAGAATTTTTTAACAATATATAATTGTCTTGATTGGTTGTAGGTAATGTATCATTTTAATGAGATTATAGGATCGTTAGACTATTCATTGATATGAGAGTTACACCCTGGTCCAACAAGCACTACTATTCCATCTATATGGACATTTAAAACATGAACACATGTTGTTCAGATAAGTAGATGGAATATAGAATAAAAATAATTATATATACTAATTAAATAAATATATGTAGTGACATAATCATACTCTTCTATTCCATCAATCAGTTAGAGAAGGTAAATATACCTGGAGTCCTATTGGAACATGAGATGGTTGGTTACTTATTTCAGCATTACGTTCTTATTTTGCATACATCTGCACACTATTTAGTTATCAACAGAATTAAAAGGTCCTTATAGCTAATATATATTCTATATATAAAATAATAATGATTCCATAAAGGTTAATTAGTATTTATTTTTTTACATTCCATCAATTGTGAATAAATGGATAAATCCTTCAAGCATATGTATGGCTTACCATCATTATGATATGAGTAATACCTTATCTCTCACAATATTTATTATATATATATATATATAACATAATATTTATACCATGTTTATCATTATATAAATTATGTAACAATTATCAAATTAATATTGTCATGACATTAATAAAAAACAATGAAAATTTATAAGTGTACTAATCAAATAAAATATAAATGGGAACCCCCTACCCTCACTTATTTTCACCAATACATAAAATAAACTCCACTGAAACCTATGAAAATATATCCCCAATCTTCATATTAAAATTCTATGGTTTCAAATATAATAACCGTGGGGTATTTAATAAGGGATCAAAAAGAAATTCATCTCAGAAAAGGTAATTATATCCATCGAGAACTTAATTTTTTTGCATCTTCTATTAGAACCTTATATTATTTATTAACACATTAAATGTAATAAAATTTTTATCTAACATATTCGTAGTTTAGATAATTTTTATTTCATATTATTTTCACGTCTCCTTTTCAATGAAATTGATATTAAAATGATCACACTTGTGTGTTGAAGACTAATGTGTTACAAACCATTGATTTTTTCCATCACTGGCAAACATGGATTCTAAATATGATTGAAATTATTAATATTTTTATTAATTAAGAAATGATATTGATTATATAAAATTTTTTCTCTTATAATTCCTTAACAATTCACCCTTTGAGTAAATTATATGGCTCCTCATGTGTTTTTACAGCCTACCATATATTCAAAATGATGTGATTAATTTACCATGTCAAACATTCTAAGATGAATCTAAAATATTATCTAATAAGTAATAATGATATTTATTATAGTAACACATTTATTTTAATTATATTATTATAACCTATAGATAAGAACATGAACTTCCAAAACAAACCATGCATGAGGAAATGAAGTAGTTATCATCTTCTACATTGGCAATAAAGGAATAATTAATTAATATGTGATATGATGTTATAAGAGGATAATATATGATTATTGTAAATATAAATTTATTTATCTGTATATTAATTAAAAATTACATCAAATTAAACATTATTATAATTTATTTTAATCTTAATGAACGCACAAGGTAAGGGACTTCATCTCAATCTACACTCTATTGAGACATATTTTCTATTTTGAAAATAATTTCTCTTATCTGATATATATACTACCCGTATGAAACATTTTACATGAATAACTATTTATTCATTAATATTTTTGTTTCAATTAATTATTATTCTTTCATCGTATTTAAATTTAAATCGTATCTATGATGTTAGATATGGTGTTACACTATCAATTTTTGAGATTTATCATATTTTAATTAAAGGAATATAATTACATAAGCTTTATAAAATATATCTATATTCTTATCCACGATATTTTTATTATCTTTCCGTATTTTATTCTATTGCTTCCTCTTTAGTTACGTTAATAATGAAATGAATTTTTTAATATTAAAATTGGTCTTATTTATACTTTTATAGGGTATATATTTCATCCATCTCTATATTTTTCTAATTTATTTTACGAAATTTTTGTTTTTACTCATATGTTTTTTATATAAATTACCAAAAATGTCAATTTCTAAAAAGGTGTTTTATGGAAAAAATTAAAATTTTGTTCCAAAGTCAGGATTTTCAAATTTTTTATAAAAATTAAAAAATAATGTTATAACATATATGATGAAAATAGATATCCTCATCCTGATAACCACTTTATGATATTTATTTTACACTATACCATTTCAGTTTTTTTAATAATTAAAATTTTTAATGACATTTTTTATTAATATTTCATATTAATTTCATTAGTTTTCTCAATGTAAATGATTTTATTACATCATTTGACAAGAATCATATGAACAATATCCCTCATTGAGGTGAATTTAATATGGACTTGCGGTTAATTGTGAGGGGTCCATTTCATACTGAATAACAAATTTTGGGTAACCATTATTATTAGTAACATAATCATTAAATTTTTCCTTCATTAATAACATGGTACAGTCTTAAATTCCAATAGTATGCGGTTAATTGGGCTTCCATACCCAATGATAATCTAGGACATACATTTGTCAAGAGTTTGGGGGTCAGCTTCGTCGCACTCGTTTTAAGGTATTTTTTTACTACTCTGTGACTCTATTATAGGATTTAAATATGTTTGAAAATATGTTCATAATGATAATATGTTTCTAGTTACCATAAATATTTGATTATAGGTTATGCCTGTTTTTGTTCAATGTTTATTTGTATATTTTTGGTGAATCCTTCCGTAAGTATCAGACATTATTCATCCTTTTCCTATTGATGGATGGCAGTTTCTATGCTAACATCATATAACTGGGAACTTATTACTTTTCTAATCATGTGTTTAGGTTTTTAATATTTATAGTAAGAGATTGAGTAATTTTGAAGAATCCAATATATACTTTTTGTTATAGGATTCAAAACACACATAGTTTTTAAACCCATACAATTTAATATCATCCAAAAATAAATTTGTTCTGGCACTGAGGCACCATATATTTGATAATGAGTCTCAAAGATAAATCCTATTTATAATTGATATAATAAGAAGTCGAATTACGATAGTTCATCCAAGCCGATGGGACTTTACCAAAGGTAGACTCATTTAAATAGGGAACTTATAAAATTATGATCATTTGGGATTACATATTGATATTTACTTAGCTAGAAGAGTAACATTATTCCAATTATTTTTTCATTGTGATGCCCTATGCCCATGTGAGCCATTATTGGTTTTCAAAACAAGGGATTATAAGTGATCATAATCAATGCATATAAATAAAGAACATATATAATGGGCCATCCCATTTCATAGTAAATATGATGATCAAGCCTTAATAAGAAATCCTATATATTAGGGATATGGAAATAATTACATCCATAATATTTTATTAGATTATATGTCTATTGATGGGTGAGGTAGGATAATAATCCAATTTGAATGATTGGGTCCTGATGGTTGAAATGTCAGAGAAATGGGGTTCTTTCACTGAAGTGGGTCACTATAGGAGGTCAGACTCATTCCTTAGGAAGGTGTCCAATTAATATCTATTATGATAGGAATAAATGTCCTTATAGTACAATTATATAAAGCATATATACTGACATTGTCCTTATATGTGGGATATATCATATTATGCCCTGGGTCGGGGCTTACATGGTAAACATTCCCTTGTATTTTTTTATGATCATAATGAAAATGATATAATAATTACAACTACCTAAGCCCATTTGATCAATGATTATTGTCTGAACTAAAGGATAGAAAATAATTACACTCATATGTTATGGATGAGAGACTTATGCCGAGAGACAGCCCTAGAGATACTTGACATGGATCATAGGCATTGGAAAAGGTGTCCAATATATATAGGTTTTTACAGGAAATTAGATCCATCGTAGTTCAATTTGTTGGGCAAGCACACTGAAGATGGAAAAGGTTATCATTTACTATGATTCCATTTATTTCATTTCCAACTTACATTTCAATCCTAATTTAATTTCCCATTCCACATGACTTTTTTTTCTTCTTGACATGTTAGTGGATGTCTTACTTAAATGTCAAAAGGCAACAACATGATCAAGCTGAATTATCTGAAGGGAAATTACATGACCTAGATTTCATGTACGAAATTTATAACATTATCATTGAATAATTGTCTATAATACATCACATGACCTGGAAGATTGAACTAGGAATCCATTGCAAGATACTGGATAACATGCTTAGAGGACATAACATGATCCAGCTAACATGTCCTTGTGTCACCACGAGAGCTTGTTGAAAAATTTGGAGGGCATAGTGAGAGTAAATATGACATGTCTATGGGGTAATGAACGATCTTGTTTGATATGTATAAACGACATCATGGTAACATGCTTCCATTCCCAGAGGGTATCATATGAGCTTGTTGACATGCATAGGTTCTATAAAGAGACATGGATAACTTTGTAGGTTCTATATCATTGGTCAAGAAACATATCTGAAGGAAACTATGAGGTTTTTATGGGGAGTTTTTTGGGATTCATGAGACTATGTCAGCAGAATTAGAGGAAATCATGTGACATTTATTGAAATATCTAGAGGTCTTCACATGATGTAATTATTACTCCATGGAAGGGCTGTGAGATCTGGGATACATGTTCTTCGGTTGTTTTATGAGAGGGGTGGTTCATGAAAATTGAATGATCATCACCATATATGATAATTACATATATTTCCCATCCATTAGCCTTTTTGACATCCTTTTATCAAGAAGTTAATATATATAATTTCAGTTTCATATTGTTTTATGTCTCGTATTATCCCGTATATACGTGGGATGTTCATCAATTTTCCTTCCAAAAGTCATTTGCATCATCTATGAATGTTCACATTGGATTTTTGATTATCGGTGCATGGTCACTCTTATAGTTACACAGATCATATGTGATGGAAAACTACCCATTTATGAAATTATCCACTCTAAGAAATCCACTCTCGTGTTTGGATGTGCCAATGAGAAGTCCCAAGAGTTCATCTGCTTATGTAATCCTTGGAGATGAATTTTACATAGTGGAATGGGGGTATTATAGAACACACTACCATATTTTTTCACACCTTGTATAATGTGTTTCCTGTAAATCATGGATGTATTCAGTGTATTGTTTCAGTGTTACATGTCTTCACAATGTTTTGCATAGGTCATTATGGGGGTGTAACATGTATTTTAGAGATCATAAGACATTTTCATAGACTTCCAATTTATTAGATTATTTAAAATTAAGGTGTATATTTTTCTTAGGTGGACAAGACATGTGACATTCGGATTTTCAGTATGACATGTCTGGGTTCCTTCATAAGATTAGATTGCCTATTTAGAGTCCTTTACATGATTTCAGTTGACTTGTCTAGTAATTTATGCAAGACAATGATGAATTATTAGGTGACTCTTGTGAGATGAGTTGGACATGTCATTGGGTGATTTTGGTGTCTTTTATATTACAAGGGGTTCATTTCATGATGTTTATAACCTCAAGATTCTCCCACATTCATCATTTCTTATTATAGTTGTTTATTATAGAATGTCTGGGGATCACATAATGTGGATTCAGTTTTTTTGAGGACAATCACATTACCTATTGGTGATGTGAGGTGTGACCACAAAAGGTCATGTGGATATATGAAATATTTTCATGGAAAAATATGCTTGTTTTTTCTTTTTGGTCTAAAGGGATAGTGTGAGGTCACCTAGACATACCTGACATACTTCACATGATGAGGATGTCATGAGAGTGGGATTTCTCATGATGTGGATGAAGTGTCGCATGGGTCTTGTGGTGTATTTTTAATCTCCAAGATCAAAAAATTATGTTTATGACCGCAAGAGTATCCCACCTCCTCCATTATTTCAATGTT
Source organism: Viscum album (assembly GCA_963277665.1). Lineage (NCBI taxonomy): Eukaryota > Viridiplantae > Streptophyta > Magnoliopsida > Santalales > Viscaceae > Viscum > Viscum album. The sequence goes on from OY728133.1 coordinate 1,117,665,823, forward strand.
TATAATACATTTTATGGGGATCTCACAAGGTATAATGAATTTTTTAAAGGTAAAACATTCTACCAGTTAGTGACGTGTTCTATCAGTTTTATGACCAAAAAAGTCTTCCACATTTTGGATATTTTACACCTATTTTCAAAGGAGATTTGGATGGGTCTTCCACATTCCCTAATCAAAACGACGCATGACAAAAGGGAGCTTATCTGGGTACTAACTCATGAATAGTGATTTTGTTGGGAATCTTCACATGAGTTGAAAAAATATTAATATGGTAAAGAATAGGTCCTTTTATAGAATATCTTATATATGTGACCATTATCATGACCTCATACTAGTCATGCGATCACATGTATTCATATAGTTCAAATAATTTGTATGATCTTGAACATCGTCTTTATCATTTTCATTGTGAGGAAATTAATACACATGTTCATGAATTTAATCCATTATGAATTTTAAAATGATAATTTGGAAGGTATAATGAACCTCCCCCCCCATGAGTGACATCAATGAGGGAAAAAGATCAGTTCTGATGGATTTAAATGCCCACTAGATTATTTGGTGTTGTCACAAATCTGTTTTATTAGGAAACACATGTTATGCTTGGTGAAAAAAATGTATTTTATAGGATTCCATATAAATAATGGATAGGTGATGGATTTATTCCCTGAAAAATTATTTATTTATAGTTAAACCCCTACTTCTATCATGAATCCCATCACTGGACCTCCCCCTCGATTTTCTTGTGATACCTCATTACATGAAATTTTTTTGTAACTCATCCACATGACTGGTTTTTCTCAAGATTCTCCTTAAATCAATATATGAAGTAAACGTTGATAATTGTTTGATCCTTGGATGAGGAGATTCTTGATTGAATTTTGGGTTCCATGGGACCTACTATATTTATCTTATGATCCTTTGATGATCATGCATCATGTGTTCCCATTTCAAGGTCACACGATTGAGAGTCTTCTATGTATTCATGTCATTTCATTATTTTGTATAGGTTAATCTGACTCCTGATATACTCATGGAGTTCTGAGAATCATGAAACTTTTTGGAAATTAATTTTTTTTTTTTGATTAATGTGATGAACATGATACTACTAGTTTTTTACTCTTAAAATAATTTTATTTTAAATGTATGACATGCACCACATTATTTTTTCATATGGATTCCCATTCATGTCCATGATCACCATATATAGATAATAAATGTTCCATGATAACTATATACCAAAATTAGATCCATCAATACCACATGAATTCTTATAAAAAAGGTTTAAAATGGCTTCTACTATTGAAAATTAAATAGTATATTTTATCACACATGCTTCTTCTATATGAGTTCAGCCTATTGGATGATGCAATAATTATATATTCAGTCATAAATTGACTTTCTTTGTGGTTGCCATCTTCTTTGGATTATGCATAAATGAATCCATTAGAGGTTGGTCGATTGGTAAAATCATGGAAACTGGGGTTTTCTAGTATGTTGGAATACTATCCCTTATGTCTGGATGGAGGGGAATTTTTTCATCAACCAATTGTTCAGATTTAATTGACTATATTAGTATCTTAATTGAAAAATATAGGTGCAGGATGGACCATGGAATTGCGATGTTTTAATTATTGTAAAATTAATAATTATTGGGAATAGACCGTCTTGTTCTGGAAAAGCTTCTTAGATATTGTTGACATATTATATATAGTTCATCATTATGAATCAGTACAATATCCCCAACTTTGTACCAATAGGTAGACCAATATTAATTGATAATTGAAAAACCATTGGTTCCCTAGGTAAAAAAATTTTATTTGTTCAAGAGTGTGGTGTGAATCATTCTGTGAGATATCTACCATCTAGGTGGTATCCCCTCACTTGGATAGATGTATTAATAGTACCTATATGTTAGAGATTCTTTGGAATAATCATTTTAAACACATGCCATTGTGTGGGACTTGCACACAACTTTGAAGGGGGAGTTGAGATATGAGATTACAATGTTATCTCTTAGGCAATTGAGTGAAATACAATAACTATATGATCATTAGTCAATATGGAATTATGGACATGTTTTGTAATGTGTGGATCATACCAGCCTGGAATTCACATACATTAATATGTATTAGTACACAGGTGATAGAATCATGACTAGTGGAATAGAAGTGCCAACATCTTGGAATGATGACCATTGAACACCATTAAAAAAACCAGGTAACACATTCTACAAAGAAACATCCCCTATGGGATTAGGGATCCATTATAGTTGTTATTAGGATGAATAATGTAGAACCTCTATTGATATGATTAAAAAAATTACCCAATGATCCCTAAGGATATAACTCATCCTTGAATACTGAACACATATGGGTTTGGGTCTATGTAACTATGTTCGGAAAAGTTCACTGATGTGTTTCATCAAACTGATAACATTGGTTTCACCCCTTATTTTGAACATAATCGGCCAATTATGGAAAATGAAATAATATTAATTGATGAGAGTTAATACGATATTTTCCTCAAAGACAAGGTTCATGATGATAGAATATAAGATATGATCATCTTCAATCCATAAACACATGTCTGGTTTTATCATTAGTCTAACAACACCAAAGGGGTATCCTATCTTCCCTTAGCCATTGTAAGATGAGAGAGAAACCCAACAATAATTTTCAAGTTTTGGATGATGTTGGTGCAAGATGATACATATGATAAGATAATTATTCCATCCACAAAATGGTCCAAGCTTAGTTAAATATGATTCAGCCTAAGCTAGGGTTTCATCCAATTCAGGGGGTGTACTAAGATGATTTGGTCTCCATGTAGAAAATCCATTTTCATCACCAACCACTCCATATATCATAATAATGGATGAAATTAATGATTTTTGTGGTATTCTATGATGTTCCATCATTATTATGATCACCATAACATTTATTGGAACGAATTAGTGGAGAAAATCACACCTCTATTGTAAGAGACATGTTATGATTAGGTATATAGGTGGTACACGAGTCATCCAATTTTCTTCATTTCTATCTCATCTAACTATTCCTCCTAATAGAATACCCATACCATAAGTCACTAAATCTTATACATGATGTAGGATGATAAATTATTAGGTTCACTCACTTGTTATTAATACTCCATTGGAAGCATTTAATGACCAAGTCGAATGATTTCATCATAAATTCAAGGAGTGGGGGAATATGATTTTGGTCGAAAACCACTATAATAAATTATTAAACATATAATCATAAATGGACATGATTGGTAAAAAAATGAGAGATTATTTTAAAATATTGATGATGAGGATTTCCATTAATGATTGTTGATGGAGGTTTTGGAGTCACTATAGTAGATTAGTAATGTTATATCCATACTGAATGCCCAACTGGATTGTTGGACCTAGAAAATATGGTGATATTAGATTATCAGTGCTCACCATAGGTATGACCTTCTGATTTCATCATAATAATTAAAAACATCTTGAAAGGTAGTTAAGGAGAAAAATAAATTAGAATGGAATCTATTTCATAGCAAAGAAGAAGAATTCTTGAGTGCATTGGAACATGATAGTTCAATTGTTGTTTCATTACATACTCCTTATAAATTGTTCAGTGAAACAAATTGAATTATATTATATTTAAACCATTGTATTGAAATATATTTTTGAATATATTGTTGGAGAGACACTGAAATGCATTGATTCATACCATTTCACACTATCAATGACTAGATTTCCTAAAATTATCTGTTATCTTCCATTTTTTCATCATTAATGATGTACATTATTCGTCATTGTTCCAATGTCTTATTAATTCCCAATGATACTCATCTATCGCATAGTATAAAAAAAATCATGAATTTCCAGATTGGAATGTTTAAATCATAATATATTATCTTCAATAAGTACTCGCGAATTCCCTCCAACATGAGATTCTATACTGATATATATTCTCTAGTTTTCTTGAGGTCATGTGACTCCATAATAGATAATTAGGTAGTAGATATGTCTTTGATAGAGAGTGATATTTCTTTTCATGATCTTAAAAGTCCTGGAGAGTATTTCATCCTTTCATTCATGTCCATATGTTAGGGAGTACAATATTTTTTATTCTTTACGGACAAATCTTTGTTGTGTTGTGGTTTAAGTACTTTTATATTGGACCATCCATTACTGTATTTTTTGGATATTTTATCTCAAACAAAATGTTTTTGTAGATTATTGATTTTACGAATGGACCATGTATCAGTTTAGTTTGGATTCTTTTAGATCAAAACATATATTACTATAGTTTAGGGTCTTATAGTCCATACCCTTTATCATTTTATTTTAGGTTATTCTATTTCATATCTTCTATCACTTTATTTTATGGAATTTTTTCCAAGACCATCAGTTATTCTAGTTCATCATCATTTAGCTCAAAACATTCATCTAAGTAGTTTATATTCTATTATATTGAATCTTATATCTCAATAGTTTATGGACTTTTTGCTTTGGACATTTGATTCCATATATTAGAAAGTAAAACATCAAGTAAATGATCAATGATCGTAGAATATGGTGAAGGAATGCCATGAATGACCTAAATACTCTTCGATTTTTGGTCCTATCATGGGGTTATCATGGATTATGAAGATCAGAGATCCATTCCAATTATAGCTATGTTCCTATTGTATATTGGTCCGAAATAATTATTAATGAATTTAATTTCAAAACAATGGTGAATCCACACTTTTCCAAGGGTCACAGATAGTTTAATGGAGGGAATATTGGTTGATGGAGAAATACTATCGATTCCATTTCCATCCTGATAGTTGGTGTGTGATTAATATTTTTCATTTAACAAAAGTTTTATCCCATGAAAATGGAGTGGAGAAGAAATTATTGGGATGACCCATAATAATATGAGATGTATGGTTCTGTAATGGTGCTGCTACGAATCGTAGTGGTGGAATCTCATTTATGGAATAGAGGAGATTTATTTAATTGGTGGATCAAAGCCCTAATGTGTCGATAGAATGGAAATGAAACGAAAATAAACACTCCATTCCAAGTGTCATGAGAGATTTTCAAAGACTAAAACATCTCGATGACAAGGTCGAGTATTGTAAGAACCTATCTGTGAAGGGTTTTGAAACCATATGGATGTTTATATCATTAGTTTTATAGAATGAGAACAACATTGTGATGTTTCAATTCAAAATATGTGGGATATAAATAGTTCTAGAATGGAGTGTCACATTCCTTCAATATGAAACGGTACAAAACATAGTGAAGTAATTTCAATGACAGAAAATCCTCTTGGATATTTGGCTCTGATATTGTAAATCATTGTCTAATGTTCTAAGGCCATTAGGTTGATTTTGGACAATCATGTCAGTAATGTCCCAAAATATATTGGGTTTTTGGGTTCATCTATGGTGATTGAATTCATCAAAAGTATTGGAAATCCCTTTGGTAGAGTGACACATTTGGGTGATTACCATTATAACATATTTATTATCAATGGGGAAACATGTGTATTCATGTAAAGGATTCCTTGATGCTGGGGATCCCATTACAAGGGCCACGGATGGTTTACGATGATCTGATGCACTCAAATCATGATGTGTGGCTTGGAGATAATATAATATCCATGAATTTTTTTAGGATCATAAATTTTGTGTCACTACCAAGTGAATATATTCTCATCGTGAGATGTTAAAAATCATTACTATAAATTTTTCATCAACCATGTCTTTTAGAGAGCGTATCATGGAAATAACTATGTATATAGAGTAGTACCTATGCGCTTTATACCTTTTTTATTCCCTAATATTTTCGTAAATCATTAGATGAAGAGTTTAGTGGGAAATGAATTGAAATTTTCTTAGGCCACCATTTACGGGTTTTATGCCTGATAGGATTTTTGTCTCATTCACTATCACCGTATGTTCAATCGATTTGGACCATTATAAGATAGAATTTAAGGTCATAATTCTTTGAATATACATTAGTCAGTTTAATTTCATGAATCTCAATGACCAAATATAGAGGATGATATACATGAACCTAATTTTGATTCAAAGGGTAAAGAGTACTCTAACATCCCTCTTATATGGAAATGAAAATATTGTAATTCATGTGTTGAAGTTTTGAAGTAATGATTACTGATATGTGAAAATAGAACCGGGGATGACCTAGAGTACAGTAATGTGATTAGATCTACAATGATGATTTTGCTGCTCAAATGGATTTGAAACAACGTTTTGTAGAGGGACAAATGTGGTTGATTACCATATTCACATATGAAAAATACATATGAGAACATGAATAGTAATTCAAAGACATATTTAATTCAGATAACTTTTCCAAGGGTATATGATTTTATTTTTGGAAATCCATGTCTCTTAATACATGATGTTTTGTTTGTGTATTCAGTTTCATAATATTTGGTTGAAGGAATCCACATTATATATGATAGGAGTATGGATCATTATGTTGTTCAATAGGGGATGAAAAATGAGTGATGGAAAGAAATTTTAAATTTCATATATTAGGGACATATTTTTCTATGTTCAGATTATCATCATGGGGAAGAGATTCATTTCATATAGTTTAATGTTGTATGGTATGGTCATCTTCTATGAAGTTAAATGTAATGGTGTAATAAAAAAATCTATAGTTTTTAATTCATGAGACAACATTGATTTCCATGTAGTTTAACATCATTTAGTAAGGATATGGGATCTAAAATGAAAAAAATGTGACTGACATATTGTGTGCACAAGAGATCTGTATGTATATCTGGCTTGTACATAGGAAAAATGAGTTTGTTTGACTCTATCCATATGCATTAAGGGTGAATGTTTTTTTATTGATTAATATAGCTAGACCGAGGGTTGGAGATTCATGCATTACACATATCCTATGATGGAATGAATCAATCCATGATTAGTTATTAATGGGTTGTTCCATTTAACATCATGTGGTAAGGATGTGGGCTCTCTAATGGGAAATATAAATATTAATGCTACATCCATGACTGGAATTATGGGTGTTACTACATATCACATAGTGAATCTAATCAATAAAAACAATGTTTTTATGAAATAACATTTTTTAGTTATGAATCATATATAGATATGTGGGAATTATTTTACTTATTTGTTCTGACTAGGACCAGAGTTGGTGTTAGGTCCATAAGGATAATTACCCTGAGAGGGGAGGGGGAATCAGGGTATGACTAATTTAAAATTAAATACCTTTCTGATCTTGTATCGCTGGTAAACAAAACACTCTTCTACCACTTTACCGTTGCTCAATATATACAGAACCTAATGCAAGCATAGGACACGAAATTTTTTACTTGGTTCACCTTTAATGGGCTACGTCCAAAGAGCATACGCCGACAAGTTTCCAGTCGTACCAAATTCACTAAAAGTGCACTGCTATTTACAATGTTAGGGATAGATCAATTATACTCCCAGGCTCACTACCTATACAAAAATTAGTGTCAGTTCACTGCTTTCCCAGGGGTCACTCCCTGTTTCTCTCTCATTGGCCCACTGTCAGTGGAAAGGATCACCTTCTTCCTCTTCCTTTTCTCGCTGCTCTAGAAAGGATCCATTCACAGTTTATAGAATTGTAGGTCTCTTAATTTTCATGAATGAATTCATCTTATTCTGTAGATTTATGATCTGTTGAAGTCCAAATTTCACCTGTATATGAATCTCACATTGCACCAAAGGTATCGGGCCATATTCCAGATTTCATGCAGCCCCTAAACACTACGGTGAAACATCCTTACTTGGTTCACAAGTATAACCTGGCGTGCAAGTATCAGCACACAGGTCACAATTGGTGTGCAGGTCCACCTCAACCACCTGCGCGACACAACCTTCTTCAACTCCAAGCCTGCGTGACTCACTTCCTATTATTCCCAAACCAATATTGGTGCGACTTCCAACTGGCACGCAACATTAAACACTGGCATGCAATTACACCTACATGGCCACACACCACTTTCAAGACTTCCACACTTGTGATATGGGATCTCTGATTTTTAAAAGTGTTGAACTCCATAGAAAATGAGGAGGGGTGGTCCAGTATTTATACGCATTTTGAACACCCTGCGCGACGGCGTGCATTTCCATCCCCGGCGCCCAATTCTTGGAACACATGTCTATTTCACTCCATGTCACATGAGTGACCCACTTCCAAAAATGGGCGAACCTTTTTCATTTTCCATATTTTTATGTTCTGATCTTGAAAAACAACAGGCGCATAACTTCTCACGGATCCAAGGCATCGGCGCACAAGTCACCTGCACGACAACACCAATACAAGCGTGACCCTTATCCCTTCGCCATATTTTGATGATCTGATATTGAAAAACATATGGCACACATGTTTTCAAGCCTTCAAGTACAATGCTTTCATGTGTCATTTCCAAAAACCACTTTTCTTCAATTGACGATTATCATGAACAAAAATTTGGCATGCACTGTAAAACGGTGCCACCTTGTATTTGTTCTTTTGTACCGCCTCGAGATCATCCATCCCGTTGTCGAAGTTCATGAATCAAACATTGATCACTAACCACTGCTCTTGAACTCGGCATGCCACCATGAAAACATATTTGTCAATAAATGTGTATGTCATTGTTTTTCTTTTTCAACAATCACAACAAAGATGCCCACTTTTTCAACAAACACAATCACCTCAAAAATGCATCAATGGTACCATGAGGGATTTTTTCCCAACAATCTCCCCCTTTGGGTTTGTTGACAACTCTTTCATTGAAATATACATCATTACGTCTTCATCCACCATTCTCTTATTGTGATTCGGATAGCGATCATGGATTTACTCAACACGTACTCTAATCCCACATGAGAAATGCTCATCATGAGAAACAAGAGTAGTTGAAAAGTTCATCAATGAATCACTTCATCTCTAAAACCCACTATTGGAACCACTCTTATGCTTTTATCACGATCCTCAACTGTCGTGATATCTATTATTTGATTGATCACATCTAGAATAATCAAATTTAAAATTCTCCCCCTTTCTCATTGATCTCCCAATATCTCGCTGCTCCACCTGTCAGCTTCTCCCCATATCATTCAAGATTTATCAAATTGGCACACTATATCCCCCTTGAACATGGTCTCCCCCTTGAACAATCACTATTTTCTCACCCTTTGTCAATGAACCAAAAATTCACTCCTTTGAAGTCTATAACAGATTAGATAACACATATCATCACCTTAGGTAAAAACACATCATATCTCAGGGAGATGGGGGTAGTTCCACAACCACACTCTTTTAAGTGCAGGGAGGCGACTAAACTCCCAGAGAAAGTCGATGAATCTCAAAAGCTTCTTTGGGTAAGGCCTTTCTCAGAATTTCTACAACCTGTAGCTCTGTAGGCACATATTGCAACATCATGATTCACTGGTCAACCTTCTCCTTGATAAAATGATACTTTATCTCAATGTTATTTGTACTTGATTGATGGACTAGATTTTTTCTGAGATTGATAGAACTTGAGTTATCACACTGGATTACAATCAAAGACTTCTCTTCAACTGCAATATCTTCAAGATGCTGCTTCATCCACAATAAATCTGTGCATGCTTGAGTGGCAGTAATATACTCTGCATCTGTGGTGCTCAATTAAATGCAATCTTGCTTCTTGCATAGCCCTGAAATACAAAATAAACCAAGACAGAATGCACCTCCTGACGTTGATTTTCTATCATCTGCTGATCCGAACCAATCTGAATCTGTGTAACCCAATAACACTAGTTCAGATTTTTCATTACACATCAGATTGAAATCCACAGTGCCTTTGATATACTGAAGAATTATTTTCACTGCAAGCATACTGATTTCATTGCGATCACTCTGATATCTCGCTGCATGGCATGTGGCCAAAACAATTTGATGCCTTGTTGTGGTCAAGGACAACAGACATCCAATAATTTGCCAGTATTCTGTGATATTAACTACCTTTGCATCTTCATCTTTTGATAATTTCATCCGGGTAGCAACTAGAGTTTTCATCTCCATGGAATTTTTCATTCCAAATCATCTCAGAACCTCCATAGCATACATTCTTCGAGAAATTAATGTTCCATCCCTTCCTTGTGTCACCTGAAGACCAAGGAAAAACATTAGCTCTCCAATCATTGATATTTCAAACTCATTTTTCAAGAATTTAGAAAACTGTCTGCAATATGCTTCATCTGATCCACAACTTATTATGTCATCGACATAAACCGGCACCATCATCCTTTTATTAATATTGTTTTTGAAATATAGATTGTAATCAAATCCTCCATGCTAGAAACCAAGATTCTTCCAGTACTGATCAAGCATTGAGTGCCACGCTCTGTGTGCTTGTTTCAACCAATACAACGCCTTCTTGAGCCTGCAAACTTTGTTATAGTCCTCATGAATGAGAAAACCATCAGGCTTCTCAATATACACCTCCTCTCCCAAAACATCATTCTATAATTCTGATTTGACATCCATATGGAACACTTTGAACTTTATTTCCACTACTATGGCCAAAAATAATTTGATTGTTTCCAGCCTTGCAACTGGTGCAAATTTCTCATCAACATCTATTCCCTCTATCTGGGAGTATCCCTTTCAAACTAGTCATTGTTTGTTCTGAATAACTGTTCCATCTTCATTCATCTTGTTGTGGTAGACCCATTGATTCCCAATGACATTCTTATCTGCTGGCCTCGACACAATCTCCCATGTCTGGTTCTTCTAAATCTGATCAAGCTCGTCATTCATAGCCTGAACCCAATTTTCATCTTCACATGCATCGGAAAAACATTTCGGCTCCACCTATGATAAAAATGATGTTTTCTATAATGAATTCATTATTCGAGTCAGAACGGGATCTGTCTGATCACCAATGATATTCTTCCTATCAATTTCATCAAGACTCTTTGTATTTCTTACCTAAACTGACTTGACACTTTTGAAGTTCGTCATCAGTATCTTCTTCTGAGTCAGCCTCTGCCACCTCTGTTCCCCCTGTGTTTCTTACCTCATCATCACTTTCATCCTGAAACTTTTCAATGGGTCATTGAGAATTCTATTCATTTTCAACTATAGTTACATAATTGTTCCAAAAAACTTTCCTTGCCTTTTTTGAAACATTTATATGCTTTTCTTTTCCCTGAGTAGCCAAGGAATATCCCCTCATCTCCTCGGGACTCAAACATACTATGATTTTCTTTGTTGAGAATGAAACACATACTTCGAAATATTCAAAAGTATTTCAGCGTTGGCTTCTTTCCACACCAAATTTCATACGAAGATTTCCATTCCTTCGGACAGAATAGAGACCTGTTCGAAATATAGACCGATGTCATAACTGCTTCCTTCCAAAATTTCACTGGTAGGTCATTTTCAATAATCATCGTTCTTTCCATGTTGTTGATGATCCTATTTATCTTCTTGAACACTCTATTCTGTTAGGGAGTTCTCACTGATAAAACATGATGCCTTATCCAGTGTTTCTCAAGATACTTTTCGACTTGACTTTTTGTGAATTCCGTCCCATTATCAGTAAGAATATTCCGAATTTTCTTCCAAATCATCCTTTCTGATTCCCTCATATACTTCTTTATGAAACTAAACACCTCTGTCTTATGGGTAATGAAAAATACCCAGGACATTCTGCTATGATCATCAATGAAAAGAACATAGTACCTTTCCCCATTTATAGCTTGTGGTGAGATAGGTTCACATACATCATCATGCACCAATTCGAGCACTCTAGTTGATTTATGTTCCTTTGGAATGTATGTATTTCTAATGATCTTCCCTTGTTGGAAAGAATAAAATGTATGAGTGTGATCGCGTGATAGTTTGGGAATGTCTCTATCAATGTCACACTTTTCCAGATCTTCCATAGATGGTTGGCATAGATGACCAAGTCGCTTATGCCACTGCTGGTTTTCATCCTCTCTGGATAAAAGGCATGTATCTTCTTCCCTACCTATAAGTGAAAGATTTCCATTTGTCCTTTTCCCCTGTAGAACAAATGCTTTATCATTTCCTTTCCCAACACAAATCTTCTTGGTAAATCTAATAGAATGCCAAGAGTCACATAGTTGACTGACACTAAGCATGTAATGACTAAGACCCTCTACAACCAAGACATCAACACATCTCATTTCTTTTCCCCCAAACATTGATTTACCTAAGCCAACAATCTTGAGGCCTTCATCGTTTCCAAATTTGAAAACTCCTTCAATGTCATATTTTATGCCTGTAATAATATTTTTATTACCTTTCATGTGAGATGTGCAACCACTATCACGCATCCACACACCAGAGAGATCTGATTCCTTAAGTGCAATCTCTTCCACCACGACCTTCTCATTTTTCATCTTCATGGTCCATACATTTTCTGTCACACTCGACATGGATTGAGGCTTCTGTTCTTTCTCAGAGTATGATGGACCATCTTCATCTTGGAAAACCTCAAATCTATTCTGAATTTTTAACTCACATGTCGGTTTATTGATCTTCTGCTTCAGAACATTATGATTCTTCATTGGAACATTTCTCTGAATGGTCGAAGTTTCGTACTTAGCCATGTGCCCAAATCCTCCACACCAAAAACATTATCCTTCAAAATATGTTCTGGAAAACCATTATCTGCTTGGCTGAAACCTCTGTTCTTGTTCCCTTCTATATCTCTTGGCTATGTAACACACATACAATGAATGTCCCATCTTCCCACAACAATAAGACCTGATATAAAGTGAATTACTTCGTGTTACATAAGTACTACCTGTTTCCACTTGGGATCTCTCAATATTATGATTCTACTATGTGCGCAAATAAACCATCAATCTCGAGACAGGTGCTTGTGGTCTGACATCAATTGCCACAGATTTTAGCTTCTGATCATGCCCTAAATCAGCCTTAACGTTTGAGCTCAATTGCTACTTCTTTCTTTCTGAAATACTAGGCTCCTCTTTCATCTTTTAAGTCTTCAGAATGACTAGCATTCCCAAGAATGTATTGGGAATCAAGGGTTTATCCTGGTCTTTGTCTTCCTCCACAGACCGACAACTTCTTCTTTAAGCTCTTCGATACGCTTGATGTGATCTTTCACTTTTCTTTTCAATCCATTGACCTCCCTTTTATGTTCTTCAATCACGATCATACACTCACTAGCTGATTCTGAGTTCACTGGTGATGATGGTTTGAGTTTTTCAATTTGTTCCAACAGCTTAGACATCTCTTCTTCCTGCGGCTGCATATAGAGTTTGGCATCATGAACTAATTTATTGGATTTCTTCGTTTTGGCTCTCCATGCATCTATCTCTTCAAGTGCTTCTTCCGATTTGGCTTACATGTCAACACATTCTTCAACTTCTTATTCTTCTTCTCCAGCCTCAGTTTCCTCCTTTTCCTGAGCACTATCGACGACTACCACCATAGTATTTTCTCCTCGATCATTGGAGTTCTCTATTTCCTCAAGCTCTTTAACCTCAGACTCATCTGAACTATCTATTTATTGTGAAATAAGATTTTTGTTCTTGAAGAAATTTCCCTTGAATTGCTTCTTACCATTTACAATGGCTGAATATTTCCTCTTCGGAATTTCATCATCATCTTCATCATTTTCTTCTTGAAACTTCTTGGGTCATCATGTTGCGAGATGTCCAACCTTTACACATCTAAAACATGAAAGAGGTAGATTCCATATGAAATTTCCTTTTTCTATGTGAATATTTGAGGAGGGTAATGAAATTACCTCATCTATCTCTTCTTCTTCCATAGAGTCTTCAATGGTGAGATTTTTCAAGGCCTTGAATGCCACCTCTTTGGGTTTCCCCATCTCCACAACCTCATTATCATAATTTCTCATTTCATATGAAACAAGAGTGTTGTGTAAGTTATCCAATGCCAGGTCTTTTGAATCTATATCTTCCAGCACTAAAACATTCAGATTGAAAAGAGGTGGAAGTTTCCTCAAGATGCGCTTCACAATTTTTATGTCATGAATAACTTCTCCAAGACCTCACATGTCTTCCGCTACAACATTTACCCTGTCTAAGAATGCATCAACAAACTTATTCAGGTTCATTCTCAAATCTTCATACTTGTTCTACAACACAAGAAACTTTTCCTCTCTAACCTTTGTATCCACCTAATATATATACAACAACATTTCCCACGTGGTATGTGATGTTTTACAAGACATCAGCTTTGTATATATAGGATGGTATAAGGCTCCCCCTAAGGCATTGATTTGATTTCCATCTGCACCAACTCTTTAAGCTCAGCTTCTGATAATGCACCATTATTAAGATCAGCTGTTATGCCATGCATTACTGCTGTGAAAATGCACATTCCCAAGGATCGGAAGTAATATTGCATCCGATTCTTCCATAGCTGAAAATTATTTTCATCAAAGATCAGAATATCTTTATGATTAGTGACCCCCATTGAGAGAAAAACTACTGACTACCATTCCCTCTGATACCAATTGTTAGGTCTACAAGGATGAATTCCTTGAGGGGGGGTGAATCATTGTATGAATAATTTAAAATTAAATCCCATTCTGATCTTATTTCGATGTTAAAAAAACACTCTTATCTCACTTTCATGTTGCTCAATATAAACATAAAGTAAAGAAAGCACATGACACTGCAATTTTTACTTGGTTCACCCTCACTGGGCTACATCCAAGGAGCATACGCCGACAAGTTGTTGGTAGTACCAAATTCACTAAAATTGCACTGTTGTTTAAATAGTTTGGGAAAGATCACATCTACTCCCATGTACACTATCTAGACAAAATGTAGGGTCAAATCACTACATTCCCAAGGGTTACTCTCTGTTTCTCTCTCTCTAGCTCATTGCCAGACAAGAGGATCACCTCATTCCTCTTCCTTTTCTCACTACTTTGGAAAGGATCCACTCATAGTTTATAGACATGAAGGTATCTTCATTTTCTTGAAAGAATGCATCTCCTTCTGTATGTTGATGCCCTGCTCATGTCCAACTTTCACCTGTATATAAATCTCACTTTGCACCAAATGTATCAGTCAATCTTCAAGCTTTCACACAGCCCAGAAATAGTACCGTGAAACAACACTACTTTGCGGGCAAGTCTAACCCGACGTGAAAGTATCGGCGTACAGGTCACAACTCGCACGCAGGTCCACCTAAACCACCTGCGCGACAGAACATTCATCCACTCCAAACCTGAACGACTCACTTCCTTTTACGCGAAAACCAATATTGGCACGACTGCCAACTGGTGCACAACATCAATCACTGGAATGCAAGCACCACTTCATGACCAAACACCACTTGCGTGACTTTCACACTCGGCATGGATTGATGCTTCTGTTCTATCTCAGATTATGATGGATCATCTTCATCTTTCAAATCCGCAAATCTATTCTGCATTTTTAACTCCCCTGTCGGTTTATTGTTCTGCTGCTTGCGAACATTTTGATTATACTTTGGCACATTTCTCTGAATGGTCGAAGTGTAGTACCTAGCCATGTGCCCAAATAATCCACACAAAAAATTGTGACCTTCGAAATATGTTATGGAAAGATGTTCTCTGCTTGGCTGCAACCTCTGTTTTTGTTCCCTTGTATAACTCTTGGTTATGGAACACACATACTGTGAATGTCCCATTTTCCCACAACAATAACATCTTTTATAAGGTGCATTCATTCGAGTTACTTCATCACTATGAGTTTCCCCTTGGGAAATCTGAGTATTCTGATTTGGCTTTGTGCCCAAACCAACCTTCAATCTCAGGACGGGTGCTTCTAGTCTAACTTAAATTGCCACAGATTTTAGCTTTTGATCAAGCCCTAAATCAGCGTTAACGGTTGAGCTAAATTGCGGCTACTTTCCAGCTGAAATACTAGGCTCCCCATTCATCTTTTCAGGATTCTGAATTACCTTCTTTACAAAGAATGTATTCGGAATCAAGGGTTTATCCTGGTCTTTAACATTCCTCTGCAAGCCGACAACTTCTTCTTAAAGCTCTTCGATACTCTTGACAAGATATTTCACTCTTATGTTCAAGCCATCGATCTCCCTTTTCTGTTCTTCAATCTTGATCTTACACTAACTAACTGATTCTGATTTCTCTGGTGATGATGTCTTGAAATTTTCATTTTCTTCCAACAACTCAGAAATCTCTTCTTCGTGCTGCTACATATAGAGTTTGGCACCACGAAAAACTTTATTGTATTTCTTTGTTATGGCTCTCAAAACATTTATCTCCTCAAGAGCTGCTTTCAATTCTTCTTCCTTGTCAACTCTTCCTTCAACTTCTTCTTCTTTATCTCCAGCATCAGTTTCTTCCTTTTCTTGAGGACTATTGATGACTGCCACAATATAATTTTCTCCTCGATCTTTTATGTTCTCCATTTCCTTAACCACTTTAACCTCAAACTCATCTGAACTATATATTTCTTTTTAAATAAGATTCTTCTTCTTGAAGAAATTTCTCTTCTACTGCTTCTTCCCTTTCATAAAGGCTGAAGATTTCCTTCTTCCTAATTTCATCATCACATTCATCATTTTCTTCTTGAATCTTTTTGGGGAATCTTTCTAATTGATTTCCAACCTTTTCACATCTAAATCATGAAAGAGGTAGATTCCCTTTGAACATTCCTTTTCCTCTTTGAAGATTTGAGGAGAGGAATGACATTACCTCATATGTCTCTTCTTCTTCCTGAGAGTCTTCAATGGTGAGATTTTTCAAGGCCTTGAATGCCACCTCTTTGGATTTCCTCTTTTTCCATAGAATAATTATCATCATTTCTCATTTCATATGCAACAATAGTGTTGTATAGGTTATCCAATGTCACCTCGTTTGGATCATTATCATCAAGCATAGAAACTTTCGGATTGAACCAAGATGGATATTTCCTCATGATGCGCTTCACAATTTTTATGTCTTAAATATCTTCTCCATGACCTCTCATGTATCCCACTACAACATTTACCCTGTTGACGAATGCATCAATAGACTCATTCGGGTTCATTCTCAAATATTCATAATTGTTCCACAACACATGTAGTTTTGCCTCTCTAACCTATGTATCCTCTTCATATATATTAAATAACTTTTCCCACATGGAATGTGATGTTTTCCAAGACATCACCTTTGTATATATAGGACTGGATAGGGATCCCCCTAAGGAGTTCATTGCTTGGGAATCTACATCCAACACTTTATGCTCAGCTTCTGATAATGCACCACTATTAAGATCAGCTGTTATGCCATGCCTTGATGCTGTGAAAATGTCCATTCCCAAAGATCGGAAGTAATGTTGCATCTGATTCTTCCATAGCTGAAAATTGTTTCCATCGATGATCAGAATCCCTTTATGATTAGTGACCATCCTTGAGAGAATAACTACTTCCAACCATTCCCTCTGATACCAATTGTTAGGTCCAATATGTTCAATACCCTGAGGGGGGGGGGGGGGTGAATCAGGGTATGAATAATTTAAAATTAAATCCCTTTATGATATTGTTTTGCAATTAAACAAAGAACTCTTCTCCCACTTTACTGTTGCTCAGTATATACATAACGTAAATTAAGAACATGACACAATAATTATTAATTTTTTCACCCTCACTGGGCTACGTCCAAGGAGCATACCCTGACAGGTTTCTGGTCGTACCAAATTCAATAAAAGTGCACTGCTGTTTACAAAGTTTGGGATAAAATACTTATACTCCCATGCTCACTACCTATACAAAATATAGGGTCATCTCACTGGTTTCCCAAGGGTCACTCCCTGTTTCTCTCTCTCTGGCTCACTGCGGGTGGAGAGGATCACCTTCTTCCTCTTTTTTTGCACACTGCTCTGGAAAGGATCCACTCACAGTTTATAGACTTGTAGTTCTCTTCATTTTCAGGAAATTCTGCATCTTCATTTGTATGTTGAAGCTCTATTGAAGTCCAACTTTTACCTCTAGATGATGATCACATTGCACCAAAGTTATCGGGAAATCTTCCAGCTTTCATGCAGCCCAGAAACACTGTCGTGAAACAACATTACATGACGCGCAAGTCTAACCTGACATGCAAGTTTCGACGCACATGTCACATCTGGTGCACAGGTCTACCACAACCACCTGTGCGACACGACCTTATTCAACTCCAAACCTGTGCGACTCACTTCCTTTTACGCCCAAACCTATACTGGGGTGACTGCCAACTGGCGTGCAACTTCAAACACTGGCACGCAAGTACACCCACCCGACCACACACCACTTGAGCGACTTCCACACCTGCGCGACGGGAGCTCTGATTTTTCAAAGTGTTGAACTCCGTAGAAAATAATGAGGGCAGGTCTAGTATTTTTAGGCTTTTTGAACACCCTACGCGACAACGTGCTAGTATATCCTCAGCGCACAAGTCTATGCACGCCGGTATCATTCCCTTCAAGTCACTTGCACTACCGACTTCCAAACATGCGTGATCCTTTTTCCTTTTCCATATTTTGATGTTCTGATCATGATAAACAACAGGCGCGAAAGTTCTCAAGCTTCCAAGGCATCAGCATTCAAGTCACCTACGTGACAACACCAATACCTACATGTCCCTTATCCCTTTGCCTTATTTGGATGATCTAATCTCGAAAAATTTATGGCACAAAAGATTATATTCCTTCAAGTACATGGCGTGAATGTCCCTTTTCCAAAAACCACTTTACTTCATTTTCCGATTTTCAGGCCCAAATATTTGGCACACACTGGAAAATGGTTCCACCTTGTATATGTTATTTTCTACCACCTCCAAATCATCCATCCATTTGTTTAAGTTCATAAATCAAACATTGATCGTTAACCACAGCTCTTGAACTCATCATGCCACCATGAAAACCTATTTGTCAAAAAAAATTATGTCATTTTTTTGCTTTGTCAACAATCATCACACATATGTCCACTTTGTCAACAAACAAAATCACCTAAAAATGATTCAATGATACCTTGAGAGATTTTTTCCCAACAGTTGGAGATTCAGGCATCACTACATATCTTGTGAGGAATGAAATCATCTCACATTTAGATCATGTAGGGGAAACCCTCAACCTAGGTCTATCCTATTCAAACAAGTTTTAATTTCATACATTTATAGTTTTTTTTTGGGACCATGATTCATGATTTAGGGTTTACTATGTATCTTGTGATGATAAGAATCAATCCACACATAGTTCTTGAAAAATCAGTTTGTTTAACATCATGCAGATAGGACGTAGGATTACCAATGTGAAAAGGGCTATTGAAGATTGAACTAGGGATTGATATTTTAGAGTCAATATGTATCAATGTGTAATAGGAATATATCCACATAATCTTATTGATTTTGGTTGTGGTTTGAAACCATCACAATCAATAATGGTCCCCTCGGGCAAGGTCCACAGGATTGTATTTTCTTATATCAGGTAAAGGGTGCATAAACGATTCATTTTAAAATCATTTGTTGAGTACTTCTTGTATTCATTTCTTGATATTACATTCAAAATGATGATGATCATTTTTTGCAACATTGTTCCTTGATTGTGTGTATAATCCCTTACCAATATTTTTATGTTCACTTGAGCTATGATTAGTGTGAGAAAAAAGTAATGGCTAGTGTTACGCTCACCATGAAATGGAAATTAAGGATACAACATGTGAATTTTGTATCATATAGTGCATTGAGTGATATATAGTACCGAGAGGTCACTATTTATTTAATTGAAAAATAGAATCATGATTTATGGATTTCTGCTGAACCTAGACAATATTAATTTTTTGATGAAAGGACAAGGATCATCCTGACTAGAATGAGGATGGTTATCGTTGATCAATATAGTTTTATTTCATGATAAAAGGAAATTACCATACATTCTATCATTATAAGATAAAGATGAGAGTTGTCATGAATTTTAGTATCATGATTATAAAATTTCTCCTTACATGTTATCATAATTTTCTTAGGATGTTGGGTATCGTTCAGTTAAAAATCATTCTATTATGACTGCATATGATGTGCTATTTTTGATCTTCGTTTGAAGAAGAGAGATGATTTTTAATTTAATGTCTTTCTACCTGAACTTCTTCACATAGATTAATCATATTTTGTCACGATGATGGTATCTTTATGAAAACCCTAAAAATAATTTCTTTAGGAGCCTCACATTGGTGGGGGTTATGTCTTGATCCCTATCCATTATTTCCAGTGAGTATGATCTGTTTTTATAGACCAGATATAAAATGTAGGTCCCTTCCCATTTAGGATCTAGTTTTCGATGAATCTTCCCTTGTATCATTGAGGTTCTAAGAGACAATACCAATTTTTTTATAGTAATGAATGGATGAGAACATTTTTATTAATGGACATTGCATTCTGATTCTAATGGACATCATGGTTATGCAATGTATGAAAGCTATCCTCATGGATCTACATAACATCATCTACATTCATATATGATTAATCATCATCTGATATTATTTTTAAAAAGAAAATTATTTGAAATGTTATCTTTAATTATATGGGTGAAACTTTGTGAACTCATACACTAGTTACTATGTCGTTTCTTGTGTACTAGTACATTTGGTGGTAGGGTAGTCCCACAAAGCATGAAGGAGCTCATCAAACTAAGACATATTATCATTTTCTAAAATATTAATGTGTATTTATTATAGAGTATTTTTGAGGCTTTGTATTTCTATTTTACAATACATGATAGAGAAATGAGTGATGATGCTTTATATTGGACTCCTTGTACAATTTATTCGAATGCATATAATAGATATTTGTGGTGTTCTCCAACAATATTAAGTGATAGGACCTAAAGCTGGTGCTGATATGAGATTAACTGATGATGATTATATTACTAATGGAGTCTTCTTCAGGGGTTATTGTCTCATCCCATTTGGAAAGGATTTCAATTTTAATAAGGATGTACATGAACTCTTTAATTGTGTTTGGGTGATATGGCCCCTCAAAATATATTACCTAAATATAAAATATAGAAGAATATTTAGCAATTTATAAAAATTATGGGGGCTTATGGATGATTATTTTATTGAAATATAATGAATTACATTTCATTTTAAATTCCACAATGTAATGAATCATGGTATTCCAGTAGAATCCAAATGAATTGATTTAGTGGAAGAGTCTATTACCTAATTGATGAGTTCTAATGGATACTACATAGTCATTGTCCATGAATTAGAAAATTTGTATTTCATATAAGAATATAAAGAGGAATATATTGAATCCATTATTGTAGAAGGGCCTCAATTCATTTGGACTACAACATAGGGTAATTATCATTGCACGATGATCAATCTTCTCCCTCCCAGCTTGGTTTTTCTAGGGAACACTATTCTAGATGTAATGGATTATGGGATCTATCCATCTAAGGATGGATATAAGATTATCATATAATAAGGTGATTATGAAATATTTAATTTCATCCATATCACAAAGGATTACTAATGAGACTATTTTCAATGCATGATACATATGATTTCTTCATCTTGGTTAGGGTCGAATATGAATGTGGCCACATTTTCCTATGACCTGTGTGAGAATTATATGTTCAGGGAACAAAATTCAATGTGGAAGACAAAGGAAACTCTCCCATTAGTCTCCTAACTTTTCATTTTATAGAGGATGGTTCTACATTTTTTATATCATATCCTATATGGATTATCTTTTTCACTAGTTCTGAATCCCCTTTGATATTCAGGGAGGCAATTTAAAGTTGAAGTGCTAGTTTCAACACTAGGATAAGGTCTTTGTACTCTTCATCAGAATTTTTGATGCCTTTGTCTTGGTATAAAGAGTTAGGAAAAATAATATTTAAGGAGAGAGAGACACAATCCCAAATACAACTAGATTGAGAATTGGATATTCTCTACTTTTGTCGATACAACTCTAGGAGGAACCATAAAAATACACCTCCAATATCCATCAAGTTTTATTGTCATAAAATACCTCTTCATCTATAATTAATGTTTCCAATGATGTATTCATTGGTACAATATGTGCTATGTGGATATTAAAAATGTCTTACCCTTTCACTGATTTCTGTTATTTGAACTGAATGAAATATTATTAAATAATGACCATCCAATATTCCATGATCCCAGTCAACATAGGAAATGAAAGTATATACTAATGTGCATCAATAAAAAATACCATATGTAATTTGTGGTTCTTTATGAAATGACTCATAAAATTAACTATAAAGATAAGTGAAAGGATGTTCTTCTTGACCATATAGTATTAGGTTTTGGTACCTAGAAATGATTGATTGAGGAAGTAGTGACTTTTCTCACTCCTGTGACATTTTTCTACGTCAGGGAACAAAGAGATAATTATATGGAGGCAAAATATAAGATGAGTTTCCTCCCTTCCATAAAAGGAATAAAAAATAGTGGGTCATGTATATATTACATGAGACATTTGAAGGCTTCTTTGAAGTCATCGTCATATTGATAGGTGATTCCCATATTCATTAGTCCAGTTAACAAGAGATCACTTTTGTCTATGTTGTCTTGAAACAAAAAAAGTAGAATTGGTAAACTTGGACCACATTATTTAATTGAAATTTTTTGGGGTGTAATTTTTTAAATAAGAATTGTATTCTATGGTTCGACCTCAATGCTGTAGTGGCATGCTACAAATCAATGGAACATCCTAGATGAAAAAATGAAATCTCATTTTAGCGTATTCATCTATAGACTGTGTTGCATATCTTGTCGAAGATTGTTTGTAGATCAGTTAAGCTATCACATCACTATCAGGATGTGATCTATAATTATTCAACATAACATTCATCTATTCATCCCATGAATATATTAAATATATGATTTATATCATGTTGATTTGTTTATCCATCATTGTTTAATTCAAAGAGACCGACTTGATTGAGAAAGATCCCAAGAGTAACTCCAAAATTAGTTTCATCTTCATCTCTACATCCAAACATATCTTATATAACCCAGAATACACCTCCATGTTATAAAGGTATGGGAATACAATAGTTTAATAGATCAATATTTATGTGTTTGTAATCAGAAATCACACTTTGGGATGTGTTGATTAATGTATCTGAAATAGATGTGGATTTTAATCTTCCTATTATTTTTCTAGAGGAGTATGATAGTGGATGAAAATGTTCATTATTTCACCTCTCCTATAATGATTTATTTGAAAAAGATTTCATAATAATCCTTTAAATTTGTGGATTGAAAGTGGTGGATCATCACAACTATTTTTGGATGTCAACACATATTGTTGCATTTTCATAAATGGGATAAAAAAACTATTTCACATCGACAGTCATGGAAACATTAATCAATACATTTCATTGGAGTCCTTATGTTCTCAGATTTTTCTATAATAGAACCTTAATGGTGGATGAGACAAATACATCTAATGTGAGAGGAGAGATTAGGATTTCAACCTCTTTTTGTTCAACCATCGAGTCTATTTGGAAATTTCTAGAAAAATCTGAAAACATGGGGTATTATTTTCCACAATCTGATTGACCGATTCCATGAGAGACATTATAATACCATATTTATTAATTGATTGTAGAGTTATAAGATATATTATTTTATTTTAAAATGTAAATTGGTCTGGAGAAGCTTGGATATATGGGGTCATGTATATCACCTCTATAAGATTTATAGGGAGCCCATAGTCCCTTATGAGCATACTATAGGGATTCGAAGGGGTGGTCCATAGGATATTAGGGGATAAAAAAATTATATTAACATTTGAAATTGGTTGTTTGTCAACACTTTTGAAGAAATATGTTTCAGTATATGTGGAAATACAAGTCTTGAAGGGTTGTTGAAATAATGTATTATGTTGACCTTTCCATCGATGGGGTATTTTAGGCACTGATGGAATAGTGAATGTAATGCCAAGTGGATATGGTTCTAGGGACTTCCATGAAGGACATTTTATGTATTGTCTTACAAGATAACCATATAATCCTTGTCAGATGTGATCACCTCAAATTGAGATTTCATCTTGATCTACCCTAAATTTATTTTCTCACACTTTACGTACACTTGAATCATCATCATTATGGGAGATAAGTCTCATTATCCATATCACAATCATCGGTGGGTTCTATCTAATATGAGGTTGATCTCAAAACCAATATCAAATAGATATCTTTGGGTATTGACATTATATAGTCTTCTTGAAATTTATATGGTCTTTATATTCCATTATAATACCTCCATTAGTTCATTTTCATTGAATGAGTTGTAGACCTAGAATATTGATTCATGGTCTTCACTTGATAAACCTCAGCTGTATATTCTATTATCTACAACACCTATGGAATATGGAGGGCTTCCATAAGTTCCTCCTTGACTTATTATGAAATATTTAGAACATGTAGGACTGGTATCCTAACAAGGAGAACATCCAACAATTTTAGAATTCAACACAATTGTTTCATTGATTTTCACCTATTGAGGTGGGGGTTATTTTTTAAATGTGGATCAAGAGAGGATGGATTTTAGGTGGATGGGAATGGTGCTTTGTAGTGGACCTAGTAGAATCTAAATAAACTGGAATTGGTCCTTTCATCTATCCCATTTATATTGTATGAACATATTATCAGACCCTTTATTAGTGGTTATGTATGAAAACTCAACATGTGAACCTGAAAGTGGGTTATAGGACACCTACAATAATTTTTGGGCATGCTGGTGTATATTGCATAGGTTCTTATCCACATATATGTCCAATATTAGGATGTGACAAAAATATTAGGTCTGACCATGACCATGTTATCCCTTGTACCCTCGATTCCAACACATACGACCTCTAATCTCCTTGTTACGTGCGGGAAACTCCACTTCTGACACATACACATCAATATAGAGGACGTATTATTTGGGTATTGAGTCAATAGTTATTTATCTATTTCTTACACCTACTCAATAGTTTTTTCCAATAACCCTATTCTTCTAACAATTAAAGGGTATTGGAGGGAACACTTTCTAAGGATATATCTAACACTATCATTCTCGATTAATCCATGACTCAAAGGATGTCTTTGAAGATGAATCAGTCCAGGATTTTTTACCCAAACCACTATAGAATGTGAAGTAGTATGGATGGTCAGTGAGGATAACCGCATTTTCCTTCTTGTGTTGTGGATGGTCATGTAGTTTATGTTACATAGCATCCATGAAATATTTAGTGACTTTTCATTTCACAATGATTATAATTTATACATAGGTTCCAAAAAAAAACAGGATTCCTCGATTTTTCTAGACGTCTAGATGAGGGTGATCTTGAGGGTTTCTCCATAGAATATAAGGTACATAGAATTTCAGGACCAGACAAGGTTATTTGATGGAAACATTTTCTAGTTTTAGGCTATTATTTGATGCTTCTTTTATACATACCCATTTTCTATATAACGGGTTTATGAGTGAAAATTTGGATTTTGTTCACATAATGGAGTGTTCCAAATAATTGGAAAATTTTAAGATCTCACAGAACCAACCTGAATTATTTATTGTAATTTGCGATAAATCTAATTCATACATGAGATATTCAGTACAATACTCCATTAGTTTCATCTATGAGAGAGGGAATTTTAGTGAATTTCCTAAACCATACCTCCAAGATATAATATCATAAAACCCCTCATTTTCAGGTTTATTACAATTCATTAGTCCAATGATTATAATTTTCCTTATATTATAGTTGAAATGATAAATTAATTTGCATTTAAGGTATTACCATATTCAATGGATTCTACTTGTAGACATATGGAGAAAACAATGTCTGGCCATGTCTGAATTTTTACAAAACACATCAACTTGGTCACCTCTTGTTGATCTAAAGGGCCCATCATTGTCCCACAACAAGATAAAAATTTTCTGAGATGCACTTATCAGTCTCTTAAAATACAAAAGGTAAGGAAGGTAATTTTTCAAAAACATTGTATGGGAAATGGTTCATACAACCATTCACGATACAACTTCCTATCAGGATTCATAGGCATGCATAGTCCATCCATTTTATTCCATTCAAGTATCCAATGACATGATGATGTTAAGAAGATTTGGGGGTACTTTTTTGAGTCGTATTATTTCTATATTGAGTATGTGGGTGTCGATTAGGTGGTTCCAAATTTTTAACTTGATGATTCTCAACTACTCATATAACTGAATGATCATCGTGGATATGGATAGGCTATCACTGCATCATGGGTAAGAGATGATCATGTTTATCTTCTTAATTTTGGTAGATGAACTGCCCAGATCTAGATCCATTTTGAGGCCCCGATACTGATATTCAAGATAAACGACTATGGGATTTAGAATAATTGTCTCTACATTAAATGAGTACTCATTGAGAATATTTCCCCTAATTATATACACATTGGGTTTCATGGGATATTTTGTTAAAATAACATACTATTACAACATGAAATCAATTTATGTAACATTGATTATGTGTGGTATTGATTGGGAAGTATCCACGCCTTTACCTTTATATTCGAATGTTCTCTGTTGAAGAGGAGGAATCATAATATTAAAAAGAGAAAGGTTTCAGATAATCCTATGGTTCTGAGTATGTGAACCATGGTTGGTGTATACTAAATACCCTCATATAGAGGTATGTTTTTTGTGTTGAGGCCTATTACTTTTTCATATTGATCTAAAATATCAATTTTATTGAAATTGATGACATTTAGAGAGGCATATCAGAAAATGGGAGTTGAACCATTACTTTCAACACAATATAATGATTCTTCATTACCTTCTGTAAGGTCATAATTCAATTCATTGTCCATATAGATCCATATTGGATGATGACTACATTGGGTTTTGAGTGCCATTATCATATGTTCATACCATATTGTTCTATGAACAATGACCATGAGGGGTTTTTTTGTCATGATTACAACGTGGTCCCCGAATAACTGCCGTTCTTTCTCACGGTGGAAGGAATAGATGGGATGCTAACTGTAGATTTCTACCTCCCAACCATATGAAGACCAATTCTCTACATGGTGATCATAATGATGATAATTCACCAATCCATGTGGGATGGTGGTTATATGGGGATAGTATTTGAATTTAATGATCATCTTATTGAGGATAAAATTATATAAGTTGTGGATTTGATGACACAAATTATGAACATTGAGATATAAATTCCCCTAACCCAGTGGTGTGGGGTTGATATAGAATCACTATTGATTTCTCAAGGACCCTCTCAAGAAGTGATGGACCTTGTAATGATGAATAAGATATTAATTACTCCATCCATATGATATATGGTTTGATTTTATATTTCATATATATGTCTTAATTCTTCTTATGAATTGATGATATGAGAGGTGAATTCAATAGATGATATTTCCTCAACCTGGTGGTATTAGTTCTCTATTAATTGAATTCTATAGAAACTACTACTATGACCCATTTGATGTTGTGCAATTGTTATCATCTTGGATATCGGTACGATGTAATCCCATGATGGGGATAATTAATAATTGGATATTATAAGGTTTGTTGAAACATCGGTCTATGTGTCTAAAATGAATTCCATTTACTTTGAGTTGGCCAATTAAAATGAATTACAAATATTCCATACCTCCTATTGTGATGTTTATTCACTATTGAAGTGGGGAAATTATTTTGTAGAGACCAATTGGCTAAATTACTACCATTTAATCTAATTTATGTGGATAATATAACATTAAATGATACCATATATGAATGGTTTTTCTATTCAAGGAATATAGATAAGTTAAGTGCCCCATATTTCTCCCATCATCAAACACAGATGTATGTCGATGCTTCAAAAATCAGTCGTAGGGGGGTTACTGCAATTCTATGAAAAACACTACAATATATTGTTTCATTGTCAACCACTATTGGGTTTTATAACACATAAAATAGAGCCATATCCATGTGTCAATATAGTGTATTAATGATATTAAATGGATACATGTATCCTATATAGGGGATATGTCTAGCCTTTAGTCACTAATGAGAAGGCCACATAGTTTCACATAGACAAGAAATTCCTTCTTTTTCAAGCTCATCTCAGACCCCACAGATAGAATATAAGATTGGAAGAACATGATTGGGGGTATTTATAGACTACATTGTCTATATTTACACATTGTAATCCTCTATATTATACATACATGCCACCATCATGTCAGGCCATTGATAATGATTCTAAGGGACAACTACTAACTACAATTGATGGATATTGGAATTTGATGGGGAACTCTATCGTTTTGACCCTGATGTTATTAGAACCACTCTATATGATGGCGTCAATTTGTTAGAAACCTATTCATATGACTGTTTCTAGAGAAGGAGATGATTTAATTATTCGTTGGAGAAATATCTATTGGGATTTTGACAGCGATGGATTTTAGTTATAGAGATCATGAGATCCAGATCCAGACCACCATGAGGATTATTGTTAGATTAATGATCATTATATTCATAATTTGAAGAGTTAAATAACCCTTCTAGTGTTGATAATGTTTCACAAAAATAATTAAATGGAACTATTATTTATAATATTATCAATATGGATCTCACTCTATGTCTTGTATACAATATGCCGACATACCATTAAAAATTGTGAATTGATATCTGCATGATGTATAATGGTTGAGAAAACATGTCTATTAGCCTCTCCAGCTATGAGAGTATGTTACCAATTTTGAGAAGATTATATACTATTCCAATGAGCTGCCTGGTTTTTGATTTGGATGTGAGCATGTCTGAATACATGTTCCATTTTCATTTCATGGGACTCCATCCAAATGGAAATATTATTCTTATTCTGAGACATTGGAATGTGCCAATGATATTTAATGGTAGGGATGTGAGAATTCTCCAAGTAATGTGTGACTCCCACTATGTGAGATACAGATAGAGAAGAAATGTGAGCTTAATCCAATTACAAAATCCCCTTAGGAATATGTTTAAGGACCACCATAATGGGAGAATGGATATCTTTCTCCTCCTATATTGCATGAAAATTAAGTCGTTTTAGTATTTTGTCAACAACAGTAGGAATATATACCTTTCTTTTAGGACTAGAGGAAATATTCCATGCATATTTAATGATATAAATATGATCCTGTCTCAGGAATGATGTAACACCCCGAGCTATTATGATACACTTCTCTTTCAATAATGCAATAGCTTGCATTGTATGCAAGTTCGAGATTCTAACACACACCACGGCCAATCAAAGTATCCATTATGAATAGTAATACCTATTTTTTGAAATTTTATACATTTTATTTTTCCCAATGGACTTCGTTTTTTTATTCGTAATATCAAAATTATCCTATGTTGAATTTTTTGTAACATTCGGAGAACTTCCAATTTTTTATGAATAGTGAAAAATACTTAAAACAACTTTTTTAATAAAAATAATTTATTGTTATAAATTATACTATTTAGTGGTTTTAATGTATAATTAGAATATATTTTTACCATTTTATGCAATGGTGGTCATTAGAATTAATTTAACATTGATATTGGGCATGAACAATTGTCAATCTTTTGATATAAATTGTTTCTTAAAAACACCCTATTTGTATTGACAGCAGGAATTAATTATAAAAATAATAAATTCAACTTATATGTTTGGAATTTTTTAAAATAGAAATTATTTTTGAAATCGGAATATCAAATATAGCTTAGGGTGAATTTGTGGGATTTTTCTGAAAAACTTCAATTTTTTATGAATAGTGAAACCACTAAGTGGTACTTATAAAAACTGATTCTTCGTTTAAATGAAATTTTACCAATTCTGTGTTTTGAATTTCAAAAATCCGACATACATGGTTGTCATTAAGAAGTAAAATGTGGTTCAATGAGATTAAAATAATTTTTGGTGAATAGTAACTTTTATGTTTTTAATCGCGATTAAAGGTAATTAGTGTAGTTTAAGGTAAAAATAATGTTTTAATAATCTGAGATGAGCATGAAACATATCCTACCCTCATTTGATGTGCCATTTCCGACCAAAAAAATCCATGGGTCAACTTGGGGACCCCATGGAGCCACTTTAGTTGGAAAATGACGTAAATAACTTTTATTTAATGTTAAAGTAAAAAATGACACAAACATGAAATGTTTTACTAAAACAATTTTTACATGGGTTTATACAAGTCATATTTTTGACTATAAATAGTCATTGGAAAGCTAAAAATATATCCTACATCATAGTATTTTTTTTAAAATTTTTAGACATTAAATAAATTAAATTATTTATGACATCATGATGATGCAGCGATTACCTCATTAATTAACGATTTAAATAAAATGAAAGGATAATGTAAAATCTAAGGCTTACACTTGCCAAAAACTTATTGGATGAGGAGATTTAGAACCCTTATCTCCTTATCCTTGAATTATATAAGTGTGGGACCCTTGGAATCCGAAACACATTGTATAATAATGTAACATTTTCTTACTTTCCAAGAGTGCCCCTCCTCTCCTCTTATAAAAGGCCCCCACCACTACCACCTTACTCACACTTTAATAGACTTTTGGCTCAGCCAAACTCTGCCCAAATACTCCCCCAAATTCCCTCCCTTACACCTAAAAGCCTCACTTTGGGCAGAATTCTTCCCAAGGAAGCCATTGGCTCAAATCAAAAAGAGTTACCCAATTTTGAGGTAATGTCTTCTCTAATGTTGTTTTGTTTTATTTAGCTTCTCCAACCCCTTAAACTCTTTTTATTACTTTATTTTGTAACAACAACAGTATCTAAAATATACAAGGATGTTGTTATGATATGGATTTGTTTACACATACACACACCTTCGTCTAATGGTTAAAGAACATACTGTTTCTGTGGGTGGCGAAATACTGCCTCACGAAACGATGATTGTTCAATATTCTTTTAACACCTCTAATGGTGGCCATTTTGATGACACTATTTTCATATATGACATATATATTAGGTTTATGTTTTCGTTATTCTTATTTATTTCTCATTTATGTCATACCTTTATGATTTCCATTATGTGTAAACACGATAATTTCATTTTAGAAAGTGCGGACTACCGCCCCCTCAAAGTGATTTGAATCGTTAATTCCATATGTGGGATGTATAAAGGATGGAGTAAATGATATTATACACTATATTATACTGGAATTATATTATACATTTATATCATTATGATTTCATTCCATTAAATACGAAATAGAAATGAAAGTAGCGTTCATGCGTACGTACGGCTTACCATCTCCATGAACGGTGCATTTTATTTCTTACCTCTAAATGTTACGTAATATTATAAATGAATGTATATATTGGATATATATTATATATATTATATATAAGTCATGAATATAATTCTGGATATAATGGATATTTTACCACATGAACAACTTGTAATTATAAGAAGTTTATTTTTGACTCAAGTACCAAAGATCGACAAAACGACCGTTATTAACTTAAATAATTACATAATGATAATAACATGGTAATAAGTGATATAAAAGGAATAATGAACTTGAAAAAGGTTCTCAATAAGGTAGATATTAACTCTAGTTTATTATTTAGAAGGTTAAAGAACTGTCGAGTCAAGACATGACACAAGGTAAGGGAACTTCATAACCCAATTTCCATTCTTTGGGTTAATCTCCTACTTTCAAATTATGTCTTTATATTATTATGTAATATCTTGTATTTTTTACTTTCTTTATGTGTAATTATAGTGAATACAAATAATTGATCTATGTTATTTTAAAAATGATCTTCATAAGGACTTCGTCTCAATCCCCTTTCATTGAGGCATATTTTTTTTATACACAACTTTCTTTTATACGGTGTATAAACCCCTTTGACTTTTACGTTTATTCAAAAGGAATATTTTTATACGAATCGTTTTACTAAACGAAAAAAATGGAATGTTTTTCTATCCGTACATATGCGGCGACAACGACTTCTCTGCCGCCGTGACCATTATTTGAGTTTCGGCTTCCTCTACAAGCCATCACTTTTTTTAAATGAAAAATAAATACAATGTTTTATTTTTCTTTATTTTTGGTGTTGAAAATGGTTTTGAAAGTGTTTTTATTACATCAATGTGTTGTATTGATATCTTTTGATTGAAATTTTGAAATGTTATGTTTCCTTTTTGCATGTTTTATGTGATACAATTATGTTATGGTTTATGATATGTTTAAACCTTTCATATGAGGAATGCATTGGACGTAATAAGTGACGAGTGGAGCCCGCTATAGCTCCTCGATGCATCGGTAGGTCTCATGAGACAAACTAGTATCTTGGCATGAGGCCTTGACAAAATATTATTTGTGGTCTTGGCACGAGGCCTTGGCTACGTGGTTATGATAGTCTGACATTATGCATTCCATCATTATGAAATTGTTTATTGATATTTCATGTGATTATTCGACCAGTAGAATATCCATGTGAATTAGTAAATGGAATTATCTCATTTTACTTTTTCTATATTATGTTGAATTTCATGTTTAAAAGGATTTTTTTTAGTTATACATTTACTTAAATGTTAATGTTTATTTATGAAATCTTCCTCTATATTTTTATCCTTAATGAGCATCAGAGCTCACCCCTTTCAATGTTTTAATTTTTTTCCAGGATGTGAAGAAGTATATTATGAATGACCTGCAGTGATAATATAAGGGGGTATGAAGAGAAAATGTTGTAGTTTTGTTTTAATTTATGATGTAATGTAAGACTTATGAATGTATCTAGTGTTTCCAAGGCTACTAAACTAATTGGTCTTTCGAGACTTGATCTTTTGTGATCATGCCAATGTTATGAATTAATGCACCGACTCTGGGTAGCTGGGGTCGGGGCGTTACAGTTGGTATCAGAGGCAGTTTAGTAGTAACCTTGGAATATATATTTAGATAAACTCTGATTAGAGGGCATAGCCCAATGATAGACTTTGTGGATTAGTATAGAAGAACTTCCTAAAATTTTGTTGTTGTAGAGATTTCATGTGTTTTTTGAGCAATACATTCCTGTCTGGATATGAGTAGGTAGAGGCGGCTCTGGCACAGATGTACCTAGGGGTAAAACCCAAAAACACCACTTTGAGCTAGACTCAAATGGGAATTGGTGCACGACAACGGGCCTTGCTGCACTCTTGGTTACGACACTCCCGGGGGATATGCTTAGGATAATACTCGTTTTCTTTATGACCCACTATGAAGGGTTATGAGTATATACATCTTAAAGAATTTTTTTTATAATTATGGATTATATCCATAAATAGTTAAATTTATGTTAAGTATTTTATAAGTATGGAATTATTTATTTTGATTCATAAACTAATCTAGTTTATTCCATTGTTTAGAAATGGCACCTAGTGGAAGGAATGGAAACCGTATCAAGGCACAGACTCCATGTAGGGATTTCCCTCCTGCTCAAGATAATTATTATGGAGCTAGAGATACAACTGGTGCTGATCAACTTATTACCATACTGGGACAACCCACTCAGGTTATGAATAATAACCTTACTCGTATGGAGCACCCTGATCCACAACGTGGAGGATCAATGATAGACCGCTTCATGAGGCAACAACTACCAACATTTAATGGGGGTAAAAATCCATTAGTAGCTTAGCAATGGATAAAATCCTTAGAGAAAATATTCCACACCTTGGGGAGTAGTGAAAGGGAAAAGGTTATCATGGCAATTTACCGCCTCACTGAAGATGCCAATCAGTGGTGGTCGCTGATTCAAAACACAAATGAAGATGATGACGTATCGAATATGGAATGGAGGGAGTTCAAAGAGCTTTTCGTAGAAAAATACTTTCCACATGACCATCGAGCAGATATGGAAATGCAATTTCTTGAGTCTGAGGCATAAGGAGGATGAGAATGTCGCAAAGTATGAGGCTATCTTTATCAGGTTAGCAAGTCATACTGCAGATTATATACGTAACCCAAGAAGTAAGATTGATCGTTTCTTTGATGGGTTAAAACCATTTGTTCATCGGGCTTTATTATTACAATCTTTCTCAACATACGAAGATATAGTCTCGTGTGCTATAAAGATAGAAATGGAATTCTCTAAGTCTTATGAAAATAATGTAAAGCAAGAGAAGAAGAGAACGGTGGAACAAGAGACGGATAAAGGGAAAAAGGGAAAGAATGATTCTCCATTATGTGATAATTGTGGGAAGAATAACCCTGGTAGTTTCCTAAAAGGAATTGGAGTTTATTATAAATGTAGAGAAAAAGGTCACTAGGCGCGTGATTGCAAGGGAAAGAAAAAGGCTATCAATGTTGAATCCTACAATTGTAGGAAAATGGGGCATTATGCAAATGAATGTCCTAAGCGTCAGGAAAAATTTCCTCAGAAAAGTCCAAGGGATAAAGGCCAAGCTTATGCTATTAATATAGATGAAGTTGAATAATTATTGTATTTGTGTTTTTGGACTCAAGAAATAGATTATTTTTATAAGAATAATGTGATATATATAAGGATTGTACTACAATGAATGTTGTTTCCATTAAGGATTTAATATGATGATGGTAATAAAATTTTTACTATGTGACAATAAGAGAAACGCTACTTTGTTTGGGGAATCTGTTGTTACAATTGATTTTGGACTTTAATGACCTTTTAGAGAAAGTCAGGACGGAGGTATTTTGGATAACTATAAAGGATGGAATGGATTAAGTTTATATTTGGATAGTATTGTTTAAGGTTAAAAAATTTCTGAAGATTATTTTTCAAATATTATAATACTATAGTTTTAGGAAAAGGAAAACCTGCAGGGTGGGGCATAAACCGTCGCGTCGGAAAAAGCTGCAGGAATCGAACCCACAACCATAGTGCGACATGCCTTTATTTCCTACCACTAGCATACAGGAAGTCCCTGGTTATTACAAAATAGTTTTCGTAATCTAAATGGTATGTGTTAATATTTTAAACTTTGTACGATTAGGATAAATATAATATTTTTGAGTTCTATTATCTTTTTGAGTGAAAGATGAGTTTGTGGTAGAAATTAGTTGAAGGTTGAAACTCTACTTGTCAAGCATAAAAGTATACATATACCTATATCTTATTCTATGAATAAATTAATTCTTAAACTTTAGTGAAGGGATATTAAAACAAAAAAAATTTCTTATCCTAATACCTTATGTCTTTTTGAACTGATGATATTTTAAATCAACATAGATTGAAGGCCTTGAGGCCCTCAATTTGACACTTGTCTGTGATTGATGACCTCAATCACTCCCTACAAATATTTATGTTTTTCCTCCAATTATATGTTTCTAATTTCCACCAATGTTATCTTTATCGATATCATAATTTGGTGGTGACTTTTTTATTTCCATTTCCCTCTTATTAAGGATAAATTTTATTAACCTTATTTCCGATGTGGGTTTTCCACAAAGGAATTTTCTATTTTCAACCATTTATTTTTAAAGAAAAATATCAAATTGCGAGGACACAATTTATGGAAGGAGGGGAGAATGTAACACCTCGAGCTTCCACGATACACTTCTCTTTCAATAATGCAATAGCTTGCATTGTACGCAAGTTCAAGATTCTAACACACACCACGACCAATAAAAATAGCCGTTATGAATAGTAATACCTAATTTTTTAAATTTTTTAAATTTTATTTTTCCAAATGGACTTCGTTATTGTATTCGTAATATCAAAATTATCCTAAGTTGAATTTTTTGTAACTTTCTGAGATCTTCCAATTTTTTATGAATAGTGAAAAATACTTAAAACACAATTTTTAATAAAAATAATTTATTGTGATTAATTATACTATTTAGTGGTTTTAAAGTTTAATTAGAATATATTTTTACCATTTTATCCAATGGTGGTCATTAGAATTAATTTAACATTGAAATTGGGCATGAACAATTGTCAATCATTTGATATAATTTCTTTCTTAAAAACACTCTATTTATTGTGACAACGAGAATTAATTATAAAATTAATAAATGAAACTTATATATTTGGAATTTCGTAAAATATATATCATTTTTGAAATCGGAATATCAAATATAGATTAGGGTGAATTTTTGGGATTTTTCCAAAAAACTTCAATTTTTGATGAATAGTGAAACCACTAAGTGGTACTTATAAAAACCGATTCTTCGTTTAAATGAAATTTTACCACATATTTGATTTGAATTTCAAAAATCCAACATACATGGTTGTCATTAAGAAGAAAAATGTGGTTCAATGAGATTAATATAATTTTTGGTGAATAGTAACTTTTATGTTCTTAATTGCAATTAGAGGTTATTAGTGTAGTTTAAGGTAAAAATAATGTTTTAATAATATGATATGAGTTTGACACATGTCCTACCCTCATAGGATGTGCCATGGCCGACCATGAAAATCCATGGGTCAACTTGGGGACCCAATGGATCCAATTTAGTTGGAAAATGACATAAATACCTTTTATTTAATGTTAAAGTAAAAAATGACACAAACATGAAATGTTTTACTAAAACAATTTTTACATTGTGTTATAAAAGTCATATTTTTGACTATAAATAGTAATTGGAAAGATAAAAAGATTTCCTACATCATAGTATTTTTTTATAATTTTTAGACATTAAATAAAGTAAATTATGTATGACATCATGATGATGCAGTGAGTACCTCATTAATTAACAATTTAAATAAAATGAAAGGATAATGTAAACTCTAAGGCTCAAACATGTCAAAAACCTATTGGATGAAGATATTTAGAACCTTTATCATCTTAGCCTCGAATTATATAAGTGTGGGACATTTGGAATCCGAAAAGCATTGTATAATAATGTAACATTTTCTTACTTTCCAAGAGTGCCCTCCTCTCCTCTTATAAAAGGCCCCCACCACTACCACCTTACTCACACTTTCAAAGCCTTTTGGCTCGGCCAAACTCTGCCTAAATACTCTCCCAACTTCCCTCCCTTACTTCTAAAATCCTAACATTGGGAAAAAGTCTTCCCAAAGAATCCTTTGGCTCAAATCAAAAAGAGTTACCCGATTTTTAGGTAATGTCTTCTCTAATGTTGTTTTGTTTTATTTAGCTTCTCCAACCCCTTAAAATCTTTTTATTTCTTTCTTTTATAACAACAACAGTATCTAAAATATACTGGGATGTTTTTATGATATGTATTTGGTTTACACATACACACACCTTCGTGTAATGGTTAATGATGTACTGTTTCTGTGGGTGGCGAAATACTGCCTCACAAAATGATGATTGTTCAATATTCTTTTAACACCTCTAATGGTGGCCATTTTGATGACACTATTTTCATATATGACATATATATTATGTCTATGTTTTCATTATGCTTCTGTATTTCTCATTTATGTCATACCTTTATGATTTCCATTATGTGTAAACACGATAATTTCATTTTAGGAAGTGCGGACTACCGCCCCCTCAAAGTGATTTGAATCGTTAATGCCATATGTGGGATGTATAAAGGATAGATTAAATGGTATTATACACTATATTATAATGGAATTATATTATACATTTATATCATTATGATTTCATTACATTAAATACGAAATATAAATGAATGGAGCGTTCATGCGTACGTACGGCTTACCGTCTCCATGAACGGTGCATTTCATTTCTTACCTCTAAATGTTACGTAATATTATAAATCACGGTATATATTGGATATATATTATATATATGATATCTAAATCATGAAAATAATTCTGGATATAATGGATATTTCTTCACATGAACAACTTGTAATTATAAGATGTTTATTTTTGACTCAAGTACCAAAGAACGAGAAAACGACCGTTATTAACTTAAATAATTACATAATGTTCATAACATGGTAATAAGTGATATAAAAGGAATAATGAACTTGAAAAAGGTTCTTAAAAAGGTATAGATTATCTTTAGTTTATTATTCAGGAGGTTAATGAACGGTCAACTCAAGACAAGACGCAAGGTAAGGGAACTTCATAACCCAATTTCCATTCTTTGGGTTAATATCCTACTTTCAAATTATGTCATGATATTATTATGTACTATCATGTATTTGTACTTTATTTATGTGTACGTATAGTGAATACACATAGTAGATCTATGTTATTTTAAAAATGATCTTTATAAGGGCTTCGTCTCAATCTCCTTTCATTGAGGCATATTTTGTTTTATACACAACTTTTTTTTATACGGTGTATATACCCCTTTGACTATTACATTTATTCAAAAGGGATCTTTTTATACGAATTGCTTTACTAAAAGAAAAAAGGGAATGTTTTTATTTCCATACATATGCGGCGACAACGACTTCTCTGCCGTTGTAACCATTTTTTGAGTTTCAACTTCCTCTACAAGCCATCACTTTTTTTAAATGAAAAATAAATACAATGTTTTAATTTTCTCTAATTTTGGTATTGAAAATGGTTTTTAAAGTGTTTTTATTACATCAATGTGTTGTATTGATATCTTGTGATTGAAATTTTGAAATTTATGTTTCCTTTATGCATTTTTTATGTGATACAATTATGTTATGGTTTATGATATGTTTAAACCTATTCATACGAGGAATGCATTGGAATTAATAAGTGACGGGTGGAGCCCGCTATAGCTTTTCGATGCATCGGTAGGTCTCATGAGACAAACTAGTGTCTTGGCACGAGGCCTTGAAAAAATCTTATTTGTGGTCTTTGAACGAGGCCTTGGCTATGTGGGTATGATAGTCTGGCATTATGCATTCCATCATTATGAAATTGGTTATTGATATTGCATTTGATTATTCGACCAGTAGAATATCCATGTGAATAAGTAAATGGAATTATCTCATTTTACTTTTTCCATATTATGTTGAATTTAAAGTTTAAAAGGATTTTGTTTTAGTTATACATTTACTTAAATGATAATTTTTATTTATGAAAGCTTCCGCTATATTGTTAGCCTTACTGAGAATCTGAGCTCACCCCTTTCAATGTTGTAATTTTCTTCCAGGATGTGAAGATGTATATTATGAATGACCTACACGGATAATATAAGGGCATATGAAGAGAAGATGTTGTAGTATTGTTTTACTTTATGATGTAATGTAAGACTTATGAATGTATCTACTGTTTCCAAGGCTACTAAACTAATCGGTCTTTCGTGACTTGATCTTTTGTGATCATGCAAATGTTACGAAGTAATGCACCGACTCTGGGTAGCTGGGGTCGGGGTGTTACAAATGATTTATTCTTACATGGTTTTCCCAACCCCAAATCGGGATATGGTTGAAATACATTGAATTTTGAGTGTTATCTTGTTCTCATTAGATTGGAATATGGCCATGTCTAAATTAATGTTCCCCACTATGATTGAAATCTAATACCATAATGGGGATATGATCTGATCTAGAGCCTTTGGAATATTTTTTTTTCTTTTTCAAAAAAAAATGTTCCCCTATCCAATGGAATTTTCAGATCCCACCTGGTGACCCCCCTTTTGCAACATGAATATGATCTAGTTCCTAGTTCTCTTCCATTACCATAATATTTCAGAAATCCTCTAGGATGACACTGTGAATTTTCACATACACCAGAGAAACCACATGTTTATAATGATCAATGTGCTCCACTAACCTAGATATTTGGAGTGCAATATATGTATGTACCTATATCTCCACCAACCTATAATATGCATGTAGAATTTTTCAATTGTTTCCAAAATGTTTTGGAATTTTGTAAAATTGAATGTGTGTGTATAATATTTCACATTTTACACATCTATTGTATATATGAAAATGTATTTAATTGAAGTGGGGATATGTGCCCACTTTTATCATCATTTTATAATAAGAATATGTCAATGGAAATCATCATTGTGGGTATGGATATACACCTTCCCAAAGCATGCTGCATGAACTCTCCCATTGACTTGATTTTAGTGGGTATCAGTATGATCCAACTCCATAGTTACTTTCAGAATATAGTGAATGACTTCTTCTGTGCGATTTGGAATATGAGTCCACTCATGGTAATCTAGAAAAATTCACGCTGATGTGTCTTTATTATCACCCAACATGGGTATCAGAGAAGGTAGTGTGTCAGTTGGTACCCTCAACTAGTGACTGATGATTATGGACGAGATGATACTAGAAATGGTTGATGATTGGAGCCATCCTTACGAACACCAGTACTGTGAGGATCTATATTTGACTCAAAGGTCCACCTTCTTTATGGACTAAAGGAGGTTATTCACATGCATTGGGGATATTATAATAAGGTGGTTGAATATTGAAATGAATACCACTAGCATATATGTGACTTTTCTTAGAGGATATAGACTCACCAAATTTTGTTCTTATTGACCCTCATGAATGGTTTTGAGGGCCAGGAATGTACCACATTTGTCATACCCCCATACCATCATCTTTTACACCTCAAGATGATTTTGTAGAGTAGGTGATATCATTTTTCCACTTATGGGGGTTGTATCGATAGTTCACCTGATGTAATGTCACTAGATGATGCCATTATCCTAGATTGGGATATTGTTTATGATATATTATCTACATTCATCCATAAAACATCGAAAAGGTCACTAATTACTATAATATCATATGTATGATGTGTGTATTTAAATATGAATGGTTAATATTATTTTTCTCTTATTCTCGGTCTAGAAATTCATCTCATATGGACTCATCGAATCGAGGATTGAATTATTTCATATGATCTCTAGGTACAGAGGATTTCCTGTAATATTTATGCCAATATTATAATCTATTTATTACATTCCAACAATTATTTCTGACACAAGAATTACAAATCATACTATTAATAAATAGATTCATGTCGGGTTCACCATTTTTATTTTAATATAGTGTGATAAAAAATGTATTGATATATAATAAATAATAAATTTTTTATTTGAGAGAATCACCTTGGGATCAAAATTTATGTTTTTCAATAGTGTGAAAAGAAAATGGCTTGATGGATAATAACCCAACAATTTTATTATTTTATAGATTCATATTAGGTTCAATATTATTTTTTCAGTGATATTGATATGGCCTCAATCCCTCATTGAGGTGAATTTGATTACACATGTTGGTTGATTTTTATGGGTTCATTTATGGAATAATAATTGATGCCAGGCTTCCATTTTCATGGTTCATGGAAAATGAAAACAATTACATCTTTCATAACCAGGTATATACCTTCTCCCCAAAGGTATGTGGTCAATTTGGTATTCAGACCCAATAGTTCTTTGAAACTCATATTGTTCGATAGGATGTGTGTTTGGACTCATCACACATTATAGGGAGTATTTTTTCTACTATGAGAATCTCATATATAATTAATATATATTCTAGAATCTCTTCCAAATCCTAATACATGGCCAATTTCATTAATTAACTAATTATAGATTAAGTCATTTTTTAGACATATAAAAGGGAGATATTATTTGTAAATCCATATATATATATCTATAGATTTTAATTTATTTCCATGTGATAGGGTGTTGTTAATTTTTTGAAGTTGTATAACCAAGAACATTATATTTTTATATCATTAAAGGAGGTGGTTCATATTATGAGGATGTGATTGATAAATTTTGAGGATACATGTGTGCCATGTTTATTGGAGGACTCAAAACCAAAATAATTCATTAAAATCGTGTATTTTACCATCACGTGGAATATATATATATATATATATATAATTATTATGGCATTGAGGAACCATATATTTTGATAATTAGTCTCACTGATACATCCTATGTATCCCAATTATAACTAGAATCAATGTTATTATAGTTTTAGGATTCCTGTATGACTAACCCCAAGGTATATTCCCTTATACAGAGGGTATTATATCAGGCCAGTCATCAGGGCTTACATATTGAGATTTACCACAGTAGTAGAGGTTCATGATTCCAATGGGGTCTTCATTGTGACTCACTATGAAAATTTGATCGGTGATCTGTATGAGAAACAAGGGATTGAAAGTGATTATTCTCACTACATACTGATAATGGTCTTATGTACCATGAAAACACTTGAGATATTTAATATGGAGCATGATCCTTATGACGAAGTCCTACATTCTCGGGTTATGTCATGGATCTGAGTCATTTTAGATTTATTGGATTCTCAATCTATTAATGGATGTGGTAGGATAATTAGACCATGGAAATGATGAGGTTTCAGTGGTTGAAATGATTGATACCTATGGTCCTCCACTGATATGGATTCTTATTTGTGTTTAGGATTGGTTCATTGGAAGGAATCCTATGTATCTTAGTTTTGGATGGAGTCAATATCCTTGCTGTTAATTTGGTCTCTGGCTTATACAATGATATTTCCCTTATATATGGTACATATTTTATTATGCTACTGGTGAATTCTTATATTCTGAGGTTTCCATTGCATTTATACTGAATCTTGATGAAAATGATATGATCATTACAACTACCTATATACACATGAACTATGAACGGTGTGATAAACAATGGATGGGAAATAATCAATCTCACCACTCTGGATTCTGGGCTTATTCACTTAGTAAAGCCCCTAGGATACATGATATAATGAAAAGTCCTTGTAAACGTAATCCTGCATATTCTAGTTATAAAAAATTGAAGTCATCATAGTTCAATCAGTTGGGGCCTATACACTGGCGATGAACAATGTTATCATTTCTTAGGATTTCCATTTGACTCGGCCTCCATGCAAGCCTAAAATGATTTGACTTTCTGATCGAAATTCCGTGTTTGTCTACTTGAAATTTTAAAGTATATTTTATTGACATGTCCAATGACAATCAAATGATTTATATAACATGTCAAGGGGCCATGGTATGACTTTTATGGCATGTATAACAGTTTTCATATGATCAATTTCGTCTTGTCTAGAGGTCATTCCATGAATTGGTTGACTGATCCTTGAATTCATCACATGATCTTGGATTTCATTCTTAGATGGAATCAAATGATCCTAAAAACAAGCCCCAGTTTCATAGTGAGAGATATATGACACACATGGAGGGAATAGAGAGTGTCAACACAACATGTTTGGAGGGTGATGTATGATCCAGATTGTTAGGTCCATGTGACATCCCAATAACTAACTAGAATGATCAAATGGAATCACTAGATTCTATTGATATGCATGGGTGATATCTGAAATATAGAAATAAGATCATATGGTGAAATTTTATGAGTCACAAAACAAGTCTCAAGGACATTGTGATGTTCAGATGGTGAGACCAAGATTTTTTGATAGGCTATATTGGCATGCACAGATCCACCGTGTTACATTCTTTAATATGTCCCAAGGACATCAAATGATCCAAATAGTATACATATTATGTTCCCAAAATACCGACGTGTCATGTCTTATAGAGGTAACATGACCTAGGTGGTTCATGTGAAGCATGTGAGGATTAGTGTATTTGTTCATTTCTTAACCATTCCATCCTATAGACATTGTTCCAACATTTAAATGTGAATATATTAGATTAGTTCAGTGCTATTTTTTTATATCTCTTGTGATCTAGAAGAAAAGTGGAATATTCTTCACATGTTCTTCCCAAATTCAATCATGTGATATATGAGTGATCATGAAAAGATCTTTATGAATTGTTCATGGTTAATCTGATGGTACCCTGAATCATACAAAATTGAAAACATCTCAATCAATAAATTAGCCACTCTGTTGAATCTATTATGGTGTTGGGATGCACTAGTGGAATGCCCCAATAGTTCATCCAACTATTTAGTGTTTGGAGATTCATTTTTCATTTGTTTGATGGATTTTTATTCCAC
This sequence comes from Viscum album, assembly GCA_963277665.1. Taxonomy (NCBI): domain Eukaryota; kingdom Viridiplantae; phylum Streptophyta; class Magnoliopsida; order Santalales; family Viscaceae; genus Viscum; species Viscum album. The sequence goes on from OY728133.1 coordinate 1,117,709,686, forward strand.
GTTATCAATATTTTTCATATCTTTCCAGGAAATTTATTGTGTAAATACAGTGTCATGTTAGTAGAGGGATTCGATGTCATGTTTCATAGTGAGTTCTTACCATATGTCAATTTGAGGGCGTCAAATGTATTTCATTAACCACAAGACCATAACATCAATTTTAATTTTATTGGATTATTTAAAATTTACAGGTATGTTTTTTTAAACTAATATACTAAGGGATATCCATGTTCTCAATTTGACATGACCAAATGCCTTCTAGGTTATTAGGATTCCTAACTATTGGCATTTTTATGATCACATGTTATTTTTCTAGGAATTTCCATAAGGCATGAATGAAATTCTAAGGGACTCTCTTGAGATGTGGCGGGCATGTTTTTAGGTGCTTCTGGTGTCTTGTGAATCACGTACGGTGCATATTGTGATGTTTATGAGGGAAAGAGGATCCCCCCATTGAAATTAATTTCATTATTTTCTTATTTTTCTAGGGGTTGGGATATCATGAATTCTTTTGGGTGTTGGAAATGAAAATTAAATTACCTATGGGTGATGTATCGGGGGACCAAATATGGTCATATGGAGATGCACAACCATTTCATTGAAAATTCTAATTTTAAATTATTAATCCAAAGGGGGGGTATGAGGTAACATGGACATACTCAAGCCCCTTCACATGATGTGGACGAATTGCCAGTGGGATTATATGATGTTAAGTAGAAATTTCTCAAGGGTCTTCTTATGTCATTTGAATTTCTTGGTGCATATTTCATATTGTTTTTGACAGCAAGATTACCCAACTTAATCAAATATTTATTTATTTTTATTATTTTACAATGGTTGGGGATATCTTGTGGTTGTATTGATGTTGTTAAGGACAATAATTCTCCCCATAAATGATGTATCACGTGTGTTTTACAACCGAAAGAAGCTCCCTCCTTATGGATATATTTAAAATATTTTCAAATGAATTTTTTATGGTGTGTCTATATTCACTGGTTTATCAATTGCGATACCTAGGGGAGAATATCTCTATCTCACCGCTTGGATTGATATTGTTTGGGGTGCCCTTTTAATAGAAAAAAGGTCCTATCAATGATATATTTGGGGATCTTCCAGAGACTATGCACTATGATTTTCCCTCAAAATAACCTCCTATTGATCATGTGATCACTTGTCATCTTAAGGATCACATGATCTATGTGATATTGACAAAATTTTTAATCATTTCATTGTAGATGAAATAATCCACATGTTCATGGATTTCTTAATATTTTAATTTTTCAATGCTCATTGGGGATGAATCTATATTGAAAAACATTCATTTATGATGAATTTATGGTCATATATTATTAATATTGTAATCTATTACATCAACTTGAATCATTCAATTTCATGTGATCCTTAGTAAAAGAATTTATCTAAAATAAACATAATACCTGACTCATGGAATTCATTATTAACTAATCGGGATACAATTTTTATATATGGTATTTTTCTATGTAATTTATTTGATTGACTAGGGATAATTGTCAAAATTATATATTATTTAATAAAAATATATATTTATTTATATGAAATATTTTTTTAATTGAATTGATTTTTCAGTATATGAGGAATGCGTTAGATATGTTGGGATGAGTCAGGCCTCGTTATATATAGCCCGCTGATCTATAAATAGGTCTCATGAGAGAAATCATTTATCCAAATTAAATTGTTTTTGGTCCATACATACCAATTAATTAAACTAAAATGTATCATAATATTGAGGTTATAGATATTATTATATTTCTGATCATGAATTGTTTTATAGTAATTCATCATTATTAAGAAGATAATTATTTTTATACATGAGATTATTGTGTTTTCCTTATCAATGGAATCATTTAATCTCATATTACTGGTTAAATGACAAGATATTTATTTATTTATCATTAAATATTGAAGATAACATATTTTCACATGATAGATTTCATTATTTATAACCCTTTTTGAGAAGTTGGGCTTAAAAATAATTTTCTTCCATTCTATTGGATATGATGATTAAATCATTAAGTGATTTTCATTTAGGTAGATCATTTTCTTTCGATATATGTTATATTTAATTACCAATGTAATATTTGTATCTTATATTTATTTTCTTCTCATACAATACTAAATTGATTGGGACAAAATGATTATATCACATATATCTATGACAATGTAACAATTTATATCCTATGTATCAGTTACTGGAGTATTCATTTCTATAGGTATAACATGACAAAATAATATCATATTTGTATTTCCATTGAAATTTATTTTTATATATTTAATATATTTCCATATACGAAACACTAAGTATGTTTAGACTGTAATATCTTAAACTGGTATAACATAGCTATTAAATTAGTTTTTATATATAGTAATATCAAATTTATGAAAAAAAACATGTAATAGTTTTAATTTATGAAAGTGTATTTTTTAATTCTCAATTAATTAATCCTCAAATTTTTTTATAGATTATTTAATCTTCTAAATGAGTTTTATCAAACAAACATGTTTTATCACATTTTATCAAATGATAATTATAAATAATATATATATATATTTTTAGAAAAATTATCAATTGAAATTTATATTATTTTTAAAATTATCATTAAAATAATATATTTTGGGGATTTTTTATAATTTCTCAAAAATTATTTATTATTTAGTTAATAGTGAAAGAAAATTAATTGTGTAAACAAAATTCTTTTCAAGTAAATGAACTTTTATTAAATTTTTTTCAAATTAAACTTATCCACCATTAATTATAAGATATATAATTATTTAAATTTTTAAATCAAATATTCATTATTTTAATATATGTGAATTTCTATATTAAAAAAATATTATTAAAAAAATTAATTTTGTACACCCGATGTTATTTCAATATAATAAATTAATTTAGTACACATTGATTGTGTTTTTATGAATTTAATATTTTTTTATTCCATATAATATTTTCTAATTTAATTTATATTTATTACTAATCAAGAAATGATTAAAAATTATTTATTGTTATTCGAAAGTCATTTAAAAAAAAATGAGTTTTCATTGAGTTTTGCATGCATAATTAAAAATGAATTTATTCAAATATAGATGTTGAATAAAATAAAAATTATATTATTTTTTTAATAATCCTAATTAATATACTTTAATATTGTGAACGTAATTTCTGTTCATTGAAAATGGTAATAATAGTTAAATATTTTTACCAAAATTTAGTTAAAATGGATTTACCAGTGGTAAATCACAAGATACAGATATAATATTCTCAAATACCTATAAAAAACATATTGTATAAATATATTTAATCATTATTGTATATGTAATAACAAATATATAAACATTTTTAGAATCATTCCCATGAATGTGACCTTTAATAATTGAAATGTTTTAGGAAATTCCATTTGTGTCCCTCCCATAACATATAAAGGGGCACCAATTGTGTCCCTCCCATTGATTCATAACATTTGAAAATTATATCTAAGAAAACACCGTCAATAAAAACAATCAATATTTTTTACTTTCATTAAATAGTTTTTTGTCTTCTCCAATGACCAACCCTTCAAGGATTATTGAGTAAGTTGAATCATGTCTCACAAAAGGGATCTATTGAACATTACTAAGATCATTCATTTTTAATTCATCATCTAGTAAATATAATCTTTTTGTACCCAGTAAAAATATATTACTCAAGTATCATAAATATAATTATATTTATTATGATCATTTCATAAAAAAAATTCATCCCCTATTTAATCAAATGGGATTTCAATGAATCCCTCATGCGTTCATGTGGACTACTTAATCAATTGAGCGATATAACCACTTTTCCACTATAAAAATTCATGATTAGATATCATGATATATTAAATTATTTTTTATTATATCTATTTTTTAATTATTATAATATAATGATGAATTAATATTGACCTTTTTTTTCAACCCCAAAAAATGGGAAACGTTCCTCATGCGTCAATACAAACTGCCATCTCTATGTATTAATGTAATTCATTTTTAATCATAAATTTATATAAATGTATATTAATATTTATATAATTAAATTCAATAATATACAAATAATTAATTAAAAATTATTAAAATAAACCATTATTAATGATCAATGACCGTCCCCACTAAACCAAAACATATATGATAAATGAAGTATTTAACTACCAAAATGATGATTACATTGAAATATTAGTTAGGATTAACCCCATAAGATGAAATATGAAAACCATGTATGGTATTATATTAATTATTATGGTCTTATATGTATTTTTCTTACATTTAACATTATTATATTTGTTATTGGAGAACGTTGACAAAAGATTAACATGTGATATGGGTTTATTGTATCAAGTTCACATTCATTGAGACATGATTTATTGTCTTTCATATTTTACTAATTGATGTAATATAGATACTACCACACTAATTTAATTATTAATATATCATAATTTTTTATTATATATAATTTTTTATTTCACAATTTCTCCTATATGTTCTTTTAATACATTCACTTCTAAAATGTTAATGGTTTTATCCCAATTTCTATTTATTTAGGATCATTTTAATGTTATACACAAATTTCTAATTTATTTGATTTATATAATACATAATTTTTTACTCTTTAATATAATTTTTTTTAATTTATTTAATATAAAAAACCATATGATTTTGAAGATTCAAATGACTCTTATTTAAAATATTATTAAATTAATATTGGTTGTTCGTATGAATTTTTGTTTCACTGATATATTTTATATGTTATATATCTAAAACCATTAATGATATGTATATACATAACCATTGATTTATTTTACATTGAATGTTAATATTTTCATGTTATTTTCATTGTTATAATATATTATTTATTCCATGGTTGTTATGTTTCATATGATTCAATATTGGTAAGGGTTTTACGTTATAAACTCATTTTAACTGGGATTTTTATGTTTAAATTTTATGATGATAAAATTTAATTATATACCACCAAAAAATAATAGTTCATTTCCTATCTCATAGATATTTATTTATATTTAATATTTAAATTTCATTTCCCATTATTTATTTACACAATAGTTTAAATAATGTTTTTTAATGAATACTGAAATTGTATATCACTTCATGCATTGATAATTCATTCCAAATCAATATCATCCTGAAAATGATTTCAATATAGTCAGTAATAAAATATTACTGTATCTTAATGTAATTTTGGGCATTGTTTTACATTTTATTCCATGTTATAATATTTTCACCCTTCTCATTTTCCAAACATGTATCCTTGGAATTTCTATAAAAATTATAGATGGATTTTCATGGAATACCCAACATTGATTATTTCTCCCACATTCGGGAATACTATTTTATTTAAGGCTTCTATTACACAATTTTTTATAATAATCATAGAAATTAATTTCTATAATATTTTGGTTAATTTTTATACTCAAAATATTTAATTAAAATTTTAAAAAGATTTTCCTAAAAATATTCCTAGAAATATTTTTATAGTTTTTTATCTATATTGAAATACCATGATGTTTCATATGTTTTGTGGGGAATATAGTCTAGTATTACCAGTTCCATTCATTCTCTAGATAGACTGTGATTATTTTAATGGAATGATTATGTACACCATATATTTTCCATGGGTTTTTATTTGATTATATGATGAATTTTGTTTGATCTTATGGAATAAATAAGTTTGGTTTTCATTTCATTGTCATTGGGAATGAATTATAGTTTCCAATAATGATTTGTGTATATAAAAATACCTCGCGAGATAATAAGGGATGGAATGGGGAGCGAATGTAGTCACTATGGAAATTTTTACAATAATATTTTCATGGGAGTGAACAATGAAAACAGAAGTGATTTAATAGATAGAGAACCCAATCTGATATAATAATCATAGCATTGAACATTATATTATGAAATTATTTTCTATGTTTAGTTTCGTTTCAGATAATTATGTCTTATAATTATTAAATATTATGATGGCTAATGATTTTCTATTTATTATTACACAATCATATATAATATATATTATTATTGATAAAATATTATTCTATGTTCCATTATTATGATTTATGAATTTGTGTTTTTTATTTTATAATGTTTAGATTCGGTTGTCATAACGTTATTATTATAGAATTCTCACTAATGATCATCTATTATGTATAACCATATTGAGGAACTGATCAAATAATTTATTAAGATTTTATTACCTTGGTTGTGGAGAAAGTATTTATCTATGATAGGTATATGAAGAGTGATTGTTGGGAAGAAATAAATAAGAAATGATGTTGATCTTTCATATACGAGTTACTTAGGTATATATGTTTCCAAAAACACCATAACACTATGGTCCTCTTATTTATATTTTTGTGAAATGAATTTTATATTCATATATTCTTATGTAATACTTATGTTAACATTATTTGGGTCACTATATTCATATAAAAAAATGAAGGCCTTTTGGATATGTAGTTTATGCACATTTTTTTTACGAGGATTCAATGTGAAATTATAGTATATGATTTAGTCGTTTACCTGTGGTATGATATTGTAGTATGTGGTAGTTTTATTATGGAATTCTATTTGGTTGATTTATGAGGAATCAATTAGTGGATATGAAATGTGATAGGAATATTTCTTAATAATTCATTTTGTCAACATGGAATTTATATTATTATGGAAGTTGGTATAAGATATTTATTTATGTAGGGTCCAGAAAAATCAAAAAAGAGGATTGGGAATTCCACTTAATTTGAGAAAGGATTCTACCCAATTTCCCTTGTAGGATCGGGCAAAAACATGAAGAAAGCTCATAAATTTACAAAGGACCAATCGACCCGCATACAGGTTCAACATCGATGGTACGCGGCCAGTTCAGCATGCCTCCCCCTCTACAATCCATCATCATCTGTGAAATTGAGGAGAAAATCACTATGCGAGAGTGAAGAAGGTCGAATTCCAGACCGGTCCACCACAACGAACCGCACAAACCAGCCCATGCCGTGCGCATTGTCATTCGGGAAATGGAGGAGGATAAAATATGCGACTGCAGACATTGTAATTTTATATATAGACGCGAACTAGTGCACGACCGCGGATAAATTCCATGAAAACATGGTTCAATAAATATCAGTTGATCTGGTCATACGTGGGTGAGGATTTCTTCATAGGCTTCCTCAAAAAGCGGTGTGTGCCCCGTCGATACAACATCTCCATTACTCTATAAATAGACACTGAGTGGGGTCAAAAATGGATGGATGAAAGTACGGGTGAAACCCCATGGGGAGACGCTGGAGAAATCACTCCCATTTGTAAAATTATGCTACCATTCGCAGACCCCATAACGTCTATGGATGCACTCTTCCGCATAGCGGAGAAACCAAACCATGAACCACATGCAGCCAGCTCCTCCGCGGCCAGCCCGTAGCATCCATTTCCTTCTATGACATCCAAGCCGGCCAGCTTCTACGCGGCCCGCCTCCTCCGCGTCCATCACATCCGAAGACAACCTTCACGGACAGCCTCTCCATGGCTACTCCTACGCTGCCAGCTCCTCCGTGGATACCCTCTACGGCCATCTCATATGTGGCCAGCTCCTACACGACTCACTCCACTGCGGACACCCTATGTGGCCAGTCTTTCACGGCCATCTCTCCATGGATGGACCCTACGTCGCCAGCTCTTATGAGGAAAATCCCATGCACCTGTTGGTCCATACCATGGGGGCTTCTCCCCCAAACCCCCGCATGGGCTCACTGCTGGGTTAGGGTCCCGGCCCATCAGGCATATCCCTTCTCTACCATCACTGACCCCCCTAAAAAATAGAGAGTTTCACCGTGAACTTTTCATTCCATGTCAACAGTATTTTACAATGCACCCTTACGCCACCCCAACATCCTTCCTATAAATTCCATTAGTCGAGCTACTCCTCATGACTCTCCTATAACCCCATTACCTAGTTCCTTTTTCTAGGTTCATCCATAAAGGGCCTCCCCTGCGTAACTCCTACACCAACCATTACTTGGTATCTCCTACCTAGTCGTCTTGACCGTATGACTTTAAATTGTATGGACCTAGTTATATCCATATGACATTAATCTATATGGAAATAGTCCCTAAAAACGACATTAAACCATGATTACATTATCCATGATATATGATTGTATACTATAGAACACTTAAACCTCATATAAAATTCTAGGCTTCCCTCCTGGAGTAATCACCAAACCATCCTCACTAGAAGACAATGGCCTTTCCCCACTCATCATGGAAGGTTCATTGCTCCACTGTGTGAATCCTACATTCCACCAACACCAAGGATATGGAGAGTCCAGTGGTCCCAGGCTTCTCCTCTGCTCATCGTCTTTCTCCCCTTTCATCATTAGGAAGAATGTTTGAGGATTTCAAAGTCCGATTCATTCTCTTTTTTCTCACACCGAGCATGAATCACGTGGGATTAGAGATTTTTTATGGCCATGGCGTCCACACAATGACAGCCCTCAATACAATCTACATGGGTTTTGATCCCTGTTTCCTAAAAAGGGTACGTAGGATGCCTCCCCGAGGTTCAATCCCAATTCAGGTCACTGAGCATGTGTAAGTCCCAATCATACCCCTCAAATCTAACTACGTGGGTTTTGATCCCTATTTTATAATAAGGCTACGTAGGACGCCTCCCTGAGGTTCAATCCCAATTCAGGCCACTAACCGTGTATATGTTCTAATCACTCCCCTCAATAATAACTATGTGGGTTTTGATCCCTTTTTCCTAAGCAGGGTACATAGGACACCTTTTTGAGGTTCAATCACAATTCGGGCCACTATACAATTGTAAGTCCCAATCACACCCCACAAAATGAACTACGTGGGTTTTGATCCATCTTTCCTCTACAGGGTATGTAGGACGCCTCCCTGAGGTTCTATCCGAGTTTGTGCCACTAATCATGTGTAAGTCGCAATCATATCCCACAAAATGAACAATGTGGATTTTGATCCCTTTTTTCTAAGCAGGGTACGTAGGACACCTCCTCTAGGTTCAATCCCAATTCAGGCCATTAACCATGTGAAAGCCCCAACCATGCCCTTCAAAACAAACTGCGTGGATTCTGATTCCTCTCATGAGGATATGTTGGCAACCCGTATCACAGGTTCGATCCAAATTCTCAGGTCTTTATTTTCCCCCCTGGATGACAACAGACTCTAGAGTGCCTAGTTATGAGGATTTAAACTAGTGTCATCTCAATGAGTTCAAAGTCCTCAGAGTCATTAATCCAATGAGGGATGGTAAACCTCTGGCCTAAATGATTCTAAATCCCTGCGTTTAGCTAACCATTTCCAACCAAGAGTAATCTATGGATACAATGCTTAGGGATAAACCATTGATTTTTGAACATATGAATATGTCTTAAATATAAAAGAGAGTCCCAGAACTGGAAATAATCCCCCCCAAAAGGGTGTGATGAGCCCGATTTCTTATCCTATCGACCAATGTGAGTTCTTAAGAATCGCTAGGCGAATGGACTGGTGAAGGCTTGCCTTCGAAAGGAGGTCCACACATCATTAGATGTGGAACCATTGGGTGTTTCGAACGGAAAATGGTGCACCTAATATGAGTGATTAAGAAGAACCCCACCTTCTCTAATCAACTGTCGAGCAACACATGTTTTCCCCCTAGATGAAACAATTTCCATATATTATTCTATTTTAAAATACAAACACAGACACAGAAATATATATATATATATATATATTATGTTGATTTGGTTAGTTAAAAAGTTGTGATATTCCATTATAGTTCATCTTGAATTGGAATTTAGTATGTTTACTTATTTTTTCATAGCGGATTTTGTTATATTATCCATCATTAGAATGTGTTTTTATTGTAAGAAACATACTGATTAATCTTTTTTTCTCACCCCTAATGAAATATATTTTATTGTAATATTTATCATAATAAATAAAAATATTTTTATTTATATTAATAAATATTGAGGTGTTGATAATAATCCATTGAATTATTTTCCCTATTTTATATTCTTCTATTATTATTTTGGAATTTTCATTATTGACTTTATTTATTTTATATTTACCATTACATGAATATTAATTATATTATAGATGATTTTATTTGTTTATTTAACTTTTGGAGTGGGATTATTTTAGATTTAATTTTCTATATCAAGTTATTTTAATAGGATAATGCATCCTATATTTTGTTTTGTATGTCCTTATTGGTAGTCCCAATCCAATGACAATTTGGAGGTTGGTCGATGTATTCACACAACATCACTACTCTATGGGGATGAGTACTATGGTAATGGTTCTGGGAATCATCCTTAGACATACATTTAATTTTTCATTTTATAATGCTATATAAAATCTATTCACAATTAAAAAATCTTATCAAAAATGAAATAGTAATGAATATATAATTTTAATAGTAGATATATTGAACCATTCACAGAAAAAAATATTTTTATTTAAAATGAAATATATAAATCTATGTAATATAAATTATACATTATTCATATAAATAAATTAAATTCCTTTTCACAATATAATATAATTATAGAATGTTACCATGTTTTTTTACCACACATCCATAATTAATACCAATAAAAAATAATGTCCTAAAATCACATGTAAAATTTTAAATACTATGAAAAAGTAAAAAATCACACTATATCCACAAAAAAACTATTAATTTAATCCAAACATTAAATTTTGTGAATAATATATCATACCATATATGAATTTATATCAATTTAAAAAATCACCATATGAAATAAAATAACAACAAAAATTTTGTAATCTTATTATATTACCATAAAATAAAAACATGTACTTAATTACTATATTAAAAAATAAAATCCCCTTGACATCGCTCCAAGAATCCAAAGTCCTATAATTAGTAAATCAATGTGTTAATAATTCTAGTTCTGGAATTTTTATTCCTTGAACACACATCGTAACCATATCACTATAAATTTATTATATATATGATTTGTGAATGTAAATTAAAATATGTTTATAATATACTATCCAAATATTCAATATAGAATAAATAAACAACTATATAAATAACTAAAGTTGAACTGATGTTTAAAACATTAGAAATATCAACTTAGAATAACATGATCTTCTTTTATTCTAAAGTTATATATATTATATTATAAGAATGAAAAATATGTATAATGTATTCATGTCTGTGGAGGTAAATATATAGGGTATGAATAAAAACCAAGAAATATTTCCCCAATGAATCCATATGGTTACTATATTTATATTGATATTTGAAGCTACTATTAGTGAATATGAATTTATCAACAAATATAATGAACATAGTAAACTACATTACTATTAATCAGTGTAATAATACCATGCATTCAATATTTAATGTATCTATATTTTTAAAATGACACACATAATTATTTCTAAAATAGTTCTCCCATGATTATATATTTTAAAACCATATCATTAATACATTTAAATCATTGGAAAATGAAATCCTTTTCTAATAATTGTAAATCCAATACAGAATCTTCCATCCATACTGACCATTCATAAGACAATTTGTTTTCCAATGAAACCAATTTTATAAAACCAATGTTTCAATCAATGAAAATTATCCTAAAATGTGGTTACAAATGAAAACCATTTTCTATAACAACCTATATAAACATTAAATCAACAAACCACTCATCCAATAGGATAAACCATGTAGAGTATCCTTATTCACGAGTGAAAACATAAATTATCCCAACCTAATCCACGACCATACAGTATAATCACACAATAACACCTTATTACATCATATAGAGTGCAAAATTAATGAGGGAAAACAAACCTCTTATGAACTAAAAAATCTCAATCCAAAATCACGATTTAATTTTCCCAAGATTATATATTTAGTTATAAAACAATATATAATCACCAAAACATTTGTGTAAATACCCATAATTTTAATGAATGAAGCAAAAAAATCCAAATAAAACCTTTAAAATAAAAAAATAATCACTATAGAGTAGTCAAAAAATAATAAGCCAGAAATTTTTTGAACACTAATTTTAATTTCAAATACTTCTTCTAAAATAATTTATAATTATATATAAAATATTACATAAAAACTTTTAGTAAATAAAATATGATTTTATATAACACAGAAATGATTTTTTTGTTCAAACATATTATCACTTCAACAAATTGATTTATGTTATTCCTAGAAACTATGATCCTGAATAATATTTACGTTGGAAAGATATTAAAATGTATTAAATATTATTTCTAACAAAAAATATCCCCTTAAATATAATTTTTATAGAAATTTAACAAAAAAATGAAATAATATCATAACTCTTCCTATAACATGTATAATATAGTGAGACATACATTCTCTAGTATAGAAATAGATACATATTAATTTTTTTATCCCCAATACCTCCCCATCTATATTGTAGAAAAATTACCCATTTTAAGGACATCATAATTTTTTCCCATAGTTTAAATTATAACATAAATATATTTATACCCTCAAGCTATATATTCGATAATTTTTGATAGAAATTATTTTTAAAGGATTTTTAATATTTAGTATTCAATTAAATTATAATCTCATGAGATTAGATGAAAAAATCATTAAAAAAACTTCATGTAATCAAATTTTAATAGAGTGGTTGTGTCTAGAATTTGGCTTTTTGGATATGTGGGGTGTAAATTTCCTATTCTAGTTTTGGTATGATTACTAATTATTTTCACAATTTTTATTATAATTCCCTACATTATCTATAATTTGAATATAACATTCCCATTATTGGTTCCCTATAATGTAATTTTTACATTCTACCATCATAATCCAAATATATTGATTGAGATAAAAGAGGGAGGTGATAAATTCATTAACATCACGATTGGATCAATATACATTCACTGATGAATTCACAAAAATGACAAAATAATCTATCATCATTAGTAAATCGTATGAAGTAGTGGTGATTTAGAATTAATATAGGTCATTCTATTCATTTTATGATTAAATCATCATGATATGTGGTTATCAAATTCTATGTCATTATTCTTCATGAGGGGATTTATCTTATATTCCATGGATCCATGAAGACTCTTCATCCAATTAATGAATTTTTTTATATTGAATTTCCATTAATGAATTATTGAATGTAATACTATCTTGAAATTTCAATCATTTTGTGAATAAAAAACATTCATTCTTCATAAATTATAGTGGCTGGATGTCCATAAAATTTCATAGGTTCTTAGGGATTCATCAAAAATATTCTTATCACTCTCCGAATTCATGGATTTTTCCTACAAAACAATCCCCATTTTCCATTAACATAGAAGATATTTTCAAAATAGTGAAATTTGATCATGTTAATATGTAAACAACATGGGAAATATTCTACATAGATCATAGTAGTTGGAATTATGTATTGGAAGAGTTTATGATAGGTTGGAGTGTAGATCACAGTCCATTAATTGAGGCATGAAACACTTGATTTATACATCGAGTTGGGAACACTGATTTGGGAATAGATTGGTTGTTTTTGAGTGGATTTTAAAATTATTACAGTATTGGGAAATACTTTGATAGTTACATTAGAATATCATATAAACGATGGTGAAATAATTTTACATGGATTTCTGGATATATTAGCCATAGTAATGAAATCAAGGGATGTAGTGATTTAATAGAAAATAATATTAAAATTTATATATTTTAGATGATCAAAACCATGTATCATTCTGAGTAAAGTCTCTAGGGGTTCAAATGATTATTAATATATCATATTGTCTTCCATGACATCAAAATCAATGTACTTTTGGATTTACCTATGTGATGTTACAATATAATATAAACTCTACTAATCTATTTAGCTTATATGAAGTGAAGTTGTAGTAAAATCAATTTATATTTTACATGACCTGGGAATGGAGATGAAACATGACCATATATTCATCCATAGATATAAATATGTGTTTCCTAGGATATATTCCATATATCGAATGAGTATATGAATCATTATTTGATAGTACATACAATGAATATTATAGGATTCACATACTATATACGACATGGGAAAAGTTATTTATATCAAGATGTCATGATCTAATGTATTGGGGATACATACCATATAAAATATACTTCAAAAACACCGTTTAATAGAGTATACATATCGTATGGTTTGATCAATGGATTCATTGTAATTGATTGTTAAAAAAATAATTATTGTACGTGATTATGAATTAGGTATCCCTTAGTACATTTCATATACCTTTCATCTATAATAATATCAAAAATAATTATTCTTAGAATATAAATATGGGATATCAGGTTGTCCATATAGATTTATTTACCTCATAAAAATAATGATACACACAATTTCTTTTAAGAGACATTAATGGTATTAATTTATAGTTTTGTATTTGTGTCTCTGTAAGGCCAATGACTGGTATTAGACATGAGTTTTTTAGAGGGAGATTGGTTTGGAACTCAAATTTTTACATTTAGATGAAACATAATGGGGTCACCTAGATTATTCCATGTGTTTGATAGTTCCCCACATACTCTGGTCACTTATCCTCCAAACCATGATAAGGGTTGGACCTTCCTTGTCTTTATTTCTTTTATGTCCCTCACATGACTACTCGAGTTAAAATTACCATAATTAAATTTTCAATGGGGCCTATATCTATGTATAAACAACTATATAATCAAAAAATTTCATCCCAATAATTCATGTGATCTATAATATATATTTCATGAGTCTTCAGGGTTATCATATAGAAATGAATTTTTAATAGTATGGGTATGAACTCAATTTACTAATATATAATTTTATTAAATATGTTAGTTCCCTATTACATTTATGGAATAAGGAATCAATAATTATTAAAACCGTGGTGTTGTATTACACTGAGTGTCTTTTGTAAATCAATGACTAGATTATTTCCCATTAGAGGTTTTAGTGGAAACATGAAACTTACCATGGATTATTAGTTCAGATACATAGAGTTAAATAATACATTAGGTATATCTTGGATTCCTTCTTGGTGATATATAAAACTATGATATAGATAATAGGCATTTTCATCCAAATTTTTCTCCATGAATCACATGTATATTATTATATATAGTCCCCTTTATAAGATATTTGATATAATTAAGACATCCCCTTGTATTTGAGACATCATATCTTATAACATATCTCAATTTAATATTTCATTTGGTTTTAATCATGTTTTATACGATAATATAGAATGTTTCTTGGTTATCCCATATTTATTTAAAAAATCATACAATGTTTGTTTATACTTTACACTAAATCGAATATTTGAACCCATGTGTTCTATGTATCTATATGATTCTCATTTTAGGGTTTTTTTGCAGTCTTTCTGAAGAAGTGGTATAATTTTTAGTGCTTACACTTGATGGTGCTTGTTAGGGATTGTTTGTTTATGATTTAGGTGTCTACTATAATAGTAGGACATTGATTATATCATACATTAGATTTGGATGGTATATCATTTTTAGATTGTTAATTAGGTTGAAATACATTTTCAAATATATAATTTAAATGGTCTTTTCAAATATGGAGATGTTCATACAATGTGATGTAAAAGTAGTTCATTTTATATAGGTTAGTTTTTATATGTATCATTATAGTGTTACAGTTATCTATTTAATTGGATATATGTGCATGTTCTAGTTTCACATTCGCTAAATACTCACATATTATGTGATTTTTTAGTCTATAGTACTTTCCATCTCAATTATTAATGTAGGTGAGCTTTGGATGATACACACAGATTAATACTATCCTGAGTTATTCCCTAGAGGGATGGGTCATGTCTGATTGATTTAATTAGAGGGATTGATCTTTGATTTGGATACCATGTATATTTTTTTGGAACAAAGGGAAACAATGTTAACTAGTTTTTTGTATTTTGTTTTGAAAAGGGATCCCAAATTTTTTACATTATATAATATCTATATTTATCAACACCAGGATAATATGTTAATTGAAAATATACACTATGGAAATTTTTTATAGGGATAAAGAAGATGGTATATTCATTTTACAATGGTAATTAAATATAATTTTTTTCAATTATGTGTCAGGTCATATAAATTTGCTATAACTATTTTGGGTTCATCACATCAATTTAATGGTGAACCACTAATATATCCATATTTTGTTGAAGGTTACATTAACTATGATTGTGTAACCATATTTTAGCTTCTAGACAATATTTAGTTATAATTTATTCATTGTATAGCAAATTCATTTCAAATATATTATTTCCATGTATTCTCTGAAGCATGTAACCTATTTGGGCTCAAATAATTCTATTCTCATAGGGTGGGTGGAAGTTTCATTTATGTTTGATGAGACTCACTAGGGTATTAATATACTGAATGATTTTTTATAGCCATGGAATCATGAGTTTATAATGAGAGACTATTTGTTAGAATATATTGTTTTGATATGATTAAATGAACCAAGTTCTTATCTGGCTCAGAATATTACTATGTAAATGATGATTCTATCAGTGATATCATTTTACTATTCATCAAGCCATTATTAGGTAATGTTTTTATTTATTTCATTATATTAGTGATCTACTGAGGTTGTTTTTTAACCGTTAATTATTGATGGACTTCTGATTAATGGTACTAAAGTTATTCTTGGACAATAAAAAAATCTAACCAAGCATTGTGGAAATAATATGGAATTTTTTATTCCCTAGGCCATACAAGAGATGGAAAATGTTTAATTTATATCATTTTGGATTATCCTCCCAAAAGATATTTTATACTAGAGTTTTTTTATTATGATTACACAAATACCTAGCTCTACATGATATAATTTCTAGTTATATATTCATAGAATATATGAACATGTTAATTAGATAAGGATTTTGTTTCACCATGGAATGTTTCAATGTGGTTTTATGGATTGAACACTACATTGATGATAGTATTGAATAAAAATTGTTATCATTATTGGCATGTTTTTCTAAAATGCAGTTGTTTGGTGAAAGTGATGGTGTTATAAGAGCAATTGGAGGTGGATAATGAATTGACTCCATCTAAAATAACCACCTAGGGTTAGATTCTATTAGTAACATGATAGATCCAAGCATAGATCAATGTATCAACGAGACAGGGAGGGGTTGAATCAATGATATATTTTTATTTCATTGTATCCATTATGTCGGAAAAAACATCATCTCCTATTAATTATTTATCACTCCACATAAAATAAAAAGTAACAATTCCACAAGAACACAATTATTAAAAGAGTAAACACTCATCCATTATAGCTACATCCTTAGTATGGTATGTATACAATCCTATATGTCATAATACACTAGAAAACAATCCTTCTATTGCTATATAAACAAGTTGGATATTCTCTTACAATTTGTATTGCACTATGTTCAACACAACAGTGCATGTGATTCTTATATGACAAAATTATGAAACAAAAGTTAGTGTAACATGTTAAGAATAATTAAAAAATTTCTTCAAAACATGTTATTGTACTACACTGTTAACATTCAAAAATATAATCATCAAATTAATGCTTCACATTCCTAAATAGTAGTAGGTACAAAATTATCTCTACACTGTAATGATACTCACTCTGATATCCCTGTCTGATTCCTTAGTCTGATTTATCATTCTAGAAATATATGTCCAAATTAATATAATGAAAACAATTTTTAAAAGCTTCTACCTCATTATGGACATCTCAACCTGGTTTCCTGGTCTGCGGAACCTTTTCGATCTGATAATCATTGAATATGGAATTCCTTTGACATTATTCATCTATCCATAGGACATCATTGGGAATGCACTGTCCAGAAACTTCATATCATTAAAACACTTGAACATCTATATCTTCTTCAATAGATGAATAATGGTCTAGTCTTCTACAGAGTATAATGTACTCTCTTACTTTTATATCTCCTCTATAAAATTCTTATATGGGAAGATGAAAATTTTTCATTCTTAACAAAATTTATTGAAAATTAAATTCCCCCCATCATTTTTACTTAATCTATGACATATTAAATTCTTAAATAAACTTTTTCATTCTTCATAAAAAATCCCATATATTCTGAAATCTTCAACCCTCTTGAAAAATTATAGCTATTATACATCCTTCTTTCGATAGAAATTATAATATATTTATTTTTATAAATTCATCATTAATATAAGAGATTCATCATTACATTTATTCATACTAACTGATCATATAAAAAAATATTACATATCATTATGATGATGAAATCAAACTGAAAGAAAACATCTCACACCGATTCCTTGAACCAACGGAATGATATTAAACATTGAAATAATTTTTCTGAAAACATTGTTTATACTAAATTATACTATTGTTTCCTTTATTTTTCTATAAATATACTCCCCACATCTAATGATTTATAAAAACTATCATAGAAACCTCACAACTAGCTTCAAATTCCCTAGAAATAGACTTTTGTATAACTCATTTTCATTTTTACATCATACTGATTATCCAACAACATATGAATTTTTTCATTTTATATTGTACCTGATGAATCAATCCCCATCTCACTCAGATGGATCATTGTCACCTCTAGTCCAAAATCTAGAGCCACAATATTTTTGATGAATCTTGTCACATTTAATTTAAATATATGATAGAACAATGATTGAGGATTATACATAATAGAAGGAACTGTATGAGTGCTCTTGGATCTTATATCTCGATGGAGATGACATAACCAAAATAGATATGGCCTCAGCCTCCCCCATTCATGTCGTCACTAGGGGGAGGATCTTTCCCATCCGGCTTTGAATCCCCACACTTTCCTCCCTTTCTTCAATCCTGATGCTCGCCATATTTTTCATACCATTTTACTTAGCCCGAAATGCTAGGAACTATTTGAAGGTGCACCTGATCTTTCATGATTTCTCTTGGAGTTCACGGAAGAATTAATCCTATTGGATCTGTCCCTAATGTCTTGTTTCTCTCATCGACGTTCTTCTGTAAAAGAATTTGACTGCTTCTTCATCAAATCATGGGGGTTACAATGGTGTGTGATTGTTGGTCTTCCTGACAAATGCCACTCGATGGTTCATTTCTCCTCTGAGGAATATATGTTTTTCACATGGTATGGTACTCCTCATAAGTGTATCAGTCTCTGATTCTTCTTATTTCACTGGACTTATTATTTTTATATGAATTGTGACTCCTCCTTAGTCGAAATCTTGTGGACTTTCCCTAAACATCCATTTCCATTCCAAAACCTAGTAATCCTTTGGATGGTAGGGAACATGGTAGGATGTTTCTTATGCTCTGAAAAAAATACTATGTATTTCATCAATCTAATTATCCCACAGATATGTGAAGAGTTTGATGTCTCTAAGGCACTACTGGAGTGGGTATGGGTTTCTGTTGGTGAAGAATTTAGGTGCAAGAAATCGGTCTTCTTCGAATCCCTGATAGTGTATTTTAGGATTTGTAGGTAGCTAGGGAATCTTGATTCCAGTTTCCAGAAAGAATCTTGGTGTGGGGTTTTGATCAGATGATGGACATAGCTAACACAACGGCTCCATTTGGAGGAAATTCTATGGTAGAAGTAGAATGGCGTGCAATCCTGGTTGGGGATATTTTTGCCTGCATGAAGAATTATCTTGGTGATTGTAAGCAGACAGAGCCTGACCTGCTAGAATTAGAGAAGGAAGAGGAGGCACGTGTTGATGAATCCTTAGTCATTAGGCTTCTTTCACCTCATCCAGAGGCTGTCAGTGATCAAGGGGTTATTCCCTTGGTAGTAGTGGAAAAAACAAGGATGAAATGGTTGTTCTTGTTGGTGATTCTAGGAATGAGGCTGAGTCACCTGTAATGTGGCAGGGTAAGCCTTTCTTGCTTGCTGCTAAAAAATCTTATAAGGGCCAAGGAAGGAAGGATCGGGCTAGTGTATTGGAGATCTAGGACCAAAAAACTCCCATTTCCATGTCCCCGTCATTGCAGAAGACTGGGAGTGAGGATAATAATATTAATAGCATAGAGGTTAAATCAGGAAAGGTGGACTCTCCGTGCAGGTTGTGACTTATCAATGAAGGCCTGAGGGTTCCATTGAAAAACCTTTTTGACGGTCTAGTGGTTCATGAACTAACATTGAGGTATGAGGAAGATGATTTAGGGGATGACAGTTGCAACCTACTTTCAATGGATAGTTTGGACCATTTCCAGGGGAAATGTCCCCATAACCCAAGAAGGAATAATGGGAAAAAAGGAAAGCGTGATACAGGAAAATGAATTTTGGTCCAGGGAAAACCCTAATGGACTAAAAGATTATTATCAATTACCTAAAATGATGGAAACCAGTTCAGTTATGAAATGAGGAAGAAATGAAAGAAATGTACCACATGGAGGGAAAATTGGAGATCAAATAATACAACTAAGAGTGATAAAACAATAGGTAGGGGAATACCTTAGGCTCATATTCTACTCCATGGAAGAAATGGAATAAAATATCATTTGGTCGAATTCTTCATGTGAGGAAATTCTAAAAATTCATTAATTATGGTTGCTTGTTGAGGCCACTATGGAGATAGAGGCGTGGATAGAAAAAAAACACCGAATAATTGCTCGGGGCTTCAACCAAGGCAAAATCGCCCTGGAGGAATTCATCTAGACAATGGACAGAATGGTTTCTCACCTCAAAGAACTCATCAAAGATTATCCATACCCCTAGGTTAGTACTCTTCCCTATGAATTATATAGAGTGTCTGATTTAAATAATATTGGCTTGGTGTTTAATAATTTGGTGAGCCCTTTCTACACGTAAGGGTCCTTTTTTGGAAAACTATGGTTTCCCACTTTCCCTTAACGTGGATTAAGAAAAATTTATATTTGGATGGATGGATGATAAGAAATTTCCATTTATTGAAAAAATATATACAAAAAATTATTCGAGATGAAAATGAATGACTAAATTATTTATCATCATTAAATTGGCTAGTATTTGACATTATTATACGAATTAGTCCAAAAAAACTCAACTTATTTTCATCTTCACTGCTCCCCAAAAATGATAATAAAAACAATATTTCCTCTGATTGATTGTTGTCACAATGCATCTGAAGGACATGTATAAAAGAATTCGTTTCATTTTTTATTATAGTACATAAGAACCTCTAGAGTTCAATGAATCTTTTCTCCAACGATTATTATCTTCATGAATTATTGTCATGAATAAAAACATTAATCATTATCTTTTGACGTTCTAAAAAAAACATTGTAGCCTTCAGAAAATCATTTATTCGATGATCAAACAACAAGAAACTCAGAGCATAAATATTGGAATTCACAAATATTGTTCCTCTTGAGGGATCATCACATTATCTAAGGATTTCATAACAATATGGTACACTTACAAATTGTTTTAAGAACATTAATTCTAGATAATATGTGAGTCACATGATCGTTTTCTCCTAGAAATCATATTTAAATTATAATGGAATTTATTATGAATGTTTTTTCAATAATCTAAATATGATGTTGAGTTTAATAAATAACTATTAATATTTGAGGTAATTCTATTTTCGCTCGAATAAGAAGACAATACATTTAGTAGTATCTTTTTTCAACTTCTAAAAATAAATTCATTAAAAAATATTCCCAACAATCTCCCCCCTTTGGATTATGTTTTCAACGAAGGTTCATAAATCATTGAAATTTTGTAAACTCAATAAATGGATTACATATCAATAATTATAAACATTTGAGATAAAATTCATTTTAAGAAACAATTATCAATGGATGAAAAACCATGTTGTCTAAAAGTAACAACTCATGAAACATATTCATAATTTTATCACGTCATTCATACAATAATATGTTTTCTAGAAAATTTTTATTTCCTAAAACCACTAGAAACACTATTAGAATACATCAAAATATTACTTTCTAATTTTCAGTATACACAAACCTCCCCCTATTTTCAATTTCCATAAAATAACTAGAACATATCAATGGATAGATTTATAAAAAAAATTTTCAACATAACAATAATATCCAATGACTATATGGGTGAGGGAAAAAACACATACCAAAACTATGGATAGAATGTGGTTGGAATCCCATGTTCATCATAAAAAATGGTAATGGTTTTTTTGAATACATTAGTAACCAGTTTTGATATGAGAATATAATATAGCTTCAATTCATTTTTATACATATGAAATTTAATGAAGTGGTATTTTATATCAAAATGTTTTGAAATAATGTTATAACAGTTTCTTGTTAGGATGATATCCATTTAATTATCCCAAAACATGAGAAATGGTATCTTTAAATATATAAGTAATTCATACAAAAAACTCTTCATAAACATAAGTTAGAAAACATATTGAATGGAAGAAACATACACAGCTTCACTCATGGTAACATTTACTATAATTTTTCCAGTATGTCAATAAGCACAAACTTTCACCAAATAGAAAACTCCTCATGATTTGGAATTTTTTCATTGATCTTTCCAACATAAATAGTATATAAATACCCAAACATTGAAATTCATTCAGATCTATCATTCCATATTCTGAAATTTCTTATCCCATTGATATATTTCAGAAATATTTTTCTTAGCTAAAAGATGTGCTTGTTTGGGAGAACTCTAAAATATTGATAGTGGAATAAAATATAAACAATGTCTGACCATGAGTAATTAAAATAAAAAATACAACCAATAAACTTTTTAATATCATTTGATTTAACTTCCTTGCCTTACATACCGTTAGTGAACTCTGTACCCAATAATATCATTGTGGAATCTTGTTTTGAATATTCAATGAAAAAATATTTAGAATTTACAAAGCATTCTAATCCCAGGAAATGAATATGTGGTTACTATTTTTTGAAATATTTAACCCAATAATGTATTTAATTTCAAATTGTATAGACATATGAAAAAATATCATTATCTCATTTTCAAATATTTCACTTGTTATTACATTATTCCTAAAAAGCATAATGGAATCAACCTAATGAATTAAAATAAAGGAAATTCAAGAATTTTATTTGATGTAATAATTACCATAATCCTATAACACCTCACAAATTAATGGTATGTATTTTTTTTAATTTATTCTATGTGATAAATTATGTTTAATGAAACCTCAAGATTACACAAACCACAATACACTATTCATATTACTACATTAAATGTAATTACCTCATAGACGTTAAATTGATTTCCATGAGTGTGATATTCTAATGTTGGAAAATATAATACTCAATTAATTAGAGAAAAATAAATAAGAAATAAATATAAAACCTATTTAATATAACGAAAATGCTTTTTAAAAACTACTTAAATGTTGAACAGTGTGTTTTATACATATAAAATAAACAAATCATAATTATTGGATAATATTAATGAAAAATGTATATATAATATATGAAATATAATTTTAAACATTCATACTATGTGTTTTCCATATATAATAAATGATAAAAAACATTTCTACGCATAAAATATGTATTTTAAAAGGAAGACTGTTTTTCAGCACTTTGATGGAACACTTGTTCTAAATATAGTTTTTATACTATTTTATATTTTATTTGAAAAACTAATTTTATTCATTGAATTATTTATATCAAACATTACATTAATTTTTTTTATTTCTTCTAATAAATTTCATGTTTTGATGAATCGAAAACAAAAAAATTAATTGAAAATAGATTTTTCATATAAAAAATTTATATTTTCAACATATAATATTTTAAGGTTTTAATGTTTAATTAGATAAAAATTATATTATTTAATATAATTTAGGTCACTATAATCTATTTCAACTTCATATTATATTTAAATAAAATTAATATTTAAATTTTTTTTACATTAAAAACTAGTTTTTTCGTCCTGTATGCCGGATTAAATTAAGATTAATTTATGAAATTTAATTCCTTTAAATTTTTTTAAAAATATTTTATATTAGGAATTGGAAGAATGGTATTTATTAAATAGGACACATTTTTATTTGGAAAATTTTAATAAAAACATCATTAATTTTTATATCCATGGTTAATTGTAAATCATGTAATTGTGGGTAAAAGTAATATTATAAATATTATGAAATTACCCTAAAAATTGATATAACTTAATTGGATTACTGGATTTAGGAAAAATTCATCCATAAAAATATTTCATGGCATCTTGTAGCTACATTTATGACATTAATCTTATTATAAAATATTATTCTATGGAATGTCAAATATGTCATACTCATGTTTTTTATAAGTGTAAAATATTATATATATGGTAATTAAGACTTATTTGACAAAAAATTATTATGAAATCATAAATGATTATATTCATCACCATAATTTATTTTTTAATATTAGGAATTAAATTATGAAATAAAAATCGTTCATGATGATGATACAAAATTTTTTTTATTAATAGACATATCAAATAAATTTTATTAAAAATATTATCATATATATAATATGATGTAAATAACGTCATCCACTATTTTTATGGTTCCCCATGACTTATCAATGATTCATGGAAGGTTTTTATATTGTTATATTTTAATAATTGTATTTCTAAAAAGTCACGTAATTAATAGTTTCAATAATGACATTAATTCTATTTTAAAATAAATATTAATTAATTAAATGAAATAAAATTCTAAAATATATAATATTCAGCCAAAGGATTTTTATAACTTTAAGAATATAATAAATGATTGATTTATCATTCAATTTAAATTTCATTGTCTCTATATTAGACCTTATGAATTAAAAACACATGTTCTTATTATACGAGTAAAATGGATTGAATAAGCATTACAACCAATAGATAAGGGTATGAATGTAACCTAAACATGTATAAATATTGATGAATGAAGAGGATATAATAATTATCACCTTTATATATAATTTTGGATTTCTGATGTAATATAATTTTTTAAAATAAGAAATATATTATTTAAATAAATGATAATTACAAAATAGAACTCACTTTTTATTTATTAACTTTTATGTGTCCAAATATAGGAAAAATCAATATTTAAAAGAACATAAATATATAATTTTATCTTAATGAAATTATTTACATTATAAATACTTTTTTTATTTTTTGATATTAAATAATTTCATTAAATTCTTCTCCATTTATAAAACACTATTTTTTTATTTAACCCAAAAATAAAATATTTGATTTTAGAAATATTAATTATGATATATTTTCGATAGGTAAATGTGAATATCTTATTTTAGATATATATATATATAAATTAGGAATGTTTAAAATAATTATTTCCTAGTTCTATCATTGTGTGGTTTATTTTTAATCAAATTAAATTAATATTTTCAAATATAAAAATAATTATATTTTATTAAATTACTCAAAAAATAAATTATCTAAAATAAAAAATATGTTAAATAATATAAAAGTTGTTAATATATGTTCCACTCTTTAATATTAAAATCATTTTTAGGACACTTTGTATTCTTTGGATCTACATTATCAATACAATATTTTAAAAATTTTAGAGTATCCATATGTGCCCTCACCTCAATTATAAAAGGGTGAAAACTCCCTCCCATCTACACAACCTATTGACCATTCCAGTTCAACCAAGTCCTACACATTTCTCCTCCAAAAATATTTACCCATTTCTTCGATGTCCTATTTTTTCATAATGTAAATCCTTAGATATCTTTTGATCAGATCTAATGAATTCCAACAAAGAATAGGTAATCGTTTTTATTTTCTCAGTCATGTTAATTTATTTGTATTCTTACTATTCATGTCATGATTTCATTATAAAGAAATAAATATAGTATTATTTTTATACTTATATGTATTTTTTTTAATGAGGAAACCATATTCTATCTTTTATGCATCCTATAAAAAAACCAAAACACTATGTCTGCATCTTTAAAGCTTATCATCTCCACGTCATGGTGTAATATGTTTTTCATCACCACTATAATTGGATAGGTATAATTATGAAAATAGTTGATATATATAATAAGTATTACATGATATTTTTTTGAAAAATTTATATACCATCCACTCCAATACCCTTTTACCATTAAGGGAATGTATCCATCGCTCATATGTAAATACTTCCTTCCATCTCCAGAACATGATGTGATTCATTTTCCTTGTTATCCATTCATGGAAGATTATAAAAATGTATATAATTAATAAATAAGTTATATATAAACATAAAAACCTTATGGAAATTAATTAAATATGTCTTATGCGTAAAAACAAGATATAAAAAATATTAAATTAATTGTAATATGAAGCATTTAACACGCAAAAAAATCACAATAATGAAATATTATCAATGAAAAAGTGATAAAATAATATAATAATGAAATATATATATATATATCTATCTATAATTAATCATTTGAAATATAATTATTGTATCTTAATCCTGAAATTTTATTTAATTTCTAGTAAATTAATTAATTAATTAATTTCTCGCACAATTATGATGTTGTAATTGATTATTTAATGAACATAACAAATCAATGTTATAAAAAATATTAAATTAAATACATCATGATATAATTAAGGTCAAAAATTAATTATATGGATATCGATGTTATATTTTTAATAAATTATTTTTTTGGATGTTATATTTCTTTTTTGATATTTTTTAAAAGTATGGTAATGAATACTATCAAATTTTTCATTAATGATACATTATGATAGAGAATATTTTCTTAAATGATAAAAAATTACTAAAAATATAAAATTCACCCAAATGATTTGGATAATGTAAAAAATTATCATTTATTATAAATTTATGGTTCGTTTTCCTTTTTAAACTAAATATATTAACCCTCTAAGACTAAAAACACATTGTGCAATGATAAGTGTTACATAAATTAAATAAGTGTTAAAGAAAAAAGGTAAGGGATATAATGTGAGCTAAATTTTATTAAAAATTATTAGTTGGAGATTATATTACCATTATCACATTAATATTTAATTTTAGTATTTTAATTGATTGTTTTCCCTGAAAATAACTTATATATTCTTCAAATTCAATATACCATCAAAATGTCACTCTCTTTGTATTTAATATATTTTATGTGTCTAGAAATGGAGAAATCATGATATTAATGAACTTAAATATCAATTTTAATATTAATGAAATTATTTTTCTTCTATAATTATTTTTATTTTTATGAATTATATAAGTTCCTTAAATTCTCATTCAATTCAAAAACAATATTTATTTAGTTATCATACAAATAAAATAATTTATTTTAACAGTATTAATTTTGATATACATTGGATGTTTTAATGTATAAAACAAATTATTTTGATGAATAATATATTTTATAGTTTTTTACAATTTTTATATTTGAATTATATATTTTTCTACGAGTAATTGAAGTGAAGTTAAATTAATAGTATCAAATTTCAGAATAATGATATTTCAAAAAACTAACAAATTATTAAAAAATTTAAAAGTAAATGACATTAAATTATCAAAAAGGAGATAATATATGGTCTAAAATTCATTAAATTATTAATTTATAATAAATTTTTATGTATTTTGATGTATAATATCCTTGGTTTATTTTAATATAATTCGAGTTTCCAAAATTTCCATTCACCTAAATTATAAATGGGCAAGTCATGCCTCACATAGTCTCACCACATTGATCATTCTATTTCAAACAAATCCTGATTATTTATCCCCCCAACATCCATATACATTTTTTCGGGATTTCATTATTCCAAAATTTCTATCATTAAATCCCATTATAAGAAATCTAAAGGAAGCCCACTAAAGAAGATGTAATTGTTGTTACGAATTCATTCAAGTACATTTCTTCTTCTACATATTCATAATGTGGTGATTCAATGATATTGTTATAAATAAATTATGATCAATATTATTATATTTTTTATGATTATGTAAGAACTATATTTCACATTTTATCTATCCTACAAAAAAATGAAATCATCACGCGTGAATACGTAAAACTTATCATCTCTACATTATAGTGTAATCTATTTTTCATCACCACAACAAATTTATGGGAATAAATTTTAAAATAATAGATATATATAATAATTATGAAATAATAGTGATTCTAGAAAAATTGATATTCCATCAACATCCTTACCCTTTCACCATTAAGGGAACGATATCACTATTATTGCGTATATACAGCCTACAGTCTCCATGGCGTGATGTGATTCATTTTCCAAGTTATCAATTAATGAATAATTATAAAATTTTATATAATGAATAAAAATGGAAAATATGAAGATAATTACATTATTAGATGAAATAAATATATCATATACATAATAAACATGACTTACAAAATAAAACATCCATAGGAACATGAAGGGGTTAACACACGAAACAAGAGTAATAACGAAATATTAACAACAAATGGGTGATAAAATAAAATACTAAGAATAATATATGATTTCATAAATATAAATAAGGTTCATATATATGTTAATAAAAATATTAATGTAATTATAATTTATATTAAATCATTATTGATTAAAAGGGACATAAGTAAGGAACTTCATCCTAATCTCCTTTCATTGAGATGTTCATTGATATTATACAACATGTATATTTTATTAGCTATATATATAAACCCAATGACTTATCATGATATTAATTTATTAATTATAAATGATTTTAAAGTTTTCATAAATATTATTCTTCCATGGGATTATGATTGATATTTTCCAAATGGCATTGCACCCAATGAATATTTAAGGATTTAATTGTCAAATCTTTTTCTGCATGTCAAAATTTGGGTTTTTATTATACATATTTATATATATGGATATAAAAAAGACTATATTGGACATTTTTTATATATAATTTATTTCATTTTATTTATTTCAAAATGAATATTTGTAATTGTTTTTTACAATATGTTTTTATAAGAAAATAAATGATTTATTTTTTAATGCACATGAAGACAGCGACCTTCCGGTCACAGTAACTGTTATTAATTACATAACATACATTGAATGAATAAATATTTTCATAAACCTAAAATCCAATTACATATTTGGGGTTATATTGTATTTTATGTTAATATTTTAAAATAAAATATTATTTTTTATAATTTTTTTGATATCTATTTTACAACACTTTTTCCTCAATATTTTTTCTATGATTTTATAAGTATAAATTCTTCAATGTAAACACTATAAAAAACAGAAAATATATTAATTGAGTTGATACCTTAATTTATTACATTCTCATGGATACATGATTCGAATCCCACAAGACTGATATGTTTTCCAGTTTTAAAAACTATATTATATACATAAACCATACACAGAAATTTTAAATATAGAATACAATATAGGGTTATACTTTTGAAAAAAATTATTCTACAAACATAACCCAACATAGTAGTCATAGTATAATTTTGTGAATATGGTTAAAAACATAATAAATGGTTGAGATCAAATGCCTAGTACAATTAATCTTACATCAATTGATATAATAAATCATTAATGCATGTTGTATAACAAAAAACCAAATCCATTTATATATAATATTATATATAATATTGGATGAATAAATTAATATAAAATAAGTCCCTAAAAATAATCACATGGATATCCCAATAATATCATAATAACATATATTATTGATGATTAATATCATAAATAGGTAATTCATAATGATGGACATAAAAAACATATTGTCAATGCTTCGGCTCAGACACCATACATAAATGGGTAAAGCCTTAGTAAATACACAAACTAGTTTATCGCATGAGACATATCGATACATATAGTGGCTATATAGTGCCCTACCAGTACTAAAAATAGTTTACTGAATTTCTCATTTGAAAATGGTGATACATAAACACCATAAACACTCATAATGAAAAAATAAAAAATAAAATCACAATACGTAAACTATAGACCATGAATGGAATCAACATATTAAATCCATAGTCAAACTGATCATAAACAATTTAATAAAATATTTTAGATGACATCATACAATATTATCATCATTGAAAAATAAAATTCATCACCAGATTCTAACAAAAATGAAAATAATTTTATAAAATCATTGAAAATCATTGAGATAAATACAAAATTTTAATGGAGAAATTATTTATTAAATAAATCACTTAATTTTAAAATAATATATATTTTTTGAAAATAGACATTTAAATTATAAAGGATTCATCATGAAATTTAGCCGTCATGAAGGAATTATAATATTATGTTGTCGTATATGTTAAAAGTATTCCGTCTACATTGTTGTTGAAAAGGTTATAAAGTTCATCATTCAGAAAACAAAAAAAAATTACTTCATTTTAAACTATTTTTTAAATATTAAAACATTTGTAAAAAATAATATAAAATGTATTTGGAAAATTATATACATCAGTTTTGATATGTTTTTTTAAAATCATGTACATAGAGAAAAATATTCCCAGTTGAGACTGAACCATAATAAGTCTTGAACAATAATGTAATTGAGAAATAACCTTTATAGTGAACATTACATTATTTTAAGGATCACTAAACACCTGTATATTATTTTATTGTACGTTTTTAATTTCTACCAGAACCAT
Source organism: Viscum album (assembly GCA_963277665.1). NCBI lineage: Eukaryota > Viridiplantae > Streptophyta > Magnoliopsida > Santalales > Viscaceae > Viscum > Viscum album. Next base: position 1,117,740,375 of record OY728133.1, read on the forward strand.
ATAAAAATTTACGATATCATAAATAATCTTCAATGATTATATTTTAATAATATTTCTCTATTACCCTTTTTTTGGGGATAAAACATGCATTTTCATAGGAATGTTTTATCAAGTAAGTTACATTTCTCATACATAAGATACATTGAATTCATACATAGAATGATATTAAGAAAATTGATACTATATTTACTAATTATATACATTTTTAACATAATTAATTTTTAGTTAACACGGAAAATGAATGACATTACATCATAAAGACAGTTTGTCGTATGTACGCAAGTTTAAAAATATCATTCTACTAATAGTGAATGGGTAAAGAAATAAATGGTATATTAATTTTTAAAAAATAATTTATCATTTTATTTATTATGTATAAACATTATATGCATCATTATATCTCTCAAAATAATGTTTTGATAAAAAAATTACACCATGGTGTGGAGATGGAATGTAATATGTACACACAAGTAAGGATTTAATTTTATATAGGATGGATAAATGTTGGATTTAGGATATTATTTAATAATAATAAAATCAAAAATAATTATTAAACTATTTTCACTTCATTATAATGGGAATAACACAATAAGAGGATTTATAAGAAGAAACAAAACATGAATGAATTGTAAAAAAGTATTACCTCTTATTTAGAGTGTTTTAATTAGATATTTTATGAATGGATATAGGTTGGTCTTTTTGGAAGATAAGGACCTCAAGAATAAGTAAATATATTTTTGATGTGAAATGGGTTGGTTTTGGTCAAAAAATAATGACAAAAGTGGGTTGAGGAATGATTTTCTCTTTTTTAATTGAGACGTGGGTCACTTTTGGATACACTCAAAATTTTAAATTAATATAAAATAGATTAAAATTCAAAATGGTTACAAAGTGATTTATTTATAATATTACGTGTGCATGGGACTAATCTAATAAAAAGATAATTTCTTGACATGATTATGTCACATAATTATCTTAATCGTATGGTTTTAATGCATAAATAATCACTATAACTCATACCATGATGATTTTGATTATAAATATTTGATATTTAATATAATTACTATAAAATTCAAAAATAACCTCAAATGCGACAAAGAATTACGTTTTCAAATTTTTCCCAATCATTAGGCCGATTTTTTTTAATTTTTATGAAATTTATATCATTTAATAATATATCATTTATTTTATTATGTCATTGATGAAATTTTTTAATATATTCATTTCATTGACTTTTATAAAACTAATTAAATAATATATCATCAAACCAACACAATAATATATCCATAAATTTTCTATGTAATCTATTAAATTTGTGGATGTAATCAATTATGAAAATTATTTGTATTTTTATATTTTTATTATCAATTATAAGATATTGCCATTAAATAAATAATTATTGCTTCATCAATGTTTTTCTCTTTGACATAATTATTTATTAATGAAAAATAAAATATAACTAAACATGGTAAATATAAAAAATTTATATTTTCAATTATAATTTATAGTAAAAGTTATGTTCTCAATGACCATATATAAAGATGTCATACTTATTAAAAACCTTTTTATGACATATTTGGCTTTTAATGAAATAAAATATTATACAATTTTTAAGGTACTCAATTTTTCTCCTAGAGGCCATAAAATTGGCGCATGGATGAATCAATTTGAAAATATAAGATCTATTAAAATTAAAATAGTTTTATTGTGGGGTTTTAATGATTATAATCTTATTTTTACTCTTAATTACTCAATATACATTTAACTATGTAATTAAAAATTAAGAATGTTACTATTAATAATGCCCAAAAAAAGAAAGAAACAAATTAAATAATTTATACCCACTAATTAAAAATATGTAATCCAGTTTTCAAAATTCAAAATATTGATATTTTAGTAAATAATTAAAAAATAATCTCATTGTCGAAATCTGAAAATGGGATTTTCATGTGAAAACATTCAAAACATTAAAATGTTTGTATATCCAAATTAAAATTGAAATAAAATCAAATGAAATAAATTGAATTATATAAAAATAATAATCTAATAACACTTGAATACTAATTAAAATTCTAATGTAAAATTATATATTTTTTGATTAAAAAGTTTTATTCAATTAAAATTGAATACTTTATCACAATTTATCAAAACATTAATCTTATATGAAAAATAACCAAAACTAATACAAAGTAAATTTTGATATTCTTTTTTCAAATGATAATATAATTTTATAAATTTAATTTTATAATTATTTCAATATTATATTTACAATAATTTCTCTATCAAGAAGTTTAAAACTACCATCAGAAAAATATAGTTATTCAATACATAAAATTATATTCATTATTATCTTATGAATATAAAATATTTAGTATGATTGTAATAACATTAAATATATTAATTTTATGTTGTGGATAATACTGTTTATTTACAATCTTTTAACAGTTATGTCTTAACAACAACATTTTAAGTGATTTTCATTCTTTCGCACTCGGTGTTGTGTGAAACCGAAGATATTAAAAAATTTTATAATGAAAAAATATTGTAAATTATAGGGATATTATATTTTCCCCCATTAAAAAGGTTTATTTCTCATAATTTTTAGAATATTGCACCAAAAAATGATTTGGGTAGTTCTTTATCGTAATTTCACCAGGTCTACATGTTGACTCTTAGGTTTTAAATTTCATCCACATTACATGTACCAGCCGAGCTGACTGATTTGTTTACACATATTCTCTAGTATCTAGAATCATGATTGGAACATAAAATTATGATAAATATGATTCAAATTCTATTTCCACTGAATTTATAAAATGTATAGGGGGTGGCATGTAATTCCCTAGAAAAGAGATATGGAACACCTCATGCACATTATAATGTCTAGGTGGAATTTCAAAATGATATTACAATGATTTAATTCGATCTATAATTTCAATATGTCTGACATATCGTGGGATTCATTTTGGTTTCGTACATAATCTTATAACACAATTTCATGGAGACAGATTCAAGAAAGCATGATCTCTCTCCTGGAATTTCAAATCCTTCATTTGGTAATCATTATATATATTTTACCAAATTTGAGTTCCTTTTATATACATTTTAACAGTATATACTATTAACAATTTTTCCTCCACATAATATAGGCCTACAAGATTACATTTTCCAACTTCTTCCCAAAACGTTGGAGTGAGAAATTTATTTCCATAAAATGTTTTATAGACTGCCTTCTGAATACATGATGTGAAACTATTGGCATTGTGTAATTATATCAGAGATAAATATTGATCCTGCATACCTTGAATGTCGTGTGAGAAATTCCTCAACATTTCTGCTAATTTAGAATAATGATTATTTATTATCCATCAGGTTGAGGTTGGTAGGCGGGATTTAAATGATCTTCGGTATGAAACGACTCCTAATGACATTTCAAAAACAGAGATGAAAATAACTCATCAATAATAGACCGAATTTAATTAGTTGCACCATAATGTTTTATAAGTTCATTAATATAGTCATTTTATATGTTCAATAGGTAAATTTTCTTTCATTTTAAGAAAATGTGATGATTTTGTAAGGTGATCATCAATATCTCATATCAAATAATTTTTTTGGGATTCCTTGGTTGTCCTTTGACAATGATCATCTTAATATAATTCCATTTCAACACAGGTATAGGAGTTGGATGAATTAATACAAGAAGATGATTCCTTTATTCCATTACTTGTTGACAATCTGAATATCATGAAAAATAACAAGAAATTTCCCTATTCATATTTTCCCACAAATATAATTCCTAAAAATCTCCATACATCTTGGTTTTAACTTTGTGTAAAGAGAAATTAAAGCTATGAACATCATCCAATATTCAATATTCATCATGTGAAATTAGGGAACACAATTACATTCTACAAATTTTAAAATAAAACTCCATGTTTTAAAAATGTAATAATTATTAAAAACACAAGTATGATTTTTTTATTTTTCTTAAACTAAAATATTATAAATGGATCTATGTGATCCAATTGGATCAAAGGGGCCATAAAATTGATCCAAAGATGATTCTGTTTGAAATTGATTGAACAAATATAATTATTACAAGTGTTAGTGTAATTTCATAATATTTATAATATTATTTTCACCATTAATTACTTGATTAATCATTAACAAAATTAATAAGAAATTACAAATAATACTATTCATTATGTACATAAATAAATGGAACCCATTTAAGTAATTTGGAACTACTGATTTCAAATATTTAATTAATTTCTAACAATTGAAAACATTGATGTTACAGTAATTAAATTAAAATTAATCCCATTATCGGAAGATGAAAAAGTGTTTTTGAATTTAAAATGTTCAAATGATTGGAAATTTATTATCCTAATTAAATGTGAAATTGATTCCAATTACCGTAATTGAATTAAATGATAAAATATAATCGTATTAAACATTAAAATCAATGATAAATTAAAATTTAACATTTGAAATTATTTACATAAAAAAACTGGTTTCAAATAAAATTAACTATTTTATTTCTATTTGTCAAAACAAAAACATATCACATGATTACCAAAAAAATATTACAATATAAATTTGGATGAAATAATCATGAAAAAGAATGTTATTATGTAAAATATAATTTATAAATGTTTCAGATATATGATTTTAAACACACGTTCCATCACAAGGCTATAAAACAGCCTTTAAAATAATGTAGTCTTTTAATGCCTAAAATTGGATTTATTCTTATCTTATTCTTATAAAATATATTTGATATATATGAAAAAATATATATTTATTTATTTATGTAGTTAATAGAGATCATTAATTCTATTTTATCAACTAGGTTATAATAATTTTTTATTAATAACATGTGATGCATTTGAACATTGTGTTACCTCATCACAAGCTATTAAATTTATTTGAAAATAAAACAGACCATAAAATCTTGTGGTGTTACAAATATCCTTTTATGAATTATATTATTCATTAAGATTGTTCTATTTTGATATAATCTACCATATATTATAAAATGGTTTATGATCAGTTTGATTGTTGATGTTCTATTAAGATACCAATCAAATGATTATATAGAACCATTTTTTATTATGTTTACTATGTGGGGGAAGTCATCGAAATTAAATATTTGTATATTATTTATGTTTCCTCCCATTCATATTATGAATGCATTGAACATAGTATGTGATACAAGGGTCTTGATATATCCCCATGATGCATCAGTAGTTGTCATTAGAAAAACTATATATGGATTAGGTCATGGGATATCCATTTATATTTAGATGCATAGGTCATGACCTCGATAGTATGTTTCACATGTCCAGTATTATGAATTCCTTCAATACGAGACTACTTATTGATATTATATGTTATTTTTTGGACTACTAAAATATTCATGGTTATGTTTCCTATATAATTTCATTATTTAAATAGCATGTCTTACAGTTAATTACGTTTCTATATTGTTTATTCCATATTTACTCATAGATTGTGTTTTAATATTACCCATATTGATAATTTTAGATCACCACATCATATGATTAATTTTTTCTTGGATTCCAAGAATAATACAATGAATTAGATGGAGTGTTACACCAGAGGGGAATAATGATAGACTCAATGAATTTATTTTTCCTTATATATTTTAAAATGATATATGAATTTCAAGTATGTATCCACTTTACTAAGACTACTAAACTAAGTGATCCATTGGGATGTTATTCCTGACATCTTATGATATTTTAATAATGTAATGAAATTAATCTAGGATACATGGGTAAGGGTTGTTACCCAAACCATACATTCTTTAAACTCATATTTCTTATGTAGGTAGTCAATTTGGAACTCCATTACCTCAGAGCTTTCTTTATTCCAAACAAGGCTTTATTCTAATTGAAAACATAACTTTCAACCTCCTATATAAAAAATCCACATAATTGGTCCATTTAAATTTTGTCATTATGTTCAACATTATGAAATTATGACTTCACATAATTCTAAAATATATTATCACATCAGTATATAGAAATACAAAGAATGATTCTAATTTTTTTAACCCATTCAATCGATGGAAAAGACTTATCAGATACAATTGCATATATCTATGAGTAACTATTCAACACAATATTTTCATTGGTTCTTAGAATTTAACCATAATCATTAATCGTAATCATGAAATCCCACTTTGTAATAATAACATTTTTTTGGATTAGGTATGAGTTACCTTTTATCATTATTCTCGAAACTATTCAACTTTTTATCCATAGCATAAAATCATTTTGAAGTCTTAGAAAATTATGTCACATCATTCGACGCCACTTTTGAATCAAAATAAGACTGTGAAATAACTATTTTATATTTTTATTGTTTAAATCATTTGATGTTGGTTACCAATAATCCAATTTTTCATCCTGAGTGGGAGAACAATTATTTGAATATGGGTTATTATTTTTATTGAAATGTTTTCATCTTTTTCATAATACATATTTGAACAGGTTTCTTTATAATCTTCCTCATATTTTTCATAATCCTTAATATCAATAGATTAAACCAATCTTCTATTCTATTTGTTGAAACATTTATATCCTCTTCCTCCCAAAGTGTATCAAAGAAAAATTATATCCTCATATATATACTAATTCCTTCCATGGTATCCACCATTCATATTTAAGATACATGAAGTCCTGAAATATATTAAGTCTTAAAAACATGTAGTATCACTATAAACCATTTCATATTGTCTCACATATAATCATGGAATATAGAATCATCAATTTTTAATATAGAAAACATTTATCATGTGTTTACTCCAAATGTAATGAGAGTAAAAATGTTTAATTAAATTATTCTATCCTAATTAGTCAATATATATTTTTTTCGTTTTAGAAAAATATTATTGTTTATGTATGTGTGGTTTAATCCAATAAATTTAAATTCATTGATTCTCAATATAATATTCAAAATCATCATTTTTTATTGAGCACAATTTCCTATTCTCAAATTCCTTACTCATACTCGCATTCATTCTTACCTTTCCACCATATGTTCTTAAATGATTGTAGAGCATCTATCATATATTCTATATACATAACACTAATAATTTGAGTAAGGTAAATAATTATAGTAAAGAAGTATATATTACTTTGAGGTAACTATTTTCTCATTGGACAATTGATGTTAGAATGAATTACTTTCATGGGTTGTGTTGACCAAAATGAAATTCATATGCACAAATTTTTTATTGTTTCTTTTCTAAAAAAGTTGTAATAAAAAATCTAATATTTATGATATATTAGGAATTCAATGAACATTGTCTATCTTAGACAACATTCTCATGATTCACTGAAACATGTGTCCCATATTTTTCTTCCACAACTGATATTATTCCATCATGATTAATTAATAGAGTTTTTAACTATAAGAACAGGGAAAAGGTTCCTTTTTTGTGTTTTCTTCTCGTTATCATCATTCAATATTCCCTTATTTCAACATTACATCCTCCATTATTGAAAATAACATTTTTACTTCCCCACATAGTTTGGAATCATTTAAAAAGGCATGGTTTACCCTATTATCAAAAAATTCATCCATGGACTTCAACATTTCTTCCATAATAATTATAGATCCAATACCTTTTATTAGAAGGGATTCATATTTTCCAAATTTCACTTTTTATTCCTTGAAATCAGTAACATTATGAAAAAAAAATTTAATACTCCATTATTATAAGAAAAACATCCACTATCCATCATCATGAGTCATTCCCCGTTGGTAACTTTTAGATTAGTTTTCACAATAATAGATTTTTATTTCCCTTTAAATTTCATAACATCCTGATTCTAAGAATAAATTAAATTTTTTGTCTTGATAATAAGACAATATATAATTCTATGAGATGTATTTTTTGGTCACATATTTCATAAAATAGTTTCTAGAGTTTGTATCCAATTTCAAACATTTTAACCAACCTTCTAAGGATTCATTTATATATCCTTCCTTGAATTCTTCTATTAGGGGAATTTAATCCCCCTAAATCATTTCCTAATATAAATTGAGTAATTTTTTTTCTTAATTATTATTAAACCAACACATGTTTTTTATGTTCCCTATTGCACCACAATACTAAAATTATCTATTAAATTGATATTTATATTTTTTAAATTCATAAAATGTGTAGTTGTGATCATGATTGACATCATCATTTTTATGTTTTACATAACAAATATTTTCACCCCAAACATTTTTTTAACTTCCAAATTTTTTTCTTATTTTTCATTAGCCTTATCAAAACATGAAGCTGTAAGAAATATTTCAAACTCATAATTTTTATAAAATTATAACATCAATAAATATCTAGTTTTAGTAACATATATATATTTACCAGGTTTATTCTACATTGATACAATTTCTATAATATTTTTGAAAATAGAAGGTAAATTCTGAACCTTCTCATCTTCGCACATTATTAAAATTTCAACAACATCATTGATAGTTTAATGGAATCATTTAATGCCCTTTATATATTTAATTTTTTTTGAACATGTTATAATTATTTTTCTTTTATTTGAATAATTACTTAAATATTTAAATTCCAACTATTTTATTTCTCAAAAGACATCATCAACTCATCAATCCCTTCCAACATCTATAATTTTACTTTATGAATTTATTCATGAATATTTATTGAGGAACATCAATTTCTCCATTTCCAGATTTCATTCTCAAGACTTCCATTTATTCTAATACATTCATCTAATTAATCTTTAGTATGAAATATTAATCATGTATCTTCATCATCAAAATTTCTACTTTTCAAAACATAATTATTAATTATCGTGATGCAATTATTCTCTCATTAAATCTAAATAGTCGTTTTGGATTCATCTTCACTAAAATATTCTTATTCACTTATTGAAAAAACATTGAATTTTGGATTTGGGGATTTTTTTATCTTTTTAATTAGAATAATATCAAGTCATATCACCATGTTACTTCTGTTATCTTATTTTCCTACTTTCTCCTTCAACACTATACTCGATTTTTTACATTCAATGTAAATTTATTGTAATTTTCCTAATAGATACAGATTAAAATAACATCAAGGGGTTGGTTATAGTTATGTTTACCCATATTTCATTTCACATTTTTAGAAAATAAGGATAAAAAATAATTTTTATTTTTACATTCCTCATTTCTAGAATCAGAATATTTAGATTCTTCTTCAAAAATCATCTCAGGTTTTATATTCTATAAAGCCTGAAATTATATTTCACAGTGAATTTTTTTTCCCCATCATAACTTTCTCCCTTATATTTTCATAATTCCTAAGATTACATACTTTATCATCTATATATAAGGTTAATGGATTTCTATCATCCATAAAATAATCATCGACTTCCAACATGATATGAATAATTCTCAAGATCTTATACACAATAATAGAATAATTAAACTATTCACTAATAAATATAATAGTGATAATAATTTCATTCACATTGGTATATATGTATCCCAAAAATTAATACTCACCCATCTTGAGATATTCATACATAAATGTGAAGATGTGAAAATTCTGCATCTTTAATTTTTTATTTCCTTCATAAAAGTTCTTCATATTATCCAAGATTCCATTTAGAATGGAAACATACATCACTATAGGAATTTAAATTTTAGAATGTTATTATTGTATTTAATTCGTAGATCTTAAAAAATTATTTAGATTCTTATTTTTAATAGATGTAAGAGAGAAATGATCATCAATATAAGGCAATCAATCTATTTTATCTTCAAGAAAATCATACACATGGGAAACAAGCTAATGAAACATTAAATATTTCTATATATGAGAGTTTCTACCATCAAATATCAAAATTCCTTTAATATTAATAGAATTAGTATTCTCTATTATAACTTCTGTACAAAAAAATCAACAAAAAATAAAACAAATTGACCAATTCCTCTTATCAGATAACACTGTTCCCATCCATGATCAATGCATCACAAAGTGGGCGAGGGCTGAATTAGTTATATAATTTTAATTTTTGGTTCCATTAATTAAAAATAACCTTCACTTCTAATTATTATTTTTTAACATTAATAAAAAACAACCAAACATCCATAGGAACACCAATACATAAAAGGTTCACAACTAAACAATATTTTCCATATCCTAGGATTAGTATGAAGACAATACAATACCACACAATCCATTAGAAAAAAATCATTTTGTTTGGATCAATACAAGAAGATTATATCCATAACATTGTATAGCAGATTGTTCGTTAAAAGAATGATTGTTCCAAGTGTAACATGAAAAGATGTAATTAAAATTTTTGTAACATGTAATGAAACATTCATCAATTTAAACAAAATATGTTACTATGGTACCCTATAATGTTTTTTGTAATATAATATTAAAAAAACATCACATTCCTACTCATATATATGTATGATATTCTATGGAAATTATAATCATAATTAGTCTGATACCCCACTATAATTTCTCAATCCAAATGTTCATTTTGTATATATAGATATACTATAATACAACAGAAATAATTATAAACTACTACTTCATTAATCTATAATTCTCAATCTGATTTTCCCAGTACGACGACCCTGTCTGGTATGATAATAATATTATATGGTATTATGACTTCATCTTCTTTTATCAAGAAATTTTTTCCAAAAATAAACAATCTATAAACAATTTATCACCAAAACACGAGAACATAATTTTCTTCGTACACATGTGAACAATGCGTTGATCCATCCAAAAGTACAATGTACACTCCTTTTATAGGTTTTTCTGAATTGTTCTGGATAGGAATAATAAATGGTTTCACACATAAAATAATTTCTAGAATCATAATGTTACCTATCATTTTTTATTAATCAATAATATCTACATAACATCTCAAATATACTATAGTATTCTCAGAAAATCTCATATCTTATAAAATATTCAAATCGCTTTTAAATAATAAATATTGTATTTAGTAAAACTATGATTATCATTTTGATTTCATTATTTTGATGATGAAATATTACATTAGAAAATTCAACATTATATTTCCCTCTACCGAAAGACCATATGGAAAATAGACAACCTCTCATTATGATGGTCACTACCAACTAAAATCAATATTCTCATTCTGATTCACTAAACCCAAAAAACTATATAAAAAAATTGTAATATTTAGGAAATATCATTGTTATTAATATTTTAATCATTTTGATGACATTATTGTCCCAAAATGTTGTTGAAACTTATAATTATTCATATAATTTTCTGACAGAACTTGAGTAACAACTTGAAACTCTCAGCATATACAATTTAGCAGAACTCAATATCTTATTTTCATTAGAACACCAATCCTATGTCCAATGAATTATTAGTGTCTGACCGCGCTTGATGAAGTGGTACTTGTATCACTCAAATGGATTGGAATCACCTCCTGTTTGATAGTTGAAAACATTTTCTTTCCCATGTATCTTGACACATTGGATGAAAACACATGAACAAACCTATTCATTTCATGACCCAACTGAAACAAACAAATTCAATCAGATGAAAATGAAGTAAAATATTATTGATCTTCGTTTGGTTGATCTGTCTCTAATTTTCATACATGAATCTATCCTAATAAATCCATTAATTTTTTTTTATTTTCCCCAAAAAACTCCAAATAAAATAAACACCACCTATGATTGATCGGTGGCTCTCCATGTTAGATGAACTAATATCAGAAACAACCTCTTTCCATTTATGATTATGAAACAAACAATCTTCTTGCATTCACTATCTTATTTATTTAATTTTATTATCTTATGGATTAATGGGAGGACTAAACCCCATTATCTTCATCTAATCATAGTCCGAATAATATAACATAGCCCCCAAACATTCCTTTTTCTGGTGATCTCACACTAATAAACCAATAATGGAATGCTTTGACTTCACAATCAGTCATCATATACAAACACTTTCTGGTAATCATTACATCCCCATGACATTGAAATCATATCAGTTCATCATGGAATCATTGGGATTACAATGTAATGTATTATAACATCATATATTCCAATGTATTCATTCTTTCCAACCAAAACTCAACTATATGTAGTTGTTGTCCTCTACCTTTCTTTCATAAGTCTTGCATCCAAATTTTTTTCAAGAAAACATATGATTTATGAGAATAATCCAAAACTCAAAGAATCATTAGGTTTTCAATAGAGTCATTCAACCTCTGATAATCTTTTTTATTATGAATGAAAATTTTATTTTTATCCCAATTTGAGTTCAAAGAATATTTTACCCCAAAAAACATATTGACAATCAAAAATAATTATTATAAATGTTTTTGATTTTTTGATTATGATGGTGAGTACATTCACTAACTATAATAATGTAAGTTAATATAATTTTCATTGAAAGAAAATATAATACACACATTACATAAATATTTTAGCTTACAAAAATACAACTTACCATATTGGTCCCAAATAGACAATATTTTAATTGTCTTGTAAATTAGATAAAAAACTTAATAAAGGAATGTGGTCATGCTTCATCGTGAATAGTTCATGGATTAAATCATTTTCTATCATCACATACACTAATATAGGTAAATGAAAAAATAATTTATTCTTCCTAGTTCATATGTTTGGGAGTTTTTGAGTCTATTGGATCCTCTAAAATTATTTTTCAAATGAATTTACACTATTGGAATATGTTTTTAACTCATACCATCATGAAATATTATTCAGATTGACTAATAATTAATTTTCATTAATCTGGATGTGGATAAATAATCCAAAAACACTCCCTCACCCACTCATGGAGGCCACAAATGATGATTTCCAAGGTAATATACCTTTATAAAATCATAAATTCACCAGGTAGTGACCAAAAACCATTAATAACAACGAGTACATAACCAGAATTTCCATTGTTGGTGAGGGAATTTTAATCAAAATTACCTTCTCTTCAGGCATAGATAACTTGAATCCCAATGATGAAAAATTATTGTCTCCTCTTAATAAAATATTTTATCTCCCATGGATACCTAGCCTTCCCCTGGAATAATCCAACCATCATCATGGAGTACAACTCAACATTTAGAATATGGATGTTGTAGAGCTTACATAGAACGACTTAGATTACCATGTCTCTTACCTGTTCTTTTATTGAATTACATGGTTCAAAGAAGGTACTAAATCCATGAATAACTAATCCATTTTTGTATATCATAAGTATAACTCCTTTCATTTATCCAAAATTTTACGAACCAACAACATTCTTTTTATTACCCGTTATAGGTGGTATCCAATAAACCTTTCTATCCAAATTGTTATGGCTGCATTCCAAGGTGGTGTATAGCCTTGGATGAGAAACCATGATTTATAAATAAAACCCCCTCCTTTGATGAGTTCTTCCATTTCATCAATCATAACCTTCACACATATATTGAGAAAAAGAATGGATACCATGTTGTCATACATTCTCTTTATTCTGGTCTTCCCATAGGGGCCAACATACAACTGATAAGATCAATTCCCTTCATTCATATCATCCACAATGTGTCCCACACCATATAACCATCCGATATAAATTTATTTTATAGTTTTATAACATTCATATATATTCATTCAATTCAATATAATGATCCATAGACACTAGGCTCATTATCCTTCCATGATAATAATTAATGGTATAGATTATATCATGTTATACATTCCACAATATATATTAATTACAATTTTATAGTACAATATAGTGGAACAAAATTTATTTTATTTAGTGAATTTATCCTTCAGTATAAAGAATGACCCATAGGTGTGGCGAGTAGAGACAACCATTATGAATTGTTATATACCAACAATATATATGGTAGGAAATGATTTATTTGTTTTTATGAATATGGATTCACTCTATTTAAAAATAAATTTATATTTTAATTCTTCTAAAGGGATACTAATTATTTTTCCTCAACATTAATCCAAAATAATCATAATCTTTCATTTATAAAATGAAATTCAAGTGTAAGTGGGGTGAATAATGGACACATTTATTGAATTTCAGGAATATACAAACGGACCTAGTTCTTTTTCAAATCATGGAGTGACTATTAATCATTTAAAGAAATACAGAAGTTTTACAATGGTGTAAACACTGTATAATACATGTTCATAGTGTGTGTAATAGATTCATGAAGCATAGGTTGGATATTAGGAAGTTGGATTTATAATGGATGATGATTTTACATTGGTGTTTTAGTGTTGTGGTGGTAAATTATTTTCGTATTCAATTTAAATTCTAGTAGATATTGTAGGTGTAAAAATAGTTGTCTCTAATATAGTTGATTATTTTTTTTGATAGGGATATGTTATGAATCATTGATTGATGGTTGTATTCTTTAATCCACCTATATCTGAGAGAGTCCAACATTGTGGGTATTATGAGACAAATATTCTAATGTGATGAAAGTAAATATTTTTTGGAATGGTGGGGTGTGAAAAAAATCCACATCCTTATATTCGTAAAAATTTTTACATTTCCAATGAATAAAATATAATTATGGGCAGACAAATAGACAAACTACCAATCTATGAATGGGTATCACAATGGTTTATCATGTGGATCCTTTTGGACATTAACATCACATTAATTTTTTTAAATTTTTTAAAATTTTATGTTTTCATAGGTTGATGTGGTTTTTTTTCGCCCAATTAAAATTATTTATAGAATCCTAGTCTTCACATACATTTATATTACTTCATTTTAGAAAAATATTAGAAACATTATAGAAATACATGCTTGAGGACTAAATTAGATTTTTGTTTTTGGAAACATGGAACACATCTTTTTAGTTTGGTTAATGATATTTAACATATCACTTAAATATATTACCTATTACTAATAATACATAAATATTTTATTCATAACATGGGGAAGGGAAATTATGAAATGGGTGGGGTATAAATCATATTAATTCTAAATAAAGAATCTATGTATGAATAAAATGATAATAACGTTATGAGAACATGACAATAACATATTATGATCATACCCTGTATATAAATATAATAATAATGAGATAAGTCATAAATATTAGTTGTTCATAAGACATGAATCATTATATAAACCATTATATTAAAAAGGATATCATATCAAAGGAACAATTCATATACTTTATTAGAGACATAAACAACTGATATTATCCCTTATAAGTCAAGGATCATCACCAAGACAATTTGAAGGAACATCATCAGAACTACACCTACTAGGTGGGACACACCACCATCTACAATTGTAGTCATTTATTTTTAAGTTATCGGGTTTCCCCAACTTCCCATTGTGTATTAGGATTCCCCAAATTCATTTAGTGGATAATTTTTAACCATTTTCCCATAATGGATCTCATTTCCCCATCAAACCATAGTGGATTGGGACACACCTATTTCTGATATTGGATCTGGACACACTTGTTTCTCCATTTTAGATCAAGCCTATCGAATTGTCTCCAATAATTATCACATTGGATAAAAAAATTGATGAAATAATTGGATGGAGATATAGGTAACATCTATATCATTATTAAATCATATTTACAAGTTCCAAAAGATCATAAACAATTATATCATAATAGATGAAATGATTTTTGTATAAAAGACACGATTTGATATCATAAACTATCGAAAAAGTGTTGTTTAAAAATAATTTCATCAAATTATACTTTTTGAAAATATGTGATGTTCATTCTAATATAACCATTGAAAAAGAAACGTGTTTCATAAACATATAACCCTTGTAACAGAGTCTGTTTTTATAAACATCATGACATCACAACATATAACATTCAAAGAAGGAAAATGAATAGAATATAGAGGAAATTTACCCATAAATGTAGTAGTAACACCAAGATATGATATCTTATATGGAAAATAATTTTTAAATATACATTAAAAAAATAATTGAGGGAAATATCATTACCTATATGAAAGATTATTTTTAAAAAATTAAACTTCTTAAAAAATATTTTATTTGAAAATTAACTTGAAAATTTACAAAAGAATTTTGATAAACATCTTCCATGAAAACATATAAAATAACATTGAAATAATTTTGAAAACCATTTCCTATTAATACATATAAACAAAATTGGGATATATTTTGGATGAAATTTAATTCTAAACTAATAAGGGAAGCTCAAAAATATTTAGATTTTTTTGCTTGA
This sequence comes from Viscum album, assembly GCA_963277665.1. Classification (NCBI taxonomy): domain Eukaryota; kingdom Viridiplantae; phylum Streptophyta; class Magnoliopsida; order Santalales; family Viscaceae; genus Viscum; species Viscum album. The sequence goes on from OY728133.1 coordinate 1,117,756,640, forward strand.
AAATATAATGAAAACATATAAAGAAGGATTGAAGACATTTTGAAATCCTTTTTCAATGAAAGTTGTTTTTAAAATAATTTAAAACTATTTTTATAAATAAATCATTTTCAACAAAAATAAGAATTTTTTTGAAATATAATATTTATTTGAAAAAATATTGAGATTATGTCATATTTTAATAAAATCAAATTCATTGTTATATTAGTCTAAAAAAGGGTGACAAAAAATTATAAAACATGAATATGTCATGAATATTGATTTGATATGGAATTTCAGGTGTGATTTTTAGTTATGGATCATATGATCTCATCAGTGGAAGAATAATCTATTACAATATTGATAAATGATTAGATTGTTGTAATAAAACATTACCACTTCAGTAACAATGATTCATAATAAAATGGATGTATATGATTAAATTAAACATAAAATAGCATGTGGAGTTTAATTTTCAGGATATAACATGTCAAAGGAAATATATAAACCTCATAGAAAAAATATAATTTAATAACATGCGATTTGACTTGATGAATTCTATTTTTGAAAAAATAACTTTTTAGAAGTAGTTCTTACTGAACCCCAAAATGATGAAAAAAATGATCAATAAAGGGATATTTAATTACCCGTAAATTTAATTTTATTAATCATATAATAAATACATGTGAAATATATATACAACAAAACAAAAATATTTGGTGAATAATGAATTGCTCTCATCAAAATAATAGTGATATGAGAAAACCCTTATTACCTATGAATCATTTGAATCGTGATTCCCATGAAAGAATAAAATAAATTGAAAATTATAATATCATTAAATAATATAAATTAGTTATATAACATTACATATTCTAGTGTATACACCACATTGAAGAAGTTAGTTCTGAATATAGAATGTATCTTATGGAAATAAAACATGAGATGAAATTCCATTACATTTAGTGTTGAATTTATTCTTCCACATTGAAACCTCCTGTAAAATAAATATAAGTATATTATAAATCTAAAACAGAATAGTATTATTATATCTAATTCTGTTATTTATTATTTTATTACATTATATTACCAATATTTAAAAACCCCAAGTTATTGTTACTTTTTGGGAAATATCTGCTTTGTTTTTCATATATGATTTGGATTTTAATTAATAATAATCTAAATTATATCATGATTAAATTATTTTACGATTATAAATGATGATATATATATTATATATCTAGAATAAATTTATTTATAATAATCTATAGAATATAGGAATATGAAATTGATGGCACTATTCATTGAGATGTTAGATCATATATACGAATGAATGATGTTTCCATATTTCCACCATTTAATAAAAATCTAAATGATATATATATATATATATAAATTATTTTAGTATAATTATCATTTCATATATATCATATAATATATCCATTTCCATCGATAATACAATCCAAGTATAATTTTAATGAATCAAATCTATTTGAGTAGGTGGAAGTACACATGTCCCCAAACAAAATTAACATATTTAAACAAAAAGGAATAAAATTAGTGTACGTGTTATATAATAATTAATGTAGCAGAAATATTACATATATATATTAAATATGTCATCTAAAAATAGTGTTTAAATCATAATTCCAATCCCTGATATGTGGTAATTAAAAAAAAACAAACAACATCATTTTTTAAGGTAGTAATTCACCATCAAGAAGACTTGTATGTTTTTTACCCATTATAAGTATATGTGTGTAAGGGTAAGTCCAAAAAATTTAATAAAAACATATCAGTGTGTTAGGAAAACTGATGTTATTATATAATCAAGGTTTATGAATATTTTTTGGATTAGAGAATTAAAATAAATCAAAATATCTTGAGTAAATATGTTACCTCTTCTTTGGGAAAATCATTTTTGGAGGGTGAGGGGATTTTTATAATGGAAGAGTAGTGGCATTATTATAATTTTTTAAAGGGAATTATACCCTTGTTTTTTTCTAGGAAAATTGGCTCCAATAATTTTCAAAACCAAAAAATTTGAGGATCAGGTAAAACTATGGATATCCATTGTATTTTGGATAGCCTATTAAGTCATTTTGGGCCTTATTCTTATGATAAAGTCTCTTTTTAATCTAATTTTTCTGTTAATAATTATAATGAACATTAATAACCTTAATAACTAATTTTTTCATAAAAAAAATTTTCCATTATAATAAACTAGAAAGTATTTCTTTTACAAACGTGTAAAACAATTTTTGAAATTAAAATCATATAATTGAGAGAAATTTATTTAAAAATAATTTTTGCTGGCATTCCATAACATCGTCTTCTTAAAAGAAAAGGTACAAAAGCATGAAAAAAAATTATATCAAATTTATATATGAAATTTCATAAATTGAACTATATTGGATGAATTTATATAAAATTTTAATAAATTATCTTTAGAACAAAAATAAAATATAATTTATCTATATATAAAAATTAGTCGAAAATTCGTATTTGAATTAAAATTTAATGTTTTCTATTATTTATAAAAAATGAAACTACACAAAAAAAAGATAAATTCACCCAAATTATAATTTTATATTCCACATCCAGTAATGAATTTTATATTTAAGAATTTTTTTTTTAAATTTTTTACAGATACACATTTCCAATGGGTTCTCAATTATATGGATGTGAAATTACTTTTTAGTAAATGCTTGTATTTATTCATAAAATTTGATTTATTCTTTTATTTTACCTTTAAAATATATTATCTATATATTGAAAATAATTTTTGAATATATAATAAATAAATTTTCCATAAAAAACTTTAATAAAACGTGTTTTGATTAATTTATTTAGATAAATTATTTTTTGTACAAAAAAAATTCCTAAAAAAATAATTTGTTATTATCAATTAGTTCTAATTCAAATATATACAAATTGATATAAATATGATTAATTTTATATACAAGTGTAAATACTGTTTTCTAAATTTATTTAATCTTATTCATAACATCAATTAAAATGGTTAGATTGTACATAAAATAATATGTTGTTAATAATATTAATAGTATATTATAGCTTTGCTAAACGCAGACTTGCGTGTAAGGGTGGGTATTAAAGGGACTCAGAATTATGTGTAACATAAGTAAAAATTAGTCTTTCCACTACAAAAATCTAATATATGATGGTTTTTATAGTGAATAATTACCATCATTTTCTTTATTTCACAAGCCAAAATTAATTATTTTGTAAAATAACAATATTATTTGTTGTGTGAAAATAAAAATATAATAATGTATAAAATAATTAGAAAAAATATATTTCATAAGATCTCAGGGTTTAAAACTATAACCCCATTAAATTGAATTTATCCCTCAATATGAATCTTGTATTTCAATGGTTTAATACATGAAGGTTCCATTAACAACATTTCACATTAAAAAAATAATACAAAAACATTTTTTAAAAGGGAATGTTGAAAACAAAACAGTTACCCATAGTATCACATAATTAGGTTTCCCCACAAGATATCAGATATGTGAATTGAATATTTAATCTTAATGAAAACCATACATAATCATTAATATTGATAAATAGAAATTATCACATGAATGTGAATGATCCAAGTAAAGTTAACAACCACAAACTAAGAAAGTGAATAAGCACGAATGAGGTCATTGATATCATTATAAACGATGATTATTGAAAAAATATATTTATTTGAAGACAGTTTTCATCATTTTTATTATTTACATGAATATATACTTACTTGATTTTTTCCCATTATTATGTAAAATATCACCCATTGGTCATGTCTGGACCAGTTTACCCATCACCCATTTCTCCAAAAATGAAGGTGAGTTTTTCATTCTAAAGATCTCTCAGATCATGAGATCCAAGATAATTCATTTAATCTATCTTTAGTTTTGTTTAAAATAAATTGGTGAAAACATGTTTTCAAATTTCTATAAATCCTAATGTGTTGGGATATTACATTAACCACCCAAACGTAATAAATTTTTTAAGTAAAATTCCATAAATGGTTATCCCTATTACCCTTTTGAAGGATGAAAATAATGAATGATATAAAATCATCAAAAAATCAGTTTTAAATTTTACACCCTATATATCATAATGTATCTCTTAGTTTTCACATTAAAAACATGTGAACATAATCATTGCATATTCTCTTGACACATGGTAATAACCTAAATTATGATAAATCCTTTTGTCAAACATGTATTCTTCTTTACTCCAATGATAACTAGATATATTCTATAAATACAATAAGCTATAAACATCATCCACTATGAAATTGAACACATTTTATAAAATCATTAATCATTTCCATGTTAATCAGTACAATCTGAATTACTTTTATAATGTCAATTATCACATTGTCAAAGATAAACATAGTTTTCTCAGTATCTTGAATGCATTAACCGTTACATTCCCTTATTTAAAAATATCACATTTACACTAAATTTCCATCCATACAACATTTTCAATCCTTGATGAATAAATTATACTAAAAATACTTATATATTTCATTATTCGTAAAATGTACTCTTTGAATTCCAATGTTTAAACCATTCATTTATCCAATTTTATTCATAAATAATTACTCAGGCTTCAACATGATATTTCATAATACAACATTCTAATAATAGGAAATATGAATCATGACGTAAGGTTCATAAAAATAAATATAAGATGGTTTCTTATGTTTAATGTCAAAAATATTTTTATAACATCCCATACCTTTCATATGTCATTAATGATATATTTATATTCAATTCTATAACCAGTCCTCCGTCCACCATCTTTTTATCTCCATGTTTTTTGAACCTTGAAAATATAATTGAATAATTCCCACACATTAAAAATATAAAATAGTAAAAGTTGTCAATTTTACTTCCAGTCCATTATATTTATATAACCAATATTTGTAGTGTGAGAATCATTTATCCTAATGGAATCCACATAATAAAAAAATCACTTATATGATGTCTAAATAACGAAACATATTTCCTTAATCTATAAAAACTTATATAATCATATATCCCAAATAGTTTAATTATATTTATGTCCTTCCTAGTGGTTTATGATTAGTATTTTAATTCCCAAACAATATCTCTCAGGATTGTCAAACAAAATGTGTAACAAGGCTCATTGTTCTGTGTCGGGTTGTGGTTTAGTCAGGACTGACACACCTTTTGGGATTTTATTCCCTATATACATTTTTCCATTTCCACAACAACATTTATTATCTAGATATCAATTTATTTCAAGGAAACCACCCAAATTATCCTTTAACAAAATTTCCAGATATTTCCTTGTACTTTTCTCCATCTATAGAGTCATCCGTAAAGAAATCTCTAGACATATCCTTATAAATCTCCATAGGTATTTCACTAATGTTTTCTCAAACATGTTTTCAAAGGATGAATAATAATTTTTATTACCACCAACTATTAGGACCTAGGATTAAAATATGATGATATTACATCATTTTAGCTGAATATTTTGAAAATTACAAAAAAATACATGCATGAGGACCATAATAGTTGAGTACTTTAGAGGAATGGAACACATTCATCTATTTTGGTGGAATATCTTATTCATATATTTTTAATATCTTCCCCATTAGTATTCCTATTTATATTATTATTTTTTAACATAAGGGATGGAAACATAAGAATGTGGTGAACTCATGATCTATGTAATGGTAATGAATGTAAATTCCCAAGCATCACAAGAGAATAATGGTCTACGAACCTGACCAAATAATTTTAAAATTGTAAACCTCATAAAAAGATCATAATCAAGATATATTGTATAATTATTAGATGTTTATAATACATGGATGATAAAATATCCAATAAAATGACCAATTTGATCATAATTAAGGCATAATAATTAGAATTTCTTGAAGATGCATAATAGTTTTACATCGTTACATATAAGTCAAGGGTTTTTTCCATAAAACATATCAATGCACTTCATGGGGACAACACCTACTGTAAGGGACGCAACATTATCCCCAATTTCAATCATTTCATTATAAATGATTATGGTTCTCCATATTACCATGTTATATTGGATATCTTCATATTCACATAGTGGATCGGGTTTCCTCATATTACCAAAGTGGATAAAGACACAATTGTTTGATATTTCTGAGCAATACACACATGTTTAACATTTTATATTATTTTCATTGACTTTTTCCCATCATTATCTAATGATATATAAATCATTCAACAATTAATCATATAAAGACATGGGTCCCACACATTCTCACAATTAAATCATATATATGTGTTCCACAAGATAATAAAAATCATATCATATTCCATGAAATGAAATGGATATCACAAACATGTTCTCATATCATAAATATTATAAAAGAGACAATTTAATATTCATTTCAACAAATAATAACCTGTAAAACATAGTAGGATTGATAAACACATAAACCATGAAAAAGAAACAGGCTTCGTAAACATATAACTTCTGGAAAATAGATGTGTTTTCTAAAGATCATGCCATCAGAAAATAAACCATTCAATGAAATAATATGAATTAAACCATTGGATCATTTCTCTATAAATGAATGTGTAAAACCAAATGTTGTCATCACATATGGAAATTATGGTTCAAATATCCTCTCCAAAAATTTCTTGAGTAAATCATCATTTAATCATTGAAAAATTATTTTATAAAAACTAAATCCTTTTGAATACCATTTTCATTGAAAAAAACAAGTAAACTTATAGTGGAACCTATAATCCAATTTATCATAAAATCAAATAATATAATATTGAAAAAATTAATTTTTATTCATTAAATTAATATATAATAATCTTGGGAACATTATTATAACCATTTCATTGAAAACATATAATGGAATCTTTGAAACCAGTTGAAAACATTTATCTTTGAAAATAATTTGAAAACATGTAATGAAATCAGGAAGACAATATGACTTTTTTTAATATAAATAGATTAGAAAAAAATAATACACTTTTTGAACATAATACAATATTGAAAATAGTTTTATAAAATTATGTTATTAAAAAACATATATTTTTTGACCGAAGTGGGAGGTAATGTAAAATTATCTTAAAATCACATTCTTAATAATATTCAATACCCAATAGTAATCTTTTTTAATAATATATTAATTAATTATAAAAAATATGATAAAAATTTTCATTAGATTTATTAAGAGGTGTATCATATTATTTAATTAATTAAATCATAATCATAAATAATCATGATAAAGGATGAGATAGTTGCAACAAATTATATATACTTTTTTATCATTGATCCATAATAAAATTAGAAAAATTACATTTAAGTAAATAAAAAATATCATGAAGATTATTATGTTCATGATATATTATTGTGATGTGAGTATATAAAACTCATAGAAAAATAATGCTGCATAACATGGCATGTCTCTCAAAGAAGACAATTTGAGATAAAAATAACAATAAGATTTTTTAATTATTGAAATAGAACACCCATGAAATGAAGATCATAAAAGTGGAATTTAAATAAAAATATAATCATTTATAATAGTCATGGAATACATTAATGTGTATTATATATACCAGACATTATAAATAAGGGTTGAATAAATCACAAATCTCACAGACATAAATGTGAGATGAGAAAACCATTACTATTTGAGTTAAATTTGTATAATGATTCTAATAAAATAATATAATCTATTAAAAATTATAATATAATTATATAAAAGTAATTAATGGTATAAAATTTAATATATAATTATATACACCACAAAAAATAAGATAGTTTTGAATATAGTATATATTTCAGAAAAGTAAAAATTGATATAAAATTCCATAACCTTATGAATTGAATTGCTTCGTACATGTTTGAACGTATTATAAAATAAATTTAAATTTTATATAATTATAACATGAAACTATATTATGATATCTCATACCATATATTATTTTTTGACTTTAAATTTCCAATTTATTAGCAAATACAGGTTAATGAAACATTTTATGTAATATCTGCTATGTGTTTTGTATATGTTTGGGACTCTTATTTTTGATACTCAAACATGAATCATGATTTATTTATTTGAAGAATATAAATAATGTTATAAATATATTATATAATAAGTATATATGAATTGATAATAATGAATAGTTTGAATAAATATGAAATGGAAGACACCCTTCATGTATATGGAAGGTCGTACGTATTGATCAATGTTATTTCCATTTTATTTTCATATTAAAAGAAATAAATTAAATGATATATATATATATATATATATAATTCAAGTATAATTATTTTTTCATAAAAATTATATATGTTCACTAATATTATTTTTAATACATTAAATGTAATGTGTGAATTAATTACATCACTTTATGGTGGTGGTTGTTCACACATCCTGAAATGAAATTATAGTAATTATACAAAATGAAAAACATGAAGGTATTTGAAATATAATAAATGGGGAATCAAAAATATATAATAAATATCACATAAAGAATATTAAATTATAGTTTCCATCATAATCTCCATCCATTAGAGGTGGTAATGGAAAAACAAGCAACATCGTTTTGTGAGGTGGTAGTTCTCCAAGCACAAGAACAACAATTTTGTTACCCATCATATTAATTTGGGTGTAGGTGTAGTTTAAAGAACTAGAATAAACAAATATCAACATATTTAAAAATTTTGTATTAATATATATGTATGGAATATTAATATTTGAAGGGGTATTGAATGAAAATAAAATAAAAGAGCTTGAGAAATGATGTTACCTCTTCTTAGGGTAACTCCTTTCAGTTAGTACCAAAGTTAATAAATGGGTGAATTTCGTCCAAATGGGAGGGTTATTAGATTTATTGAGAGATATATAGATTTTACTTATTTATTATATGGTGTTAATAATTTCTTCATATTTTTTAATTAGTGGGAGGGCTGAGTTCATTTTTATTACGTAGGATTAGTGGAATTATTGTGTATTTTCTAAAAGGGAATTCCACTAGTGTTTTTCCCAAAAGTATTTGAAAAATTAATTATCCAAATCCTATAAATGTTCGTCGAGGATCCGAATATTACGATATAGTTTATTTTGGACATGTATCTAGGTCATCATGGGCTTTATTTTTAAGGCTTATTCCGTTGTTGAGATACTTTTCCTCTTAATCACTGTAATTAATTATAATAACCTCAACTATTCCTTTTGGAAAAAAAACTATTTTTACCTCATAAAAAATTATAAATTTTTCTGATTCGAAATTCAGAAATTATTTTTTATAATTGAAATCATATAAGTGAAATAAAATGTATTTAAAATTTATCCTATATATGTTCCATCAAATGTGGATTTAAAGAAAATCAGTCCAAAAAATGAAATTTTGATATATTAAATTTCAAATTGGAATTTGATCAATATACAAAAATTAGATTAATTTATGTAAAATTTATCTAATTTGTCATTAAAACAAAAATTTATATAATTTAATTACATAAATATTTTTGGCAAAAAATATGTTCTGAATTAAAATTCAGTGTGTTTCACTATTCCTCATAAAATGGAACTACATTGAAAAATACCAAACAATCCTCCAAATTATGTATTGATATTCCACATCCATAAATGAATTATATTTTTCCCAAAAAGAATTATAATTTTTTAAAAAAATCTATTTAAAATGAGTTCTTCATTAAAATGTCGTTAAATTACTTTTTATAAAAATACATCTTTTTATTCATAAAATAGAATTTCTATCATATCTTATACAAATAAAATATTTTAGATGAGTATGAAAAATTATGACTGAATAACTAAGATATTTTTATTGAAATATTTAATCAAATTTTTTTGTTTAATTTATTAAGATTATATTTTTTGGGTACATAGAAAAATTATTTCCATATAAATGTAATTTTATTCTTATGAAATATCCATATGATCAACAATACTAATTTATATTAAAAGGGTTAATTTTATATAGAATTTTAAAAAATATTTTCACAATATAGATAAACTTATTTGTCACTTACATTCCAACACCATAGTGTTAACTATAATAAAATTTTAATAACATTATTAATAAAATATTTTGGTTTCATAAAACTAGTCCTTGAGTGAAATTCAAGATATCGAAGGGTCTTGGCATTATATTTAATACAATCCAAACATAGGGTTTCATGTAAAACAATCTAATCTATGTGTTGAATGAAGCTCAATATTAAATTAATTTTTCATATAACGTAATATAAATTTTGTGATACAATAATTTAACAATAGTTAGTGTGGTGGGAAATGAATAATATCATAAATAATTAATTAATTTGAATAAATATATATTTCATAAAATCATGGCATGTTAAATTAAGGGTTATTATGTGGTATGGAGCAGATATAATAGTTCTATTTGAGTAGTTAAAACATTCTACTATGGATTTTGGTGGATTAGTGCACCCAATGGGATCTGGTATAGTGATGGATTGTTTAATTATGTTGGTTCGGTTTAGTTGAATTCTTTTTTATTTCAATCATTAGTATGATATGAATACACAACAATGCTATTTCTGTCAGTGATTATGATGTTGGTTTTGAGTTTGAAATATAGATGTATATATCTCATATAATATTTGGAATATGTTTTATAAGATGGTTCATGTGGCCTTTATTACTTGATCTAATGGAATTGGTTCAATTCACATATTAGTAGGAAATTACAGATTTCCAAATATAGATCCTGAAAAGATTTCTTGAATCAAAAAACGTATTATGTAATTATAGGATTATAGTGATGTTCTTAGTGGTTTATCAACATATGAATGGGTTTTTCTAAGATGAAGAAAATGTTGAAACTCAATAAAGGTTGAGATAAAAGAACTAGCAGTAGGGGTTAGGTTAGATACAAAACAATTTTAGATGGGTTTTAGTGGAACTTGGTTCTATTGCAACCATATTGTTAACAAACCCATAGTATGTAGGCATGATAATAATAACATGGAGAAATCCTATCATCATATTAAAAAATTAATTGAGATTAGTTTTATCTAATTAAATTATTGAAGGGAGATATGTTTTCTTATAGGGTTTGTTTTGTGCTTTGTTCACATAGATCTGGAACTTAAAATATGAAGCAGGTGTTTACAAATGAGGATTGTTGTTCTTTGTAAGGCATAATATTTGGTTCCCAAATATAGTATATTCATTTTTTCCTTTTCATTATTGAAAATTTCTAATATTATTATGTATTTAGAGATCAATAATTTTTATAATGATTAATTTTATCAATCACATGATATAATTCTATATAAACTGAGAGGGAGAGGAGGTGAATAAGTGATTCGTTTTAAACATTTTACAAATTCATTACATTAAATAAAACCACTATATCTGGTTAAACCCTTGATCCACTCTTCTTGGGTCTATCAGCCTTACCTAGGATGATGTTGTAAATATAATGGCACCGAACACAAGGATTTACAAGGTATGGATCAAAGACCTACTCCTTCATGTGTTGGTTATTCCCATAACATGGATTCTCCAATATAATCTTTTTATCATTTACAATTGATTATAAAATGTACAGTTGTATCTCTCTTGAGTCCAACATGAGGGTATTTATACAACATCCCAAAGTGTACAAAAGTCGAATGGCCTACTTCATAGTCACAACGAAGACTTCTCCTCTTCCCTGAATCTCATATGGGTCTTCAAGATCTCGAGTTACAGGAGATTTTTTCTTCATTTATTTCTTTCTTGATTCACTATAGATGATATTATTCTCTCTCCGTACAGGGTTACTGAATAAAACATTCCTTCATATCTCTTCAAGAATCTCCATCATTATTTAGTCATGCTCAATAATTCAAATCACATCTCTTATCAGTACTGTGGTCAATAATTATCCATCAATTCATTATTCATATGATTAAGACGTTGCCTCACTCAAGTGTGTGGAATTGGTTAACTCATCCTATTCAATAATTCAAGAGTAATTCTTCACAATATCGGTGTCATATGAATTCTTGGATTCTGAAACATAGTCAACATAGATATAAGATCATATTTAACTCTATCAAGCTTCCGTTTGAAATATCATTCACATCATTCATGGGTTTCATGGAATTAAATACGTCATGTCTTGGGTATCTCAAAGGACATCACATGTGCATGTGATTATTCATGATTTCAGGCATGTATAATATCTTTATAGTCAACATGAGAACACACTTTTCACTTGTAATAATTTGTTTGGTTCAATGTGTGAGCGTCATGCATTTAAATAGGCACCGTCCACCATATGTATTCTTTCTCAATATGGAAACAATTATTTCATCTATAGTATTTGTCCAAAAAACAAACTTGATACTTTTTATTTGAGTTCAATGTTTTCACTACCTTATTTATCTGTGTATATCACTTCTTTTTGATTCTCTAAACAATCTTCCTCTTCTTCATTCTCTCTTTTCTGAACACACACTTGTTCCTTTGAATTCAATTATATGGTGTTATTTCAAACATGTATAATTGTATTAATTTAGGTTTGTACCTCTTATTTCATTCTTCCTCCTTCAAATGTCCACACACAATACATTCTTGATTTTTTATCTCATTCAAACAACAATTAGTGTGATCAATGTATGGCTTGTCATTTTACAGTTGATTGTATCAATTCATGCATATGTATTAATATGAACTATGTATGTATTATCCTATCTTCCATATGTAAACATGAACCCTTTGATTTTTTCTTCATAAAATAAAGAATAAAAAAAATTCGGCCTTCATGAAATCGCTGTCTCCATAAAAAACAAACTGATAAAAAACAGCAAATATAAAAGGTGAAATCAAGAAGGTGTTCTTATTCATTGTGAAATCAAAAAGGCACAATGGTTATTCTTTTTCACACAAAAAGTTCACATGGATCTCCTTCATATAACCAACCATGGTTTGTGATTCTCTCTTCGCAAAGGTATAACATGGGTTCATAGAACCAGTTATTTACCCAATATATCTTCTTCCAAAATCACAGACGAGGGTTTGAGAAACATGTCGCATGTTTGTGATTATCTTCACAAAATGAATGGGGTTTCGTTTATGAACCTAGATGGTTTTCAGTTCTTTTTTGAGCAAGGGATGTGCAAAACATATTCGTGTTGCAAGGAAACTCAAAACACTAGTTGTATGGTGCTCTGCTTTTTCATAATTTGAGAGCCCCTCTAAGTATTTTCAACAACACGTCACAGATTAGTGATCATCTATTTAAAGGTGCGGTATAGATCACTTTCACATTCAAATCCCTATAAGTTGCTACAATATTCAAATATTTTAATACCTGTGATCTTTGGTTTAAATATTTCAAATGCTTGATAATATTTGGAACAAGTCACAAGTGTTTCTGTTTCAACCATGGGATCCACATTCTTGGGATCATCCTCTCCTATATGCATAGAGGAACTAATGTAGAGATTCTTTTTGAGTGCTTGAGCAGCATGACGTGGCCTCCCAACTTAGAATTTTTTGACCATATGTGATATTATTAATTGATTGAATGCATGAAACATTTAATTCATGGACGATACCGTGTTTCATAGATGATCATCATGCATGATATTTCATCCTTGACAGTGTTCGGGGGCTCAATCATGTTGGATAAGCTTCATCTGTTGAGAGTTTCATGGTTGGGATGACCTTCAGGTGAGAGGATGTCCAATATAATCTTTTGAGAGGCTCATTGATCATTTGATCGTCTCGGATCGATCATATACTGTGATGATTAGATCATGGGACACATGACAAAGCATGAAGCTGAGATCTCAAGCAATATTAGATGAACTGCTAAGTTGGATTCTGGTTTATTAAAATCCATCCCAAATAGAAATCCAGATGCAGAATCCACATGGTTTAAGTATCAAGTCGTGGCAGCCTTCGAGAAGAAATCTCTTCCCCAATGTCATAGTGACACCCTACATTGGTGCTCTGCGGGCACACATCTGCACCCACTCGTTTCCTTTTTGGGGGCACTACCTGCACCTAAAATTAACTCTACCACACTAGTTGATCATCTTGCATGATCTTGTGGGCATATACATAGCGCACACTCATGTTCCTCTTGCAGGCATGCATTAAGGACATCCCATTGGGTGTCAGAGACCATTGTGTCTCGCATATGAATTCAGTGAGGGCTTCAGCAGGCATGCACGGTGGGCCCTATATTTTCTTAAAGGCATGTACTATGTAATGAGTATAGAAACAATCTATGAAGTCATCCTTTAAAAATCACCCTTCTACATTCAAATCCCATGCATTCTTCCATTATCCTTCATCATCAAACATCATCCTTCATTTCATTTTGGAATAAAAAATACAATATCATCAAAAATGTTCTGTTATTATGAAATTGATGATTCAAGGAATATTGATTCATTTCTCATTCATTAAACATAATTCATGGTCTTCAATGGTGTAATGAGTGATATGTTATCTTTAAACACCTTTCTTGTACTTTGAGGATCATCATAAGCAATCATCTAATTTGGTTAACCAACTTCATGAAAATAGAATATTTTAGATGTTTCTAATAAATTTATCATGCAATTAAGTATTTCATGGACTTATTTCAATGTTGTAATAAAAATCCAATGTTGTAAAAATGTGTCTTCCAGTGACACCTGTATGGGAATTTTGGGTCAGTTCTACAATCATTTGAATTATTCAAAATCATCTTCCATAATCAAAGTGGGATCTTCACTGAATTACAAACATCACATTAATAATAAAAACTTCAATCATTGGCACAACTTCCATCATCACCTTTCCATAAAAATATTGTCATCTTATTGATGCTTGAGTCTTTATTGAAAACAAATTCAACACAATGCTCTACAATATACCCCTTTTAATTTTTTTTTGTCAATATCACTATAGCACACATCCTATGGGTCAATATGTGGGCCAATATTTTCTATACCTTATTGGAAACAAAATTTATAGTTGTAGTGTGTTCTGTTCAAAACATGAACTCCTTCCTATGAATAATATCTTCATGAATATTTCTGAGAGTGGGGGATGATTTCAAATGGTTCACCTAGTAATGATACTTTATTAAATCAACTCCATGTATAATTTAGAATAACCAAGTGTTGAAAACATGATTGATATGACTATGGTTTTCAATGTTGTCCATAAACAACCATATATATGAAATCATTCTCAGAGTGTATCAATTCTTCACCAAGGGATTTGAGATAGACAAATTTATTAATTGAATGCTAAATCCTACACATACTTCACAAAACATATCAAAAAGTTCTAGTGAAAATAAAAACCTCCCCCTTAATTGATATAATAAATAATATTTAGAATAAGGGATGAATGTGTGATTGGAATACCTCGGTTTTACCTTATTTATATGATATTAATTAAATGATTTGCTAAGACAAAATCCTTGATATGATCTATTTGATATTTTATCACTATGAAGGGGTGAAGCCCCATTGATTTGACATGATGGAACATTTCATGTTATTATAAAATCATGAATAATGTGTCCATATTTTTTTATTCAATTTTCTAATTCAGCTATCATCTTATGAATGAAATTCATTTTCAATTCCATGAAATTTAAGCACCCATATACAATGAAAATATAAGGGAATAATATAAAACATTTGTGAGATTCTTAAAAGGACCACTGGGGCTGAGAATTTTCTCTCAACCGAAGAACTACATTCCATGGAACCATAAAGTGTCTAATGCACATCTTGCTAGAGTATCCTCCCCATTGGACATTTTGATATTTCTTTTTCAACATGGACCCTTTACATCCATTTAAATTCATTTTGTGTTGATTATTTTACATTACTTCTTCCAGTAGTGAAGATTCATCCACATGTGCATCTTCATAAATTTACAACATCTCCATTTGGCCTGGTAAAATAGTAATAATTTATTTTCATGATTTAAATCATTCTCGAACCTTACACATAGTGGTTGTGAGAAAATTGTGTTGTCATTTTATGAAAACCTCTCCGGATGTTTCAATATTCCTTCATGTGGAATGAGATGTTTCCCTTTTTCATTTTCATTAGCTAGTACGTCATCTTTGGCTCAATGCAGTTAACTAGTAATTTGAAATTGATTAGGCCAGATAACATAACACTCATTCTTAACATTTTTTTGATAATATATAATAATTATTCAGTGTTTTCAAGTTACCATTCATAGGTATATTATTATGATTATCTCCATGAATGTCTTCAGTCAATCCCATCTTCTTCTGTATTGACTCTTCTTTTATTTTTATTTTATTCTATTCATTTACATGGAATGTTTTCATTGAACCATGGTATGAAAATTATTTCAATATTAGAAGCATCATTTCTTAGTTGAGATGAAATTCTTGGAATTCAACTTGAACTTCTTCTTTGGAATAATTTCACTCACTATTTTCTTAACTTCATTGTTTTTCATTTTCCCAAAGGAAGACTTTTAAACTCTTTTTTCTTTATACTACTTTTGTTGTGGTATATACATCTTATCAAAATATTCATGAGGCATGGTTTGACTAAAATATCACTCATTATAACTATGACCACTTCTGTTGAAATTATCACAAAAGTCTTCAAGATATTCAAATATATTCTTGATAGTTAGATTCTTCTTCATCTGTGTTTTCTTCCTTTGCTTTGCACGAAGATTCATTTCATCACATCAAAATTACATGAATGTAATCAGTCAATACTTTCCATATGATGACATTTTATTCTAGAAATAATTTTCCTGATGCCCAAACATCCAACAACACCAATAGTTTCCAATAAATATCCATCCATTTAGTGTAGTATTGGTTTAGCTAGATTTAGTGTTTTTTTGTTTCTAGAGTTGTTTTTATTTATCTAGAGCATCCTTTTGGGTGTTGTTATTATTAATAATACTAGTATCCACCCTTGAAATTTTAATGGATGTATTAAAATTTATATCAATCATCATCTTACTCACTTTTATCATTGAAAATTTTGTTACAGATGAATCTTCGTTAGTTGAAATAGAAATAATTGAATTATGGGATACCTTCTACTTGGAGATTGTTTCCATTGTATTAGAGTATGATTTTATATTCCTCTAGGAATCATATTACTTAACGAAAACATGAGTGGAATCATTTCCTCTTTCAACAGAATGGGATGTCCTAGCTAGGATTTATTGTTGATTCATCAATTTCACTGATATCTCAAAACACTACTTGTTTTCGGAGTTATTTTCATCATCAACTGACCTATTCTTGATTTCCCATTTCCCCTTCTGATTATCCATTTTTTCTTCATTATTATTCTTTAATTGTTAAAATGATATTTCAATCTCTTTTACCTTGTTAAATTTTTCTTCTAGTTGGTCACCTATGATGACCATTGATACTTTGTTCGACTTTTCATGTTCATGGAAAGATTCTAGAAATACAATCTCAAATAATTCCTTCTCACAAATACATCCTTGAAATTCTTTGGTTTCATCATCATTTCATTCGTTGTGAAGGTAAATTGATTCTTCCTCTTTATTCACAAGTTTTTGTTAGACTATTAGATATGACAACTCTTTAGTCCAATGCAAATTCTTGGGAATTAAATTCTTCTTCCAACTCTAGTATTTCATCTTGAAGAGCACTAAAAAATACAACAATGTGTCTTTACACTTCTATAAGGAATTTCTTTAGATGATAATTGAGTGCAGTCTGAATGTCACTAATTGATATATCATTATCACATCATGAACATGCTTGTTTCAGAATAATCATCAATATAAAAAATTTATCACATGTTGTACCATTAACATTACCTTCATTAGAACGTGTGTCCACATTAGCAGGAGACTTCTTCTTTATCTTCCTTGTCTATTTCATATATCTATTTTTATTAGTCTTGTATGAAATCACCATTTGACGTTTATCACTCATCTCCTCAAATTTAGAATTCATATAGTCTCCCTTCGATACTTTAGAGGTGAACCTCTTTTTGATACCAATTAATGTGCTCTAATTGGTGTGAATCACTGAGAGGGGAAGGGGTGGTTCATTGATCCATTTTAAACTTTTTACAAATGGATTAATTTAAATTAAACCTCTAGGGCTAGTTAAAGCATTGATCTACTATTTTTGTGTCTATTGACCTTACATTGGATGATGATGTAAATATAGATACACTGAACATAAGGATTTTCAAGGCTCGGTTCAATGTCAAACTCTTTTTTGTGTTTTTTATTCCCCCAAACACAGATTATCCACTGTAATATATTTTATCAATTAGAATGGTTGAAAAAAAATTTCATTGTATCTCTCCCAAGTCTCAGTGGCATGCTTCAAATTCTCATAGAGGACTTCTCATCCTACCTGAATCTAGTAGGGGTCTTCAATCTCTTGATTCATATAATATGATTCATGTATTATGTTCTTTCTTGGTTCATGTCATGCCCCATCCCTCAGGGGTCATTCTATGACTACCCCAAGCCCGCCTTCCATAGGCCACATGCTGGAGACTATCCCAGGAATGGCATATCCCTAAAATAGAGAGGCATTTCCATTTTAACTAGTACAGAAACACAGTCCAAGAAGACAAAAAGAAGAAACCACCGTGTAAAATACTATAGTAAAATATTGTTTAATGTAATGGGCTAGAATACAAGCCCAAATGAAATGTACAAGTACAACTGAAAAGTAAAAATTCAACTGAAAACTGAAAATCTTCTCATGGATCGTCCAATGAGGATCCTACCTGAAGTGTAGGTATACCTCATGATCAGTAGTCCTTGTGTCACGTCACGCAAAATGGTCCACCAATGAGTACCATCCAAAACATTTTCCCTTATCCTCGATAATTTTGTCTATCATCAGCAAAACACACAACAAGGTACATGCCTTTCCTATGAAGGGGTAGGTATAATTATACTCAGTAGGGACCTCGAGTCCCCTCTTAAGTCTCATTCAATTCCAAAAATTAAATACTTCCATTCTACACTGCTACTATGCTTAGGTATATTCCCATACATATACTTATTTTATCATGATATACTCATCCCATACATGTGGGAATAATTGGACCAAGGTAACACCATGAAGATAGAAATATCACACCGGTAACACCACTGAGATAGAAGTACCACACAGGTAACACCCCAAAGACATCACCACAAAGGTTGAAGTTCCCCATAGGTAACACCACTAAGGAAACACCATGATGGTAGACGTAACACAAAGGTAACACCACAAAGATAAAATTACCACATAGATAATACCATGATGATAACACCATGAAGATAAAAAGACTCCTCTCACAATCATGTATAATTTACGTAAAGAAGTACATATGATTATTCATAAGTCATGATAATCTTATTCTGTTAAATAGAACTTGTTCTGACCCAGAAAATATTGATAGGTAACAAACCCCGCTGACCCAGACAGGATCTGACCCACACAATATTGCTGTGTGCAGAACCCCGACAGGATCTGATCCACACATTATCTGTATGTGGAGACACACACAGGATCACTAAGGGCTGACCCACATAGGTTCTGACCCACAAAAAATTGGTATGCACTAACCCACACCAGATTGTTGCTCTTCCTTCACGTTAAAGCCTTCCATATGATTCCTCTCACAAGGTGCGCTCGAGTACCATAGAATCTTCCACTCTAGATATCGGTCGTACCTAAATCAATCCTAATATCCACAAAGGAGTAACCTAATGTACCCCAATGTCGTATAAACTCCAACGCGATAGACATTGCGTCAACCAGACACACAGACTATGAGTTATAATCATTTTTGGTCTGTGGGACAGGTTGGATTCGGGCTCGATCCAACCCAGCTGTAGTCCAACTATATCTAATTCTCAACTGGATTACACTAATATATCCATCTATACCCATGTATCCCTACGCCACAGATGGTTCGTCAAATGGATGTATGGTTCTCATGATGTGACCCTTTACATGTTTCTAGGTCTGGTCTGACCCAGTTTGACTGACACGGCGCGACCCATTCTGGACTGGGCCACGCCATGCTTGCCCTACAAAGTTGAGGTCAGACTCAGCCTACAAGGGTGAAACCCAAAAAATGGACGGACCGCAACGGTGTGGCCCACTCGGCGTCAGCCCACTCGGAAGATTAACAACTAGGAAGTCGGCCGAATGGGCAGGCAACCTGCTGGGCGGAGGTCTGCGCGGTGGTGGCCCACTGGGCAGGCGGCCCACTGGGCTGGCATCCCAGCCGCATGAAGTGAGGCCGCAAGGGTGGCGATATGAGGTCTAACCGAGCTCGCATTGGGGGGGTCCCTGTTTGGGAGACGAATCAGTTGAACCTAATGGCACTTCAAGGTCACAATGGGGCCAGTTATGGGTCCCGCTACCATGGATTATGAGCCTCGAACCGCACCCACCAGCAGTTCACTGGTTGCGCCGACATCTACTTTTGCGGCCATCAATTGTGCCGATGACCTTCTCCGACCACCACAGATAATGAGTCATGGATAATTTCCATAGAGGTACTGGTGTGGTGCCTTATCCCTCATGGTCAGCCATCACTTTTACCCTCTATGACTATTACTGATGCCTTCTCTGCTAGCGACATGCACCGTCACACTTTTATATCCTTTATTTCCGACCGTTTTCAGCCGACGATATCACCTAGCATTCCGAGTTCCCTTCAACCCAAATTGACTTTCCCATGAAGAACGGATCAGTCTAAAAAGGTAGAGGGTTTTGGCCTTGTTCATTTGTATTGTGGCCTCCGCGTTATCTTGTAAACATGAGGGAGGATAATGGGTTCTTCAATCACATGAAAATAAATAGAAATAAAACCCTACCTCAAGAACTATGGAGATACTCACGTGGTTGAGGAAGTAGATCAGAGTTATCCATCCCCCACCGCTATCTTCAAAAAATGTCGCTCGATCATAGATATATGGTTTAGGGTTTTAGTGTATCTCATCATCGATAACTAGAACCGGCTCCATCCTCCATGGTTTTGGTGTCTCAGCATATGGTTAGAACATGTTTGCTTAGCGAAGTCGTGCTGATACCCCTCCCCAAGATCCATATAAAAAGGATAGGGGGAGGGTAAGTAATGAAATTGGGAATAAATGGTGGATCATTAATTAGAGATCACCCTAATCCATTAACATTGTTGTCACATAGATTTTATGGTCAATCCTTTTAATGGCTTCACACATCGCATGCCCCACACTCTGCTTATCCGATGGATAATAAAAATGAGAATAAAATAATAATATTATTTTATTTTATTTCTTTCAAAAAGTCACAAAACGTAACTTTTCTCCAAACCTACTGCGGTCAGTGTAATTTCTCCCTTAAGTGAATACTGGTGCTGCAGATTCAATGATGCCCTCATATTTCTTTTTTAATCACCAGTTCAAAAGATAAAAAATGTCGCTCAAGCGTTTACTGAACGTAACAATAAAATTGTTTTGAAAATAATTTCGGGCTCATAGTGCCTCATAATCACACACCGTCAATTTTTACAGACTCATAATGATTCCACATACTTAAAGAACATTACATTGAAAAAATCCATGTCTTTATATTCTCCACACATTATGGGAATTCTTCCCCAAAATCCAAATCATATAATGAGAAAACATATGTTGGTTCTGAGAAAAAATATGAGCCTCCCGCTCCCAAGAGCTCTCATGGAGGTTCACGTGCTGCCAACGAACACACAACAGAGGTATCGGTCTCCTGCGAAGGACTCGTTCATGTCAATCTTCAATGTTCACTAAAACATCTGCAATTTTCTCCCCATCATCAATGTCCATCTCACTGTGGTCGATGATTTGAGATGGTTCATTCATGTTTCTTCTCAGGTGGGATCCGTGGAAGAGATAACGCACCCTCTTCAACTGTGGTGGAAGTGCCAAGTATTATTAATCCTCGCCAATCCTCTGAAGTATAAGAAATGGACTAATAATCCTCGGTGATAACTTGGTTCCTTAGCTAAATCCTTGTAGTCCCATTCGAGAAGAGACTCGTACGAATACATGGTTCCCCTTCTGGAACTCCATTGGCCTGTGTCTCCTATTATCATGAGACTTCTCTCTGCTCTGTACATTCTTTAGCATCTCCTAGATGATCTTTACCTTCTCAGTGGTAGATAGTACGAACTCTAGACCCATATGTAAAGACTCCCCTAGGTCTGTCCAGCATAGAATTTATCTGCAAGGTCAGCCATATAGTTCCAAAAAAAATCCATACCAATGGTGGATTGATATTTATAATTGTATGTGAACTCCACCAAGGGTATGGGATCCTCCTAATAGCAGTTATAGTCTAGGACGCCTGCATGTTGCATTTCCTCCACTGTCTGTATGGACTACTCTATCTGACCATCCGTCAGAGGATGAAGGGAAGTGCTCTAACGTAGCTGAGTCCTGAACACCTCTAGAAACCCCTTCCACAACAGGGATTTAAAACATGTTTCACGGTCAGAGACGTTCGTTGATGTAACCTAATGGAGTCACACAATCCCTTGTACCTAGAGGTTTACCAATCCCTCAATAATACCCTACTACTGAATATGTATGAAGTGAACTGACTTGGTGAGTCGGTCCACATTCAACCATATAGAATCATATCGCCTCGACATATGTGGATTCCCTATCACAATTTCCATGGAGATTCCATCCCACTTCCACTCTAGAACATCTAGTGGATATTCTAAAACTACTAGAACCTGATTCTTGGCTATCACATGCTGAGAATTGAGGCACCAAAAAATAAACATTTCCACTACTTTTTTCATCCCTGTCCTCTAGTGCTAACACTGGAGGTCCTAGTAAATCTTTTCCACACAAAAATATAGCACCTGAGTGGGTGTATGGAACTCCATAAACACCTCCTCTTATTTCACCACTAATACCATGGTATGTTCTATGAAGAGGATGTCATGCTTCCCTCTATCAAAAAATCCATCAGGTTCCTATCCTAATAAAATATAGACACGTTGAGCCTCACATTTTATGTCCCCAAGCTACACCTCCCTGACTCACTAAAGGAGTGGGAGAGTGACTAACATAGACTGATGGCAAGATGTTATATCTCTATCAATGAAGTATATCAACATCATGAATAGCTGGTTTGTTGCTTCACTCAGTAGTTACAGAACATACCGCCTTCTAAGTTCATCTGCTACCACATTTACCTTCCCAGGAGTATATACTATCACAGAATCATATTCCTAGAAAAACTAGAGAAATTATCATTATCTCAAGTTCATGTCCTTCTATGAAAAGATATACCTAAGACTCTTGTGATCAGAGTAGATAGTAAAATGTTCACCCATCATGTAATGTCACCACATTTTTAGGGTGAAGACCACTAAGGCTGACTCTAGGTTGTGGGTAGCATAGTTCTTCCCATGTTTCCTTACATATCATGAGTCATAGGCGATCCATTATTGCTCCTGTATCGAGACACACCATTTTTCGGTACCTGATGTGTCACCGTAGAGTCCATACCAAACACCCTATTCGGGTAGCCTCAATATGGGGATGCTCGTTAGTCACTACCTTAGCTCTTGAAAACTATCCTATAATTTCTTCATCCATACGAATGGTTTTCCCTTCTTTTTCAACACTGACAAGGGTGCTACAACTGAAGAAGAGTCAGACATGAATCTCCAGTAGTTATATCCAATCCCTAGAAACTCTGCACCTTTGTAACTCTCCTTGGTGGATCCCAATCAAGTACAACATCTGTATTTTCGGGATCCACAAAAACACCAGACTCTATGATAACAGGTCCCAAAAAGTGGACCTCTCTTATCCATAAATCAAAATTCATGATCTTTTCTTAATGTTGGTGCACTCGTAGTGTACCTAGTAAAACCTGTTGATGATAGGTATGCCCCTCCTCCGTCAAAGAGTATATCAAGATGTTGTCAATGAAGACAAAAAATGTGATTGAGGTATTGCTAGATGATCCCGATCAAGAGTCCGATGAACATTAATGGAGAATTAGTTACGCTGAATGGCATAACCACAAACTCATATTGGCCATCTCGACATCTAAAGGTTTTCTTATGCACATCCACATCATGTACTACAAGATAATGATAGCCAGATCTGAGGTCTATATTCAAAAATCAAAAATCTTCCATTATTTAATAAAAATGATCATCAATCCTTGGAAGCAGATACTTATTCTTCATAGTCACCTGGTTTAGTCACCGATAGTCCACTAAGCGTCTCAAACTCCCATATATGTTATTGTTGATCAAAATCAGGGCTTCCAATGGAGAAACATTGGTCCTTATGAACCACTTTCTCTGCAAGTCCACCAAAAATACCCACATCTCATGAAGCTTTGTGGGAGCCATCTGATATGTCTGTGTAGATATCGTTGTCTTTTCATGGTGTAGGTCAATGTAAATGACTACCTCTTTGTGTGTAGGTAGTCTACGAACATCATTAGGAAAGACATCAAAATACTAGTCCCCCACTATGAGATAGCTTGGACTCTAAACATCTATTATTTCGAGGGTAAGGGTATCCAACTGATGTGTAATCGGTGGCACCCTCATCTGGGTAAGTCCATACTGTGCAGCAAAGGTTCTCGTATCACTGGTTAAGAAAATCTTGGTCCCATAATCACTGAAAAACCTCACATTTCTCCAAATACAATAAATCTATGTATAGACTGTGGATAAGCTGTCCATACTCATTTTGTCATCGAAATACCTCGAACCCACTAGTAGAAGATCCAAATAAATGCTCTCACCTTCTGGAGTAAGCTCACACTGCCAGCACTAGTGTGCAGTCATCGACTTTAATCCCGTTAGAGACTCTAGCCATAATAATCGAGCCAATAGTTCCACTTGAATATCAGAACTCTGTAAAAGTGTCATGGGAATAAAATATTGACTAGAACATGTGTATATAAGTACTACATCTAAGGTGGAGTAGAAACATATCGCACCTCTAATAATCTCATCAGTTCCGTTTTTATAGGTATCAGCTTCCTAGAGCTGAGCTCGTCCCTATCCAACAGATCCCTAAGGTCAAGCTGGACCACATAGTGGTGGAAATAGTAGAACCTTGAACTGTCGCCCACTACATGCTAATCCACCATTTCCTCTTCCATGTCTGCCTCCAGCTTGTGGACCAGCCCGATCTAATTTTTGTCTTTGCCTCAACGGTCCATCGACTATCAGCTGGTCATCCTTACAACATGTTGAGGTGTCGCGAGCCATGAGACGATACCCACCACACATTTAGCACTGCCTGGTCCTCAGCTGTCCTCCTCTTTCCCGTGTGCCCCGCACCACAGACCATGTATCCTGATGTCGTTCACCAGAAGGTCTTCCCCGCATGGGCCCCTTCATCATCCGCCTACTTTATGCTACGAATGAGTATTCAACATGATGTTCGGTGGTGGCTCTCACAATCTGTGACTTCTTAGATATAAATATCTCGAACAAAAGTGCTGGCTCTAGCAACCAAGCCTACGTCAGTAGGATAAGTGATATCATCGATGCTTGGATCTATCGTCCGAGACACTACTCAATGGCCTGAGCACTGATGAAAGGATCTCATACCATGTCAGTGAAGTAGATGTAGAGATTAGTGAACCTCTCTGTGTACTAGGTCATAGTCATGTTTCACTGCTATATGTGCAACAGATCCTGTGTACGCACTGATTGTAAGGTCGCTGTGATAAACTCTGTCATGAAAAGGCTCTAGAAGTCAACTCAGATGATGATCACCCCATCATGTATCTAGAGCGTCAAGAACCACCGTCTCCCTATTGCTTCATGAAATAGACTAGCTTCTAGGGTCACCATAAGGTCAGCATGTGTCCCAACAAGGAGGAAAACTCTAACTACAACATCCAGCCAGTCCTCAGCTGCATGCGAGTCCATCTCACCTCGATACCTCAGTAGTCTCTTACGCTAGAACTCGTGAAAAATGCTCAGCCGGTGTGAACCCTATACTAGTGGGACTATTGGAAACAACTTCCCAATGGGTAGTGGTGCTGCAAGTACACCACGTCGAAGTTGCTAACACTATAAGAGAGCCCTACACTGAGGCCTCATCACTGAGTTCTTTGTCATCGCATACTCTCTTGGGAATCCTAGATGGTAGTCTACATGGTGGAATCGTGAAGGAGAACAGTTGTTCCATGATCAATATGTTATACCTGGTAATTTGACTCGAATAAATCACAAAAATATCTATCAAAAAAATGAAATCCGCTTTTCCGTGCACTCTGTCCGAAATTAGAATTAAGGGTCCTGGTGTTTCGATATGTCATCCACCACACCAAAACTGGATTCCCTAAACTAAAAATCACACTCATAAAACATAAAACTATTGCCACATGGAAACGATTAGAGTCCCAATTATTCGGTCGAACTGACTCCTCTGATACCACTTTGTCACAACCCCTCCCTTGGGGCCCAATACGTGACTACCCTAAGTATGCATTCCGTTGGCAAAGAGCTGGCGACTAGTAACGGAAAGGTCTAACCCTAAAACTGAGAGGCATTCCCATTTTAATCTATAGAGACAGACAGTACAAGAACACAATATGAAGTTACCATGACATAAACATCTGTAGTAAAATTGTGCTAAATGTAAAGGGGTTGGAATAAAATCCCAATTGATAAGTTCAAGTACAACAGACAAATAAAAATACAACTAAAAAGTGAAAAGAATATCTTGGATCATCCACTGAGGATCCTACTTGAAGTGTATGTATATCTCATGATCAATAGTCCCTATTTCATTTCATTGAAAAATGGTCCACCTCTACGTACTATCCAAACATGGCTCCCTTATCCTCGATCAATGATGTTGGTCGTCTTCACAAGACACAACAAGGTGTGGGAATATATCTTTCAGGTGTGAGTATAACGATACTCAGTATGGACCCTGAGACCCCCGTAGATCTCATAGTGCTCCAAAATGGAAATACCATAATGAAGGACCCCTAATATACTTAGGTATATACACATAAATATTCCTATGTTATAAAAATATAATCATCTCATGCATGAGGGAAGAATACCATAAAGGTATCTCCCTGAAGGTATAAACATCTCACAGGTAACACAACTGTGATATATGTACCACACAATTATCACCACAAACAAATCACCACAATGGTAGATGTACCACATAGGTAACACCACTAAGACAACATCATGATGGTAGAATTACCACACAGGTAACACCATGAAGTTAGAAGTACCACACAGATAATATCACGATGATAACACCATGAAGATAAAAAGACTAAGCTCAAAATCAGGTATAACATATGTACAAAAGTATAGATTATTAGTCGTAAGGTTATATATTCTTATCCGGTTAAGTATCACTACTTCGGAACCACATCGAATTAATAGGTAACAAACCCCGCTGACCTACACAGGATCTGGCCCACACGTGATCGGTATGAACTGATCCTCACTGGATGGCTGAGTGCTAACTCACATAGGATCTGAACCTCACTGGATCGGTATGCGTTGTCCCAAAAATGATCATTGAATGTTAACACACATATGATCTTTGCTCTTCCATCACATTACAACATTCCATAGGATTCCTCGCAACCTGGAGCACTCGAGTTCCATAGAATCTACAACTCGAGATTTCGGTCGTACCTCGATCGCCAATAAGATGCACAATAGAGTAACCCATAGGACCACCATGTTTTAAGTGATCTAGAGATATAGATGGTGCATCAATAGGATGCCTAGTCTATGTGTTATAAGTGTTTTCGTTTTGAGGTCCTGGTGGGATTTGGGTTCGATCCAACTCAAACATACTCTAAGTATCTCTGATTATCATGTTTTGTATACCAATACTACCATATTGATCCATGGATCCCAAAACAATATATTTCTCATAAAATAGACGTTTGGTTCTCATTATGTGGACCTTTATGTGTTTTTGGGTATGTTCCGACCCAATCGGACCGACCCGGTCTGGGCGGGGCCGCAGCGGTCTCAACCCACGGGGCGGAGGTCTGGCCCAACATGAAAGGGGGATGCTAGGCCCATCAATGGTTGGCCAAAAAATGGGTATCTCGCATGTGGGGTAGCCCACTGGTCATGCATCCCATCAGCATGAGGCGTGGACCACAAGGTGGCGGCTATTGGTCTGCCCGAGCTATTTAGGGGCGTTCCCCCCATTTGGGAGCCAATGCGTCAGTGCATAAGGGTGATCCCTTTCACAATTGTTCATGTTGTGGGTCTCATCGCCTTGGCTGGCGGGCCGTGGTCGGTTCCTCTGGTTGTGTGGGTGCGACTCCTTCTACCTCACCACCAGCCGTGGGCGGCTGCCACCCACGACAAAGGCCGCCGACGTAGACCACCACAACTATGACCGTGCCCTTCTCTATAGGTGGCTTGAGACGGCATGCATCTACCTCCTTCACGACCGACTGTTTCTAGCACCCGCCATCACATAGAGATCTGAGTTTTTTCTATCCCAAATTGACTCTCCCATGAAAAATGCATCAATCCAAATAACAAGGAAGAGGGTTTGGACCTTGTTTGTTTGGCCCACACCCTCAGCGTTAGCTTAGTAAAATGTGGGGTAATAAAGGGAAATTCAATCACTTGATAATAAACAAAAATAAAACCCAAAAAAAGTAACAATGGAGAAAAACCCACGGTTTAGGAAGTGGATCATCGTTCGTCATCCCCTACAACTAGCCTCCAAGGTCATCTCTTAATCATAAATCTTCGCTTCGGGGTTTCGCTGTCACTCATCACCACACACTGGAACCACCTCTTCCTTTCAAGTGACTAGCATCGTGGCACTTGCTCAGCACATCGTTGTATGGAGAAACATTGCTGATACCCCTCTACAAGTTCCATATAAAAAGGAGAGGGGGAGGGTAAGTAACAATGTTGGGGATTAATGGTGGCTCATTAACTAGGATGCTTCCTAATTCCTCAACATTGAGTTACATAGATTCGAGGGTCACCCCATATAATGACTTTATACATCATTGGGCTCAAACTCCTCTTTTCCATTCGAGGGTAAAAATGAAAATAAAATAATAAAATAATACTATTTTATTTCTTTTAAAAATTCACAAAACATAACTTTTTCTCCAGACCTACTACGGTCAAAGTAAGGTCACCCTTATGCGAATCACAGCATAGTGGAGTCAACGGTACCCTCATATTTTTATTCTAGGAATCGGTTCAAGAGATAAAAAATTCCGGTAACAAATTTACTAAATATAACACAAAAATGTTCCAAAATTTGTTTCGGGGATGCTGGGCCTCGGAATCACTCGCCATAAATTTCCGCAGAGTCATAAAAATTCCACATAAATTAAAATAAATCAAAAAGAAAAAATTCAGCCCTTTACCATTCACATTAGATAATCTTATCCTCTATCCATCCATGCTTTTTGAAACACACTTTCATTTGTATCTATTCGAGAATATTCTACAGACTTTGGTAGGGTATGTTGGTATTTCTCAATAATTCTGATCACCTCTCTAATCAATACTCATCTCAACAATTCTCTTGAAATTATTTCTTCTTCTAATGAGGATAGGGCCTCAATAATTTCTGTTTCAATGGTGCACCCAACCTCTTCAATAAGGAAAGAGTAGTTATTCACAATATCATATCCACTTACCTTCTTGGATTCTCAATCACTGTGAAGTGAAATATAATATCTTCTTTATCTATGTTAGTCTTGAGTCACAAATCTCATTCACTTCAAGAATGGGTTTCCTGGAATTAAATACCTTTTATATTTGCTATCTCAAAGGACACTACATGTACATGTTATTATATAAAATTTCATGAACGTATAATATCTTTCATTTCAACGTGATCGCACACATTTCAATTGAATAAATGTGTTAGGGTCAATGTTTTTAGGTCATGCAATTAAACCTAAATTGTCCACTAATTTTTTCAATCTCAATATTCAAACAATTCTTTCTTCTATAGTACTTTTGCACACACATGCTTGTTTTTTGTGATTTGGGTTCTATACTTGCACTACCATATTTATGTGTGCTTCTAACATATTTGTTTTTTCCCTACAAAATATTCTTCTTCTTCTTTCTCTATTTTTAAAACACACACTTGTTCCATTGAGTTCAATTATGTAGTGTTATTTCAAACCTGAAGAAGTGTATTATATTATGTGTCTAATTCTTCATTCTTTCTTCCTCCTGCAAATGTCCACACTTTATACTTTCTTTATTTGAGCACTTTTTCATTCAAGAATGGGTGTCTTCAATGAATGCTCGGTTCTTTCACACTTGAGTGTCTCAATTCATGCCTATGAATTCATATGAACTATGCATGTATTCTCTTATCTTCTCTGTCAGAGAATGAATCCTTGGGATTATTCATCTTGAAATAACAAATACATATTCCTCAAACATTGTGATTTCACATTCTTCTTCAAAAACAAACCCCTTCAAAACAGTACATATAAAATGATCAAGCAAGAGGGTTTTATTATTCTTCATGTTAATCAATGTGAAGATAATATATTCTTATTCATGAAAATGGTTCACTTGGATCTACTTCAAAGAACCAAAAAATTATTGTGATTCTGTCATCATAATGGTAAAAAAAGGTTGCGTTGCACTGATTGTTTATGAACATTATCTTCTTCACAAAACACATTTTAGGGTTTGATAAACCATTCCCATGTTTTTGATTATATTCACACAATGAGTTCTATTTCTTTCATGTACCAAGATGGTTCACGGTTCTCCTTTGTGTAAGGGATTCATAGAACTGCTTCATGTACCTAGGCTTCATGGAACCCAAGTTGTTAAGTGATCTGTTTTTTAGAAAATGAGAGCCTATCTCAATAATTTCAATACCCCTTCTCGTCATGGTAATAATTTATTTAAAGGCGAGGTTTGAATCACTTGAACATTCCAATACATGTGAGATTCTGTGGTATTCAACTATTTTAATACCCATGATCTTCTGTTTGAATATTTCAAATGTACGGTATTATTAGGCATAAGTCACAGGTGTTTCCTTTTCAATAGTGGGCCCCTCTTTCTCGGTTCTATCCTCTCATGCTTGTGAAGAGAAACACATGTAGAGCTTCTTATTGAATGATTGAGTGGCATGACATGGCCTCACACCTTCAGTTTCTTCGTCCACATGAGAACTTCTTCAATCATTTAATTCATGAATATTTTAATGAATGCAAGAAAACAGTTTTCTTAGATGATCATCATACATGGGATTCCAACCACACCACTAGTCATGAGATCAATCATGGTGGATCTACTTCATTTTCAGTGAGCAACAGGGTTTGGATGGATTTACTGTGAGAGGAGTCTGTAGATGATCTCATGGGAGGCTTGGTGATCATTGGATCATCTCAGATTGAGCACAGATGATGGTGATTAGATCGTGGGGAATTGGATGGAGTGTGCGGCTAGGATCTCATGCATGATCAAATAAACGGCTCAGATGCATTTTGCTTTTGTAAAATTTATCCCACGTCAAAATGTAGATTAGGGATCCTAGCGATTTATGTATCAAATCATGGAAGCATTCGATCAGAGTTCTCATTACCCATCACTATGTGGCGCCCCACATCGGTGTTCTGTGAGCATTCTTCTGCGCTCACTCTTTCCTCCTAAGGTACGCTATTGGAAGCCATTATAAACCTTGTCTCTTTGATTGGTCATTGTGCCTACTCTTGCAGGATTATACACGACCTGTGCTTCAGCGTCTCTTCTAGGTAAGCATCAAGGCCTTCTCATTTGAAAGAGTAGACCCTCGTGTGCCGCAAATGCCTTATGCGAGGGCCTTAACTGGACTATATGGTGTTCCTTTTATTTTGGTAGAGGAATGTACTATGTACATAGAATAAAAACAAATCATGAATTCATCCTTTACAAACCACCCTTCTTTATTCAAATCCCATGCATGCTTACTTTCTCCATCATATTCAAACATCATAATTCTTTTCATTTTGGAATAACATATCCAAGACCATCAATATTACTTCATTATTCAATAATAGAAATTCATGTAACATTGCTTCATTCCTCGTTAATTAAAAAATAATTCAAGGTATTCAATGATGAATTGGGTGATGTGTTCCCTTTAAGCACATGTCTTTGACTATGTGGATCGGTAAATGAAATCATATTGTTTTTTCAATAACATCATCCAATTAGATGATATTGTATGAATCTTCAACGTAATCATGATATTAATTATTTCATGGACTTCATGTAATGTTGTAACAAACATCCAAATGCTGCAACAAAGTGTCTTCCAGTGGCACATGTCTTGTAACTTAGGATTAGTTATACAACTGTATGAATTATTCCCAATCATTTTCCATAATCCAAGTTACATATTCACTGAATTAATAACATCACATTAATAATCTATACTTCAATCATTGTAACAACATCAATCATCACCTTTACATACACATATGTACAAATTATTGGCACTAGACTCCTTATTGAAAACAAATGCAACACCATCCTCTACACTCGAGTTTCAATTCCCAATAAAATCATATATAAGTAAAATGTGTATTTAAAAAATACTACCAAAAAACATTTTATGGTTCATTTTTTTATCATTAAAATGAGAGAATACCAAAAATATGTATTTTGTGGAATTTCAATGAATACAGATATTTTAAAGATTTTTATTGTTTATGAATTTAAAAAGATATTATACATTGAATGAAAAGGGAGATATCATCAAAATAGGAACAAAAATGGAAAAAATGATAATGCCTTTTTGTGTAGAATATGTAAATATTAATTGGCAGAGATTAGTTTTCATGAATAGTACTTTGTGTGTAGAGAAATTATATAAAATAATTTAATTAGAATGATGGTTTTAGGCTTTCTGAAATTACATATTTTCAATAATGAGTCCACTATATGGTTTTCCCCACTCTCTATTAACAAAAATTCAACACAGAGAGACATGGAGTTGAGGTAGGTGATGGATTGTTTGATGGATAGGTTGGATCAACATCAAATCAGAAAGAAAACTATGTTGATGATAAATAGTCCCAATGGAACCGATTATATGATGGAAATAAAATCTATTCATCATCAAGGAAATACATTACTTTTGGATTATACTCCATTATATATGAAATTTTGTAACATTATTAATTTATTTTATTATCAATAAAATGTTTATCTTACACATCATGGAAAACATAGGATTCATCTATCAATTTCAGAATAAGTTTCTTATTAATTTACCAAGAAATATTATGAACAACTAAATACTTGAATGTACAACATTACCAAGAATACTTTTCATAGTACAACTAAATACTTGAATGTATAGCTTTTTTATTTAGTCATATTACAATTGGAAATCATTTAATATTCTTTAAAACATGATGATTAACAAAAAACTAAATATTACCCCTCTCCATTTTCATTTGTTTTTCATTAGAAATGATCACTATCATTCTATAAGATATTCAACTTTTTGATGAAGATAAAAATGGTCATGAGTCGAATAGAATGGGATGGTAACAATGTCATATAAATCTTAGTATTTTTAAAGGGGTGTTGAGGGTTTCAAGATAACGAGATGCGTGGTCCATGACATTATGGTGGATGAAAACAATATGATAGTGTATTCTGTATATGTGAACATATATTTTGATGTGGATTGGTGATATGATGAAAATTGTTTTGATGATAAATGATATAAAGACCCTATCATGTTATAACGATTTATGAATAATTTTATTCATGTCAACAAGTTTTGGGGTTACTAGAAACAATTGTGGTGGTGATGAAATTAGAAGAACCAATGAATTTAATGAAAAGAATACTATGAGACATGTAATTAAAATAAAAACATGGATTGTATTTTCTTGATTGTGGACATTTATTTATGTAATTATAAATCCCATTATTAATTAACGATCACATAACACCCCACATGGTTGTAGTGTTACATGACCTGAAATTAAGAAGACTTCCAAACTAATTATGATTATAGTGTCAAATTCAGTCTTAAGATACATAAACCATCTATCAATAAGGGTATATCATATGCTTGGATAAACATGATAGTGATATGGAAGTGTTTTATTGGAGTTAATGTATTTGGGAACAATTTTTGTGGTTTATGTTTTTTATACAATATATCTATCCCATACAATTGAAACATATTCCTCCATGTCTAAAAGACCCTATAATGCATGGTTATGACTAATATTTTTTTAATCAACCCTGTAATCATGAAATAAATTTTAGATTAATATTTATAGTTTGGGGATTATTCAATTAACACACATAAATCATTTATGTTTTCTAAAATCCACATTTTCAACAAACATATCTTCAAAATACATCAATGAAACACCACATCATCCAAGACACCACCATAAGAAAAAATAATGCATTTCCACCCTATATACACATGGAATGATTTCAACCAATCCAGTATGAATATTATAAATTATCACTTAATATGGTTCATACAATTAAATATTACATAATAATTTATTATTGCTGAAAAAATACTTATGAACATCATCTATTCCCTTATATTTTATGTAATTATGATAAGTTTACCACCCTTCTATTTATTCACCACTAAACCGCAAAAACAAAAATATGTTTAATCTTATTTATATTAAAATAACAGTGAAATTATATGTTCTCCTAGCAATCAATAGTCTTGTTCACTAACAATGGATTCTCCATAATGTATGCAGATAAAAAATTAACCAAAATAGTAACATTAAACACCTAAAAAAATATGTCACCATATTGAATTCGTTGACTTGTTATTCTAAAATCACATAATCCATTGTTTAAATGGACATACCAACAACCAAGGGAACAATGTTATATGTTAATAATATACACATATACTCTTATGATATTGATTAATGTGCTCATTTTAAAAATGAATTTCTAATATATAAGGATAAAATAATATTTCCAAGACCCTATGGAATTATATTAATATTTATTTTACTAACCATATATTCACTAAATTCCATTATATTGGTTGTGAAAATATAATTTAAAAAATTAAAAATTTCACTATAAGATAGTCCCATTTCAATAGTGGATCATTGAAAATTATTATTAAAATATTTTCTTTGAATGTCTTTTATAACAATATTTATTATGATAATATAAAATAACATTGTCTCAAATATAGATATTTACACTATGATTCCATAAGATTAATCCTTTACAACCTAAAATATGTGGTCTATTATTGATAATTTAATTCCAATTATCATTTCAAAATCTAGTGGTTTGCACAAATTTTGAGAAGGAATTTTTTATTAAAAATTTGAACTTTTTTAATGTGTCTTAAACTTTGTCCAAAGTGAATATAAATGAATAATTTTGAAATATACTTTGAGACAATAACTGTATATGAAATTATAATATAAATTAAGATACATCTCATGATTTTAAAAAATTACTAGAAACAAAATTTGGATTAATGGTATTTCCAATCCAAGCTAACATTTTCTATTTACCAATACTGTTTTACTTTACAAAAAAATGATTCATATATATTTCTCATTCATAGAAATTATAATAATAAGATAAAAATGGAATTAAAATATAATGTGTATAATAATCAACAATCACATAAATAATATTCTATGATTTTTTTCTATTTATCATGATGAAGAATATGAAGTTATACTAAGAAGTGGTAGAATATTTGTTACTATTTTATCAATTTTCATTATGAAATTAGTCTAAATTAAATGATTTATTTGGGATTCTCATTCTATTTATGTTTTACACAACCTCATATAAAACACACACACACACACATATATATATATAGTGCTACATAACGAACCAATGTTTTAAGAGTGTTCATCCTTAATATGGGTGACATCATCGCTACTATATATGTTTCATGTTTAAGAAAAATATTTTCCCAGAAATAAGTTAATGTGATTAAAAATGGTGGGCATGTAAAATGCATTATTTAACACTATATCCTTATAGTTTACCTTGATAATGATTATATTGGATAAATCACATTAAAAAAATACTCTAGATTGGTTACAGTGTAATATATTCAGGTTACTTATTCTCTTTATTAATAATCATTCTCCATTCATTTGAAAAAATCATGATGAATATTTTAATACTTATTTTAAAATCTCCACATTTGAAATATAAACTTATATGCTCTTAATAACCAAAATCTAAATATCTATAATATCACCTCACTATTTCTTTCAATAATGTCAACTTTTTTAAAATATGTAGTCAACGAAAGATCATGCGTGATTCATTGTAAAATTTTATATTTTCATTTTTTAAAACCAATGTCCCTTATAGAATACATATATATTGAAAATTTATTATTTGATCTATCTCAAATGAAATAGTACTTTTATTTTCTCTACAATCCTGAATTTAAACACAATATTGACTACACGGAATCCATGAAATACAATACCATATTTCTTGAGAATTCAGCCAAATTAATGTAATAATTTCTTAATTAGAATAATCTCCTCACTTAATTATAGATCAATCTTCATTATCTATTAAAAAAATTCCACCATATTAGGAAATAATCATATTAATATTCAAGTGGAATTCCTTTAAGTCATATTAAAAATACCTAATAAATTAAGACATATAAATCACAAATATTTCTTCATCTATAACATCTCAATATCTTCATAAATAATTTTATAGGTAAAAAATAAGCATTCAATATTATCAATTTCATGTTTTTTAAACATTGTCTTACGGTGATATAGATTACAGATCCACATAATTAATATTGTGTAACATATCTAATTCTCTAGATATTATTGTATTTAATTAACACATTGAGTTTAATATGCATAATAATATCAAAGGTTAAGAAATATCATTTAATATTTACACAACACATACTATTTCCCTAACTAATATTCATATATCTTTATATTTAGAAACTAAATAAGATATATTTAGTATATTATATTGGAAAACAACTTCCATTTTAATAGAAAATTTATCATCCATTAATATCGATAATATATATTTATATATTCATATAATTTAATCTTCTAGAATCTGAATGATGTATTTCTAATTATTATCTTGTTTACATTATCAACTATTATACATTGAAATTATATAAAATATCTTATTATAATATAAATTATTATAAATATTTATTAGCATTGTTCATTATTTTCATTTGTTCATACTTTCACATCACCCAAAAATATCATCATCATGGACTGTTTGTACATGCAACTTATTCCTCATTCTATTACCTTTACCCTTGAATCACCTTTCAAATAATGATTCTTTTTTCTTACAACAATCAAAACCATGATAATGAATGTCTTCTAAAAATAAGATGTAAAAAGGTTATTATAACATGGAACATGTATATCCTCAATGATAAAATTATATCATAGTTCATTCCTACATTACACATCAACAATTTGGAAAATTAAATATTTCATTATAGAAATGTCATCATCTTGATTCATACATCGGTTTTTGAAAAAAACGATTTCTAGTAATTATTTGTGGAAAATTATATTTGATTAACAATTTACTCACTATCTATATATGTTCCCAATATTTAATCCTCCTAAAAAACCTCTCAATATATATGAATTATATATTTAAATTTAAATATTGGTTATCATAATTCATAATGGACTCTAGATATGTATGTTTTAACTGTTCTAGAATTTTAATGTTCTTAAAACTGTATCTGTCAATTCAAAACTAGGAAAAAATCAGGATATTACCTCCCCTAGTGACAATATATTTTTGTCACATGGGTTTAATATACTCCTAGTAACAAAATAAACCAACACAAACCATTTCAATTAGAATGTAATCTATAGATTAATTAATCCAAATGTCAAATGATTTAAATTATTTATTCCCCATTAATATAGAATCAAAATGATCAATAAATATTCCTAATTTTATTTATGTAAGATGGAATGGTTAAATAAAGGTTCTCTACCAAAAGTATTCAAATATATCACTTGTAAAAATTATATTGAATAAATTGGTAGTCTAATATTTTTTGGAAATATATTATAGATTCACGACTCAATTTTAACACTTCCCATAGGTAAAATGAAATTTTATATTAATATGTTAATCTTATGATTTTTTTATAAAATTTTATATTTTTTAATTTAAAATTAATTATATGAGAAATAAATTAATGGATTCTAAAATAAAAACTTCCTTTCTTAAAACTAATCATTCATCAAAATAATTTATTTACATTACTTTTTAATGACATCATACTCAATATATATTTTCCCAAACTGTTCTAATGATTAAAATTTTACAATGTGATTTGTGAAAAAATATTGTAACAATTTTTTTTGCTTAATTTTCATTTTTAATGACACAAATATCTATAACAATTAATATAATTTAATCCAAAAAGAATCATTATAATAACAGTTTTCATTATATAATTATAAATCCACGTTCCATTTCATTATTATATAATTTGTTTAGTTATATGTATGTGGCATTCCCTTGGATAAAATGTTTATATAAAAAATATTTTTACAAAAAAAAATATTTTATGGATGTTTGAATATAAATAAATATTCATATCACCATTTTAAGATAATCCTATTCATATTTTTTCATGCATCATAATTTATCTGAATCACAGAAACTACCTTTTATGATTTCATTTATTCAAATAATTATATTGTAAAAATCATAATATAATTTAATCAAATAATTATATTTAAATATAAAATTATAGATTTGTTTCTATATAAAATTAATTCATAGAAAGATAGATGACTCACTAATAATGGAAATCTCCAAATGAATATTTTGTTTATTTAAATTACCACAGGCATACATTTTATAACCTAAAAATATTATATCATCAATATATATAATGAAAATAAATTTTCCTATACTAATATAATTCACATATATCGTGATGTTCATCAATAATTTGTGGAAATTATGTTATTTCATGTATTTTTTAAATCAAAAATATCAAGCCTATGTCTATATTTTTACCCATAAAATGTTTTATCCACCTTGGGTACCATAGTAGCATCATTTTCTAGGATGAATTATTTAGGTTTCTCAATACAATATTATTATTCCAGATATCAATTTAAGAAAAAATATTATTCATCCACCGGATGTAATTATTAATATTTATACTATGTAGTAACCAATATATAATATTTTCATCATGTGTTTCAATGGGTGAAAAATATTCTAAAAATTAAACAAACTACCACTAGAGAACCACATTTAGATATAGATCCAACCTTGATTCATAAAATATCACATTTATCATTTATCTTGTTTTTAAATAAAAAAATTTGACCAATTATTATTAATTTCATTAGTTCATAGATGAATAAATAGAGTGTCATTCATTTATATTTGATCATATCACTCAATTATTTATTTTGTCCACTATAATTTAAAAGGCCTCAATAGTTGATTATTTCTCAACATGTGAAACAATATCTATTTGATTATGAAATAATTGTTTTATTGTAGTCTATATGGTATGTATCAATGAACTTAATGATGTATTAGTGTTCCGAAATATTTGAATTAAAATAAAAATTTAGTTTTCTACATTTAGTGATATCATCACAACTAGTAGACTTATCCAATAATGCATTAACATGATTAGGGTCATTGTCAACTTCATCCCATTTGAATACTCAAAATTTTATATTCTTTCTTCCTATAATTAATTTAACTCTACATCACATGACTCTTTCAAATACATATATTGTTTTCAAATAATTTCATTGAATTTTAACATAATACATGTAACTATCTTTTATTCCATCAATTGAAGCATCTTAAATTTGATAAATGTCCAATGAATATCAATTATATATATTTTTCCTTTAATAATTAACATTTAAATGGTTTTAATTGATATAAAGAATGGTATATGATCAAATTTTTAATACCACATATCAAGTTTCTTCCAACACAAAATTGAAGAAGAAATCATGTTTCATTTGGAGGAAAAAGTAATCTAATTTTTGGGCATAGTTATACCATTAACATCTATCCAATATAATTTTATGAGATTGAATTCTGTCAGCTTTGTTAATCCCCTTTCAACAATAATTATAGTTTTCCTTAATATAAAAACATTATCCCAACCAGTTAATCACATCCTAATAAATTTCATGAAGCGGTAAAGAAAAAATATCTCATGAGTTTGTATGATTTTGTCTAGAATAAAACATGGAATTACTTATATTTATCAATATTTTTTTCATAGTTAATAATTATATTTTATAGAGGTATAGTTAATTTAGTATTAAGATTCCTAAAGATCCTTTCTGATTAGGGAAAATATTGTGGACAAATAATCATCACCACTATGAACAGTGTGTACAACCCAAAAAAATCACTTCTAGAGAATATATTCTAATTTATTGTTTCATTAGAATTTGAAGGATTAATATTATGATCATGTATCAAGGAGAATTATTGATCATATAATGGATATCCATCCTCCATCAAGACATGATCATTATATAATTTCTAGATATATTAACTTTTGGAATAGTTTCATCCCTTCATTCGATCATTGTAATACCCATACCAACAATGTTATATCTTCTATCATCATGTATGTGATTTCAATTAATAGGGTTCCAACTATAGTCATTAAAAATATAGAGATCAACATTAAAAACATCTGGTGGTACTCTTGGGAAGATGTTAAGCCCATAGTAAATCATTTTAATGGATAGATATACAAATATAGGATGGGTCCATAATCATGAGAAGCCTTGATGAGGTGATACCATCTATATATTGAAGGATTCCCTTGGATACGATCAAATGAATAATTTTAGGTGCTGAATTAAAAAATTATAGATCATATAGTAAATTAATATTTATTGCTAACTCATCATTATCCCCACAATGTTGTAACATACACGAGACCATAAATATAATAAAAAATACATTATGGGTCCTAAGGTGTGGAAATATTTAATTTTGGATAGAATTATTGATTTCTATGGATATCTACTTCATTGTGATTACAAATATAGACATGATATTTGGGTTTTCTATAGATCATTCGTGTATCAATAATGTTATTCTTCATGATGCTCATAAATATGATTCCGGCATTATCAATTTTTAATAAAAATGATCATTACAACATAATAAATATAACAGTAATATCCATTGCTGATTTTTTTCTTTCATAAGATCATCCACGCATAGCTTTAACATGACACATGGTACCCTAACATATAGAATAGAATACTTCCATACAAGGAAAATTTCCTTGAGTGGCATAACGAGAACAATGAAATTCTTTTAGATAACAGGATCAAACATAACTATATCCATTTTTTATTGATGTTATATTATTTAATACACCCTAATTTATTAATAAGAACAGAATTATTTTTAGAGGGGGAATTCTCATGTTACATATGAATCTTATTAATAGATAAAATGAGAGTTATCAACTAGAATGATTCAATGGAACACCAGCATATAAGTTGTTTTCTTGCTAATTATGTGTCACTCAATGCTGATCTAGATCTTAGTTAAATGTTTTTCTATAAATATTCTCTTGTTTTGGATAAATTCAATGTGGCGAGGCCTCATTGTTGGTATTGCAATGTTGAATATTTTGGAGGAAAATATCATTCCATTATTTTCAATATGGATTTACTATTATAAGGTACTATATATTCTCTCATTAATCTGAAAATTTTCTAATTATTTCTATAACAATAACCATGTAGGGGAGAGAGAAGTCTGGGTCACAGGTTTGGTGGATCCAAACCTAGTATTGTGTGAAAAATAATATTAATAGTACTTTCAACAGTCTAGGATGCACCGAGAGGGGGATTTATAATGATTTGAATAGTTTTTAATTCTTTCATTTAGTTATTTCCCCATGATTGGTGACTGTTTTATTTGAAAAGCATGATCTATTCAGACTGCGCAATTTCATTGCATGACCTCTTAATTTGACAATTTTGATGTCAAACCAAAATCATCTCTTCTGATATGATACAATATTTAGTGAAGTCATATCGATTAATCCATTACATCTATCAT
Source organism: Viscum album (assembly GCA_963277665.1). Classification (NCBI taxonomy): domain Eukaryota; kingdom Viridiplantae; phylum Streptophyta; class Magnoliopsida; order Santalales; family Viscaceae; genus Viscum; species Viscum album. Next base: position 1,117,798,751 of record OY728133.1, read on the forward strand.
CATATCATGTAGAATAATGGAAAAATAGAATAAGAATATTCCTCACACCTAGTTATTGGGAAACATAGAATATTACCTCCTCTCATATATGGATATTAATAAATATCATTATTTGTTCATCATTGGGTCTATTCCCCAGAATGTGATAGCATTTTACTTGATGGTTTTGATATCATTCATGGTAATTATAGTTATAAAAGGATTTTTTTTGTATTTTTAATACCATGACATTAATTTATTTTTTACTCATTTATCTTATCAGGTTTCATGTTCTCCATATAGACTTTGGAGTCTTCCTCTAGATGCCTTATAAAAATTTTGAACTTCTTCGTTGCCCAATATTTATGTTTCCTTAACATCATATTAGATATCATTGTGAAATAATATTTTAATATAATAATATAAGGATGAAAAATAGAGTATTTATATCTCATTAATCCTCATAAATAAATGTGTATTAGTTGTTGTGTTATTACAGAATGAATTTCTGAATTGTTTCACATTTATGTATCATGATACCATTTTAGTATTATCAAAAATTAAGAAATCATTCCATTTTCAACTGGTCTAAGTATCTCATGCTATTTTCTATTTATAATTTATTGAACATGATAGAAAAATGTATTATTAAAAAACATATACACATATTGAAAAATCTCTGGGATTACCAATTTGAAATAGATTTCCACATACACATTATCGTATTGTTATACATATTTGTACCATTATAATCAATATAATACAAGAATTTATTATTTAAATGAATTATTTCCCATCATCACATGGCATTATTACACTAAATATATATTGTTTATGAACATCTATTAGTAAAAAAATAATTTCATTTAAATTCAATGTGATCGATCTAAATTTCACCCACTAATTTAATTTTAATGGATCCATAATTTCCAAATATATTTTTTATGGAGTTTCATTTTTTCAAGATATATTGGTTACCCATCACGCTAGAGGATAAACCACATTCTAGAATACATTTTATTGTCTTCATGTAAGATTTTAAAACCAATTCAACAATTATTGAGTGATTTTTCCATTTATTTTCCAAAATGATTTATTACAGTCATAAATATGAGAAAACAATGATGGAAGTGTAGAAATACATACCTTCACACAATGATCATTGCAGTCACATATTCCATAAATTTTTTCTAATATTAAAATATTTTTTTATTATCTAGTTCATTAATTTCATTTATCCAATTTATTTTTCATTGAATTGATTCACATATTAAATCATTAATTCTTTCACACTATTGGAAATTTATATAGTATATCAATATCTTGGATATTTCAATATCTTGATATTTCCAATAAGGGATCATCTACCAATGAAATGGGTAAAATGGATGCCCCTTAGAATACACCCTCTTCCAACAGGGGGGAGGAGGATTCCCTTCGACTCCCCCATCCTCTTTTTTCTTGACATTCTCCCCCTTCCCAATATCATCACTACATCAAACCAATCATTAGAATGAAGTTATACATGATGTTTCTTGATGGAAATATGGAATTACTATGATTCAAATTTCACTCATTAATATCACAAATCATAAATCATTAATGGATATAAAATTAGTGGCATTTTTTGGAATAAACTATCCCTCAATGTTTTCCTTTGATAGGTTTGTTTTTGAATATTCAAGTTTGTATGATAAGGATATTGTGAAGCTTTTGGGATCAAATCAGTTTCTAATTAGGTTTCCATATCCCAATGATGTATCTAAACGTGGTTGATTATTGCACATACAATTCGTGGCATAATATTATCTATTTATTATGGTCATTTGAACTTCATCCCAAATGGGGCCATCCCTTCACACTGATTTGGATTCCCTTTCCTAGTTTATCTCTTTTCTCTTGGAATATGGTATTTTTTTTGGGCTGAATGGTTATATGGTTGGAAGCTTCCATTCTGTTGAAAATCATACCAAATCATGAATCCTTCCTATATTTCATTGTATATTAATTGAAATTTATGTCTCCAAGGATCAAATGGAATTATGTACAATGATATTGAAGTTGACCTACAATGGAAGCACCAAATTCTATTTGAATCTTATTTCAGTATCAATTTTTTATTTTTCCCCTTGGGTCATTATTCCAACTACTACTTTCATGGGGGTTCTTCTGATCATGAAGACCTCTTCATTGGTATCTTGGCCTAGGTTTTCACTACTAAAGATTATGCTCATTTGAAGGGGGTGATGATTCTTCTTACAAAACCAAGGGTCATGGATTTCCATGATGGTTTGATGGGTTTCATGAAAGGATCCATGTTGAGAATTATGTTTGTGGAAGTTGATGTATCAGGTTTAAATGATGATGTTAACACCACTTATCATTTACTGTCATTTGATACTCTCACAATTGGAAAAGTGATAAAAAGGAAGGTGGGTGATGTGGGCATCGATGTGTGAACTGCCTCATGTTATAGCGTCGATTATGTAAAAATATCTAAGACATTGTAATTGTTAAATACATCAGATACTTAGGTTTAATGGTATTTTGTCCAATAGGTTCACTCATGTGTAGTATAGCTATAATAATATTTAAATTATTTGAATGGTAACAGAGAGGAGGAATGAATACACGGATGGATTGAAACCAGTAATTCCAAAATGGAAAATAAAGTAGTGTGGGACAAGGTCAAATTGGAATTTTGTGTTAATTGGAACAGATTCATACTCCATTCTATACACAAACTATGGAAATATTCTCCAAGAATTATTTATTATTAGCGATTACTTGATCAATAGTAATAAAATATATTATTATTATGTGAATTTTTCAGTCAAAAAGGGGAAAAGAATAAAGAAATGAAAGAACTACACCTGTTTTCCAAATCCCATGGTCAACAAATTATTGAAAAATAATAACTGAGGATGATATAAGGATGTTTTTTTATAACAACTAATTATAGTATTTTGCAAGAGCATGTAAAACTAGTAATATTCATTATAACTCATTGTGTTGGAATTGAGGATGCTCAATTGAGTTTGATGGTAGAATAAGAACAAATTCTCGGAAGGGATTTAACAGATGGTGGTTTATATGATGGAAGAATTTTTTTTTGAAAATGTAAAGGACTTTGTTCATATAATAATCCAAAAAATAAGTTATGTTGTAGGATTAATTCAACATAAATTTACCAAAGGAGGAAGTTTGTAGAATTTTTTAGAGGAGGCTTCAAGTTGATCTTAGTGAAGAGATAAATAGTTATACTTGTAAACAATGTATAATATTGGCTCAGGGAATTAATAATGATAAAATTACCTTGGAGGACGATATTAAAACACGAGAAAATATGAAATATCACCAATATGATGTCATCAGGAATGATATAAACATGGAGGCAACTTATTTAGATAATATTATTCATTCGGTAAATGGAACATCATCTTTCAGATATTTCTATAATGGCTTGGTGATTTCATATATGGTTGTTTATTGGGATGTTTAATTTTTTATGGTTCTACCTCCACCCTTGATAGTGTTTTTTGAAATAAGAAATTTAATTTAAATCATCATTGTAAAAAAATATAATACATAACCATTATTAACAAATGAATTTATATATTCAAAAACGGTATTTGTTTTACATTCCGAAAAAAAATTGTTACTCAGTTCTACTTTGTGCTAAATTTTTCAATTTTCCAATGGAGGAAATAATATTTATGTTACCATCATCAACCATTGACGTAGAAATAGATTTTTGTAACTCATTATAGAACAATAATAAATATTTTATTATAAACTACATTATATATAAGTGTATATCTAACAACTTTGAGATTATTAGTAGTATTTTTTAATTGGCATCATGGAATACATTCTCAACATCCTGAGATGATGGATCCAAAATATCCAAAACATTGTTGTACTCCTATCTAATATAGCATGGTGTACTATCTATATGAAGACTCCTAGAAATTTCTATTTTCAATTACTCATTCAATGGAACAATTTTTTTTAAAGTAATTTATTAATTTTTCTCATTCAATAATTTAAATCTTTGGAATATTTATTTCATCAGCATAATCTAACACCTTCATTAGTAAATATTTTTCATCATCATTTTTTATTTAATCCACTTTTCCCAAAATCCTTGATTATATTTTAAAATTAGTATCTAACTCATGAAAATTATAAATTTCACATTTTTCATGTATTTAATATGTTTCCCATCACCATAATCATCATTTCATAAGTTTTCTATTTTTTATCTACTTTAGTAATAATGATCATATTTTTATTAATAGATTATAATTATAATTGAACAATTGTACTATATTTTTACACCTCTTCATTTGTCAATATAAAATTTATTTAAAAAATGCTTATTTTATTAATTCTCTTAATATATTTCTTAAAATCCACGGTTCTTCTACCACATTAATTTCACTTAATCCTTTATTTTTTATGACTGTGTATTGACCCACTATATTTATTTTTTGAAAATCAATATTAAATATCCATATTCTCCCACACATAAAAAACATATGATTCTTTTTAAATTTCATAATAATATTTTATTTTCTAATGATCATTGACAGAAGACCCATCAGCCTATTACAATCTTCATCCTGTTATTCATCATCATCAAATTCAATGTCATACTAGTATTAATTTTTTAAATTAATCATGTTAATATATTTGTTATCAATCTCATTCTACTTCCCGTACATCATTTTACGAAAATTCAATTTACACTATTCACATAAAATATTTATATTATATAATTAATCTAGATATAAATCATAGATATCCAAAAATGTTGACATTTTTCATTAAAACTATCAATGTAAGTTTTTAATAATTTATTAACTATAGTAAAATCATCAAAATTATCTAAAAAACATTGATATGTCTAACAATCCCATTCACTCTTATGAAGATGTTATAAATTGTTTATTCATTATTCATCCTCAATGCATTATAATTTCCCAAATATATATATCTTAACATATTTATCCTTGAAATTATTGTGAATGATTTGTTCTTGATTTTTCAAAAAATCATTTCTTATATTGTTTTCAATAACGTATGTATATAGTTTGAAATATATTGAAAATGGAAATCAATTTATAATTTTTCAATCGGATTATAAATTTATTTTGTCTCTAGAATTCAAAACAAAATCTTATTCAACCAGTGTAACACCCATCATTTTAGCTTTCATATCATCCAATAAAATATAATAAAGACAATGAATCACCATGTTCCCCCATTTGTGACATTTCATTCCCTTAAAATTAGAAATTGATCTATTGTTAGATAAATTGATATTCCCGATATTATTTTCATAAAAATTACATTTTTAATAAGAATAATAGGTTTCAGCGATACCACATGAGGTATTATAAGATTTTATATAATAACAAGGGGTTCAAAATATTTAATTACAATTACACTTATTAAAATTTCATTATGAAATTAACCTTTATAAATTTTTATATGCTAGATCATCCTGATATTTAATTATCAACCGTAACCCTATACATCATAATTAAATTTTAAATAAAGAATTCCATATTTTCACAAGGTTGGCCTCAAATATTAATGGCTGTGTAATTATTGATTTTGGGTCATCATAATGAAAAAAAATTATACCTTATATAAAATGAATTTTAAAAAGTTGGGAATGTATTATCAATTATCATACACTACTTATAGATTTATTATTTCAAAAAAATATTGTATTGGATCATTTTTTTATGAAAACAATAAACCAAAATTAAAAAATCCCTTATCTCCATGTTTAATCCAGTCTAAATGTTAGATCTTCCACTGAGACTGGGAAGGAAATTTAATGAATACATTCACACTATTTTATTATTAAATTTTTAAATATCATCTTATTAATTATTAGTATATAGAATTTTGATGCCCCCATGTTGGTCTTTCTATGAGAACATCTATAACCACAATGCCCAGATAAAAAAATTCCTTGAATAGATTTATATTTAGATTATATAGTTTCATCATTTAAGAACCCAAATCTTTGTTTTTGGTATGTTTTTCCATTTTATGGAGTTTATGTGAAAAGTTGAGTTTCTGGAAAATTTTGAAGTACACGTCGTGTACTTTATGAGTACACTCCATGTACTCCCTTGCCGTAATAGGCCATATGCTTACCGTGTTCGGGCCACACACACAGTGTGTAGGGGTGAAGTGGAGGCCGCTTAAAGAGAAGTACGAGAAAATGGATTACATGCGGTGTATTTTTTTTATTTCATTAAACGCACCTAGGTCGCGCCTGATGGAAAAAACACATTTCTTCTCAGTTTGGTTCGTCCGAGAGAATTTGTACAGCCACAGATCTTCTCCAAGATCTCGTACCACCAACATTTCTCTGAATCGACCTCTGTCGATTGCGTTAGAACTGCAGCGGTAAGCTCTCTACTCTCCTAGAGCCTTGTTTTCCAATTTATCCTTTTTCTCAAGATATCATTGGTTAGGTTTTTTTAAGTTTTCACAGATCCTCGACATTATAAGGAGAATAAATCATCTTGGTTCACGTACATCATTCTCCTAGCATCAATATAGGTGGTTTTTTCCTATCTGTAGGATATATGTGAATAGTTTGTGCAAATTCCACCAATACCCTTGAACGAGGTATTGTGTGTTTCCTATTTTTCAATGTTGTTTTCCTATTTTATTGATTTATTGAGTAGAGGTAATTGCTTGTGAATAGGGTAGTTTTTACTGTACTCTAGATGTTTTCCATTCTTTTTTTTCTTGTGGGAATTTTTCCATTTTCCATTCCTAGTTGTAGGATAGTAAAACTGATGTACTATTATTTTGTTGTGCCTTAGAATGATAGCCGAGTAGTTCTTGAGGTTTACATGGGACGATATGCACGCTATGCATGTTGTTTTACACATGGTTGTGAGAACCTAGTGTAGTGGACCATATGGAGAAAGAACGTAAGGTCTTCTCCAGAGTGTCTCTAATTTACGATGCGAAACCACAGGGGGAATTAACGTTGAGTGCTTCCCTAGAGAGTATTTAGTATGATACGAGACTATAGGGGGAATTGAAGGTGACTACTTCCTCATAGAGTCTATTCTTGGATGAACCGGATGGGTTAAATTATGTGTTCCTCATAGGGGGTTTCTAGTAATTGTAGGTTGAACCTTAGGGGTTAGGCTGTGAGAACTACACAGAGGTTACCTTTTTTATACTTGAATGAGTGGTTGTTCCTTGTTTTAGATTATATGCTAGAAACTGTGGATTGTTACTGCTGGGTATTATCCTGTTTACTTCTTACTATACTTTACCCTCCATATATTAATTGACTATTAGGTAGAGATCATTGGGTGGTTTCCTTTTGGGACATTGTATCAAAACTTGTTTGGGTCATGCTTTTGGGCCCAAACAGATTATATTGTTGCAGGTATATATATGGGAAAGTAAACACCTACTTCAGGTTACTGATTACACTGAAGCTGGAGAGCATGGGACCAATGCGAGGCTTGCGATGAAGAGGAGTTGCTCATATATTTTTAATTTTTACTTTGGTTTAGTAATGTGTTCAGCATTGTGACCTGTTTGGCTGTTTTTCTAGACATGTGTATCATGCATCATTTATATACAATTCTGATGTGGTTGTTTATTAATCAGTCTTCCACTGTTTACTCTTTTATGGATTTATACTTTTTTTTCTATTGTTGTTATTGGTTTTCTCTTCCACTGTGTTCTCTTCCACTGAGGGCATAGTTTCCCCACTATCACACCTAAGGCCCTTTCTGCTAGTCGGAAGCCTCTAGCGTCCGGGGAAATGCGCTTGAGGCCATGTTCCCAACCGGAACGGGGCACCTCTTGGTGGCTTCAAGAATTGAGCCATTACAAAGTGGTATTAGAGATGTTCTTTTCTCTTGATTTAGTTTTTGGATCCTTTTTCCAGGGATATGATGGATTCTATACTTGGAATTAAGATGTGTTCGGGAGTAGCTAACCCGTGTACAGGGAAAAGCCATACTACCTTGTTAATTGCAGTTTTCTGGGTTTTTTATTAGATTTACGGTTGATAGGATTTCACCTAGAGTGATCCACATGCCTTGTGTTATTATTTTTGTTGATATTGTGGTTCTATTTATATCGCACCCCAATGAGATGAGGGTATTCAATCTCATGCATCACATAGGCACTTGTTAGAAATCACATGCCATCTATTCATGACATGCCCTCTAGGATGCATTAGCGATTTCATGCTGTTGTGATAGAATTTTTGTAGATTATGCATGCTGTTGTGATAGATGCCTTGATTGAATCTCTGCAGTTTGATAAAAAAGGATGTTTGTTTTCTAGCTTGCTTAGATGAATGCCAAATTTTGATTCTTGATGTATTATGGGCCCTCATTAATCATAGTTTGGTGGATCTTTGACTTGTTTCCTTTGTATTGTATATGTATGAGATTTTAATATTTTATTCGCGGGGAGTGTGGGCCCACACAGATCAGAATTTCACACCTCCATGTTTGTTTTTATCTGTTTTATGTTCTTCAGAGCAGTTTCGGAGCTACTGCCTGAAAAAAACCATAATTCATGGCGTGTACTTGACTACACGCCATGTAGTTCAAAAACTGTGTCACTGACTGTGTGAGCAGAACACGGGGCAGTGAAATGTTTTCACGAACATGCCGTGTACGGTATTGAAACACCGTGTTGTAGTGAGTCGTGTTCCCGGCCGTGTCACTAACAACACGGGTCAGGGAAGCACATGTCATACACACCATGTTTTTTATGAACATGTCGTGTATCCTTATCCTCAGTACCAGGTCGTGTCACGAACAACACAGGACGGTGTTCTCTCCTCCTATACATGCCATGTTTGTTTGGAACATGTTGTGTAGTCTCAGCCGTGTACACGTTCGTGTAACTAACAACATGGGTCGTGAAACATTGTCTTCTACATGCAGTGTCCACCAGGAAAACTCCGTGTAGTCTGAGTTTAACAAGACCATGTTGGTTAGACATGTATGGAGACATGGGTAGGGGAATAGAGTTGAGTACATGCTGTTTAGAGTTTATACATGCCTTGATTCAATAGTTGTTAATGTAATATCAAAATGAAAGAGATCATGAAGTACTCCGATGAAGTAGAGGAGTAGTGATTCAGACGATTGTTGTGATGATCGTAAGTTCAAAGAACATGTGTCAAAGGTGATACATTGTTTACAACAATGAATAATGTGAGGAGTAATGCATCCAAGGATGATTAAATCAGGATGGTGTTTTTGGATGAAGACCATGCAATTCCTCCTTATTGCATAATAACCATGGGCTTTTATGAAGACCATGTGATTGCTCATTATTGCATGAGAACAATGGGTTTTGATGAAGACCATGCAATTAATCATGATTGAGGTGAGAACCATGCAAGATACTTCTTGAAGAACAAGATCACAAGTTTTGCATGAAGTTGATCATGACAGTTGGAGAAGAAGACAATGTGAAATGATTGGAATTCTGCGATATCCATGCACATCACATTGTCATAGAAGATGATGATGCTAAAGCTGTTCCTTCAAAGACTATTTATCCCAATAGTGGAGTTTGTGATAAAGGAAAAAGAGTTGATGAAGGATACAGATCACCAAGAAGAACTGTTGTTGAGGTGATCGTGATTTTCGACAAAGAAAACAAACGACATACAAATTTGTTTACAAAGGAGATTCCATGGTGACATGTCAAGTTCAAGAGTTTTGGTCAACGATCTATGTTTGATTCAAGAACATCGACAGAGGAATGGAAGATCTGGAGGCGGTACAAAAAGAGAAGGTACAAGGTGGCGCCGTACTCTTGGAGGATAAGAAACTTGCGTGCCATATGTTTTTAAATATCAGAGCATCAAAATATGGCAAAGGGATAAGGGTCGCGCAAGTTTTGGTGAGGTCGCGCAGGTGAATTATGTACCAGGAAGAGACTTGCGCTCCGACGCCTTGAATGCATTATAACTTGTGCGCCTATGGTTTTTCGAGATCAGAAGATCCAAATTTGTCAAAGGCAAGATGTTCGTGCAAGTTTGGATGTTGATCGCGCAAGTGCCTAGTAGGGGACGAGACTTGCGCGCCGATGGTTGACTTGCATGCTGCAGTGCAGGGGGTCCATTTTGCCTGTAAATACTAGACCACCCCTCCTCATTTCTCACGGAGCTCAAGACTTTGAGATTTTTCGATCTCTCGTCGCGCAGGTGGTTGAACCGCGCAAGTGGTAGTTGGGTCGCGCAAGTAGAGGTTGCACGCCGACTGATGGTTGAGTGCCCCAAGTGATTTGGGCAAGGAAGGAAGTGAGTCACACAGGTTTGAAGTTCAAGAAGGCAGAGTCGCGCAGGTGCTTTATAGATACTTTCACGCCAGGTTATACTTGCGCGCCTAAGACTTGTGCACCAGATGGAGACTTGCGCACCGGGATTGAAAAGGAGATCCAAATTTTGTTGAAGCACGCCCGCCTTTCTGGAGCTGCACAAGAGCTGAAATATTGTCTGATACTTCAGGTGCAAAGTGAGATTGAAGATGAAATCTAAATGATACATTCATGATCTCATGCATACATGGAGAACTGATTCTGAAAACGTTGAGTAAGCTAAGATTCATTAAGTAAGCAATCACATCAGTGATTGTGATTCAGGAAAACGAAGACAAGGGGATCTAGTGCATGCAGTCATTGCACTAAAGAAGAAAGATTGAAATATAAAGAGCATCAACTCTGAACCCTGATGCAAGCAAAGTGTCATACTGAACAGGAGACAAAGAACATCAATGCACATTTATTGAAGAGTCCTTCACGTCTATAAACTGAGTGAGACTTCACAAAGGGAAGTGAGCCAGGGGGAGTCAACAGGAGTGACCTGAGGGACGCATTGAGCTATCCCAGAAGAATTGTAAAGGCAATGAGCCTAGGACAGAGTGTCTGTACCCGAACATTTGTAATCTGCAGCTAGTGAAGCATAGTGGATTTAGGTACGACCGAAAACCTGTCGGCGTATGCTCCTTGGACGCAGCCCTTAGTGGTGAACCAAGTAAAAATATATGTGTCATCTCACTGCATGTGAATTTATAATTGATGATCATATCCATAATACAGGTTTAAGTAGTTCCAACCAATGTGGGAACAAGATCCACAACTAGAAGAAGAAAAAGTTTCCACCCTGATTCAACCCTCCCCTCTAAGGGTGTCTTGGGGTCCTACATCTCTCTCCCGCTACCGTGTTGTACTCCTTTGTTCTATATCCTTGTTTTCAAAATCTAACGTATGATTTTGATCTTTCAGAGTTATGCCTCCGAGACATCCTCCGGTTGTACCTCAGTTACCAGATGGTTATTAGACATCAGATATGGTTGATCAGGGACTTCCTGTCGATCCTCTGGTCGGGCCAGCCTTGGCACAGGCTGTCATACCAGTTGCAGGCACCTATGCGTAGTTCAGGGGAGGATTTATGAGGATTATGAAGACCATTCAGGGAGCACCGCCTCCTGCCACGTCTATGGAAGACATGACACGGGTTTTCCAGCAGCAGGATCCTCCTACCTTCTCGGGAGAAGGAGGACCAGAGGCTATAGAGTCATTGCTGGAAGTCATGCTGACTATCGTTGAGCATCTGGAAACAACTCCAGAGAGGCAGGTAGAGCTCTCTACCTACATGCTATGAGACTCCGCCATGAGGAGGTGGGACGTGATCTCACTGGCGGTTCATCAGCAGGTTATGGCTTGGGAGGAGTTCTAGCACAAGTTTAACGACTAATTATACCCAGAGACCCTGAGAGCAGATCGAGCCCGGGAGTTTATGAGTCTAGAGTAGGGTAATCTAACTTTCATGGATTATTCATCTCGTTTCACTGAGTGTCAGTGTTTCACACCCATCCGGGATGAAAGTGGGGTGTTCTTGGAAAGGTAGTTTGAGGATGGTCTCAATTGGGAGATCCACTCGCAGGTGAATCTCTTCCAATTTACCTCTATCGACATTCAGGTACTGATTGAGGAGCATAATCTGATGGACTCCGAAGATGCGAGATATGGAGGTTTTGCTTCCACAGATAGTTTTCCTTTATTAGACATCAAGAATCGTCGTAGGGAGTCTACACGTGGTGATCCGAGGAGTCGAGATACATCTTCAGGTAGCTAGGTTGTATGCTACCAGTGTGGAAGTGTAGGGAACATGAGGCCGCATTTCCAGGTAGACACAATGGAGTGCCGGTCTTGCGGCAAGATGGGTCACCTTCAGCATTTCTGCCAGGTTTTCTCACTATTAGCTAGTGATGGGGGGTTCTTCCCGGACTCCTCGTTCAGGATCAACAGCACCATTTTCTCACCAGTCGGGGAACTGGAGTTCTTCTGTCCATTTGGGCCGAAATGGTGATCGAGGCCATGGAAGTCAGTCAGCAGTCCGTTGGCACCAATAGAGAGGATCAGCTCAGAGTGGTTAGGTAGGGTCACAGGTTCGCGGGGCAGGCCAGACTTTTGCAGTGGAGCAGACCCAGCAGGAGAAGGATCTCGGACCTTCTACATTTCGAGGTACAATCTTAGTAGCCTCAGTTTTATCTCCAGCTCTTTTTGATACTGGTGCTACGCATATCATTATCTTTTTTTCTGTTTTGGAGAGCCTTGGGCTATGTATCCTTTCTTCTACTGACTTTTTGAAACTAGAAACACCTTTGGGAATGAGGACATCTAATGTACGTTAGTGTAGGGAGTTCCCTCTCGAGGTTGTAGGGTATCGTTTCTTATGGGATCTCTATGTCTTAGAGATAACAGGCTATGATGTCATTCTCAGGATGGACTGGTTGGTTCCCTTCCAGGTAGTCATCAATTGTTATCGTCACAAGGTGATTTTCATTCCACAAGAGGGTGAATCTTTTATTAATAGAGGTGAATGGGATATTTAGGAGAGTCCAGTAGGACTCGAGCATCATGGGATAATAAGGGTGATGACCCAGATTTATTGCCTTTATCTAGATGACCAGGGGACTTCATAGTTGGACTTTCCTCCAGTGGTAGATCATTTCAGGAATGTCTATCCATTGGACTTTTTAGGTTTTCCTCCGTGGCATGAGGTAGACGTCTCTATTGAGCTCGTTCTAAGAGCGTCAGTAGTTCCTCCCTATAGGATGGCTTCACCTGAGTTGCAAGAGCTCAATAAGTAGTTGGAGGAGTTGCAGGAAAAGGGTTTCATCCGACCCAGTACTTCTCCATGGGGTTCGCCTGTCCTTTTTGTGAAGAAGGTAGACGATATCCTTAGGCGTTGTGTGGATTATCAGAAGTTGAACCAGTTGACGGTCAAGAACGAATATCCCTTGCCGAGGATTGATGACTTTTTAGATAAGATTAAAGGATCTCAGGTGATCTCGAAGATCGATTTGATGTCCGATTATCATCAGTTTTGCATTAGACCATCAGATATACCACTGACAGCCTTCAGGATCAGGTATGGTCTCTACGATTATACAGTTGTGTCATTCGGTATCACGAACGCGCCAGTAGTTTTCACGGCACTGATGAACCGATTGTTCAATACTTACATGGATTCCTTCATCGTGGTATTCATGGAATATATCTTGGTGTACTCTCACACTTGACACGACCATGCAACCCACCATGAGATCGTTTTGAGTACACTAAGAGAGCATCATCTTTATGCTAAACTCTTGAAGTGACACTTTTGGATGGACCAGATTCACTTCTTGGGTCACTTTATCTCAGAGGCAGAAGTATATGTAGACCTAGAGAAAGATAGAGCTGTAGTTTCCTGGTAGCATCTGAAGAATGTTTTTGATGTATGGTGTTTTCTAGGGCTGTCTGGATACTACAGATGCTTCATTCAAGACTTTTCACACCTAGCATCACCTTTGACAGGTATGACCAAAAGGTGGGGTAGTTATTATGGTCAGATTCTTGTGAGTCATTCTTTGAGGAGATGAAGGGAAGTTTGACGTCAGCACCGATACTAGTCATTCCAGATCCTGGAAAGATCAATACTGTTTATTGTGCTTCTTCTGGTATCAGGTTAGGAGTTATGCTTATACAGGGAGATGGGGTCGTTGCGTAGGGGTTTCGGCAGTTGAGGCAAAATGAGAGAAACTACCCAACACACGATCTGAATTTGGCAGCTGTTGTTCATTCCTTGAGTTGTTGGAGACATTACCTTCTGGGAGAGAACATTGTGGTTTTCACCGACCACAAGAGTCTCAAATACATCTTCAATCAGTACGACCTAAATCTGAGACAACACTGGTGGGTTGAGTATCATCAGTATTTTGACTTCGAGCTTGCATATATGCTAGAAAAGGGCAAGGTAGTGGCAGATGCATTGAGCAGGAGAACTCAGATTCATGCTGTTCAGGAGGCCAACATTGAGTGGATGATTTTGGCTATGTTCTCTGATATGCCTCTAGAGATTCACGACAGACAGGGAAATACATTCCTATCTTCTATTGCTTGTACTTCTAATCTTCTTGATCAGTTACGGATGAGGCATCTATCAGATTCAGAAGCCTTAGTCCTATATGATAGTTTGTTAGGATATCACTCTCTTCTTGTATGGACAGTGGGAGAGGACGAGATCTTGAATTTCCAAGAACGTGTATGGGTGCCAGAAGACATACACGAGGAGCTGATGCAGGATTTTCATTCCTCGGTTTGTTCAGTTCATCCTGGCGTCACCAAGATTTATTGAGATCTTCATAGCCAGTACTGGTGGCCAGGTATGAAGAGGGATGTCGCTTGTTTTATCATGAGGTGTTCTACTTGTCAGTAGGTGAAAGCGGAGCATCAACGACCAGTAGGCCTCTTACAGAAGCTACCCATTCTAGAGTGGATGTGGAATGATGTCGCGATGGACTTCGTGACCGGATTGCTGAGGTCTCTTCTAGGGAACGATGTTTTTTGTGTTGTTGTCGACATGCTTACGAAGGTCGCTCAATTCTTTCTGATCAAGGAGACCTTCAATGTCGATGATCTAGGACGACTATACATCCAAATGATTGTACGTCTGTATGGAGTTCCACACACCATTGTTTCTGACATGGATGCATGTTTTACATTGTCACGACCCGACCTCGGGGCCCGTGCCGTGACTACCCCAAGCCCGCCTTCCATAGGCCAGGGGCTGGCGACTAGCACCAAGGCGTAAAATCCCGGTAAACAGGGAAGGCATTGCCTTTAAAAGTAACAACCACCACAGAGTCAGCAAGCGGAAAGTAACTACAAAGTGCAGAAAAGTAAAGGGGGCCGGAAATACAACCCCAACTGTAAATTACAACTGAAAAAGTAAAGAACAGAAACTGAAGAAAAGACGGCGGCCTCGTGTCGTCCACTGGCAATCCCACCTGAAGGGTGGGTACAGATAGCCTCCAGGCTCCTCGGGTCCCACGTCCGCTCCGAGCACGTCCCGCCCAGTGGTCCACCAGGTACCGTCCTGCTCCACGCCCCAACCGTGATCAGTGTTGTCCGTCGTCTGCATCCAACACAACAAGGTGCGGGCATAGCCCGTGGAGGGGTGAGTATAAGCTACTCAGTAAGGACCCCGAGACCCCCGAAGGTCTCCCGAAATCCACAAAGGATATAGCACAAAAGAAAGATGCAATCACGAAGTAACATCTGACTCGACTTAGGTATATGCCCATACATATACCTAAATCCCCAATTCTAGCTCTGCTCACGAGCTCAAGAACAACTCAATCCACACAGGAAAGCAAGACTCAAATCCACAAGGAGAGTAAACAGTAAATCCACAGAGGATAGTTCAACACAATCCACAAAGGAGAGTAACATTAAATCCACAAAGGATAGTAACATAAGGTTCAGCTCAACCAGGTATACTTTTCAGATGACGTCCAAGATGATCACTGATCCATCTAAGTCGTCGGACCCACGAAGGATCGATAGGTACTAACCCACGCAAAAGACCCACATAGGATCGGGCTCACACAGAACCTGTAGGCAGTGGCTCACACAGAACCGGTAGTAAGGACCCACATAGGATCGGGCTTACACAGAACCTGTAGCACTGATCCACGTAGGATCGCTGAGTGCAGTAGTCGAAGCAGTCCACTGAGGATCTCTGCACAGTCGTCGCCGCAGTCCATGAAGGATCTCTGCTCTGCCGTCGTCGCAGTCCACTGAGGATCTCTACTCTGCCGTCGTCGCAGTCCACGGAGGATCTCTGCTCTGTCGTCGAAGTCCACGGAGGATCTCTGCTCTGTCGTCGAAGTCACAACCAGCGCTAGGGTTCCCGCACGCAGCGAGCTCGTTTAGGAGGGTCCGCTCCACGAGCCGAGAGGCTGATACATCAACTGACACGTAGTCCGAAGTTGATGTATCCAAGAGTTCCGTATCGACAACAGGATCTCAACGCAACAGACGGCGCGTCAATCGGACGCCCGGTCTGAGAGGTATTGGCATTTTCGTCCCAGGGGCCCGGTTGGTTTTTAGGGAAAAACCAACCCGACCTTACTCCACCTGTGTCCGTTTCTCGGGCGGAGTATGCCAAAAGTTCCGTCTCACATAGAGGAAACTACCACAGCTGACGGTACGTCGATCGGACGTCCGTAGCTCAAGTTATGAGCGTTTCTGCTCCGAGGGCCCGGTTGGTTTCGTGTACGAACCAACCCGGCCGAACCCAAAGTCTTCCGAAACCTTGAGTATAATATACCGAAACGACCGTATCGATCCATGGATCGCGTAGCCGCTGACGGTTCGTCAATCGGAGGTCTCAGGCCCAAGATATGGGCAAAAGACCGAAGAGGGCCCGAAAACGGGGGTCCTGGGCCCGGGGCGACCCGGCCCGAACCCCCCCTGGGTCGGCCGGACCGGGTCGGCCCGACCCGGCCCGACCCGGCTAGGCCGGGTCCGGTCCGGCCTGGGCGCGGCCCGGCCGACGGACCGGCCGGCTCGGCTTCGGCCGAGCGGCCGAAGAAACTGCCGCGGGTTTGACCCGCGACTTGGTGGAAACGCGGCCCCGCGGGGGGCCGCCTGTCACGCAGACGCGGCCGGGCCGCCGCGTCCCTCCCCGGTTCCGCGCGGCCGCGGAACCGGCCACCGCCGCCGCGGCTTCATCCACGGCGGATCTTCTCCACGGCGGCGCGCCTGGCGCCGCCGCCTTCCGCGGGCCGCCAGAGTTGCTCCGGTGGCCCGTTTTGCCTCCCGTCTGCGCCGTTGCTCCTCCCGGGGGCCGATCTTCACTGCGGGATCAACGGATCGCCCTTTCCGCACGGTTCGTCGTCGTCCGCCAAATCCGCACAACAAAAGATCGGCAGAGGGTTGTCGGGTCTTGTTCGTTAGATCCGCACCCTCCGCGTTAGTCATAAACTCAACGGGGGAAAAGGAAAAACCAATCAACAATTTAAAATAAATTAAAATTGTTCCGTGATCGGGTTCTTTATTTCAAAAGAATAAACACGGGAAAGAATTATCAAGAAAATAAACCCCTACCTTGTCGTCGTCGGACATGAGGTCGTCGCGGAATCGCTCGTCGCGGAAGGGACGTTCGTCGCACCGCGGGAAAAACGTCGCGCCGACGATCTCCGGATCTAGAACAAACGGATTTAATTAATTAAATCCGTTGTTATTGAAAATAAAAAGGGAGAAATAAACGATCCGTTTCTCACCTTAATTGCCGAACGAGGATCGGCCGCGGAAGAAGAGGCGTCGCCGAAGAACGTCGCGGGTAGAGCTCGTCGACGTCGCAGATCACGGTGTGCGTCGTCGAATTCCGATCGCCGACATTCTTCGCGTTCTTCGGGTTCTTCGCGTTCTTCGCGAGGAGGGGAGATGAATAAACAAAGGTCCTCTCAAATCCTTTCAAATGATTTTAAGGTTGGTCTTATTTTATAAACATGACAACAAACGCAAAAGCGTAAGTAACGACCCATCAGTTCGTTGAATTAATTCAACGAGCGAAACAGCCCATTAAATTCACGAAATAAACCGCTCAATTAAATGGTCTGTTAAGAATTTAAGAAAACGTGTCGGTTGACTTTTCAGTTACTTTGACGGGTTTTCGCGGGTGCGTTACTTAGCGAAAGAAACGGCGGGGCTCGTGCGGGCCCCACCGCACAAATATCCTAAGAAGGGGTAGGATATTTCCGGATAGCACCCTATCCGCTTTAACTCAGTTCAAGTGGCTTTCAAGTGACTTCCAAGCAGCATACATGAAATAAAATAAAGTTGTCGCACAAATTTTATTTTATTTCTGACTTAAAGCCCCAAAATTTAAAAACCACGTCTGAGCAAACGCAACTTCGGAAGAGGCGTTTCTAAGCAAATACCGGCGCTGCGATTTCATCGGTGCCCTCAGAATTTGATTCCGGGCACCGGTTCAAAAGATAGAAAAACCCGCTCGTCCGTTCACTGAACGTACCCGAGCCAAACTTCGGAAATTGATTCCGGGCACACTGGGCCTTGGAATCAGGTGCCGTCTGAAGCTGTGCTCTTGTAAAATTCCAAAGAAAATTAAGAAAAAAATTTCCTTGAAATTTGCGGGTCTTTACATTACTCCCACCTCAGGGCTTTACGTCCCCGTAAAGATACATCAAAAACTAGGGGAACAAATGGGGGTACTGAGCACGCATCTGAGCCTCCCGCTCCCAAGTGCTCTCCTGGAGGTTCCCGTGCAGCCATCTGACGCGCACAAGAGGAATCGACCGCCCACATAGGACCCGCTCCTGTCGATCCTCGATCTCCACTGGGACCTCCGCAAAAGTCGCTCCATCGTCCACGTCCAGCTCCCCAAAGTCGATGATGTGCGTCGGGTCGTGCACGTATCTCCTCAACTGAGACACGTGGAAGACGTCGTGCACCCGGTGCAACTGAGGTGGTAGAGCCAGGCGATAAGCCACCTCTCCTATCCTGATGAGGACCTGGAAAGGCCCGATGAAGCGTGGAGACAACTTGCTGCCTCGGCCAAATCTCCGTAAACCACGTCGAGGTGAGACACGCAAAAAGACGTGGTCGCCATCCTCGAACTCCAGTGGCCTCCGCCTCCTGTCAGTATATGACTTCTGCCGGCTCGGAGCTGTCCTCATCCTCTCCTGGATGATCTGGACCTTCTCTGTCGTGGCTCGGACCATCTCTGGTCCCACGAGTGCTGACTCCCCAGGGTCTGTCCAGCACAACGGTGATCTGCAGGGTCTGCCGTACAACGCCTCGTATGGTGCCATCCCGATGGTGGAGTGGTAGCTGTTGTTGTACGCGAACTCCACCAAGGGTAGGTGGTCCTCCCAGCTACGACCAAAGTCGAGAACACATGCACGGAGCATGTCCTCGAGTGTCTGTATGGTCCTCTCAGTCTGACCATCCGTCTGAGGGTGGAAGGCTGTGCTTAGATGGAGCCGCGTCCCGAACCCCTCCTGCAACCCCTTCCAAAGCCGGGAAGTGAAACGAGCATCTCGATCGGAGACGATAGATGATGGCACCCCGTGAAGCCGTACGATCTCCTGGACGTAAAGACGTCCCAAGCTCTCCACTGAGCCCTGCTCTCTGATGGGTAAGAAGTGTGCCGACTTGGTGAGTCGGTCGACAATCACCCAAATGGAGTCGTGACCTCTGGAAGTGCGTGGAAGTCCAGTCACGAAGTCCACAGATATGCCGTCCCACTTCCACTCCGGGACCTCCAAGGGATGTACCAAGCCTGCTGGTACCTGATGCTCTGCCTTCACTTGATGGCAGGTGAGGCATCGTGAAACGAACTCTGCCACAGCCTTCTTCATGCCCGTCCACCAGTGCTGTCGCCTGAGATCCTGGTACATCTTCGCCACTCCGGGATGCACCGCCAAGGGAGAAGTGTGAAACTCTCTCAGCACCTCCTCTCGTAAAGCGACTGGTACGAAGGTACGTCCTCTGAAAAGGATTTCGTGCTCTGCTCCAAGGGAGAAACCATCAGGCGCCTAACCTGAGGATATCAGTGCACGCCGGGTCTCACAGTCAGCGTCCCCACGCTGAGCCTCTCTGACCCGCTGTAGAAGTGGAGGAGAGACTGTGAGAGACAGAAGAAAGGCTGCTCCGTCTCTATCCACGAAGGATATCTGTAAGGAGGCTAGCTGCTCCGTCGCCTCCTCAAGTAGCTGAATGCCCGTCCTCCTGCTGAGGGCATCGGCTACCACGTTCCCCTTCCCAGGAGTATAGACTATCTCAAAGTCATAGTCCTAGAGGAACTCAAGCCATCTCCGCTGTCTCAGGTTCAGGACCTTCTGAGAGAAGATATACCTGAGACTCTGGTGGTCAGAAAAGACTGTGAAGCGCTCACCCATCAGATAGTGCCGCCAAGTCTTCAGAGCGAAGACCACTGTTGCTAACTCCAGGTCATGAGTGGCGTAGTTCTGCTCATGCGGCCTCAACTGACGTGATCCGTAGGCGATCACGGCCCGCTCCTGCATCAGGACGCACCCGAGTCCAGTCCCTGATGCATCGCAGTAAACTACGTATCCAACTCCCTCCTCAGGCAACCTCAAGATAGGTGCGCTGGTCAATCTCTGTCTCAGCTCCTGGAAGCCCTGCTGACATCTGTCTGACCACACAAAGGGTTTCCCCTTCTTTGTCAAGGCTGAGAGTGGTGCCGCAACTCTGGAGAATTCCGGCACAAATCTCCAATAGTATCCGGCTAAGCCCAAGAAACTCCGCACCTCTGTCACGCTCTTGGGTGGCTCCCAAGCTAGCACTGCCTCGATCTTCGCGGGATCCACTGCAACTCCCGCCTCAGAGATGACGTGCCCCAAGAAATGGACCTCATGTAACCAGAACTGGCATTTTGAGAGCTTTCCATAAAGCTGGTGCTCTCAGAGTGTGTCTAGCACAACTCGCAGGTGGTAGGCATGCTCCTCCTCAGTCGTCGAGTATACCAAAATGTCGTCAATGAAGACCATGACAAATCGGTCGAGGTATGGCTGGAAGATCCTGTTCAGGAGGCTCATGAACACTGCTGGAGCATTGGTTACGCCGAACGACATAACCAAGAACTCATAATGGCCATACCGACACCTGAAGGCCGTCTTCTGCACGTCCTCGTCTCGAACTCTGAGCTGATGATAGCCTGACCGGAGGTCTATTTTCGAGAACCACCGCGCTCCCTTGAGCTGATCGAAGAGGTCATCAATCCGTGGCAGCGGATACTTGTTCCTCACTGTCACCTGGTTCAGGAGACGATAGTCGACACACAGTCGCAAGCTCCCGTCCGCCTTCTTGGCGAACAAAATCGGGGAAGCCCAGGGTGAAACACTGGGTCGGATAAACCCCTTGCTCTGCAAGTCCTCCAACTGTACCCGCAGCTCTCGAAGCTCGGTGGGGGCCATCCGATATGCTGGAGTAGATATCGGGGCTGTCCCGAGGTACAAGTCGATGTAAAAGTCTACCTCTCTACGAGGAGGTAGCCCTGGAACGTCGTCGGGAAAGACGTCCACGTACTGGTCCACCACTACAGGAAAAACTGGACTCTGCACGTCCACTGCTCCTAGGATGTGGCTAGCCAACTGATGAGAGATGGGCTGCACTCTCCTCCGCGGAAGTCCATCCTGTGCTGCAAAGGTTCCCTTCTCGCCGGTGAAGGTAAACCCGCACCCGTTGGTGCGAACACATCGCACCTTGCGCCTAAAACAGTCGATCTGGTCATGAACCGTGGATAGCCAATCCATGCCCAAGATGACGTCGTAAGTCCTCGACGCCGCTACAAGGAGATCCCAGCAGAAGCTCTCGCCTCCTAGAGTAAGCTCACACTGCCGGAACCAGTGCGTAATCGTCGAGTCTACTCCCGTAGGAGTCTGTAGCCGTAAGGATCGAGCCAACGGCTCAGTCGGAATCTCCGAGCTCCGAACAAGGGCAGAGGCTATGAAAGAGTGACTCGCTCCTGTGTCTATAAGTACTGCAGCAAGGGTGGAATAGACACAGATCATACCTCGAATCATCTCTGGCATGTCGGGGTCGTAGGCCTCCACTGCCTGGAGCTGGGCCTGTCCCTTCCCGCCAGCTCCCTGTGGTCGAGGTGGCCCTCCTGGTGGTGGTGGGGGTAGAGCCTGGAAGCGTCGCCCACCACCCGCTGCTTGGCCAGCTCCTCTGCCTCGTCCGCCTCCTCCCTGCGGACCGCCACGGTCGACCCTCTGCCTCTGCCTGGGTGGCCCCTCCACCGACTGCTGCTCCTCTGGTCGGCGAGTCGGGCAGTCACGAGCCATGTGACACTGCCCGCCGCAAGAGTAGCACAACCTGCCTCTCGGAAGGCTGGCACTCCGCTGTGTTCCCCGCACTGCTGAGCCGGTGTCCTGAGGCCGTCTGCGTGGGGGTCTGGTCTGCCTGGACCCGAGAGTCATCCGTCGGCTACCTGCTGCTGAAGAATCAGATACCTACCGCCATGCGCTAGGTCTCGCCGCTGAAGAAGGCTCTGCCAGGAAGCTCTCGATCAGGAGGGCTCGCTCCAGCACTCCTGCCTGGGTCGGAATGCTGAGGGAGATCAGCGACGCCCGAATCTCCTGCCGCAAGCCCTGCTCGAAGGTCCGGGCCTGGAAGAAGGGGTCTCGTACCATGTCGGTCGAGTAGCGGGATAGGTCAGTGAACCTCGCCGCGTACTGAGCGACCGTCATGCTGCCCTGGCGCAGCTGGAGAAGCTCCTGGATGCGCACCGCTCGGAGGGTGGCCGGGACGAACTCAGAGCGGAAGAGGCTCTCGAAGTCCGTCCAGAGCAAGGATGCCTCATCGTGAACCTGG
This sequence comes from Viscum album, assembly GCA_963277665.1. Taxonomy (NCBI): domain Eukaryota; kingdom Viridiplantae; phylum Streptophyta; class Magnoliopsida; order Santalales; family Viscaceae; genus Viscum; species Viscum album. Next base: position 1,117,821,458 of record OY728133.1, read on the forward strand.
AGCATCAAGCTCCACCATCGACCTGCCGCCGCCTGCAGGAGGCTCGCCGCGAGAATCACCATGAGATCTGCTGGTGTCCTCACTAGCCTAAAGATCCGTACCACCGCCTCTAGCCAGTCCTCGGCGGCCTGGGGGTCCGCCTCACCGCGAAACCTGGGTGGTCGCTGGCTCTGAAACTCATGCAGTGCCCTAAGGCGACGTGCATCGTCAGCGTCTGGTACTGGTAGCATCGGTGGCTCGGCGGGTAAAGCTACCGCCGGTGCCACTGTTGGCAAAGGGCCCTGCACCGAGGCCTCGTCGCTCGGTGGGCTGCCGTCGCGCCCTACACTCGGAACCCTAGCTGGCTGTCGTCGTGGGGCCATCCTGAAAGGAGAACAAGAGCACCACAGTCAGAACAGTATACCTGGTGAGCTGGCACAAGTAATCACAAGGAAAACTTGAGACTTTCATGAAGCAGATCATTATACCCGGTGAGCTGACACAAGTAATCACGAAGAAAACTTGAAACACACACGCAATCAATGTTTTCATGCATTAAGTCGGAAATCAGGAGTCAGGGTCCTGGTGTACGGATACGTCGGCCGCCGCACCAACAATGGGCTCCCTGAACTGATAACCACACTCAATACACTAAACACTATTGCTTCATATAGAAAGAAAGGATGATCAGAGTCTGTGGTAGAACCGACCACCTTTGATACCAATTTGTCACGACCCGACCTCGGGGCCCGTGCCGTGACTACCCCAAGCCCGCCTTCCATAGGCCAGGGGCTGGCGACTAGCACCAAGGTGTAAAATCCCGGTAAACAGGGAAGGCATTGCCTTTAAAAGTAACAACCACCACAGAGTCAGCAAGCGGAAAGTAACTACAAAGTGCAGAAAAGTAAAGGGGGCCGGAAATACAAGCCCAACTGTAAAGTACAACTGAAAAAGTAAAGAACAGAAACTGAAGAAAAGACGACGGCCTCGTGTCGTCCACTGGCAATCCCACCTGAAGGGTGGGTACAGATAGCCTCCAGGCTCCTCGGGTCCCACGTCCGCTCCGAGCACGTCCCGCCCAGTGGTCCACCTCCAGGTACCGTCCTGCTCCACGCCCCAACCGTGATCAGTGCTGTCCGTCGTCTTCATCCAACACAACAAAGTGCGGGCATAGCCCGTGCAGGGGTGAGTATAAGCTACTCAGTAAGGACCCCGAGACCCCCGAAGGTCTCCCGAAATCCACAAAGGATATAGCACAAAAGAATGATGAAATCACGAAGTAACATCTGACTCGACTTAGGTATATTCCCATACATATACCTAAGTCCCCAATTCTAGCTCTGCTCACGAGCTCAAGAACAACTCAATCCACAAAGGAAAGCAAGACTCAAATCCACAAGGAGAGTAAACAGTAAATCCACATAGGATAGTTCAACACAATCCACAAAGGAGAGTAACAGTAAATCCACAAAGGATAGTAACATAAGGTTCAGCTCAACCAGGTATACTTTTTCAGATGACGTCAAAGATGATCACTGATCCATCTAAGTCGTCGGACCCACGAAGGATCGATAGGTACTAACCCCCACAAAAGACCCACATAGGATCGGGCTCACACAGAACCTGTAGGCAGTGGCTCACACAGAACCGGTAGTAAGGACCCACATAGGATCGGGCTCACACAGAACCTGTAGCACTGATCCACCTAGGATCGTTGAGTGCAGTAGTCGACGCAGTCCACTGAGGATCTCTGCACAGTCGTCGCCGTAGTCCACGAAGGATCTCTGCTCTGCCGTCGTCGCAGTCCACTGAGGATCTCTGCTCTGCCGTCGTCGCAGTCCACGGAGGATCTCTGCTCTGTCGTCGAAGTCCACGGAGGATCTCTGCTCTGTCGTCGAAGTCACAGCCAGCGCTAGGGTTCCCGCACGCAGCGAGCTCGTTTAGGAGGGTCCGCTCCACGAGCCGAGAGGCTGATACATCAACTAACATGTAGTCCGAAGTTGATGTATCCAAGAGTTCCGTATCGACAACAGGATCTCAACGCAACAGACGACGCGTCAATCGGACGCCCGGTCTGAGAGTTATTGGCATTTTCGTCCCAGGGGCCCGGTTGGTTTTTAGGTAAAAACCAACCCGACCGTACTCCGCCTGTGTCCAATCCTCGGGCGGAGTATGCCAAAAGTTCCGTCTCACTTAGAGGAAACTACCACAGCTGACGATACGTCGATCGGACGTCCGTAGCTCAAGTTATGAGCGTTTCCGCTCCGAGGGCCCGGTTGGTTTCGTGTACGAACCAACCCGGCCGAACCCAAAGTCTTCCGAAACCTTGAGTATAATATACCGAAACGACCGTATCGATCCAAGGATCGCGTAGCCACTGACGGTTCGTCAATAAGAGGTCTTATGCCCAAGATATGGGCAAAATACCGAAGAGGGCCCGAAAACGGGGGTCCTGGGCCCGGGGCGACCCGGCCCGAACCCCCCCTGGGTCGGCCACACCGGGTCGGCCCGACACGGCCCGACCCGGTTATGCCGGGTCCGGTCCGGCCTGGGCGCGGCCCGGCCGACCGGACCGGCCGGCTCGGCTTCGGCCGAGCGGCCGAAGGAACTGCCTCGGGTTTGACCCGCGGCTTGGTGGAAACGCGGCCCCGCGGGGGGCCGCCTGTCACGCGGACGCGGCCGGGCCGCCGCGTCCCTCCCCGGTTCCGCGCAGCCGTGGAACCGGCCGCCGCCGCCGCGGCTTCACCCGCGGCGGATCTTCTCCACGGCGGCGCGTCGGGCGCCGCCGCCGCCTTCCGCGGGCCGCCGGAGTTGCTCCGGTGGCCCGTTTTGCCTCTCGTCTGCGCCGTTGCTCCTCCCGGGGGCCGAGAATCACTGCGGGATCAACGGATCTCCCTTGCCGCACGGTTCGTCGTCGTCCGCCAAATCCGCACAACAAAAGATCGGCGGAGGGTTGCCGGGTCTTGTTCGTTAGATCCGCACCCTCCGCGTTAGTCATAAACTCAACGGGGGAAAAGGAAAAACCAATCAAAAATTTTAAATAAATTAAAATTGTTCCGTGATCGGGTTCTTTATTTCAAAAGAATAAACACATGAAAGAATTATCAAGAAAATAAACCCCTACCTTGTCGTCGTCGGACGTGAGGTCGTCGCGGAATCGCTCGTCGCGGAAGGGACGTTCGTCGCACCGCGGGAAAAACGTCCCGCCGACGATCTCCGGAACTAGAACAAACGGATTTAATTAATTAAATCCGTTGTTATTGAAAATAAAAAGGGAGAAATAAACTATTCGTTTCTCACCTTAATTGCCGAACGAGGATCGGCCGCGGAAGAAGAGGCGTCGCCGAAGAACGTCGCGGGTAGAGCTCGTCGACGTCACAGATCACAGTGTGCGCCGTCGAATTCCGGTCACCGGCGTTCTTCGCGTTCTTCGCGTTCTTCGCGTTCTTCTCGTTCTTCGCGTTCTTCGCGAGGAGGGGAGATGAAGAAACAAAGGTCCTCTCAAATCCTTTCAAAGGATTTTTAGGTTGGTCTTATTTTATAAACATGCCAACAAACGCAAAAGTGTAAGTAACGACCGATCAGTTCGTTGAATTAATTCAGCGAGCGAAACAGCCCATTTAATTCACGAAAGAAACCGCTCAATTAAATGGTCTGTTAAGAATTTAAGAAAACACGTCGGTTGACTTTTCAGTTACTTTGACGGGTTTTCGCGGGTGCGTTACTTAGCGAAAGAAACGGCGGGCCTCGTGCGGGCCCCACCGCACAAATATCCTAACAAGGGGTAGGATATTTCCGGATAGCACCCTATCCGCTTTAACTCAGTTCAAGTGGCTTTCAAGTGACTTCCAAGCAGCTGAAGTGAAATAAAATAAAGTTGTCGCACAAATTTTATTTTATTTCTGACTTAAAGCCCCAAAATTTAAAAACCACGTCTGAGCAAACGCAACTCCAGAAGAGGAGTTTCTAAGCAAATACCGGCGCTGCTATTTCATCGGTGCCCTCAGAATTTGATTCCGGGCACCGGTTCAAAAGATAGAAAAACCCGCTCGTCCGTTCACTGAACGTACCCGAGCCAAACTTCGGAAATTGATTCCGGGCACACCGGGCCTCGGAATCAGGTGCCGTCAGAAGCTGCGCTCTTGTAAAATTCCAAAGAAAATTAAGAAAAAAATTTCCTTGAAATTTGCGGGTCTTTACATACATCTCTAATCTGGTAGTGGCTTTCAAAGGCCTTACGTAAACAAGCACTTTTGAGTATAGTGTACCATCCTAAGACGGATGGCCAGTCCGAAAAAATGATCCAGGTGCTTGAGGATATGCTCTGAGATTGCATTCTAGACATTGGTGGTTCTTGGTAGAATCATATCCCTCTGATGGAGTTCATCTACAACAATAATTTTCAAGAAACTATTCAGATGGCACAATTTGAGGCATTGTACGGTTTTCCATGCTGATAACCTTTATGCTAGCTAGAGTTAAGATATGAATCTTTACTAGGACCTCGTCTTGTTCAGGATACCCTTAAATAGATAGAGTTGATTTGGAAAAGGATGGAAACAACAATGTCTCGACAGAAGTCTTATGCTGATCCGCGGAGACGGCCTCTGGAGTTCGAGGTCGGGGACTAGGTTTTCCTACATATTACACCGAGATTGGGACACAAGAGGATTCAGAGACATGGTAAGATTTCAATGCAGTACGTCGGGCCGTTTGAGGTATTGGAGTGAGTTGGGCTGGTTGCCTATCAGTTTAAGTTACCTCAGAGGTACCCATCCATGCACGACGTCTTCCATGTATCTCAGCTCCGACATTGATTTTTAGACCCGTCTCATGTCTTCCAGCCCGAGGAGGTTTAGCTCGAAGCAGATGCATCGTTTATGTAGCATCCTATCAGGATTTTTGATCGCAGTATGAAGGCTCTCCAGGGGTGGTCTGTTCCTCTAGTACGGGGGAAATGGTAGCACATGCGTTTACAAGACAAGACCTGAGAATGGGTGGCCGATGTGTGATTGCAGTGGCCGGAGCTGTTCGAGGATTCTTCTCTCCACCTCGTTAGGGAAATTCATTGACAAATTTCATTAAGGGTGGAAGTTTGTAAGATCCCAGATCTTTGATTCAGGTATATTTTTCCTTTTTCTGGATTTTTTGAGAAAAGTGGAGTTTATGGAAAATTTTGAAGTACATGCCCTGTACTTCATGAGTACATGTCATGTACTCTGTTGCCGCGTCGTGCCATGTGTTGGCCGTGTATAGGCCACACACATGGTTTGTAGTGGTGAAGTGGAGGCCTCTTAAAGTCGAGTACAGAAAAATGGAGTACACGACATGTACTCAAGAAGTACACACCGTGCATTTTTTTTATTAAACGCACCGAGGTCGCGCCTGACGGACAGAAAACCTTTCTTCTGGGTTTCATTCATCCGAGATACGTTGTACGGCCGTAGATCTTCTCCGAGATCCTGTACCTCCGTCTTTTCTCTGAATTGACCGCCGTCGATTTCGTTGGAACCGTAGCTGTATATTATCTATTTTCCTAGAGCCTTGTTTTCCAATTCCTCCTTTTTCTCAAGATATACTGGGTTGTTCGTTTTTGACATTTTCTAAGATCCTAGACGTTCTAAGGAGAATCAATCATCCTGGTTCCGTATATCTCTCTCCTAGCATCGAGGTAGGTGGTTTGATCCTTTCTGTAAGAAGTATGTGAATATTTTGTGCAAATTCCACCAATAACCTTGAACAGGGTATTGCGTGTGTCCTGTTTTTCCCTGTTGTTTGCCTTCATTTCTTGATTTCTTGAGTAGATTAAATTTATTTTGAATAGGGTAGTTTTTACTGTACTCTGGATGTTTTCTATGGTTGTTTTTCTTAATTCCATTTTATTATTTTCCATGCCTAGTTATAGTATAGTGGATCTGATTTACTGTTATGTTGTTGTGCATTATAATGATAGCCAAGTAGTTCTTGAGGTTTACTTGGGTCGATACGCTTGCTATGCATATTGTTATGCACAAGTCTATGAGAACCAAGTGTAGTATACCATAGGGAGAATGGATGTAAGGGCTTCTCCAGAGTGTCTTTAATTAATGATGTGAGACCACAGGGGGAATAGATGTTGAGTTATTCCTTAGAAACTCTCTAGATCCTCGACGCGTGCCACATGGGTAATTGAGGTTGAGTGCTTCCCTAGTTATCCTTTAGTACGATACGAGAATATAGGAGTAATTGATGGTGAGTGCTTCCTCAAAGTGTCTATTCTTAGCTGAACCAGAGGGGTGAGACTGTGTGTGCCACTCAGAGGGTTTCTAGTACTTGTAGGTTGAACCGTAGGGGTTAAGTTGTGAGAACTACCCTGAGGATACCTTTTTGTTCTACTTTCTAGAGTGTATGTTCCTTGTTGAAGATTATATTCTAGAAACTCGGGATTGTTACTGCTGTGTATTATCCTATTTACTGCTTACTGTACTTTACCTGCCATATATTTACTGACTGCTTGGCACAAATCTTTGGGTGGTTTCCTATTGGAACTTTGTCTCACACCCTCTTTGGGTCGTGCTTTTCGACCCAAACAGATTATATTGTTTCAGGTATAGATAAGGGAAAGCTCCCTTCTACTTCAGGTTCTTGATTGCATTGGAGCTAGAGAGAATGGGACCAAACCAAGGCTTGGATGATGAGGAGTTTCTCAATTTTTTTTCTTTTTCACATTGGTTTAGTATTGTGTTCAACATTGTGACATGTTTGGCATTTTTATATACATGTGTATCATGCATCAATTATATACATTTATGCTCCAGTTGTTTAATCACCAGTATTTCACTGTTTACTATTGTATGGATGTCTATTGTTCCCTCTATTTTTGTTATTTGTTTCCCTTTCGTTTTGTACTCTACCAATGAGGGCATTGTTTCCCCACTATCACACCTAAGCCCCTCACTTCTAGTCGGCAGCCTCAGGCATTTGAAAAAATGTGCTTGAGGCCATGTGACCAACTAGGTACGGGGCACCTCTGGGTGGCATCCGGAAACGAGACTTTAAAAAGTGGTATCAGAGGGGTTCTATTCTCTTGATTTACTTTTTGAGGCTATATCTAGGTATATGATGGATTTGGTACTTGGTATTAAGTTGTAATCAAGAGTAGCTAACCCATGTATGGGGAAAAGCCATACTACATTGTTAATTGCAGTTTTCTGGTTTTTTATGATTTACGGTTGATATGATTTCACCTAGAGTGATGCGCATGCCTTGTGTTGTTAGTGTTTTTGATATTGTGGTTCTATTTCTGTCGCAAACCGATGAGATGAGGGTATTCCATCTCATGCATCACATAGGAAATTGTTAGAAATCCCATTCCATGCATTCATGTCATGCCATCTAGGGTGCATTAGCGATTTCATATTGTTGTGATTGACTTTGTGTATATTATGCATGCTGTTGTGATAGATAACTTGATAGAATCTATGATGTTTAATAGAAAGGTTTTATGTTTTGTTCCATGCCTAAATGAATCCCAAATTTTGATTCTTGAGGTGTTATGGGCCCCCATGAGTTAGAGTTTGGTTGATCTTTAACTTGTTTCCTTTGTATTTGATATGAACGAAATGTCATGTTCTGATTCACTGGGAGTATGGGCCCCCATGGATCGGAATTTAAAACCTCCATGTTTGTTTTTCTATGTTTTCTGCGTTTTAGAGAATTTTCTGAGCTACTTCCTAAAAAAACCATAATACACGGTGTGTACTTGACTATACGTCGTGTAGTTAAAAAACATTGTCACTGCCTATGTGATAAGAACATGGGGTGGTGATACTTTTTTAGGAACACGCCATGTATGGTAGTTACACGCCATGTAGTTCTGATCTGTGTACTTGGGCGTGTCACTAACAACACAGGTTGGGGAAGCTTGTGTCATACATGCCATGCTTTGTATGAAAATGTTGTGTATCCATGTCCTCAGTACCCAGCATGTCACGAACAACATGGGACGGTGTTCTCTCCTCATATACATGCAGTTTTTGTTCGTAACATGCCATGTAGTCTCAGCCATGTAGCTGGACTTGTAACTAATACCGCAGGTCGTGAAACCTTGTCTTCTATATGCTGTGTCCACCAGGAACACGCAGTGTAGTCTGAGTTTAAGATGACCGTGTGGTTCAGCCATGCAAGGAGACCCGGGTAGGGGAATAGAATTGAGAACTCGTCGTGTAGAGTTTTTACACGCCATGTAGTTATGTTTTGTAAATATTGAGTGTTTCCTTCTCCATCTCCCGTGTTTTACTCCATTGTTCTCTGTCCTTGTTTTCCAAATCTAAGGTATGCTTTTGATATTTCAGAGTTATGCCTCTGAGATGTCCTCCAGTTGTACGTCAGTTTCCAAACAATGATCAGACACCTGATATGGCTGATCAGGGACTTCCTGCCGATCCTTCGGTTAGGCCGGCCTTAGCACCAGCTATCATACCAGTTGTAGGTGCCAATGCACAGTTTAGGGAAAGAATTATGAGGATGATGCATACATTTCAGGGAGCACCGTCTCTGGCCACATCTGTGGCAGATTTGACGTGGGTTTTCCAGCAGCAGCATCCTCTAACCTTATCGGGGAAGGAGGACAACAGGCTGTAGAGTCATTGCTGGAAGCCATGATAACTATCATTGAGCATCTATAAACACATCCAAAGTGGCGGGTTAAGATCGCTACATACATGCTACGAGACTACACCAAGAGTTGGTGAGACGTGATCTCAGAAATGGGTCATCAGCAAGTTATGGATTGGGAGGAGTTCTAATGCATGTTTTACGACTACTTCTACCTAGAGACCCTGAGAGACGATCTATCTAAAGAGTTTATTAGTCTAGAGCAGGGATCTATATCTATCATGAAGTATTCCTCTCGTTTCATTGAGATGTAGTGATTCACACCCCTCTATGATCGATGTGGGGTGTTCTTGGCAAGGAATTATGAGGATGGTCCCAAACAGGAGATCCAATCGTAGGTGAATCTATTCCAGTTGAATTCCATCACATCCATCGTCAACCAGGCACTGATTTGAGAGCACAATCTGAGAGACTCTGGAGCTGCAATCCAGGGCGGTTCTGCTTCTAGAGCTGGTGTACTTCCAGTGGACAGTAGTAAGAGTCGTAGGGAGTCTACGCACGATGATCCGAGGAGGCAAGATATATCTTTAGGTAGCTAGGTCTTATGCTACAAGTTTATAAGTGCAGGGCACATGAGGCCGTAGTGTTAAAAAACCCAGTGGAGTGCCGATCTTGCAGTAAGTTGGGTCACCTTCAGCATTTCTTCCATGTTTTCTCACCAGTAGCTGGTGATGGGGGTTCTTCCATGACTCCTCGTTCAGGAGCATCACTGCCAGTTTCTCACAAGTCGGGGAACTGCAGTTCTTCTGGCCTTTTGGGCCGAGGTGGACGTCGAGGTCATGGCATTCAGTCACCAGTCCTTCAGTTCCAGCAGGTAGGATCAACTCAGAGTGGTCATGCAGGGTCATAGGGCTTCATGGAAGGCTGGAATTTTATAGTGGATCAGACCCATCAGGAGCAGGATCCCAGACCTTCTATAGATTGAGGTACGATCATAGTATCCTTAGTTTATTCTTATGATCTTTTCAATACTGGTGATACACATAGATTTATGTATGTTGTTGTTTTGGAGAGCCTTGGGCTCTATATCCTTTCTTCCACCGACTTGTTTACACTAAACTCGCCTTTGGAAATGAGGACATCTAGTGTACGTCAGTGTAGGGATTTCCCTCTTAAGGTTGCAGGGTATCATTTCTTATGTCATATCTATGTCTTAAAGATCATAGGCTATGATTTAATTCTCAATATGGACTGGTTGGTTCCCTTCCAGGCATTCGTCGATTGTTATCGCCACAAGGTGAGTTTTTTTTTCACCAGAGGGTGAATCTTTTCTTCATAGAGGTGAATGTGATGTTCAGGAGAGTCGAGCAGGACTCGAGCATCATGGGCTAGGAAGGGTGATGGCTCAGATTGCTAGTCTTTATCTAGATGACCAGGGGACTTCCCAGTTGGACTATAATCTAGTGGTGGATCGTTTTAGGGATGTCTTTCCAGGGGACTTTTTAGGTTTTCCCCTGGAGCGTGAGGTATACTTTTCTATTGAGCACATTCTAGGAGCGACACTAGTGTACATTCCTCCCTATAGGATTGCTATACCTGAGTTTCAGGAGCTCAAGAAGTAGTTGGAGGAGTTGCAGGAAAAGGGTTTCATCCGACCCAGTACTTCTCCTTGGGGTTTTCCTATCCTGTTTGTGAAGAAAGCAGATGGTACCCTTAGGCTCTGTGTGGATTATCAGAAGCTAAACCAGCTGACGGTCAAGAACTGATATCCCTTTCCAAGGATTGATGACCTCTTTGATTAGCTTCAAGGTTCTTGGGTGTTCTAGAAGATCTATTTGAGGTTTGGTTATCATCAGTTGCGTGTTTGACCATCAGATATACCACTGACAGCCTTCAAGTGAAGGTATGATCTCTACGAGTATACGGTTATGTTGTTCGGTGTCACGAATTTGCAAACAGTTTTCATGGAACGGATGAAACGAGTGTTCCATCCTTACTTGGATTCCTTCGTCGTGGTCTTAATGGATGACATCTTTGTGTACTCTCAAACTCAACACGGCCTTTCTACACACCTTGAGATGATTCTGAGTACACTGAGAGAGCATCATATTTATGCTAAAATCTCGAAGTTCCACATTTGGATGGACCAAATTCACTTCATGGGTCACTTAATCTCAGAGGTGGGAGTATGTATATACCTAGAGAATTTGAGAGCTGTGATTTCCTCGGAGCATGTGAAGAACGTTTTTGAGGTACTGAGTTTCCTAGGGCTGGTTGGATACTACAGACGCTTCATTCAGGACTTTCCACGCATAGAAGCATCTTTGATAGGTCTGACAAAGAAGGGGGAGAAGTTATTATGGTCAGATTATTCTGAGTCATCCTTTCAAGAGCTAAAGGAAATGTTGACGTTAGCACCGATAATAGTCTTTATAGAGCCATGGAGGAGATATAATTTTTATTGTGTTTCTTTAGGTATCATGCTGGGAGCTCTGATTATGCAGGGATATGGGGTCATTGCGTACGGGTCCTTGCAGTTGAGGCCACATGAGAGGAACTACCCGACACACGATCTGGAGTTGGCAGCTGTTGTTCATAACTTGTGTTGTTGAAGACATTAAATTTTGGGAGATCACTTTTTGGTTTTCACCGACCACAAGAGTCTCATGTACATATTCACTCAGCGTGATCTGAATCTGAGACAGTGCAGGTGGGTCGAGTATCTTTAGTATTTTGACATCAAGCTTTCCTATATGCTGGGAATGGGCAATGCAGTGGTAGATTCGTTGAGCAGAAGAACTCAGATTAAGGCACTTCAGGAGGCCAGCAGGGAGTGGCAACATATTGCTATGTTCTATGAGATGCATTTGGAGTTGCGCGACAGACAGGGACAGACTTTCCTATCTTCTATACATATTACCTATACATTTCTTGATCGGGTACGGATGAGGCAACTATTAGATTCATATGGATTAGTCCTGCGGGAGAGTGTGTCAAAAGAGGTGTAGAGACCCAAAGCCTGATGTACATGGACATTATATTACTTTTTCTGAATACTTAATACATAATGATAAATGACACACAAGGACCGTAATAGTTTAGTGTCATTGGAAACTCGGAAAAATAATATTTTAATATTGGTGAAAGATCTTCAACATTTCCCATTAATATCTTCCCATTTTTGTTTCCTTACCTATATTATTTATTTTAATACTGGGGGAAAAGAAAACATAAAAAGGGTGAGCTCAAATGCTCAGTAAGGGAAAACATAGAGAACATAAAACAATCCATAAATATTTGAAAGCAAAAACTTGAACATGAAATTTAAACATCAAAATCTTGAGCAAATACATCAATCGTGGAAGTACGTAAAGAATCTATCATAAGGGAACATAAACCATGATAAAATATAATGGGAATACAACATGTAATTGTGGTAACCATTCAGAACATGTTATGATTTCTATAGTAGCCATGACATTGCTGCCTACACCATCTTAGTGGATAAAGTCCTTTTCTGAATCGAGTTCACTCCTCGTTTCAGTACTGTAACACTGAACCGGATTAAATTACCGTTCTAGCCATGTCTATCTCATGAGATATAAATCTTTAACCAATGCATTGGTGGGAGATATAGGTCCCACCCATCTCATATTGAAATCATTCTTTCTTGTGCCACAATACAAACATAAATCATTCATCATAACCTAAGAATAAAATGGGTTTCATAAACATCATTCCATCATAATGTAATCCATACAATAAAATTGGATATAATTCCATCATTAGAAAAGTGAAACCATGTAAATCATAGAGACATGATTCTTGAAACATGCACATCTAAAATAATTTCATCTTAGATGAAAATGGTTTTGATAAAACACTTGAAATGAATTCATGAGGAAAATATCCTTTTTTCTTCAAAATCATTTTCATTTCAAAAAATGTCATGGAATTTTAAAAGAAAAAGATTTTGATGAAAATAGTCATGAATTTTTTTGGAGTAATCTTTATGAAAATTAGGCATTATAAAACCGTAAAAATCTTTTCAGGCCTTATACATTTAAATAACATTCTTTTCATACTTTTGTCGGAAAAGTCAAAAAAGTACCTTGTATGGTAAATAAAAGAAAGATTACTTCTATACCATGGGGTAAAAGTCAAATGGGTAAAAAGTAATTTAAACATACAAGAATAAAATTTTATAAAACATGGACATGGATGATAGTAATAACCCCAGCAAATACTTACAAAAAAGCAATCTCAGATAAAAATGAGATTTGCACAATTATACATTACCTTAGGTCTGATATGGTTCGTACGTTTCCGAACCTCCTGTATAATTATTTAAATAATGCCATTTACTTATTAAGGAATCATATTGATTGTCATCATATCATATATGTTTCACTTATGACTTTATATTACCGGTTCTTTTGTAAATTCCATGTTAAAGTAGCATTTTGGTTAAAATCATTTCATTTATTGTATGTGTTTCAACTTGTCGTTCTTGATATTATTACTTATATACTAATTTACATAATTCCAGAATGTAAAACATGATATGTATATAATATATATCCATCATATACATATATATGTTATAGATCAATAAATGGAATGACATACACCGTTCATGGAGACGGTAGGCCGTACGTACGCATGAACGTTGTTTTTGTTTCCTTATTGAATTGAATGAAAAAAAATAGATGACATACATATATATATATACATAAATCTAGTAGAATTATGATTTCATATATTTCATTATTATTAATTATATAAATGTTATGATCATTCATGTATTCTTAACATGGAGAATGAATCTCATCGCCTCGTGGAGACGGTAGTCCGTACGTTCGCACGAGCGATGATATCGTTCCAATAATTATTGTGTAGAATTGGAGTGGATTGTATAATATATCAGATTCATTATGATGTTATAATAACCATATATAGTTATTCTTTACACCATTATACCCATCCATGTAAGGTGTTGGTGGAAAATCAGATTTCACCACAGCGTGGAGACGATATTCCATACGTACGCACACGTGGTGATTTTGTTTTTCGTTGGATGGATATATGGTGAAATATGGGTTTTAATAGTTATAATAACATATAAATATATTATTTAAACTGATCTTATTACTTCATAATGAAACAACTAAATAAGAAGAAGTGGAAGAAGAAATAAATTAGAAAGAATCGGTAATGGACATTACCTCTTCTTTGAAGCGCCTCTTTGAGACCTCCTCATAGGGCACTAAAATTTGCCTTTGAAGAATCCAGGAACTCTATAATGTATCAAGGAAAGTGGAGAATATAATTTGGCATGGTTTGGCCCATCATGAAGGCTCAAAGTGGATTGAGGAAGAGAGGGAGGAGGTTTCCTTTTATAAGGGAGGAGAGTGGCACCTTTGATATAACAAAAAATATTATATAATTATAAAGTCATATTCGGTTTTTAATAGCTCTAAATTGATTTATTCCGAAGCTAAGGTGGGTATGGGTCGACAACCTCTCATAAAATAGAATTTAGACAAGTTTATGTTTCTATTTTAATCTTATCATTTAGATTTAACTTTATGTTAAATAATTTAACTTTTTCCGTGTCTTCTTGTTTTCTTACACTAAAAGGTTAATGAACATACTATAACAAGTCAAACAAACCCGATGTGGTTTATAATTAATATATATATCCTTATCTAAGTCATTTGGACGAGACATATATTTTTAGGAATAAAATAACAATTAATAATATAATATTTGGTTTAAAAACTATTTTATCTCAATTTTGACACTATTTGGTACATGATTTTTGTGATTATCATAACATCATGATTAGTTCGAACAAAGTTACTTTAATCAATAATAACATGTCATATTAACCTATAAAATAAGTTTAATTCATAAAAAGTCTCAAATTACATTTATTTGGGTATTTATAAATTCAATTATGTCAATATTTAATTAATAAGATAATTACTACATCATCATTGTGTCATAAATAAATTAAATTATTTAATGTTTAAAAATTATATATAAAATACCATTATGTAGGAAATCATTTTAGATTTCTAATGAAAATTTTTAGTCAAATTTATCTTATGTACAACCATATATTAAAAATAATTAACTTATTAAACTTTGATTTAACTATATTAACCCTTCTTAATATTAAATGTCCTAATATAATCCAAATGGGCCTAAATAGTCATATTTTATTCTTAAGGTTGTTTTGGTCGAATTAAACTTATCCAATATAAATAGGACATGAGTTAGGGTAATAATAAGATCATTTTTACCCTTAATTATCCTATTTACTTTTAACCGTGGAAAATAAAAGTAAAAAGTTACTATTCACAAAAAAAAATTATTTTCATCTCATTGAACCACGTTTTAGTCCTTGTATTATCCGTGTCTCTCAGAATTTTGAAAATTCAATTCACAGAAGTGGTAAAATTTAATTTAAATTAAAAAAAGTCAGTTTTTTAACTACCACTAAGTGGTTTCACTATTCATCGAAAATTGATGTTTTTCAGAAAAATACAAAAAATTCAGCATAAGCATTATTTGATATTCTGAATTCAAAATTGATGTCAATTTTGAAAAATTTATAACATATAAGTGGAATTAATTAATTTGAAATTTAATTCCGGTTATCAAAACAAATAGCGTGTTTTTTTGAAACAAAAACAATCAAAAGATTGATACTTGTTTATATCAAATTTCAGAGTTAAATTAATTCCAATGGACAACATTGGATTAAATGGTAAAAATATATTCTAATTACACATTAAAAACAATTAAAAAGGTAATCTAACCATATAAATTATTGTGATGAAAAATGTTGTTTTTAATTAAAATATAGCGTGTTTTTACTGTTCATTAAAATATGAAATTTATCAGAATAATATGAAAAAATTATACAATGTAAATATTTATATCCTGATTCCAAAGAAGAATTTTATTTTTACAAATTTAACCTATAGACATGTCAAAAACAAGATTTAAGGTGGGCGCGTCATCAAAAGGCAGGAAAACTGTAATTTTTGTAAAATACATATTTTACAGTAATATTTTATTTTCATCTCATACCATATTCTAGAAAATGTGTAAGATAAATAATAAGGTTATAAAATTAAAATATTAGTTAATACTATTCATAACATCTTTCTATAATAATATTATAACAATATATCATTGTTTAGTGAAACCTTGTATTGGGTACAACACACGCTATCGAGGAAGGTCGTGATTGCATGTAATGCAAGCCAAATCAGGGTTGTGTGTTGTGCAAGACTCCTCTGTTGTTTCATATAACATAATCCAACCATATTTCATTTATACGTTGAATATATATATATATATATATATATATATATATATATATATATATATACTCAATGTTTCGTAGAATAACTACTATCAAAATTGTGTGTAACATGATCCAACAATAGTGTTGTGTATACTGCATGGTCATACGGTGTTGCATATAGCGCAAGGAAATCTTGTTGTAGCTTACAACAGAAGACATCAATGAAATTAATAGGATATTTTTCATAAAATCTAGGGGTGTTACATTCTACCACCCTTAAAATGAATTTCTCCCTCGAAATTCATCGGGGTTATAAATCGTTAACTATTTATAAAATCCCACATCGTAAAATGGAATAATAAAACATAATTTTAAAAACTAAAGTATGGAATGTAACGATTACCCAAAGAAACACATCACTGGGTTTCCATATTGGAGAACATAGGTGAAAATATGGATATGGATGAAAAATCTAACCATCATGTTCTGATGGAGTGTGGTAGAGAACATGGGTATGAAAAATCCATCAATCACAAAGCCATTGATTTGTGATGATCTAAGGTACCATCTAATTCATCAGATATAAGGGAACTAGGACAAAATTTTTGGTTTTCAAGATCATTTCCCTAAAGTTGATGAAATTGTAATTAGAAGAAATACTCTCGTGATTTTGGTACAGTCTCACCGTTGGTCATTCTTTGGACAATTTCCACTTCATCTATTAACGAAATGAAGTTGAATTTGTCATTCGTGAAGTGTTAGCAGATCATGTGATAGAATGATGGTTCATTCTATCTATCTCAAACAAAATGTTATAAAAGTTATCAAAAATACATAAGTCCATATATTGTGAGATTAATCATATATGGTTTATAAAATTGAATTATATATCATATATCAAACTGCTTAATATAATAAAACTAGTTTCTACTAAATAGGGACTTCCTGTAGGCCAGTGGTATGCGATAAAGGCCAGTCTCACTTCGGTTGTGGGTTCAATTCCCACAGCCTTCTCCAACGTGACGGGTTGTCATCCGTCCAACAGGTAATCCTTTTTTTCCAAAAAATACATTATTATAACTTTCCATCAATAATATTGAAAAATTCCTAGCCTTAAACAATACTAACTTATGTCTAACATAATACATTCCAATCTTTAGGCTTATACAAAATACTGCTCTCCAATCTCATATTATATTGAAAACGATTACCAAATAATTCATATAACAATCATGTTAATACCATCGTTGATCCCCATATATCATAAGATATGTATTTTTGGTCACATTCCAAACATTCGAAGGCCTTAATCATGTATTCTCTTAAAAAATTGAATACCCATTGAACCTTAGTGAAAACATGAATGCAGTTAAAAGTTAACACTTTCCACATACCAAAATCCTCAAAATTCTATATACTGAAACCATGATATCACTTAGTCCTTATATCATCCATGAGCTCATGAATACTGTCAAACATTTCATTTTCTCTATATCCCTTAATTATGTGAATATAAGCTACTTTCCAAAATCTTTGAATCACTTTTCATGGTTACCGGTACCATAAAATTATTGAAAACCACAACAGACTAATAAAAAAATATTCTAAAACACCATAAAAGTACCTCAACAACATTATTCTTTAATACCAATACATTAACACTTCAATCCATCCTCTTTAATGATTGTCCTGGAATAATTCCTTCCTTGATTTAGAAGTAACTTTTTAGTTCAGGGCATTGAGTTGGGTAATTCCCATGTTCTCCACAAATAAGACATTGAATTCCATAATAGTCTGTCACTCTACGAACCTTTTCTCCAAACAGATAACATATTCCCCTCTATTTGAAGTATTACTCAAGGTTATTCTTCCCTACTTTAGAAATCTCAATCTTCAATTCTTTATTATCCTCAACATGCGAACATGCATAAAAGTCTACCTTCCTCTTATTTGATGAATTAGGAATACCACTAAATTTCAACTTGTTAATCATATATCGCGATGACTAATTCGGAATAATCACAATATCTTTCTCTCCATGAATTGCACAATTTTATTGTTCATAGTCACCATTTTGTCAATTGGATTCAATGTTAACCGAATTCCTTCTGGTTCCCTCTACTGACTAAAAGACAAAAAGAATTTTGTGTGAGGAAAAAATCATTCTAGGGTAAACAACAAATTAAAGGTGGAGTACCCTCAATTTCTAACATATTAGGTTAAAATATAAGATCGTTACCGTAGTTCTAGGACTATATCCTATACATATACTTATACTTTGGGACATCCCTAGACATACCTTAGAAATATATCTAGGGATCTCACTATTGTTTTCGCATCCTAGTTACCAAAGGTTAACTAAACCTTTCCTCTGATACCAACTGTAGAGACCCAAAGCCTGATGTACATGGACATTACATTACTTTTTCGGAATAATTAATACATAATGAAAACAGACACACAAGGACCATAATAGTTTAGTGTCTTTGGAAACTTGAAAAAATAATCTTCTAATCGTGATGAAAGATCTTCAACATCTCCCATAAATATCTTCCCCTTTTTGCTTACTTACATAAAATTTTTCTTTTAATCCTGGGGGAAAATAAAACATAAAAAGTGTGAGCTCAAATGCTCAGTAAGGGGAAAAATAGAGAACATAAAACAATCCTTAAACATTTGAAAGCAGAAACTTGAACATGAAATTTAAACATCAAAATCTTGAGCAAAGTCCTAAATCGCAGAAGTATGTAAGGTATATACCATAATGGAACATACACCATGATAAAATATAATGTGAATAAAACATGTAATTGTGAAAACCATTCATCACATGTTATCATTTCCATAGTAGCCAAGGCATTGCTGCCTAGACCATCTTAGTGGACAAAGTCCCTTTTTGAATCGAGTTCACTCCTCGTTTCAGTCCTGTAACACTGAACCAGATTAACTTACCGTTCTATCCATGTCTATCTCATGAGATATAAATCATTACCCAATGCATTGGAGGGAGATATAGGTCGCACCCATCTCATATTGAAATCATTCTTTCATGTGCCACAATATAAACATAAATCATTCATCATAACCCAAGACTAAAATTGGTTTCATAAACATCATTCCATTATATCGTAATCCATACAAAAAAAATAGGATATCATTTCATCATTAGAAATGTGAAACCATGTAAATCATATATACATGATATTTGAAACATAAACATGTGAAATAATGTCATCTAAGGTGAAAATGGTTTTGATAAAATAGTTGAAATGATTTCTTGATGAAAATATTCTTTTTTCTTCAAAATAATTTTAATTTGACAAAATGTCATGCAATTTTAAAAGAAAAGGATTTTTTTGAAAATATTCATGAAATCTTTTGGAGTAAGCTTCATGAAAATATGGCTTTATAAAACTGTAAAAATCCTTCCATGCTGTATACGTTAAAAAAATAGTCTTCTCGTACTTATGTTGGAAAAGTCAAAAAACTACCTTGTAGGGTAAATAAAAGGAATATTCCTTACATACCATGGGGTAGAAATAAAATGGGTAAAAAAGAATTTAAACATACATGAATACAAATTTATAAAACATGGACATGGATGATATAAATAACCCCAGTAAATACTTACGAATAAGCACTCTCAGATAAAAATGAGATTTGCACATTTATCCCTTACCTTAGGTCTGATATGCTTCGTACGTATCCTAACCTCCTATATAATTATTTAAATAATTTAATTTACTTATTATAGAATCATATTAATTTTTATGATATCATATATGTTTCACTTATGACATTATATTACCCGTTCTTTTGTAAATTCCATGTTAAAGCCGCGTTTTGGGTATAACAATTTCATTTATCATATGTGTTTCGACTTGTCGTTCATGATATAGTTACATATATCATGATTTACATAATTACAGAATGTAAAACATGATTTATATATAATATATATTCATCATATACATATATATATTATAGATCAATAAATGGAATGAAATAAACCGTTCATGGAGACGGTAGGCTGTACGTACGCATGAACGCAGTTTTCATTTCCTTATTGAATTGAATGAAAATAAATAGATGATATATATATATATACATAAACACAGTATCATTATTATTTCATATATTTCATTATTATTTATTATATAAACATTATTATCATTCATGTATGGTTAACATGGACAATGAATATCATCACGTCGTGGAGACGGTAGTCCGTACGTACGCACAACGATGATATCATTCCCATAATTATTGAATAGAATATTAGTGGATGGTATAATATATCAGAATCAGTATGATTTTATAATAACCATATATTTTTCTTCTTTACACCATTATACCCATCCATTTATGGTGTTGGTGGAAAAACAGATTTCACCACGGCGTGGAGACTGTATTCTGTACGTACGCACGCGTGGTAATTTTGTTTTTCGTAGGATGGATAGATTGTGATATAGGGTTATTTCATACATATAATAACATATCAGTATGTGAGTTATAATGATGTTATTACTTCATAATAAAACAACTAATGATGAAGAAGTGGAAGAATAAATAAATTTGAATGAATCGGTAACATGCATTTCCTCTTCTTTGAAGCGCCTCTTTGAGTCCTCCTCTTAGGGCACTAAAATTGGTATTTGAAGAAGACCAGGACCACTAGGATGTTTCTAGGGAAGTTTATAAAATAATTTGTCAGGGGTTTTCTGAGATTTAAGGCTCACAGTGGTGTGAGGAAGAGGGGGAGGAGGTGCCCTTTTATAAGGGAGGAGAGGGGCACCTTTGGAATAACTAAAAATATTATTTTATTATAAACATATATTCGGTTTTTAATAGCTCCGAATTGATTTATTTAGAATATAAGTTTATTATGGGTCGAAATAATCTCATCCATTAAAATGTAGACAAGTTTAGTTTTCTATTTTAACCTTATCATTTAGATTTAACTTTAAGTTAAATAATTTTACTTTTATTGTGTCTTCTTGTTTTCTTACACTATAAGGTTAATAAACATACAATAACAAGCCAAACGAATCCCAAGTGGTTCATTATGAATATATATATCCTTATCTAAGTCATTTTTCCTATCCTTAGATTTTTAGGAATAAAATAACAATTAATAATATAATATTGGTTTAAAAAACTATTTTATGTCAAATTTGACACTATTTTGTTAATGATTTTTGTAAAAATCATAACAGCCTGATTAGTTCAAAAAAAGTTACTTAAATCAATAATAAAATTTCATATTAACCTATAAAATTAGTTGAATTCATAAAAAGTCTCAAATTACATTAATTTGGGTATTTATAACATCAATTATGTCAATATTTCATTAATAAGATAATTACTACATCATCGTTGTGTCATAAATAAATTAAATTATTTAATGTATAAAAATTATAAATAAAATACCATTATGTAGGAAATTAGTTTATATTTCTAATTAATATTTATAGTCGAATATATCTTATGTATAACCCTATATTAAAATTTATTTACTTATTAAACATAGATTTTAACTATTTTAACACTTCTTAATATTAAATGTCCTAATCTAATCCAAGTGGGCCTAAATGGTCATATTTTATTCCGAAGACTGCTTTTGGTCGAACTAAACTTATCCAATATAATTAGTACATGTTTTTGGGTAATAATAATATCAATTTTACCCTTAATTATCCTATTTACTTTTAGCCGTGGTAAATAAAAGTTAAAAGTTACTATTCAACAAAAATTATTTTCATCTCATTGAACCAAATATTATTCCTTGATATTAACCATGTCTCTTGGATTTTTGAAATTCAATTCACAGAAATGGTAAAATTTAATTTAAATTAAAAAAATGTCAGTTTTTTAACTACCACTAAGTGGTTTCATTATTCATCGAAAATTGAAGTTTTTCAGAAAAATACCAAAAATTCAGCCTAAGCATTATTTGATATTCCAATTTCAAAATTGATGTCTATTTTTCAAAATTCATAACATATATGTGGCATTAATTAATTATAAATTTAATTCTCGTTATGAAAACATATAGCGTGTTTTTAAGAAATGAATACAATCAAAAGATTGATACTTGTTTATATCCAATTTCAAAGTGAAATTAATTCCAATGAACAACATTGGATTAAATGGTAAAAATATTTTATAAATACACTTGAAAAACAATTAAATATATAATCTAACAATATACATTATTGCGATGAAAAAAGTTGTTTTTAATTAAAATATAGCGGGTTTTACTATTCATTAAAATATGAAAGTTATCAGAATAATATGAAAAATTAATCCAAAGTAAATTTTTATATCCTGATTCCAATGAAGAATATTATTTTGTCAAATTGAACTTATAGACATTTCAAAAAAAAATATTAAAGGTGGGTTCATCATCAAATGGCAGGAAAACTGCAATTTTTTAAAAATACATATTTTAGAAGAATAATTTACTTTTTTCTCATACCATATTCTAGAAAATGTGTAAGATAAATAATAATGTTATAAAATTAAAAATGTAGTTTATAATATTCATAACGTCTTGTCTATAATAATATTATAACAATATATCATTGTTTAGTGAAACCTGGTATTGCGTACAACACACGCTATTGAGGAAGGTCGTGATTGCGTGTAATGCAAGCCAAGTCAGGGTTGCGTGTTGTGCAAGCCTCCTCTGTTGTTTCGTATAATAGAATCCAAACATATTTCATTTATACATTGAATATATATATATAAACTCAATGTTTTTTAGAATAACTAATATCAAAATTGTGTGTAACATGATCCAAGAATAGTGTTGTGTGTACTGTAGGCTCATTCAGTGTTGCGTATAGTGCAAGGAAATCATGTTGTAGATTACAATAGAAGAAATCAATGAAATTAAAAGAATATTTTTCATAAAATCTCAGGGTGTTTCAAGAGGACCCCCTTCCTGGATGGAAAATGGGAGAGGATGAGATCTTGTGTTTCTAGAAATGTGTATGGGTGCTAGAAGACATACGCGTGAAGATGGTGCGGGATATTCATTCCTTAGTTTCGGCAGTTCATCGTTGCATCACCAATATGTCTCTGGATCTTCATCACTAATACTAGTGGTCAAGTATTAAGAGAGATGTTGCTGGTTTCGTCTAGAGGTGTTCTACTTGTTAGCGGGTGAAGGCAGAGCATCAGCGACCAGCATGCCTCTTACAACAGTTACCCATTCCAGAGTGGAAGTGGAATGATGTCGTGATGGACATCGCGACCAGATTGTCGTGGTTGCCTCGAGGGAATGATTATGTTTGGGTTGTCGTCAACAGGGTTATGAATGTTTCTAACTTCTTACCGATCAAGGAGACCTTCAGTGTCGATGATCTGGGAAGACTATACATCAGAGAGATCATACGTCTGCATGGAGATCCACACTCCATTGTTTCATACAGGGATGCACATTTTACTTCTCAGTTCTTGCAGGGGCTTCAGATGGATTTGGGTACATATGTACTTTTGAGTACAGCGTACCCTCCCCGGGCTGATGGGCAATCAGAGTGTACAATCCAGGTATTTGATGATATGATCCGAACAAGCATTCTATATTTTGTCGGTTCATGGGAGAAGCATATCCCTTTGGTGGAGTTCTCCTACAATAACAGTTTTCATCCAACTATTCGGATGGAACCTTACGAGGCATTGTATGGTAGGCCATGCCAATCACCTTTCTGATGGCTGGAGGATGGAGAGGCATCTTTACTAGGACCTCGTCTTCTTTAGGAGACCTCGGAACAAATAGAGTTGATTCAGAAAAGGATGGCTGCGGCACAGTCTCGACAGAAGACTTATGCTGATCAGAGGAGATGACCTCTGGAGTTCATGGTCGGGGATCATGTTTTCCTACATGTAACACTGATATTTGGACACAAGAGGATTCAATGATAGGGTATTCTTTCACTGTGGAATGTCGGGCCATTTGATGTTTTGGAGAGATTTGGGCCGGTTGCCTATCGGTTGCAGTTACCTCAGAGGTGCCAAGCTATGCACAACATCTTCCACGTCTCTCAGCTTCGACATTTCTTTTCAGACCCATCTCAGGACTTCAAGCACGGGGAGGTTGAGCTCGAAGTGGATGCATCATTTGAGAGGCATCCTATCCGGATTGTCGATCAGAGTATGAAGGTTCTCTAGGGGAGGAATGTTCCTCTAGTCCAGGTGATATGGTAGAACGGGCGAGTATAGGATGAGCCCTAGGAAAGGGAGGCTGATGTGTGGTCGCAGTGGCCAGAGCTGTTCGAGGCTTCTTCTTCTCCACCTCGTTCGGGAAATTTGGGTGTGAATTTCTTTAAAGGGGGAAGTCTGTAAGAACCCGGATCTTTATTTCAGGGAATTTTTTCCTTTTTATTTAGTTTTTGAGAAAATAGGAGTTTGTGGAAAATTTTGAAGTACACACCATGAACATTATGAGTACACACCGTGTACTCCCATTCCGCGCCAGGCCGTGTGCTAGCCATGTCGAGGCCATACACACTGTGTGTAGTAGTGAAGTGGAGGCCACAAAATGCAGATTACGGAAAAATGGAGTACACGTCGTGTACTCAAGAAGTACACGCAATGTATTTTCTTCTTTTTCATTAAACACATCGGGGTCGCGCCTGACAGACAGAACACCATTCGTCTTGGTTTCATTCGTCCGATAGAAGTTGTACGGCTGTAGGACTTCTCTGATCTCCTGTGCCTCCTTCTGTTCTCCGAATCGACCGACATCGATTGCATTAGAACCACAGTGGTATGCTCTATCTTCTCCTAGAGCCTTGTTTTCCAATTCCTCATTTTTCTCAAGATATCGTGTGTTGAGAGTTTTTTCTATTTTCCCATATTCTCATCATTCTAAAAATAATCAATCATTGTGGTTCACATATATCATTCTCCTGTCATCGAGGAAGGTGGTTTGTTCCTTTCTATAGGAAGTATGTGAATATTTTTTGAAAATTCCACCAATACCCTTGAACGGGGTATTTCATGTTTCCCATTTTTCCCTGTTGTTTTCCTACATTTCTTGATTGATTTAGTATAGGTAAATGCTTGTGAATATGGTAGTTTTTACTGTACTGTAGATGTTTTTCATTCTTGTTTTGCTTGTTGGCATTTTCCCAGTTTCCATGCCTAGTTGTAGGATAGTGGAATTGATATAATGTTATGTTTTTGTGCCTTAGAATGATAGCCGATTAGGTCTTGAGGTTTACTTGGGTCGATACGTGCACTATGCATGTTGTTTTACATAGGGCTGTGAGAACCTTGTGTAGTTGACCATAAGGAGAATGGAAGTAAGAGCTTCTCTAGAGTGTCTTTCATTTATTATGTGAGACTATAGGGGGAATTGACATTGAGTGCTCCCTTATAGAGTATGTATATCCTCGATGCGGTCTACAGGGGGAATTAACGTTGAGTGCTTCGCCATAGAGTCTTTAGTATAATATGAGACTATAGGGTGAATTTACTGTGATTGGTTCCTCATAGAGTCTATTCTTAGCTAAACCGGAGGGGTGATATTGTGTGTACCTCCCCGAGGGTTTCTAGTACTTGTAGGTTGAACCTTAGGGGTTAGGCTGTGAGAAAAACCTAGAGGTTACATTTTTTCTACTTTCTTGATTGGATGTTCCTTGTTGTATATTATATGCTAGAAACTGTGGATTGTTACTACTTTGTGTTATCCTGTTTACTACTTATTTGACTTTACCTGCCATATATTCACTGATTGTTAGGCACAGATCTTTGGATGGTTGCCTATTGTGAATTTGTCTTACACCCTATTTGGGTCAGGATTTTGGGCCCAAAAAGATTATATTTTTAGAGGTATAGATAAGTTCAGGCGCCCTTATACTCCTAGTTCTTGATTGCACTAGAGCTAGAGAGTATGAGACCAAGTAGAGGATTTTGATGCTGAGGAGTTGATATTCTGTTTTTCTTTTGAGCTTTCGTTTAGTATTGTGTTGATCATTTTGACATGTTTGGTTGTTTTCCATGACATGTGTATCATGCATCATTTATATACATTTCTTCTCCAGTTGTCTATTCATCATTCTTATGTTGTATACTCTAGTATGGATGTCTACTGTTTCCGCTATTGTTTTTATTTTTTTTCTCTTCTACTGTGTACACTGGCAATGAGGGCATAGTATCCCCACTATCACACCTAAGTCCCTCACTTCTAGTCGGTAGCCTCTGTCGTTCGGGGATATGCGCTTGAGGCCATGTGACTAACCGGGTATGAGGAACCTCTCGGTGGCTTCCAGAACCGAGACGTTACACATCACTCTGATTATCATTATTCAATTCATGAACATAGATTACATAAATTAATATAATACACTAATCATTAAGTTTCTATGAAATAATGTATCATGGAATCTATGAGTTTATCACATTAAATTTCATTATTCCCATTTAGTAAAACCCTTATGTTTAAATATTTGATGATATTTTGGTTCTTCCATGAATTTCAGCTACATTAAAAATCCTTCATATTCAATTATTCATCATCCAACATTAATTTATATTGAGAATCTATCGTGAATATTGGGGATATGTTTCCAAAAATTTACATCATGAATAACATATCAGAATCATAATAATTAAATATCTAATTGAGAAAATATAATTTTGTATCATTATGTTGACCTTTGAAAAAACTGTATACTCTAAAAAAATATTTAGATCATTTGAGTTAATCATATTCAATGTCTATGCTTATATATATATATATATATGTTCCATTATAGCATCAACAAATCACGTGACACCCATGTAAAAACGTTTTGGGAAACAATTTATCTTATAATAATATATCCTTGAATCCCTTACATATTATATTACATATGAACTAGTTTACATTTATTTTTAAATTTCAATAACTTGAAATATTATATTCTAAAATACCATCAATGATAACTCGTGATGATTATTCCATAAATAATGATTTTATATAGTTAATACTTCATACCAGTGAAGCATATATTCTACCATGTTATTAAAATAACATTTCTTCTACTTTATATTATACACATGGAAATTAATATCACTCATCTACTTATTCTAATTATCTATCTAAAAATCCAAATTCATCTAAAATAGTCATTCCCTATCATTGATATTTAGTTAATTACAATATTTCACAGTTTATGGAACTTTAATCATCACTAATCCCTTCTGTATATTTCTTCATACTCATTTTATTTTATTTGCCACCATATTCAATTTTTTATACATGATTCATACCAATTATTATATACTTCTATTGACTATTAGAAATTCTCTCATAAAAATTATTCTCAAACAATATCTAACATAAAACCTATTAATTATTCCATAGAAAACTAAATCATATTATATTTATACATTATTGTTTTTTCAATCATACTTCATTACTCTTTGTTATGGTCTTCTCATCGTTTTCTAATTCATATCATCATTTAGAACAATAAAAATCATGAACATCATTGGGGATGATTGAAAGACTTATCCAATTAACTCGCTATTATATGAATTATTGACACTACAATTTATTGATACACATATATTTGTATCTATTGGATTTCATCTGTAAATAAACCTTATAAATTTAAAATTTCATATTTGATTCATGTTACTTGTATTTTGATTTGGTGACTAAATTTAATAAAACATAAAAATTATTAACCCTAAAAAAAAAATTTCAGACACAATTGGCATCATAATAAACACACATTAATCACATTCATGGGTTATTTGGAATTTACCCAATTTGGATACCCTAGTTATTAAATATTTGTGGGTTTTCACATTTCTATACTATTTTTTCATCATTAAGATCTAAAAAATATAATTTTTATAGTCTATGGAAAATTTCACAGCATTAAAATACATATATAGTTAAAAAAAATCATGCCTTAATAATTATATAAATTATGTAAATTAATTTCTATCCATGTTAAATTATATCCACACATCAAATGTGTTTCAATAAAACATGTCTTTAATTCCCTAGAGTTTCAAAAAAAGTTATCTATTCAAAAAAATTAATCATGACAATAAAATTTTAATATAATATTTCAAAAAAAACAACTATGTTAGGTGGAGTTTCCCATTTTAAAAAAATAAATAAAAAAATATCATATTATTTTTAAACACATAAAAAATTGAAAAACCCACAAAAAATAAATTTTAAAAAAAATAGTCCTCTTAATCACGAAATGAAATTAAAAAATTTCTTATTATAAGAATACGTTTCACTATTAATTTCTTCACCCCGATATGCATTTAACAAATAAAATAACCATTATTTATATATTTACAAAAATTGTTCCAAACTTATTATTAATTAAATATAAAATTTTAACATTAAAAAGAATAAATTATATTATAAAATCATAATAATACTAATTAAACAACCTATTATTAATATATTTTTTAATACAAATTAATGAAAAAATTATTATATAAACCTATTATAGTGATTTAAAAGACAATAAACTATCTATAGTATAGTAAATAATTATAATAATTTTCTGATAATAATCAATAAGTGAAAAACTTCATTTGAAATGATCTAATTTCATTTGAATAAATCAAATTACATAATGAAATTACTCAATAAAAAATAACATTTTATACAAAAATAATAAATCAAAATGAAAAAAGGTGTTTCATAAAATAAATATTAAACAAATGATTCAATAACACGCTGTCATATAAAATAAAACCATTATGATAATTTATAATAAATATTTACGAATTCCCAAACATAATACAATCAAAATAAAATAAAACACTCTCAAATATATAAATACCCATATTTAAACATTTTTATGGGCATCAAGATATCCATTTATCCATAACAATGTTATCATTTAGTGATTAACTATCTTTTTAGAGTACATTATATCTTTTTGGATCAATGTAAGTCAATAATACTCAATATTATTCATTCTGATGGACTACAATTTCAATAATACATTCAATAATACCATAAAACAGACAAATAAAAATATCATATATAATAGTTTAATAAAAATCACTCAACACATTTTCATAGTAATATTAACAATAAGTAAATAGTTTTCACATTTTATTTAAATAATGGTAATTAATATACCAATAATAAACATATTTTTAAATCACTATAAGATTGTTATTAATGATTTTTTAACATAATTATAGATATAACAATGAAAAAATGGAGGAAAAAACATTCGAATATATGATAAAAATACCATTTATTATTGTTTTTAATGAATGATAAGTAATTTAAATTCTAGATAATTACGAATAATAACAATAAACTAAGAAAAATAGAATAAATCCACCGTCTTTGGGAAAGAAAACACATCACATATTTTGGACATTATGGGAAAATTTGTTCTATATATAAAGATATTGATCATGTATTTTAATAAACAATCATTAGATTCTATATTATATAATATATACAACTACTAACATGAATAAAAAAACATAATTCAATTTTTAACTAATAGAACTGACATGAATACTCAAACCTAACACCAAAACATAGCTATAAAATTATTTGTCCATTAGAAAACCCTAGATATTGCAAAGTTATCTTTTTATAACATTGTGAATTCACTAATTATCCTTAATGGATTGTTTTCTAAAAAACACACCAACCAAAAATCATAAACACAACTTAGAAAAAAATAAATTTATTTAAATATATATTTTTGCAAATATGTTAACATGAATATACACTATAATGAATATAGTAGAATATATCAATAAAAGGTCTACTATTAGAATAACCACTTACACATTCCACTAACCATAACTATCACACTATCATAATAATTAGTAAATTTACACGAGATCATAAAATTCACAACAAACAATGTCTATTTGTGAATAAATTATTTTTATAAATGTTTATTAAATATTTTTTCATTTATCCAATAAAATTTATAGATTTATAATAATAAGGAAAAACACTAATATTTTTTAAAATCCATTTTACTTCCAATTGAGGGACAACCCATTTTAAATATACTTTTTGTCACATTTATATGTTCAATTAGAAAATTAAACTTTTTATTTACATATGATACAACAAAATTCCCTTTGGGGAAATTTTTGATATTTTTATGATAAAGTTCATTTTTATTGAAAAGTGAAAAATACTGCATTATATTTCAAAATATATTTACATCCAATTAATTAATATAGTTAGATTGCCCATTTATTTGGTTTGAAAATGAAATTAGATGACAATTTTAACATTAAAACCAATTTTGGTCATTGGATGTAATTTGTTTAGACATAACCACATTTTATTTTTTCGTAGTTATTATTTCTTAAAAACATGCTTCTTTGTTTTCACAACGGGAATTATTTTTTAATTAATTTATGAAACTTTTGTGTTTAGAATTTTTAAAAATAGATTCCATATTTCGAATGAGGAGGTCCAAATTATTAAAATAGGTAACTTTGATTTTTAGACATTATGAATAGAATCTTCAGTATATATATTTTTTAACATTGTTAAAAGGTAAATATGGTAAATAATGGTAATCATAAATATTATAATAATATTAAATTACACTAAAATGTTTCTTAACCCTATTGGATGATACATTTCCAACCATGGGAATCTGTGGGTCTATTTTGGGACCACATGGAGCCACAAGAATGTGAAAATGTCTTTTTATGAAAATTAATTTAATGTCATGGAAAATGTAACATGAAAATATATCATTTAGTGACAAAAATTTAGCGGGATATATAATTGATATTTTATATTATAGATAGTCATTAAAATGATAAAAATATTTGTTAAATCGTTGTATTTTATTTAGAATATTTAGATTATATGTAAAATAATTTAATAAAGACACAATGTTTACTTAATGATTACATCAATAAAAAGGATTGAAATAAATGATATTAGAAATGTTTATTGAAATATAATTTTGTAATGTTGATATAATACAAAAATTTTATGGATGGTAGTTTAAATTTATCTGTTTATTTATGCAGATTTTTTGAATCAAAAAATATGTGGATTTTTAAAATGTAATGATATGAATAGTGTCAAAATTGAAATAATTTATATTTTAAAATATAAAATATTTTATTAAATATTATAAAATTTAAAATAATTTATGATTATGAAAAATTTTTATAATAAGTCTTATAGTTTACTATTGACTCTTTAATTGGATAATTTTCACTTGTTGGTAAATATTTTTATTCTCAATGCGTTAAATTCTTAATAAAATGGTAAGAGTAAAAAATGGTTATATAAACATTATAAGGATTAAAAATTTCTAAAACTTTTCCAATTATTATTGGATTATTTTAATATTACTTATATTTATATTATATACCAATTAAATATATTTTTTGATATTTTTAAATAGAAAATAATTTGATAATAAAATAATATGTTATAACATTTTTATTAAGCCCTTCCTCCCACTTATAAAAGGCCACCACCTATAACCCATTACTCACACAACTCAATACCATTGAATCATCTAAAATATGATCCAATAATCTCCCAACATCTCTATATTCCTCTTATAATACTTACTTTAGGCATAATGATATTCATTAATTAATTTTGGATCAAACCAATGGGAGTTACCTGATTTTAATGTAACATCTTTTCATAGGTTTTTTTCTTATATTTTACTTATCCAAACACCTATACTCTGTTTATTCCATTATTTTATAACAACGCCATTATAATAAAAATACTAGGATGTTGTTATGAGAAGGGTTCTAACTACACTTCTACACACCTCCATCTAATGGATACAAACATACTGATTCTGTGTACGATGAACTACTATCTCACAAAACAATGATTGTTCAATTGTCATCTATCGAATTTCATTGTTTCCATTATGATGGAATAATTTTTATATGTGATATATAATATATAAATATTGCCTCTATTATTATTTATTTTTCATTTATAGAATACCATTATGGTTTCCATAATTTGTAAATATGATAATTTCATTTGCGAAAGTGAAAACTACCGACCGCTCAATTTTATATGACTCGATCATTCCATATGTAGAATATATAAAAGATAGAGTTAATGAAATTATATATGATATTATACTAGAATTATTATTTACCTTTTTATCAATTTTTTCATTCTATTAAATACAAAATAGAATTGAAAGTAGCGTTCAAGGGTTTATACGACTTACCGTCTCCACGAACAGTGCCTTTCATTTAGTAGCCCCAAAGGATATGTACTTTTACAAATACATATATATACTGAATATATATGACATATATTATATATATATTTGGAATATCATTATGCTGATAATGTAGCTTTGACCACATGGAAAACATGTAATTATAATTTGTTCATTTTTCACTCATGTAGCAAATATCGACAAAACAACCATTATTAACATAAATGATTATGTAATGTTTATAACGAGGTAATAAGTGATATAAAAGGAATAATAAAATTTTATAATGGTTTTGAAGAAATTATTAATTAACTTTATTATTCAAGAGATTTAAAAACAACCAAGACAAGTTGGACACGAGGTAAGGGACTTTCTCTAAATATCATGTTGTTGAGGCATACATCGATTTATAAACATATTTATTTTGTAAAATATTTAATAAAATAATTTTAAATATACTTTTATTCAAAATGAATATTTTTTATGAAACATTTTACTTATCTATAAACAGAATGTTTTTAGCATTTATGGAAATAATGAACTCTCTACCGCCTTAATCGAGTATTGGCTTCCTACACAACCCTTAATGGTTTTTATTGGAAGAAAATATATTTTGGGTGTTTTCATATTGAAAATGGTTTTAGGAAGGGATTTATTTTGTCAATATATTAAAATTTTATATTGTGATTGCAATTTTTTTATGTTATCTTTCTTTTATACATGTTCATATGTTATGATTATGTTTTGGTTATTGAGAATTGTTTACGCATATAGTTGGTTCAATGATAAACCTAGGGTAGGTGAGTCTGAGATGGCTCGATAATGCATTGGGTAATGTTATGGATGCAAAAATTAATGTTTCTTCTATGAGATATAGGGAATATACCATGATGGGTATTCCCAACGTAACTCCCTATATAGCAGTGAAATCTAAAATGTAAGTATTTTATGGATGCCACAGGATACCTTAATGATTTATGATTTAAATATATTATTCATAGATTGTATTATTTCATGAGGTATGTTAAATAGCTTGTATTTTGTATGTATTTATGAATTAATGATTTCGTTCATTATTTTATAACCCTTACTGATATTTTTAGGCACTTACTAAGTGTTTGACTATTTTTCACTAGGTATATGGAAGGGAAATTGAAAGGACCAATTCAAGGAGATTTGAAATAGGAAAATAATTATTGATTTATTTTAAATTTTTCTATTTAATTAAATAATAGATACTGAGAAGAATTTTATTCTTTGTAACATTTGAATTGTAATCTAATTGTTTTGGCATAATTATAAAAAATTGTGAACCTGAAAAAATAATCAATGTGATTTATTAAACTAATACTGATTATATAATTTTTAAGGAAGAGGCCTAATAATAATAGAACATAATTTTTGATTGTTTGATGAGCACAATAAATGATCAAGTTAAGGATATTGAAGATCTTTAGGAAGAAGTTATCAATTTAGGATGAAATGTATATTATTTGGAAAAAATATTTAATACAGAAAATATAGATCCAAATTGAACACAAAAATATAAAATAAATCATATAGTTTCAGTGAACAACCAATAAAGTTTATGGAGAAGAATGAAATTAATTAGAAGATACATCTATTATGGGGTGTGATCACAAATAAAATATAGTAATGGTTGATGTTTGAAAAAATCTCCCACTCTAAGGTTGAAAATTGATTTAGGAGTGAATCATAGATTGAATATCCATAGAAGCCTATATTTTATCAGTGGTTTAGCAGTTACACAAATGAATATATTATCAATTAGATGTTATTACTACAAAATATTGGATAGACAAAAATCACATGTTCCATAACTAAGAGGTTCCCCATGTAATAGGAGAATGGTAGCCAGCAAAAAATTGATTATTTATCATCAATATCATTTTTTGGTTATTTCATATGTTGTTGAGGATTTTTGCACACTAGAAAATATTGTTCATATACTAAACTGAGGGATTTTCCAAAATAGAGTCAATGTGGCCATGCAGAAAAACCCAATGAATCGTCCAATTCGATGAAAATGAAAATTTTATTTTTAAAATTTTACAATTTAGGAGGTCCATCAATCACTGAGGAAGATGAAAAACAAAAATATAACAAATGGATCAGAATGAAAAGGGATGAGAATGAAGTTGTCGTTGATATTTCATTTAAATCATGATATCACATTGCATATTGGATCGTTGGTAATAGATAGACCTCTCATATGATAGGAAATAATGATCTGATAATTGGAATTAGATAATATAAGGAAGGTATCATATGATTAGGTAATTATCATGGATATTATATTTTTGGATTAGGAAAATCATATTTTGGTTGATGATACATCAGACATGATGATGTATTGGTTTTTGAGGGTCTCTATCAATACATGTTATTATATTGTTAATTGTGTCATTCAAGACATGGCATATGATTTATAAGGAAATTATTCAACCTTAGGTGAAAATTTTGTACACTGTTTTATAAGGAAATCACATATTAGAGAATACTTTCCCTGTTAGTAGAGAAGAATATATGTGCTATCATTCTAGAGAGGAAAACAATCGATTTTGGCATCTGTGACTTGGGTATCAATGACAACAATTCTCATTTAATCTACTAAAATATGACATAATTATTATTATCACCAAGCTATCACATGATCATAGTAACGCATGTTATTACATTAAACAAGGTAATAGTATTTGTTTTACATAGACAGAAACAAGAAATGAAAGCAATGAAAATTATTAAATTGATGGCTGGAGATGTGTAGACCTATATCACCAGGAGATATTGAAGAGAAAGGGTTTTATTTTATTTTCATTTATTATTTTAGTAGGATGATGTGGTATTTTTTATTCCTCACAAGTCCAACATATTAAGTTTCATAAAATAATATATAAGTAAATCATAATGGATTCTTTGATCGAGGATTTTCATGTTTCATAATGATAATGGTATGAAATTAAAAAATAAACAAGTGAAATATTATATTATGAAACATGGGATAAGGAGTCATGTTTCAGTATTGAGAACACATCAACAAAATTGAGAGGTGTAAAAGATAAATATGATCATCAAAATCATGCCCAGAATAATGGTTGGTAAAAAAGGCATAGTAGAGAAATCTTATAATGAATCATTAATGACCTATGTCTAAAAATATATGAGAGTTATATTGAGTTCAAAAGATTATAATATTATTTATAATATGTAGTATGTAATGAAAAAAAAAATTAAATACATTCAATTGTTTGGAAAAAAGTGTTTTATTTTATATAAAGAGAAACACATGAAATTAGTGTCACATAGAATGCGAGGATATTTATTTGGTACCGAGGAAAGTGAAAAGATTATAAATTATTCAACAAGGGGCATGGAAATTTATTTTAAAGGTAAAATTTATCATTATTTTTTATTATACAAAAAATTCACCAATATAGTGAACAGAAACATGATGAAATTGATGGAGAGGTATGAAACATAGGTGCAGAAGAAGAGACAAAAATTTATTCAGAAGAAGATAATTATGATGAAGAAGTTTAATTCAAATCTATATCATGTTGGTTGTGTAAAATTCTAGATATTATTGATAAGAAAAATATTATTTGTTATCAGGCAGTTCTAGTTCAATCATGGAGAATTATAAATTTCTAGTAGACATTTTCTCTCAATCATGTCGATATTTGGGTGATAATAACTCAATCTTGGATTGTGATGAAGATATTGATCTAATTTAGAATAATAAGACATGGGAGACAATTTGAAGACAAAATTATAAGAATGTAACTATGACAAAATGATTCTTTGGAAATAATATGAATTAATATTGGTGAGTGATTTGAAACAAGGTATGACGGGTGGTCAATTTTTACTCCCAGAAGTAGGGAATCGATATTGATGAAAAAATATCACTAATTATGATCATAGATAAAATTATATTATACTTTGATGTAATATTAAAAAGAATGTAAAATATTTTCCTATTGCATGTCAATTCAGAATTTCTGAATGGGGTTCTGGAGGAATAATTGTATATCAAGCATCCATATGGTTTTCTCATTCATAAAGATGAAAGTAAATTTTTTTTGTCTTCGGATGGCACTAGTTGGGTAGAAGAAAGCCTCAGGAGCATGGTATTCAAGACCTAATTAGTTTTTTTAAGAAACTCAGTTGTCAGCATGGTTGAGTGCATTATAATATTTATTTCAATAATAAATGTAATCAATGGATGACAGTTCGATTTTATATTGATGAAATAATATTTAATGTATTAGATTAATCATAATGTAATAAGATCATAGAGATCTTGATAAATGAGTTTGAAATGTATACTATTGGTGAGATGATCATTTTCATTAGTTCATAGGTTCCACATGGAATGAATTAAACATTAATCTATACATAAAATTATTACAAGGGTGTTTTAAGATGATTTAAAATGGATAATTCCTAATAGATGACGAATTTTTGGGGATTTCGATATGAAACAAACATGAGATGATGAAGAAAAAAAGGTTAATCGAAAACAATGCATGCAGATCATTGGTAGTCTATTATAATTAACAAAAAACGAACGAATAGTGTTTTCTCTATAATAAAAAAGTACGATATCATTTTCATCCCCAATAAATACCCTTAGTTTTGTTAAAAAGGAATAATTTATAATATCAAGGGGATGGTGGATTTCTATATTCTGTACAGTTTCAAAACTCAACAAGGATTATTGGATTATGTTGATATTTACTGGGAAGGTTCTAGAAATGATAGATAAACAATATCATGTGGTGCATTTTATTTGGTAAGGAAAAAAATATTTCATTTCACTGAGCACTATGGAAGCTGAATATATTGAAGAATCCTATGCTTTCATGCCATTATCATGGATATTTTATCAACTTGATGAAATGGTATTTAAATCAAAATCATCGATCATAATCTATTGTGATAATTCTAGTGATATAAATCCAATAAAAAATGAAATCTGTCAGTCAAGGAAAAACACATGGAAATCAAGAATCAATTTATCATGGTGAATGTAGATTTTTGGCATGGGATGTTAGGGTGTATACCTATAAAACTAAAGGTTTCAGAAATTCTGATAAACTCCATACTAAAATAAGTGCTAGAATGGAATTTTAGGGAATATAGATTTCAATCGATTCCCCACACATAAAAGTGTGTAGATGTAGAATTACATATGCATAAGGAATAATGTTTTCCCACATAATGTGATGATTTTTTTTATTCCCTTTTGATGACCACAAATAATATATGTTTATGTTATTTGAATAAGTATGATATGTTGTGCCTATAAATGTTGATTAAAGTCACTTAATCCATAATGGAGGAGAAGCTGATATGGGGACTAGAAACGTTGTGGGATTTTTAAATATGAAAATGATATTGGTCCTCAATAAAAGTTAATATTTCATGATAAATTGGGATCACAATGAAATCCATTGTTTATTTTTTGAAATAATTCAATTATTATTGAACATTTTATTCTAATATTGTTTCTCATACTCAGTAGGACTCTTGTGGGAATCAAGTGTGATTTGACTTAATCATTGCTCAATAATAAATGTTTAAAAGTGTTTTCCACAATCCCAAAGTGGGATATGGTTCAGAATAAATCCCTCAAGGTATCTCCTTGGTGTTTTTTGGATAATTATGTTTGATTTAAAAGAGATATGGGAGTGTTTAATATGGTTGTTGTTACTAATGAAAATGTGTTTGTGGTTACACTATTGTCTAGTGTTTTACATTTGACTTGGGTATCCAAATAAATATTTGTTTTATGGAAAAGGAAGGTATTATACATAGAAATGTATGAAGATAATAGATAAATGTACTCATGAAATAAATAGAAGTATGCATAGCACATTGAAATTACCTGAAATAGTGATGAAAAACCATTCAAAGTAATATTTCCGTATAAAAGTACTATACAGACGACATAGCATTCTACCTAAATAGAAATGGGGTATAACATTTAGTAGATGAGGGTGGTGATTTTAAAACACTATATATGTTTATACGATACATAAATCATGTAGTGGGATCAATTCATCAGAGGAATTTTCTTTCATTATATATTGATTTATGGTTTTCTGTGAAAGAGTTTTTATTTTCAGATGAAGTCTGTAAATTGACTCCACTATAAAGGATTAGTGCGCTGTAAAAATTATTTAATATTTAGTTAATGGTTATGGAAAATATACAAATGAGAATTTGGTAGTTGTGATAAGTTTTTGTCTTGATTTATGTTATTATATAAAGGGCCCTAATCATATCATCAATGAGAGATAATTTACTTAGAGAGTATTATTGCTAAATGATTTTCTGTAAGTCCATTTTAGTTCATGAAAAGGGTATTTTATAGAGTGAAAGAGGTTCATGAAAGAATTATTTTTAAAAGCATAAATACTCTCTTGAGTGATTATTATATGAATAATAATGATGTTCTCAATGGATGATTCCACTAATTTGAATGTGTTTTGTGAAAGAGGATTACACGATGGTAAATTATTTGAAGGTGGTTGGTTTGTACCACACTATAGTATGAAAAATAATTTTGGACAATTAATAAATGACTATACACACATGGAATTTAGATTGAGAATAAATTTCCCTTCACATAGTGATGTAATTCCATGATGTAAGGTTATCTGTGAAGCACTCTCTCCACACAGTGTAAGGCAGTTAGCCAAGTGAATAAGGCATTTCATGAAGGGAATAAAAAATGTTTGTGAAATTATTTTACAGAAAAAAGTGTTATGTTTAATTGTGTATTTCAGCTAAATAGTAAAAATTAGACATCATGCACACTCATATAAGCTTGAAACAAATTTATGGTGATTTATAAGAAGAAAACAGTTCTATGGAGCAGTGATCACACATTAGTGGAGAGAGCAATGAGATTTCATATTTTGATTGTTTTTACACCAGGAGGGATAATGAATCCTCTAAAAACATGTATTGGTTTTTTTATTTAGTAGATTCGGTACATCTGAAGATTTCTTTTGGATGGTCCGTTGACGTAGCCCAGAAATGGTGAATTGATTAAAATTTGTATGTCTAGTTCATGTTTGCATCTTTATATTGTTCTCTGTTGTGGTAACAAAAGATTTGAGTTTTTTTAGTGATGAAAAATGATCAAAGGAGACATTTTGTAATCATTAATAATGTAATTCACCACGCTCAGTGTGTTTAACATATTTTGATAAGGGAAAACATTAAAAAATTTCCATTCAAATGCATTTATAATAATGTAAAAGCTCTTGAAAATGAATTTTTGAAATGATTTATTTATATAAGTGAATATTTTTAAAACATTTAATAATACAAATATATGTAAGAGTAATAAATATCATCCAATAGAAAATAAAATATTGGTATCACAGCCAAATGTCATTCTTAATGATAGATCAATTAGTAATGGATGAAATGGAAATTAAACCTTTGATGGACATTCATAAATAAATTATACTAAAGTTATGTGGTCTATTAAAGTAATATCAATTTATTTCATCAACAATACCCGTGAACATAAATAATCCCAAATAAATAGAGATTGAAACATAATTCATGTTCCAATTTGGTATCATTTTGATCATAATCCCCATTAATGAATAACATCAAATGAGAAAATAAATATTATTAACATAATTATATTCCTTATAATACTTGTTAATGGGAGTTATATGTACCTTATAACTATGATGGGCGCATTAGATAAACAATTACCACAATGATATGAAATTGGGACCATTAATCCTTAAAAAGACCATATCAGTAAAATTAGGGTTAATAAATGGAGAGATTATGTGTAATAATTAATGATCTATAAAAACTATGTGTAAATATAGAATAAAAAAATATATATGTCAACTCACACATAATCATATGACAGAAAATATATTCTAAAACTACTTAAATGGTTACAATCAATTCCTCCTAGTATGAGGAGATCGAGAGATCATTGGTTTGGTCATAGAAGGGCTGAATGGAATGTAATTTTGAGAAGAAGAACAAAAGATAACAAAATGACTGAGGAATAAGATAAGAAGATATTTATTTTATTTGGGGTATTTTATTTTTTTACCCATATGTTATTGGGTTAATTATTATTTTTTTGATGAAAAGCTGTACTACATCCATCTTTATAAAAAAATTGTACATAACAATAAAATATTTCTCAATGAAATTAAATTGTTACTAAATCTCATATGGCTATGGTAATGACTAGATAAAAACCTATATATAAAGGGAACCTCATATAAATTTATAAATACATTAAATTTTAATGAAATAGTAACAAAATATTTTTTTTGGAATTATATACATCATAGATCAAAAATAAATGGTGAATATTTCATCAACTATAGTGAAATAAATGTTAGATGAGAAACCCCTACCACTAGTTTAATATTCTATGTGTGTCCTTTTACCCCTTCATAATAATATTACATAATTTACTCTATTTGTTATGAACCTATTTAAGTCTTAATAAAATATATTTATAAAATATATTTATTATATTTTTAATGAATTTTTAAAATAATTAGTTATTTAAGTCCATAGTGGTTGTTGTGAGGACGTATAATTCACTTTTTCAAAATATCTTTAGTTTTTTGACCATCGTCATAT
The DNA here is from genome assembly GCA_963277665.1 of Viscum album. NCBI lineage: Eukaryota > Viridiplantae > Streptophyta > Magnoliopsida > Santalales > Viscaceae > Viscum > Viscum album. The sequence goes on from OY728133.1 coordinate 1,117,862,210, forward strand.
AGATAATTATTTCAACTTGTCCATAATAATATTAATTAAATATTAATAATATATATAAAAATAAATTTTTATATTAAAACTAATCCTGAATTATGGTTATTAAAAATTAACTATATTATAATAATGGAAATGGTGGGCCAAACATTTTCATGGGTATAACTTACCATTTTCAACGATCATTATGTAACAATGTTTTATAGTATTTTATATTTTATGAATTTTAATAATATAGAAAATATAATATTTATTCATTATATATAATTATATATATCCTAAATTTTTTTATTACAAATATTATCACATTATTTCATTGAAATAGTAGTCCATGCATCTCCTCGAATGAAATTATCGCTTTTCAAAGTATGAAGGAAAATGATATATTATCTTTTATGTAATTAAGTATTTAATAATTAATATAATTATTTCATTTATATAACATATATTCCAAAATTTGAACCTTATTATCTTTTATTTTAATCATTAGTGAAAAAATCACAACACATCACAAGGTGATATTCCACTACACAAGATGGACATCATCATTTCCCCCCATGGAATTTAAAGATAAAATATTATATATGATATCATATTTTAAAAATTATTAATATATTAAAAATAAAATATTCATATATATATATATATATCTAATTTTAGTGTAGCATTATATCATCCTATGGGAGACAGTGATGGAAAGTGAATCATATCAGTTCATGTGGTGGAAGTCTGCTGAACAAAAAAAATGATGATTCAATATCCCTTTTGATAAAAGAGTATATATATTTATGATATGTAATTAACATAATAAAAAATAATAATATTTTAGATACTTTTTATATAATATATTCTTAATTTAGAATATTTTCTATAGGTCTAAGAATATATAAAATAAAGACTCTTGGTTAAGCACAATAGCTCTGACATAGAAAACATCCTTTATGTTTTCACAAAAAAGACTCCTATGATGGATTTAATATCAATATAAGTTAGATATGATGTGGGTATGGTTAAAAGAAGATTCATTGGTAGTTATTTGATAGAATAAGTTATTTTATCTTTTGATGAAGGAAGAAGAGTGGGAATCCTTTTATATGTGACGTCGGTGGAACACATTTAAATTTTTAATAGAAAATTTTTCCCACGTTTTCACACGTCACAAGGATAAATATTACCCATTATAGACCATTGGGCAAGAAAAGTTCTAAATATTTCAATGAAATAGTATTTAGACAAATTATTATGTCATTTTGACACCTTGTATATTTATTTTAACCCTAGTAAAACCAATTTCACCTTAACCATGGTAATGAATTTTTAATTTTTCACAATAATTTATAGTAAAAAATTATCTAAAGTATATTATAGAACATAAATTATTTTAAATATTAATATTTAATCAAATTTATAAATTTAATTTACATAATTTGTAAATATTATTTTAAAATTAAACACGTAGAGGTGATGAAAAATAAGGTAATGATGAATTGTAGTTATCTAGAAAAATATTATTATATATTAACAATATGACCAATAAAAATATTTTTACGCATAGAAATTAATATTTATAAATGTATATTCTATGAAATTCATTTAAATAATGACAAATAATGGAATTTTAAGATTAATTACAAAGGATATAAATAATGGACTTTATTATTGTTTTCAGAAAACCCATTTTTAAATGAAAATATTTACTTTTACTAACATCCAATATATAGAATTGTAAAATTTATTTAATTTGATAAAATATAAATAAATATATTTTTAAAATAATTTTAATAAAATTATAGTGCCTTTATATGAAATTTATATATTGAAAATAGGATATATTTACAAGAATCAGTATATTTCAGTATTCACTATAAAATAAATATCTTCCAAAAATTTACAATATTTCACCCAAAAAAGTCTCAATATATAGATTTCAAAAATAATTTTAACTTTTTACATTGAATTTTGTGGAAATTGAAAAATTTATTTATGAAATTATTCTAGAAAATAATGAAATATCATTGGTGAAGAAAACACATTTTTAAAGAATAAAATCAATTTACAAAAAAGTGATTCATAATTTACTAAATATTTATCAGTAATTTATATTGAGGAATATATATATATATATATATATATCATAATGTAGTAAAATTTATTAATCACCTCCCACCAAATTTAAATCCCTAGTTATTATGGTCATATATTTTAAGGGATTATTATGTTTAGTATTCCTTAATGAATAGGCAATAGAACTATATTTTATTTTATAAAATATTATTCTATTATAGAGGGATTATACTCTACCCATATATCATTGTTTAACACTTGCTAAAATCGTTTTCACTTTAGATGTGGGAACATAATTCTACTGTTATCACAAATCATGAATTTTTTTTAACTATATAACATTACATTATAAAGGATGATCCCAACTATAGAATCCATTTTAATAGACTCAATTTCTATAAGTGGAATTACATAATTTTAGATACATACAACAACTATAACTAGAACACATTTTCCACTATAGTTTTGTATCCATAAAAAATATTTTAATTCTACACCTATCATAATAAGAATCGTATCTTCATTAAATATATTACTCGGTAGATATAAAATTAAATAATTTGCAATAAAATCATTGTGGGCTTAAAATATTAGAAAAATATATTTTAATCCCAAAAAATATCTTTTACAAAAATTAATTATAAAAATTATTTCTATGTAATTAATTATCCTATAAATCACTAAAGTATAATTTGGATACATTTTTATAATATTCAAAACACGAGGGACCTTATACTAAAAATTGAATAAAATTATTATAAACTCCATAATATTTTCACAAATCAATAAAAATTAAATCATTTTAAAAAAATACTAAAAATACACCATAAAAACATTGAATATTATTTTTAATTATATTAATTCAATCATGTAACATTTCTAAATATTGTTAATAATAATAATAATGTTTTAAAAAAATTACTATAAAAATATATTTATGAATAAATCATATTTTTCTGAATTCTAATATGACATTACTATACTCATTTATCTTTCATTAGTAATAAATATAAAATTATAAAAACCCTTATATATTATATTTAATATTGAATCTATTACTATTCACTCCTTCCAAATTAATTTCTAGTTCATAATGATATACAATATCATGGTAAATATAGACTTGGGGTTGCGAGTAAGACAATATATCGAATATGTCATGTTCATTTATATATCAAATAATTTTATGGTACATTCTAAAACTCATAAAATGAATTTTTACATTGAAATTTTAAAAAACACTCCTAACAAAATTATAATATCTTTATTTCACCACCTCATTTGGTTTCAATGTAGCTTCCTCAAAATATATAATAATAAAAAGAACATTAATTTAGTTAGTAGTATTATTCCATAACACATCACCTCTATGGAATAAGATTTAAAATTATTTTTCATACAAATAATCAAGATCTATCCATATTACATTTTATTTAATTACATATCAAGGTTTTAGTATATAACTCATCTAGATAGATACAAGTAACACATCATTAACATGAGAGAGGCATGGTGAGACTTCAAGTTATATGTTACTGCCCTTACACAAAAAATAATAATGAAGCGAAAATTATAACTAGGGCTCAACATTTCAGACTTTCATAATATCATATAATTTTTTTCCTCGATAAATGAAAAGGAAATATTTCTAACCTTCATATAATTCTACATATCATAGACTCTTATTAGAAAATATATTATGTCAACCTAGATAAACCACATAATTAAATTGAATTGTTCTTATAGTGTCTCATGCTTTTAATATATAAATATTATATATTGATCGATAAATATTCATTTCACAACATTACGATCTAATACTGATTCATTTCTTCCCTGACCATTTGGAAACATAGATACATAGTCCACTATTTAATAACATACCACATCATCACTAACTATCTTCCTCACAACTTTCAACCATATTAAGCATATTATACGTAATATCTTACTTCATATCTTGGGCAAGGTAAATATAATAAATGATTGATAGATAATATTTGAAATTTTAAAAATGGCACATATCATAATGTTATGAGAATAAGGGTTTGATAACATGAGAATAACATTTTAAATCCATGAAATATATATCATATATCATGAACAATATTTATAGAATCATGCATATTATTTCATAAGAAATGATTCATAATGGAATCAAAGAACATGATCCATGATAGCATAAATTTATAATAAGATATATATTTGAGGCATATAAATAATCATAAAAAATAATATTCCATGGATACCCATTGATATATTAATAACCTATTAGGATCTGGTTAACCACTCACATACCTACTTTATTCTTGGGATAAACTCTCATATACCACATTTAGGGAATGGAATAATCTCATATATACTATATTGTTTCTATATTAGGATAATATCTGGTTTACCCTCTTGTTTCATTATTGGGAAAACCACCCATAATCCCACTTATTCTGGGCTTGGGATAACCTCAGGTGCACCCTTCTTTTTTTCGTCTTTCCCTAACCTCTCATATACCTTTTAATCTCATGGAACATTAATCAATAACCAATGAATTATAGTGATATATAAATCCAACACATCACCTAATCTGTAAATTGTTGTTCCACAATGTAATAAAATATTCATCATATCAAAACTCTTCTAAAGGGGATTAGTTTCATTTATATTTCATAATTTCATAATAATATATCCCAATGAAAAGAAATGGGTTTCATAAAAATATTATTTCCATAATATTAAATAATCCATATAATGAATAATAATGGTTCTACTAGATCAAATCCCAAATAAAATATATGTGGAACCATTGGTTTTTTCATTGGAAAATCTATATTCCATAAATATATATCATTAAAACATTTTTGATGGAGATATACTATCTATTTGGAAATCACTACCTTCAAATTTGAAAATTTCCAAAACAATAAAGGAGAAATTTTCATTGAAAAATAATATTAGAAACTAGTAAGGGAATATGAAAATCATTAATCAGTCATTATGGTGAGAAATTACATTCATTTATAATATATTGAAACAATTATTCATTTCAATTTTATTGATAAAATTTCAAATGTGACATTTTCTGATAATTACTATAAGATTCCATTTAGTAACTTCCATATAAATGAAATCATGGTTAATATTTTATTTAAACAATAAATTTAAAATATTAAAAACTCCATTAAAACCATTTTAGAAAAAATGAACATGGAAGAAGAAGTATTTTCATCTAAAGATGAAATAATAACCGATTTTTCCTAAAACTATTCATTTGGTCTCTGTATCATTAAATGAGAGGAATATAAAAAGAAAAAAAAAATATTCCATTATATTAGAAGAGGATGAAAATTTGGTGTTTTGTAGATATATATGAATATTGTTTTTCATCTGGAATGTAATAAAAACAACCCTAATAATGAGTGGAATTATTACTCAATACTCATACCAATTTGAAAACATTTTTATTGTAAGACCCATGAATGCAATATCCATATATGAATATGTATATATCAAATAAATATAATTGGATGAATCAACAATAAAATCCTTATTTAGTATATAAACCACACAATATTAAATAGTTTTGAGTATGACATGTTTCCCAAGGAAGTAAAAGTGAGATAAAAATCATTCACATGTATGGTAACTTTTAAATCACAATCCACCAGAATGACTACATTTAAATGATAAATTAAATATCATATGATTATAAAATTTTAATTATACAATTATTAAATGGGGATTCATATAAATTTTATAAAACAATATAGGTTCATAGAATAACAAAAATCCCAAAGAAGAAAATTTGAGATAAAATTATCTTACCTCAAGTCATAAGAGTTTAAATAAACATTAAAAATTCTTCAAAAATATATTAAGGATTAATATGCATGTTTTATATGTCCATAATCAAATTTATAATAAAATATATTAGTTACTTATGACTTTTATTACCTGTTATTAACAATTCTTTGTTAAAATAACATTTTAGTCAATGACATCATCAGTTTTCATGTACGTTTTGGTTTAGTTGTTTCATTAGATTTATATTTTCCATTTTTTAATAATATATATATAATATTTATTTATTATATATTTATCTATTTTAATCCATTATCATCAAATATAGAAAATGAATTACATCATTCATGGAATTGGTAGGTTATGCATACACATGAACATTATTTAGATTTTCACGATGGATAAAAAATAGAAAGGAAATTATTAACAAAACATTATAGATTCATTTTTATGTCATATATATCATAAAAATTCAATAAAACTATCCTTATTATGATCAATTTATAAATAAAATCTCAAAATTATCCCATCTCTTCTTAGAGGTGTTAGTCCACAAATACACATTAAATATGTTATCGTTTCATAACAAATTGGATGGTAAGAAGTAATATTTTATATTATATATTCAGCGTTATAAATATATACTATATTTAGTATATATAAATATATTTATTTAATTATTTAATATGCCATTATTTTGACCTATGGGATTCTGTGTGGGGATATGAATTAAATCGGTTCATGAGGCAGTAGTCCGTTATAGAAATGATCGACGATTACATTTCCCAATTTTTGAAGCATGAAATGGATGACATTGACATAGTAAAACAAATTTAAATTTAATATTCATATGCTATTATATTATCATATTTGAATAACTCTTTAATTATAATGAAGAATAATTAAAAAAAATATAGTTAAGTGTTATACCACTTCTTTAGAAAACATGTTATGTATTGTTCAAAAATCATTTTAGATGGTTTATATAATTAATGTAATTTTTAATAATGTGGATATTAAAAAAATACTTATATATTTTAGGTATTAAATAAATTAAAATGATTTATAGTTCCAAATAAAAGAGAAGAGTGGTTTTTTAATAAGGAGGGCTAAGGAAACAATTGAAATATTTTAAATGAAAAATTTATACCATGATTTTACACATTAAAAAATACCCAGGATATTTTATTAACACATCATAGTTTATTAATTTGTGAGATATTTTCGTTAAATATTAATTGGATGAGTTTATAAGTTATTTTGACAATTTTAGTTTCATTTTAACACACTTGTAATCCATTTTTAACTATAATGATAGTTATTAATTTTATTTAATTTTTTTTTGTATTTTACTATAATTTAGGATGAAATATAATGTTAAACATGTTATATAATTTTATTTAAGAATATTAAAAATAGATATTTCATTTTATAAAAATTACATACGCTGAAGTGGTATAATTTAATATAAATTAGTCATGTAGACGTCTCTAAAATGAGGTTTTCTAAAGAGATAATTTTGATAAGTATAGAAGTATTAAATTTAAACAATAAAAAAATTTAAATAAACTATCTAATCTGTATTAATAATGTTATAATTGAATAAATTTTATTTTCAATATTTTATTAAAAATATGAAACATTATAATTTCATAAAAGAAAAGGTAGTTTATAATAAAATTATTATTTTTCAATATTCATCCGAATATAATTAAAATATCACCTTATGATAATTCAGAATTCTTGATTTCCAATATGAAGTAAAATTTTCAAATATAATTTATAAAAATTGGGGAAAAGAAATTTAAATAGTTTTTGATAAAAATGAAATGAAATCCAATTTCTGTTAAGCTATGTATTTTTGATGTATATAATGACTTGACTAAAAGTAATATACTTTTCTATCAACGTATTTTTATAATCCCATTAAAATAATTTTATGAAATTTTTTTATTCACATTAATAATACATAGTTTAACATCTACGTTATAATGGTAATGTATCAATAATATTAATACCAGATTAAAGTTCGTTAAAACTTGGTGTTTCATGAAATGTCAACTATCAAGAAAATTAGATTTATTTGAAAAATAATATATCATAAAATTTTGGGGTGTGACATTCTACAATTCCATTTTTTTAAATAAAATTTAACCTCCATATTTCTACACCCATATTAAAAAAATACAATAGTTATATATCACCATATCCTATGGTTTTTATGTAGATTCCTCGAGTTAGTTGTTTTTCTATAAAACCATGACCAGATGGATGGTCTTGTTTCGTAGACCATTACATTTTAAATTGAAAATATTTTATGTCTATTCATTAGTGAATATTTATAGGTATAATGGAATTGAAGCTGATTTCATTATATGTATTTCATTAGGTATGTACTTCATTAGGAGTGATACACTGAACAAATCATGGACATGAGACAATTATAGTGGAAGAACCAAATGATAATCCATTGTCACTACTCGATCGTGAATATCAATGTGAAAAATATACCTAGGTTTAAGTATTCATTTCTTTCCAAATCTTATATATTTCGTCAAATGGAGAATTAAAAAATATTTCTCTTCAATAATAAAGACCAAATCATACTGATGAGTACCATAATAACATTTTTTGAGGACTTGGAGATTCATTAATGTTTTGTTGAATGTATATGAATTTATCTTCCATTTCATCTACTATATTAGGATGTAATTGAATTAGTTATAAAAAATAATATCATAATTATGTTTTTCTACCCATAATTACATGGATAGATTCATTTAGATCCTTCATAATGAATTAATGTAAGATATTGTAGTGTGAAAAATTTATTAGGATAAGGCATTGATCCCAAAAACCCTTGAAATTGTTATAACATATTTGTTGAATTTCCACCCAAGTTTTAATTTTTCCCTCTAATTGGTAAAGTAAATGAGAATTAGACAATGATTTTAAACTATCATCTATTTCAAAATATTACTCAAGACATCAGAAGAACATTGCGATAATCCATTAATAATGATTGCAAAAAATAAAATAATGAACTCCATGAAACCATAAATATCCTTAATTTATATACTATAAATATGATCTAGAAAGAAATGTTTTAAAAAATCAATGAAATATTTCTAATTTGAAGGAGAGTGAAAATTACTCAAATTACACTACTCCCTATAGATGTATTTGGGTGTTTGATGAAAAAATATGTGGTGATTTTTCCCATCTCAATTCTATAATGGTTAATTTTTGTAACATCCTTGTAGAATTTTTTTTCTCATAGACAAAACATGTTGACATAACAAGTATTGAGATACTATCTATACAGTACCTCTCTTCATTCCATCCAATTATAGATACACTTTGAAATCAAAATACATTATTTCAATTCTCAGAGAAATATATAATGAAGAGTTATGAGCTGCTTGTGACTACACATTCTACAAATATGGTATGGATGAAAAAAATAAATGGATTGAGAGACATATTATTATTTAATATTAATTTGTAAAATTATTATCATTTTTCGCACACTTCTGTATCTCTAAAACATTATGTTGTTCTTCTTTAATAAATAATTGAATTTTTTATTTTAAACTTATATGAAAAAGATAAAAAAATTAACACTTCCTTCAAAATTTCTATATCCATTCATTGAAAATAAAATAATATTTTGGATCTTTTTCCCCTCATCACATATAATGTTGAAAAATCCCTTCATCCTAATGAATATTAAAACTATTTTAATTTCACATGTGGGTAAAGTATATTGCACAAATAGTCAATAATCATCTCTAGTATTTTCATTCGTAGTTTTTCAAATCATTATGTGTGGGTATATAATAAAAATTATTATGATTATTATATATATCACACCATAGACCACAAATTCAATTCCTCAATATCTATAATTAAAAAATTAGCGTGGATAACTCTAAATCATGAGATAGGTAATTTTTATCATGAAACATCTATTTTCATGAGGAATAATATATCAAAATTTATTTTCATATAATGAATCATCCTAACACATTAACTATTACCTCAATATAGATTATAAACCATTATCCACAATCGGTTAAGATAAGAACACATTTACTAATTAACACTCTCTTATATTCCATGAAATGTTATTTACAATAATCTATCCAAAGGAATTTCAATCCATTTATAGTTCTAGTTGGGGATATTATTAGAATGTCTAGAGAACATTTCTACAAACTGGTGATGATATCTGGAGAAACTAATAAATCATGTTATCCCAGTTAGTATGGTTTGTATAAGAGAATATTCATCAAATTATATATTTTATAGATCCAACAATATACCTTATATTCATAATATATTCCACTTAAATTATATTCTTATAGTTTATATTTATAATTTGTATATTTATATATAGTTTCCCATTCAATAGGGTAACCATGATAATACATAAATGATCATAACACACATCTTCACTATTTGAATATATATTATTATATTCTATAAGTTCTATTACAATTTGAACATTGTAATAGTTAATTATCATAATCCATTAATCCATGAATAATGTAGGGGATTTATTAATATGAAAAGGAATAACTACATACTCACAGTGTCAATACCATGTACAAATAGAATTCAATGGAATATCCTCATTCATGCCCTCAATTTATGATATCCAATAAAGGTCAATCATGTAAATTTTTTGAGTTCCTTGCAATTGATCAAACAAGTCAAAAATATAGGGTTTTTGATACTTCATCTTAACTCTAATTCTATTTATCACCCAATAATATATCACGAGTCACATAAATTCATATTTCATCACAACAAAAGCACACATAGACACCAATTTGACACTAATTTGACACAAATGGATGAATAAACCACTTATCAAGATTCTCTCATAGATTATTCGTCAATTAATTTAACTCAATAACGAAAATTTCATTGGGAATCATTGAAATATGCATATCATCAGTTATGAGGTCTTGTTAAGTACTTAACCTATTCGGCGGATATCAAAGAGAAACTTTTGAAGATACATTTATAAAAACCATTACATAAAGAATGTCATCAACATTTTCATTCTCAAAAAACATAATGATATAAAAACACCTTATATATAAAAATAATGATCCATTTTATTGGCGTAATTTACATTATAAGTCTATATTATTCATCACAATGATCAACAATCAAATATTTTTTCAGAATATAAAACATGACTTCCTTTCAGAAGAAATTTACATGGGAAATATATATTGAAATCTAATATTTTAATAATATAGAGAAAAAAATAAACATCATGCAGAATAATGTGGCTTTTTTGAATGTACATTCTTAAAAACCCGAACTAAAGAGGAGTCATAGACATGAGACGTGTTCCACATTCTATTAGGGGTTTACACTAATATATCAACATCAAATCATTGAAGAAATTAAATAACATTCCATGGTGATTTTAATTGAATATGGTAATTCATAAAGAAATTATAAAATAGTGAAATATAATTTTTATGTTTACAATTACCACCCCAACATCATCATTCTATAATGAATACATTAATAACAGTAAAAGGTAATAAATATCATCAGAACTCAATGATTATGTCTATATCATGAGGCTTTCATTTCAATATATAAAACCAATGATTTATCCTGTGTAAATTAAGACCATAGTATATTTAAATACATTAGGATGTTTTAAAATAATTTGTTATTTTTTATAAAAATGTACTATATGTGTGAAAAACCATGTGTGTAGATAGTCCAATTTTCATCCACTAGTTAACGACTATGTCAAAATCTAAATATCCTATACCAATGCTATTACACCTAGGTTCTTATGTGGTATATTTATATACTCATTTTGTATCTTGGTTGGGATGTAATTTCAAAAAATCCACTCACTCAATCATTATTTAAATGAATAGATGATTTTCTAATATATTAACAAATTAGTAGAATTATCAATAAATATATCACTAGGGAACTCACTAAATGTCTCTCATCATAGTTATCAATGGTAAAATAATCATTTCTATGATACCAATTATATAAAATGTAAATTTTCATATATATATATATATCAAATCATAATAAATTAAAATTCATTTTATAACATAATGATGCATGACATAATCCATTATGTATTGCACCATTGTAAATATTGATATATAAGAATCTGGTTCATAAGTGACCTATGCAATTTCCCACTATGACATTAAAATCCAGATTCTTACTCAAAAATATCATACACAATAGATTTATTTAAAACCATTAGAAAGGAACAAATCAAAATGGATATCTTAAATGATCAGTATGGGTAAATATGTTATATATAAACATTCCTGGAGCATAAGTGTATCAAAACATGATAATTGCATTTTAAATGTATTCATTTAATATAATATATCTAAAAATTTGTCATGAAATAAATTATAAATGTTTATAAGATATGAATCCAAATGGAATCATATAACATGATCAAGTAGAGAACAAAATATCCATATGACATTTATTTCTGGAATACAAAAACTATTGAAAATATTTTGTAATGTGTAGCCACCATGGAATTCATTACATGGTATAATTAGTATAACTTGTTGTATAACTACTTTTTATTTGAGATAAAATCTATGATACTATATTTAGTTTCTGGATAAACTTCTTTGTTACCTCTTACATCAATCATTGGATAACCTAATATGTTCCCTTATATTTCTTGTATGGGATAACCACTCTTTAGCCCAATTGTTTTGGTCTTGGTATAACCTCCAATGTACCATTCATGTTTCGGTCGTGGGACAAGCTAATGTGTACCCTTTGATTTTAGAAACCGTTAATCATTACCCAATGAATTGGAAAAAGATATGGGTCTCACCCATCCCAAATCCATAAAATTTTCTTCCATATTATCATCAAACATTCGACATATCATAAACCATGAAAAAGAAATTTTTTCCCTAAACATTTATACATTTGATCATAGCATTACCCAGGGAAAATAAATGGGTTTCATAAAAATCATTTTACCATAATCATAAAACTTATAGATAATGAATATTGTTGTTACTATTGGAACATATCACCAACAAAACATAAGAAAACTAATGGTTATTATTGTAGATAAATAGAAAATCTAAAAAGGTAGCTGTAAAATTTGTTGAAGAAAATACCATTTCTATATTGAAGTCACATATTTAATATTTTAAAATTTCCAAAATATTGAAAACAAAATTTAATTAAAAATAACATAGGAAATATTTAAGAGATGATTTGAATGAAAATTTCATCATGATAATGAGGAATTCCATTCATTTCATATTTGATAAAATAAATATTCCATTATCATTTTCATTTATAATTAAAAAATTCATCACTTGGAATATGACTAGATGATTCCAATTAAATAATTCTGAAAAAAATAATACATCGGTGTAAGAACGCAAATTTTTTTAGGTATGAATCTTACTTTTGGGTTTTTTTTGTGAAAAAAGAGTTATTTCTGGAAATTTCAAGAGTACGCATCGTGTATTTTATATATATGTCTTGTAATCGGTATCTCTGGGTGACTGTATATTAGCCAGGTAACAACTGAGTACATTGACATGTGTGGTGGCCTGAAGATCTCCTAAAGTAGAAGCCATAAAAGGCAAGTACATGTAGTGGAATTTTAATGAACACATCGTGTACTATGTTTTTTTTCATTGAATAGACCGGTGTCACATATAATCGATAGAACACACTTCTTTTCAACATATTTCATCCAAGAGTGTATGAACGGTTGCAGATATTCTCAAATCCCTAGACTCATCATCCGTTCTCCGAATCGACCACCATCGATTGAATTGGAAAGGCATCATTGAGTTCTCTTTTATTCTTGGTATTCATCTCCTGATATCAACTATTTTGCAAGAAAACCTCGTATGAATGACTTAAAATTTTTTGTAGATCTAGCAATTTATAGGGTGATGCATGGCCTGGGGTTAACATATATCATATGTACAACCCCATGTAAGGTGTTTTGTTCCATTCCAATGTTATTAATTGAATTTTATGTGTAAAATTACCCAATACTGGAGGAAAGTGTTAAACATATTTATAGTTTTTATCCCTACTATTTCCTACAATTCCCAGTTTGTTTGGATAGTGGATAATAGTTTATGAATAGGGTTTATTATTCCATTCTATGGGGTTATTGCCCATGTTTTCTTGTTTTGACTATTTGGCCTACCTTACCTATTAGGCTCCTTTGTTTTTTCATGACTAGTTTTGTTATGATGTTGTGATTATTATCTGAAATGCTATGGTATGATGTGGATTGTTTATCCACATATTTCTTGAGGTTTAATTTGGATTCCTTGTATCATTTAAAAAATTTACTTACATGGGGCTATGGTATGATGTGTATGTTCACATTTACATTGCGAGACTATAGGGGGGATTGACAATTTTTCTCCATCAAAGTGTCTATAGTTTCCTCGATAATGGACATAGATGGAATTGGATGTTTAGTGCTTTCTCAGAGTTCTTATTAGTTAGTAATACGAGATAATAGGGGGAATTGACTGTTCATACTTCCTAAGAGTGTCATTTCTAAAGCTAAAATAGAGGGGTTAGATTTTGAGTACATCCCAGAGGGTTTCTTGTGTAGTTTGGTAAAAGCATATGGGTTTGGATATTAATACTTCATAGAGGGTTACTTTATTTTGATTAGATTCTTACACAATGTACGAAAATGAATGCATTTAAATATATAGTATTTTTACTATATGTACTTCATTTTTTACTGATTCATTTAGTTTATTATCTGCCCTATATATTCACTTAATATTATGCACATATCATTTGGTTTTTGGCTACTTGTATTAGTCTCACACCCTGTTTGTGTCATGATTTTGGGCCCAAAATAATTATATTGATGTAGTTATAGGTAAGGGAAAGCACCCTTATACTTTATGTTCTTGATTAGAGTGGAGTTCAAAAGCATGGGACTAAGCTGATGCTTGTGATGCAGTGGAGCTGTTTACTTTCTTTTGTTTCGTACTTTGGTATATTACTATATTTTAACATTTTCACTTGTTTGGCTACTATCCTATACATATGTATCTGGTATCATATATATAAGTGTGCTCCAATTGTTTATTAATTCAACTATTTACTTATTGCATGTTTTACTACATCTGCTATTTCTATCTGTTTTACATCTTCTATTCTACTCAGTCAATGAGGGTTTAGTGTAGCACCCCGAGCTTCCACGATACACTTCCCATTTAATAATGCAATAGCTTGCATTGTACGCAACTTCGAGTTCTAACACACCGCGACTAATCAAATTAGTCGTTATGAATATTAATACCCACTTTTTAAAAATATAGAAATTTTATATGGAGTTCATTTTTGGATACGAAATATCGAAATTAGCCTATGTGGAATTTTTGGTATTTTTCTGAGAACTTCCAATTTTCTATGAATAGTGAAAAATACATAAAAACAACTTTTTTAATAAAAATAATTTATAGGGATAAGTTATACTATTTAGAGGTTTTAATGTAAAATTATAATATATTTTTGCCATTTTATCCAATGGTGTTCATTAGAATTATTTTCACTTTGAAATTTGACATAAACAATTGTCAATCTTTTGATATATATTGTTTCTTAAAAACGAGCTATTTTTTGTGACAGTTGGAATTAATTATAAAATTAATTAATTCAACTTATATTTTTGGAATTTTTTAAAATAGACATCATTTTTGAATTCGGAATATCAATTATAGGTTAGATTAAATGTTTGGCATTGTTCTGAAAAACTTCAATTTTTGATGAATAGTGAAACCACTAAGTGGTAGTTAAAAAACTGATTTTTCGTTTAAATTAAACATTAACACTTATGTGATGTGATTTTCAAAAATACAACATACATGGTTGTTATTAGGAAGTAAAATTTGGTTAAATGGGATTAAAATAATTTTTTTGGGAATAGTAACTTTTAAGTTTAATTAATCGCGATTAGAGGTAATTAGTGAAACTTAAGGTCAAAATGATATTATAAAAATATGGAATGACCATTAAACTTGTCCAACCACTATTGGATGTGTCATGGCGGACCATGAAAATCCATTGGTCAACTTGGGGACCCCATGGAGCCACTTTGGTAGGAAAAGGACATAAATAACTTTTTATTTAATGTTAAAATAAAAAGGTCACAAACAAGAGTTGTTTTACTAAAATAATTCTTAAATGTGGTAATACAAGTATTATTTTTGACTATAAATATTAATTAGAAATATAAAAAGATTTCCTACATCATGATATTTTTTTTATATTTTTTAGACATTAAATAAATGAAATTATATTTGACACCATGATGATGCAGCGATAACCTGATTAATTAATGATTTAAATAATATGAAATGATAATGTAAAATTCAAGGATTACACTTGTCGAAAACCTATTGGACGAGTGTATTTCAAACCATTATCACCTTATCCTTGAATTATAAAATTGTGGGACCTTTAGAATCCCAAAATAATTGTATAATAAAATAACATTTCATTACTTTCCAAAAATGCCCCTCCTCTCCACTTATAAAAGGCCCCAACCACTACCACCTTACTCACACTTTCATAGCCTTTTGGCTCGGCCAACCTCTGACCAAATACTCTCCCAAATTCCCTCCCTTACTCCTAGAAGCCTCACTTTGGGCAGAATTCTTCCCAAGGAAGCCTTTGGCTCAAATCAAAAGAGTTACCCGATTTTAAGGTAATGTCTTCTCTAATGTTGTTGTGTTTTATTTAGCTTCTCCAACCACTTAAACTTTTTTATTACATTCATTTGTAACAACACCAGTATATAAAACATAGTAGGATTTTGTTATGATATTTATTTGGTTTACACATACACACACCTTCCGCTAATTGTTAAAGAACATATTGTTTCTGTGGGTGGCGAAATACTGCCTCACGAAACGATGATTGTTCAATATTCTCTTAACACCTATAATGGTGGCCATTTTGATGACACTATTATCATATATGACATATATATTATGTTTATGATTTCATTATGCTTCTTTATTTCTCATTTATGTCATACATTTATGATTTCCATTATGTGTAAACACGATAATTTCATTTTAGAAATTGCGGACTACCGACCCCTCAAAGTGATTTGAATCGTTAATACCATATGTGGGATGTATAAAGGATGGAGTAAATGGTATTATATTCTATAT
This sequence comes from Viscum album, assembly GCA_963277665.1. Classification (NCBI taxonomy): domain Eukaryota; kingdom Viridiplantae; phylum Streptophyta; class Magnoliopsida; order Santalales; family Viscaceae; genus Viscum; species Viscum album. The sequence continues at coordinate 1,117,879,288 of OY728133.1, forward strand.
TATACTGTAATTATATTATAAATTTATATCATTATTATTTCATTCCATTAAATACGAAATAGAAATGAAAGTAGCGTTCATGCGTATGTACGGCTTACCGTCTCCATGAACGATGCATTTCATTTCATACCTCTAAACGTTATGGAATATTATAAATTCATGTATATACTAGATATATATGAGATATATGATATCAATATCATGAATATAATTCTAGATATAATGTATATATCTCCACATGAACAACTTGTAATTATAAGAAGTTTATTTTTGACTCAAGTACCAAAGATCGACAAAACGACCGTTATTAACTTAAATAATTACATAATGTTCATAACATGGTAATAAGTGATATATAAGGAATAATGAACTTGAAAAAGGTTCTTAATAATGTAGAGATTAACTCTAGTTTATTATTCAGGAGATCAATGAACGGTCAAGTGAATTCGGACACGAGTTAAGGGAATTTCTTAACACAATATCCATTCATTGGGTTAATATCTTACTTTCGAATTATGTCTTGATATTATTATGTCCTATCTTGTATTTGTACTTTATTTATGTGTACTTATAGTGAATACACATAATAGATCTATTTTATTTTAAAAATGATCTTTTTAAGGACTTCGTCTCAATCTCCATTCATTGAGGAATATTTGGTTTTATACACAACTTTCTTTTATACGGTGTATAAACCCCTTTAACTTTTACGTTTATTCAAAAGGAATATTTTTTATATGAAGAGTTTCACTAAATGAAAAAAAGGGAATGTTTTTATTTCCTTACATTTTTGGTGACAACGACTTCTCCGCCACCGTGACCATTATTTGAGTTTCAGCTTCCTCTACAAGCCATCACTTTTTTTAATGAAAAATAAATACAATGTTTTATGTTTATTCTATTTTGGTATTGAAAATGGTTTTGAAAACGTTTTTATTATATAAATGTGTTGTATTGATATCATGTGATTGAAATTTGGAAATTTTTTGTTTCTTTTATGCGTGTTTTATGCGATTCGATTATGTTATGGTTTATGATATGTTTAAACCTGTTCATATGAGGAATGCATTGGACTTAATAAGTGACAGGTGGAGCCCGCTATAGCTCCTCGATGCATCGGTAGGTATCATGAGACAAACTAGTGTCTTGGCACGAGGCATTGACAAAATATTATTTGTAGTCTTGGCACCAGGCCTTGGCCACGTGGTTATGATAGTCTGGCATTATGCATTCCATCATTATGAAAGTGGATATTGATATTTCATGTGATTATTCGACTAGTAGAATATCCATGTGAGTAAGTAAATGGAATTATTTCATTTTAATTTTTCTATATTATTCTAATGTTCACGTTTAAAAGGCTTTTGTTTTAGTTATACATTTCCTTAAATGTTAATGTTCATTTATGAAAGCTTCCGCTATATTGTTATCCTTACTGAGCATCTGATCTCACCCCTTTCAATGTTTTTATTTTTCCAGGGTGTGAAGAAGTATATTATGAATGATCTGCAGGGATAATATAAGGGGATATGAAGAGAATATGGTGTAGTTTTGTTTTACTTTAAGATGTAATGTAAGACTTGTGAATGTATCTAGTGTTTCCAACACTACTAAACTAATCGGTCTTTCGAGACTTGATATTTTGTGATCATGCCAATGTTACGAAGTAATGCACCGACTCTGGGTAGCTGGGGCCGGGGCGTTACATTTAGTTTCCCCTATATCACTCCCAGGGCCCTTGCTACTAGTCAGCTACCTATGGTGTTTGAGGAAAAGCTCTTGAGGCCATGTGACCAACTAGACATGGGGCGCCTCTGTGTGGCTTCCTGAACCGGGACGTTACAATGTGGTATCAGAGGAATTATTTTCTTCTACACATACTATATGGAACCTATATCCAGGGATAGGAAGGAATATGTTGTTGGAAATAATTTTTTCTAAGGAGTAGCTAACCCGTGTATAGGGAAAATTCTATTTACCAGGGTTATTTCAATTTTTATGTTATTTCAATTTTTACAATTGATTTAAATTCACCATTGGGAGATTTAAATGCACTGTGTTATTACAATTCATATTATTGAGGTTCTATTTTTGCTTCATCCCGATGAGATGAGTGTATGACATCTCATGCATCATATAGGCACTATCAAGAGATCAAAATTTAGGCATTATTGCCATGAAATTTAGGGTACATTAGAAATTTCATGTTGTTGTGATAGAAGATGTGTTACATATGAATGTTGATATTAAATATTCATTGATAAGAATACCAGCTATTTGATAGGGTTTTGAATTGTGTAAATATATAGTCTGAATCAGTTCCAATGATTGGTTCTTGAGGTGTTATGGGCCCTCAGGGACCAGAATTTGGTGGATCATAGCTCTTTTATGTTTATATATAACATGTATAAGATGCCAAGAATTTATTTGTGTGGAATAAAGGCCATCAAAGACCATAATTTTAAACATTACTATTCATTTCTTTTTTTCTGGTTTCTGAAGTATTTATTAAGGCATACTGTCCGGAATAACCCATAATACATAGTTTGTAATGATAAATACACACCATGTACCCTTCTATTCGAGAAGGAACAATTTTTCTTAAATTATAAATCGTGTACTGCATGTACATGTCTTGTAGTCTATAACCATGTCACTAGCTGTGTGGGAAGAGACATAGGGATGGGAAATCATTGGTAGAACACGTCGTGATCCTGATATACAAGTCGTGATGTGAAGAACATGTTTCACACTGTGTGAAAAATGACACAGATGGATAAAACATATGATATACATGTTGTTTCAAACATGAACATGTCGTGTAGTGTAACCCACGTATCCATTCATGTAGCGAACAACAAGGGTTGGTGAATTCATTCTAGTACACATCGTTTCTTAATCAACATGGTGTGTAGAGTGAGCTATCTAACCATCCGTGTAACTAACAACACAGGTCAGTGAAGATCGTCTATGTACATGTCGTGTATGGAACTAACATGTTCTGTATTCTTGTACGAGGGAAAACATGTGTCTTATTCATGTAATGAATCTCAGATAGGGGAAGAATATTCATGTACACATCGTGTTTTTGGATAGCACGTCGTTTGTTTAGGGTGTTACACAACCTGTGTTGGCAGAAGTACATGCCCATGTGAAGGTAAAACATTATGTAGTCATTATACATGTCGTGTATCCATGTTTTAAAAAACATGAATGATTTCTTTCTCTTGTTTCATTCTTACAATTCTATGTTACAACCCTGTTAATCTTTATTAAAGTTGTGTGCTTGACCTTGTAGAGTCATGCCATAGACATGTCCTCTGATTGTCCGCCAGTTACATGGTAGTGATCAAAAACTGGATATAGCTGATCACGAACTACCAGCAGATCCTCCAATTGTGCCAGTCTCGGCACCATCCTTCATTCTGGAAAAAGGTGATGACACACAGTTCTGAGAAGTCTTTATAGGTTAATGAAGACCGTTTAAAGAGAAACGCATGCTTCCCCTTCTATGGCTGAGTTGACATAGGTTTTCTAGCACTGGTATCCATCAACCATCATAGGGGTTGGAAGACCTCAGGCTACAAAGTCATGGTTAGAAGTTATTCTTTATATCTATGATCACATGGAAATTATACAAGATAGGAGGATGAATCTCCCTATGTATATGCTTTAGGGTTCCACCAAGAGATGGTGGGATGTCATCCCACCGGCAGGACACCAAGAGGTTATGTCTTTGGATGATTTCATTCTTTCTTTTTATTACTACTTTTACCCAAAGACATTGAGGGCTGATCGAGCCTGAGAGTTCATAAGTCTGGAGCACAATACTCTTTCAATTATTGTGTATTCTTCTCTCTTCAAAGAGCTACATAACATCATGACTATTCTAGGAGGTGATGATTTATTCCTAAAAAAGATAATTGAGGATTGTCTAATACACGACATCCTATCTATGGCTATCATCATCTGGATTACTTCCATCACTTCAATCGTCAACAAGGAGCTAATCACGAGGCAAAATTTGATGGGTTCATGATTGGTGAGCCATGGGTTCTACATCTGGAGTTGGTATCCCTCTTACATACAACAGGAAGCGCCGCTAGGATTTTACTAGTGGGGATTGGATGAGGTGGGACCCTTCATTGGGCAGTCCGGTGGTGTGAAAATAGTTCTTGAAGAGCAGAAATAAAATCCCTCATTGCTCGAGAGATATAGTGCAGTGACAATATTGTGGAATCGTGGGTCATCAACTGCGTTTTTGTAAATTTTTATCACTAGTAGATAGTGATAAGAGTTATTTTATGACTCCACATTTATGAAAAGCACCACAATATTCTCATCGGTTAGGGAACTAGTTTTCTTCAAGCCGTTCAGGCCGAGGATGGGGACATGGCTGTGGAAGCTGGTCTCCAGGGTTTTAGTGACAATAGGATGTCTTAGATCAGGTTGGTTAGTGAGGTTTGTAGGGAAGCATGGTAGGTTAGTATTTAGCAATGGAGTAGACCCTGAAAGAGCAGGATCTCGTACCCTCTACAGTTTGAGGTATGATCCTAGATGCATTAGTTTTATCCATTGTTCTTTTCAATACAGGGTCTTCCCATAGCATTTCATCTGTCACTGTTGTGGTGAGTGTTAGGCTCTGTATATTTTTTCTACTGATATCTATATTCTAGAAAATAATTTTGGTACAATAAAATCTAGTGTACATCAGTGAATGGAGTTCCCTCTAGAGTTTGGTGGGTGTCACTTCTTTTGGGACCTCTATTTTATAGAGATTACAGGAAAAGATTTCATTCTCAAAATAGACTGGGTAGTTCTCTTCTAGGTAGTTGTCGATTTCTATCATTGTAGGGTGATTTTCACATCACCATAGGGCAGATCGTTCTTCTATAAGGGAGAATGGGATTCCCATGCCTGAAGAGCGGGACTAGAACATCATGGGTTGGGAGGAGTTATAGACAGATTTCTAGTCTATATCTGGATGACGAGGTAATTTCACAGATTGGAAATCGTCCAATGGTGGATCGTTTTAGTGATGTCCTTCAATAAGACTTTTTAGGTTTTCCTCTGGGGAGAGAAGTGTAATTTTCTATTAAGCATGCACCAGAAGAGGAACCATTGTCTATTACTCCATATATGATGGAAACACATGAGTTATAGGTGACCAAGAAGCAGTTGGAGGAGTTTCATCCAAAGGGTTTCATCCGACCTACTTTTTCTCCTTGGGGTTGGCCTGTCCTCTTTGTAGAGAAGGTAAATGTTACCCAAAAACATTGTGTGGAATATTATATGTTGAACTAGTTGATGTCCAGGAAGTGATATCCCTTGTCGAGGATTGATGATATCTTTGATCAACTTTTTGGTCCCTGGCGTTCTTGATGATTGACTTGATAACTGGTTGCCATCATTTTCACGTTAAACTATCAGATGTACCTCTTATAGCATTTTTGAGCTGGTATAGTCTATATGAGTATGTGGGGATATTGTTTAGTCTCACAAACGCGCATGTACTTTTCATTGAACTGATTAACTGAGTGTTCCATCCATATTTGGATTCTTTCATTGTGATTTTCTTTGATGATATATTGGTGTACTCTCACAGTTGACATGACCATGTTATCGATCTTGATAAATTTTTCATTACACTGAGAGATAATTAGTTATATTCTAAGATCTCAAAATTCAAATTTTTGTTGGACCAGATTCACTCTTTGGGTAGTGATATCTCATAGACAGAAGTATCGGTAGACCTAGAGAATGTGAGAGCAGTAATTTCCTGGGAGAAGCCAAAGAATGTCATTGAGGTATGAATTTTTCTCGGGAAGGCTTGTTACTATATATGTTTTATACAAGAATGTCCATGCATAGAAGCACCAATGAGGGTCCTGACTAAGATGGGTGTGAAGTACTAGAGGTCAGAATTTTGTGAGTCATCAATTCATGAAATGAAAGGGACGATGACTTCAACACCGATACTAGTTTTTCTAGAGCCATGAAAGATCTATATTGTTTACTATTATAAATTAGGTATTGGGTTGGGAGGAGAGAATATTTTTGGATAAGGGGTCATCGCATTCATGTAGCGGTAGTTGAGGCCACATGAGAGGAACTACCCAATGACCGATCTTGAGATGGCCGCATTCATTCATGATTTCAACTGTTGTAGACACAACCTGTTGGGAGAGCATATTGTGGTTTTCATAGACCAGAAAAATCCAATGTATATCTTCACTCAACCAGACATTAATTTTAGATAGTGAAGGTTGGTTGGGTACCAATATTCTTTTAATGATGAGCTTACCCACACACCTGGAATGGGTAACACAGTTGTTGATGCATTTAGAAAGATAACATAAATACATGTAGTTTAGAGGCCAGCAGTGAGTGGAAGCTTATGGAACTATTCCCTGAGATGCATTTGGTGGCACACAACTAATAGGTGTAGACATTTCTATCTTCCGTAGTTGTTACCTCTACCCTTCTTTATTGAGTGGGAATGAGGCAGCTATCAGATTCTGAAGGCCGTGTCCTATGGGAGAGTGTGTCAAGAGATGACCCCATTCCTAGATGGACCATAGGTGAGGATGAAATCATTCATTTTCTTGGGTGTGTAAGGGTGTCAGCAGTCATATGTGGGGATCTTATGGGGTACATTTATTCATCAGTTTATGTAGTTCATCATTGTGTCAAAAAGATGTATCATGATCTACATCTATAGTATTTTTGTCCATGTATGAAGAGAGATTTTGATTATTTTATTATGAGGTGTTATACCAGTCTACAGGTGAAGGCAAAGAATCAACAACCAATATAGCTTTTTCAGTTGTTACCCATTCGTGAGTGGAAGTGCAATGATGTCACGATGGATTTCATGATAGGTTTGACGAGGTCACCTCGAGGGAATGATGCAGTATGGGTTTTTATTGACATACTCAGAAAGGATTCTCTCTTCTTTCAAATCAAGGAGACCATCAGGGTTGATGAGCATTGGAGCTTGTACATCCAAGATATTTTATGTTTAAATGGGGCTACACACACCATTGTGCCAGACATAGCTTCATGTTTTACATCTAGGGTCTGGAATGGATCAGAGAAGTCATTGGGTACACATTCACTTCTACGTACAGCGTACCATCCCAAGACAGATGGCCACTCCGAGCGTAAGATTCAAGTGCTTGGGGACATGAATCAAGAATCCAAGATTTTAGAGGTTCTTGGGAGAATTACTTACCTTTTTTGGAGTTTTTCAACAATATTTGTTTTCAATAAACTATTCTAATTGCACCTTTTGAATCTTTTTATAGTAGGTCATGCTGATCGCCCTTATGCTGGTTGGAGGCTATAGAGGTAGCTATATTGGGACCTGTCTTGTCTAGGAGACCATAATACAAAAATAGTTGATTCGAATGATGATGGATACTACACAGTCGTAATATAAGTCTTATGTTGATCGATGAAAATGACCTCTGGAGTTCACGGTCAGAGATATGGTTTCACGACATGTCACAATGTGGTTGGGACATAGGAGGATTTGGAAACATGGTAAGCTTTCACCGAGGTGCGTCAGGCCATTTTAGATTTTGGATAGAGTCAGACCGGTTTCCTATAGGATGCATTTACCTCAGAGGTACCGAGATATGGATGATGTCTTACATGTTTCTCAACATCGACGTTACTTCATATTATTGTCTCAAGATTTACAACATGAGGAGTTTGAGTTAGAGTTGGACACATCCTTCTAAGAGCATTCTACATGGATTTTTCTATGTGCAATGGTTATTCACAGCCAGTTTATTTCTCTGGTATGATTGATATGGTAGCACAATCGTGTACAGGATGAGACATGGGAGAGGGGGACTGATGTATGATCATTATAGATGGATCTATTCTATGAATCATCTTCGACGCCACATTAGTAGGGAAATTCATGGATGAATTTTATTAAAGGGGGTTGTTTTTAAGAACCCATATCTTCGTTTCAGTTATTCATCTTGTTTTACGATTGTTTCTTAGGAAAATAGGAGTTTCTGGAAATTACATGAGTACACACCGTGCCCTTTAAGTTCAAGTCGTGTACACAGTTGTTGTTGGTGACTGTGTTCTGGCTGGGAAATGGCCATGTACATGTTAGTGGGTGGTGACCTGGAGACTGCCCAAACTAGAGGCCATAAAAAGTAAATTACCTTCCTTGTACTTTAAGAAAACATGAAATGTACTTTTTTCAAATAGACGGAGGTCACTTCAGATGGAAATAATCCACATCTTCTTAGCATATTTCGTCCAAAATCATTTGTATAACAATGAATCTTCTCGAAGACCCCAACTTGATGTCTTTTCTCCGAATCGACTATTTTTAAATGCAATGGAATCAAATCAGTGAGTTCCCATTTCTACTTGATATTCATCTCTTAATAACTCCTCTTTTTCATGATATCCAAGGTTGAATGTATTAATAGTTTTTGTATATCTACATTGTTATATGAAGATTCATGTCCCGAGGATCATGTATATCATCTGTACAATGCCAACGTAGGTGGTTTGTGCCTTTACATAGTTAGTCATAGAATTATATGTGCAAAAGTACCCAATAACCAAGGATTATGTGTTGTGTGATTATAGTTTTTTTCCATGTACTTAGCAATTTTGCACTGTTTTTTTGGATGGGGGATAATTGTTTATGAATAGGGTTTATTTTTCCATACTATATAGCATTTCCCAATGATTTATTGTTTTGACAATTTGGCCTACCTTGCATTTTAGGATGCATTGTTTTTAATGACTAATATTGTTATGATGGAGTGATTATTACTTGACAAGATATGATATGTTGTGGATTGTTTAGAAAAGTAGATCTTGAAGATTAATTTGGATACCATGTGTCATTGTGCACGTCTGAATTTCACAGATATGTGGGAACTGTGTGTTACTATGTGTACTTCATTGTTTACTTATATGTTTTTTTACTGTCTCCCATATATATTCATTTATTGTTAGGAAAAGATCATTGGGTGGTTGCCTACTATGATTAGTCTCACACCTGTATTTGGGCCATGCAATTGTGCCCAAAATTATTATATCATTGCAGGTATAGATAAGGGAAAACATCAATCTACTTCTCGTACTTGATTGCTGTGAAGTCGAGGAGCATGGGACCAAGCTTAAGCATGCGATGCTATGGAGTTGTTTACTTTATTTTAATTTTTACTTTTTTTAGTAGTGTATTTAATCACTGTGACTTGTTTGGATAATTCCCTATACATGTGTATTATGCAACATTTATATATTTATGCTTGAGTTGTTTATTACTTCGACTTTTTACTTATTGCATGTTTTAATGCTTCCATTATTGATATCTTTTTTACTTCTTCTATGTTACTCAACAAAATAGGTAATAGATTCCCTACTATGATACCCAAGACCATCACTGATAGTCAGCAGCCACTGGCATTTGTGGTCATGTGCGGGACTCCATGTGACCAACCGGGCTAGGGGAAGCTCTGGGCATCTTCTGGAATGAGGACGTTACAATGGGTCATGATTTCATTAAAGACATGTGGGGAATAGAAAAAAACATTATTTAAAAAATTTCTAGAAGAAATGAACATGGGATAAAATGTATATTTTTCCAAATAATGAAATAATAAGATTTTTCATAAAAAATAAATTGGTCTCATTAGTTCATATGGAGGTAAAAACAGAATTAAAACATATATTCCCAAAACAAACAATAATAGATAAAAATTAATTATTTAATAAAATTGAGATAATGATATTTCATTATTCTAATCTTAATCATAAACAACCCTCTAAACAATGGTATTGTAAAAAAACCCCTCATCACATTGGTAAATTTGGAATTATAATTCCCACGAAATAAAAAATCACTTATCAATATGTATATCAAATAATATAAAAAATATTATAAAATACAATTTTGATCAGCATACACACCACAACAAAGAAAGAGGTGGTGAGTATGACATGATTCCCAACAAAATAATATAAAAAGAAAATCACTTACCCAATTTGGTAATTTTTGAACAACAAGTCCCATGAATGAATAAAAATAAGTAAAACATTAAATATAAATTATAATTAATAAATAAATTATATAAAATTTCATATGGGATTTATATAAATGTAATAAATAAATTTTAGTGTATAACATAACATACAACTCCAACAAAAAAATTTTAGATAAAAATCCACTACACAAAGTCATGAATTTATTTGTACACCTTCAAACATCATGTATAACAAATATAAGTTTACTATAAGTGATTAATTGAACTATAATATCATTTATAAAACTATATAATATTAACTTATGAAATTTTAATTTATGTTTATTTAAAATTCTAAGTAAGAATCATGTTTCAGTTCATAACTACTTAATTTTTTCTATATATTTTGTTTTTTGATGTTTTTTTAGTTTTACATTTATTATCTTTCCATCATTAAATAACTTGAAACATCTTTTAAATATCATATAAATTAATCATAATGTATTTTGGGTAATCCTTTAATGTTATATGTATAAAATGAAATACATCGTTTTTGGAGATGTCATGCTATTTGTATGAATCCATGATATATCTATTTTCATGATGGACATAAGAACTTTACATAAAAATTAATTCACATTAAAATAATAAATTTGAAATATTTTTTATTATATATATTCTTTTCATATATTCTTTTTTTATCATCCATTTCAAAAATTAATAATGATTCACATTGCTTCGTGGAATTGGTATTCCACCCACATGTATGATTGATGCTATAATTTTTTAATGGATTGAAATTTAACAATGTAGATGTAATATTATAATTAAAAAATTATAAATATTCCATTAATATCATATATAATAACTATATAAATCATTATATCCATATGTGATATGTGGTGATTGAAAATGAATTACATTAGTTCGAGAGTCGGTGGTCCACCATACAAACAAATTTAGATTTCATTATCTATTTTATAGAATAAGAATTGGATTTCACTTAAATAATAACATCTAATTATATTATAAATAATGATTTAATTATATCATAAAAATTTGAAAATATTTTTGAGAGGTTGAAAATGCAATAGAATAAAAATATTTAAGTACTATACATATCTAGTAGAGAACCACTTTATGTTTATAGATAAAGACTTCGTAGGTTGGTTCACAAATCATAATATTACTATTGTATATTTTTAGAGAAATGAAAAATATATTTGGTAAATGATTATGAGAATCCATTTTATTATTATGTATGATGTGTATAATATAGGTTGTGACATTTTATAAATGGGGATACAATACAGCAGACTTTTTTTAAAAAATAAAAACATATAGTCATATATTGAATGTTAAAAAATGTTAAAAAATTGATCATTATACATTGTAATAGGGATGAAATATGTTCATAAAATATGAATTTTTCATTTTTTAGGAAATTTTAACTTGTATCATTTTTTTATCCCATGGTAATCTTTTTTAGCATAAGTATGGTAATTAATTTTTCTTATTTTTAACAATTATTTTTACCAAAAATTTAAATTGCCTAATTATATAACATTAACATATATTTTTAAAAATAATTAATCTATTTTTTTGAAAATCCTTTCACAGATGTAGAACGAAATAATTTAAAATTAGTCCCCTAGTTAAGATGAAAATGAAAATTTCCAAAGGGAATCCTTTGGTAGTTATATAGTGTTGGATATAAAAACTACAATTGAAGTTAATCTCAATTGAGTGAATAAGATTAATAGTAATATATTTGAAGTAAATTTTATTTGTGTTTTTTAAGGGCATGTATCTATGAAATTTAATTAATCAGTAAGATTGTTTTTAAAAAATAATTATTTTTCACAATGCATAATATATCAATATTTTCGAAAAAACCCTCAAGAAATTTACCTATGAAAAATATATGCTTTTCATTCAAAAAATAGAGCTCATATTTTTAAATTATTTTAATCACATGTGTTTAAAATAACTATTATTATCTTATCAAAAAATTCTATGAAATTTTTTTTTAGAGATTGAATTTATTTTTTAGGTAACTAAATAAATTATTAAATATAATATAATTTTTTATACAATTTTTTCATTATATAAAAAATTATATATAATTTTTAATGTGTGGGTACTCATATTACTTCTATAATTTTAATGGATATTATATTATATTCATGGTTATATAATATTAATATTATATTTCAGTTCATTATTAGTTGAGGTTTCATTTAACATAAGATGTCAAAGAGATTAAAATTAATTTAAAAAAAATTCATAAATTCTCTCGGTGTTATAGGTATAACCTTATATACCATTACCTCATCTAGATGATGTCATAATATATTTTTTTTCATTAACTTCATCTCATTATATCATAGTTCTATTCATATTTATATAGTTGTGTTCATAAGGACACATCTGAATGCTCGATTGAAATATATTGTTATAAGAAAACTATACTAGTGTAAGGTTTTGATCACAACCACCTTTAAAATTTAGAGAATATGATCTCAAAAAATCCTTCATGGTTTCAAAAATCCATTTAAAATTTCCATATGACTGATGAAGATAACTAGTGCTGATATACATCTAAGTAACTAGAACTTATTGATGACATCTCGAGAACATCAAGGTATCCCTTAGATTTTTATCACAGATAATATAATATTTTACCTCATGTAACCGTACCACGTGTTTAATTTATATTTTTTAAAGATTATTAAGGGATAAATATTATCAAATATTACTGATGTTTACTTTATTTATAAGGTGATAAACAAGTAGCCAAAATAATTTATGGTCTCTTGATGTGTTAGGGAGTCAGGAAAAAAAATCCATAATGATACTTTCCCATTTCAATTCAGGTATTTATTATTGTTATTTCGCACCCTTATAATTTTATGTCCATGATTATCTTACAGATATACGAATCATCATGATACATACTAAAAAATATTTATCTCTAGGTTGTACCACTAGAAATATAGTTTCAAATCTCTATACATCTACAGAATTCTTTGATTACTACTGAATGATGAGTTCTACAATGCTTAAATTATTTATTTGTTCATTTCTAGTATTAAAATGACACATAATCATTTCCAAAACCATTTCATTGAATCATAATTATTTTTGAGCTTGGAAACATTTTCAACATTGTTTTTTAAAACCACATCCTCATTTAATGCCACATTATCATTACAATGATGTATCTTTGACCAATTTTTTATTAAATATAAGATTTATCTCCTTAAATTATGACTTAGAAGTTTATTATTTTTAATTGTTAAAAAATTATAAATTTTTCCACATCATATATTATTGGGGATGATATATTAGACTGAAAGGCCCATCCACCATGTTCACATTACCATGGGGGTAAAATATTGAGTTGTTATAATAGTTAATCAACTCCAAGAATATACTCTTTTATATATTAAACCCTATTTTTAAAAATATATACATTAAAAATTAATATATATATTTACTAAACTCCATTATATATAAATATATTGACCATGATTCATTAATACAATGAATACTTCTACTAACTCTAAATCATGATTCAAGTCATATTTAACATGACGAATCAATTAAAACTAGTCATAAGAAATAAATATATCATTATTAATAAAAAACAACCCATCCCCTATTTCATTGAATCAATTTTATTCAAAAAACCCATATCATATTTACGTTATTTTGATAACAAGTTCACTGACCAACTTTCACTTTTCTCCCATTAAATATTCATCACATTCATCTGTCCAATAGAACATTAATACCTTCTTAGATAACATATTTAATTGACTAGATATATCTATAATATCCATGAAAATATTTCAATAATATCCTTTTATTTATAGAAATATATAAATATCTATCATTTTTTTGTCTCATATAATGTTTTGTAACATCTTTCTTAGATAGATTCTTCGATATACCTATTATTGAGATTATATATAAAGAAATTGAATCGTTCTATATAAAAAATTATAAATTGTTTTTCATACATCTAATACTTTTATAAGGTATTCATAATAATCCTCAAGTGATCTTCATTCTCTTAAATGATATTTTAGTATATAATAATATCATCTTTAAAGACATTGAATATTTAGACAACATAATCTCTAAATGATATATACATTAAATTCACGAATATATCTAAATAATTATAAAAACCAAATGGATTCACATTAAATTAATATTCAATATATTTCTAAATAGTAAAATTCTTGGGACTATTTTTACTTTTAATGACAAACTGATAGTACAATGTTCAAATGGAAATATTGGAAAAATATTTATATCCTCATAATTGATCGAAAAAATCTCCAATACAAGATATAGGGAAAATATTATTGATTTATGATCTTGTTATACTTCTTATAATCATTATATAGTGGTATTGGACAATTTTTTTCATTCGAGAAAATATAGGTGCTCCCCATAGTGATGCACTAGTCCAAATGAATACCAATTTCTGATTCTCATATTGTTTCTTATTTAATGAATGTATCTCTAAATATTTTTTACTATTTTCAGTATTTAAAATAAATATACAACCTTGTATGAAAAATTTTAAAAATTAAACTACATGAATTAGAGAATGAATAGGGAACTCTTTTAGAAATTGACAAAAACCTCTCATACATTTGGAATGTCATCGATTTTGATGGTCTCCGTGACTATTTTACTCAAATATCTATTTTTAATAAGAAAAAGTACCCATGTAGTATATGTAATTCTATTTTATATTCATATTTACCCTACTATAGATATAGAATCATAATATTGTTAAGAATAGAAAATTTGACTCTTGTTCCATTGATATCTATATGGGATTTATATAAATAAATCTAATCCAGTCTCAAATTTTCATCAAGTTCATCATGAGGGGGAATATACATTATTTTTAGGAGAAACATCCCATAAAATATTTTTTTTAATAACATGTTACTTATGATGTGCTTTTCAGTAAAATTTGAGTTTTTATTGCTAACTCAACACCTAATCATTTAGTATTTGAATTAAGATTCAATTAAAATTTAATTTATATATAGGAATTAATCTAAATAAACTCATAAATAATACATCAATATATGATCATATAAATAAAATAACCTACATTATAATTCATTCTTCAATACCTTTAAAATCAATATGGGTAGAATGACCATCACAAATTATTAATCATATTTATGGATCATTAAAAAAAATTCATTGGTTGCCTAGAATATATGAAACATATGTTCACTACATGAAACCATATTATTCACCTATGTTATCCATGGTAAATTTATATTCAAATAATTTTTATTGAATCATAAATAAAATTTTAATTAAACAACTATTATCCATCATGATTATCAAACTAGATGTAAAATATTTGAGTATTATACATGCAATACAATGATGGTCGATATATGGATGATAAAGCCTTTTGGGGGGTGTTACACATATATTCTACTATGTGAGAACAAATTCCACTTGTAATATCCAAACATAGATGACTTTAATTTGTAAGAAAATATCTTTTATTTACCATATCATTGGATATTCTTTTATATATTATATTATCCTCTGGTTATTAATAAAGTTACCAAATTATGGCTTTTATAGTTGATAAACTTTTTCTCTATTACCAACTATTGTTACGAATTAATTTCATACATAATTATTATATCATTTTAGATGGATATTCAATATATTTTTAAATAATACACAAATTAGGAACATATATGTATAGTTTCTTCGAAAACTGTAATTCATAATAAATGAGAATATAATATATCTACATCAAAACAAACTAACATAATCACAACTTGAACATTTTTTTAAAATATCATTTAGAAAACCAGTAATTGTAACCAAGTGATGTTAAGTATATGAAAGGGTGAGCTCAAAAGATTTTTATGATTAAAAATGATATATCTTTTAATGATCAGAATTTAGAATTAGATAATTTTAAGGGTATGAGAACATGATGAAAACATACAATAATAATATACAACCATCCAATGTTACTTAATCATGGACCAACATATAATGTTTTCCAAATAATTTATATAATATATATAAGAGTGTAAAATCATAAATAATAAATCATTTGAAATTAAAAAATAACATTATCATAATTCACAATTTCATGTCAACTACATAATCATATAAAATAATTTCTATTTTCAGTTCCCACTAGAAATATTATCATTGTAAATTCGGTTGAGTCCCCATTCCAACATTTACTTCATCGAGATTTACTACCAATATTGTCTTATTATAAAAAATCCCTTAACAAATTGGTTTATCTTTATATATAGGTCCTTACTCTCTTCGAAGATATCCTTTTTTTTCCTAATTAATTACATGGAAATATAATACTGGGAACACTCATCAAGAAATTAAGGCCATAAAAATATTTGTCACCAAATCATAAAACATTCATTTTATCATTTCATCATAACCCCTAAAATGGATATGAATATTATAAATATTTCATATTCATAATCATAAACCATCTAGATAAGTAATAATGTTAGTAAACATGAACCATACCCATAGTAAATCATCAGAAAAATCAAATGACATTGTTATTGCAAATATAACATTAAAATATCACACGATGATTTCGCCGGGAAATTAATCATTTTATTTGTATTATCTTATTTAAAATATAAAATTATCAATAAAAGTATGGGAAAAATTTTATTTTTGATGAAAAAGTAATTTATACATGAAAAATTAAATAAAATAGTATTCATTATGTTAGAGAAAGGTGTTCAAGTCCTTTACGTTAAATAAAAAGTTCTATTGACATTTTAAGTGAAAATCAAGAAGGAGAAAGTTTAGAAAATGTCGAAATGATCATTTAAAATATCTATTTATATGGATAATCATTTTTAAAAATGAGATTTTATAAATCATTATTTAATTTTAAAACCATTCAAGATTTTTTTAATGAAATATGGTCATTGAAGTAAAGATTCATGAATAAAGGGAAAACATGTTTGTTTTTTCTAAAAAATATTAAGTCGGTTTCCTTAGTTGAAAAAAAATTATAAAATGAAAACAAATCATAGAATCTCTACAAAAATATTACTTCAAGGAAATATATAAATCTTGGGAATGATATATCATATAATTTCATCATTATAATATATAATCACAGAAAATACTTGTAAATAAGAGATTGTAACATAAATCATTTATCTTGAGTCTATATTACAGCATTATCTATCTAACATGATGTGTTATAAATTTATATTTATTATAAATATATTATAAAACAATAATAATAATTATAATACTATAGATACTTTTATGAATCAAAAAATCATTCAACTATTAATAATATTTAATTATCATTGTCTTTTTGGGAGTTAATTTATCTAATTTTAATGTATTTTTTGTTATATAGTTATGGTGCATGGAATTTCATCCAGGTTTATTCACCTCTAGAGTGTTACAAATGAAATGAAAATTATATATATTATTTATATACATATTTATTACCATCAAAATATAGGTATGATGAATAATAATTTACATCACTGCGCGAAGACGTCGTTTTATTTTTACACTTGAATAATGTTATCATTTTTTATGGATATAATAAATTAGAGGAAAATATTAACACATATTTAAAAAAATATTATTAAATAAATAATTTTATATATATAAAAATTTAATATCTCACACTAACCTACCATTAATGATATCGGTTTAAAACAAGTTGTATAATTTTTTAGAGGTGGTAGTCCACTCATATGCACAAGAGATACTTTTATCCCCCATTAGGCTGATAAGTGGAGGTGAACGATTGGGATATAGTCATCATAAAATATAAATATTTTAGTGATACAATATTCATCATGTATTTTTGTATACACCATGTTTATAAGAAGTACCGGATGAAATAAATTTGAAATATCTTGGTTATGATATATAACTCTGGTTTTAGATAACTCTCTTAGAATACTCCTTAAGAATTAAAGAATTGTTATTATTAAAATAGAAGAATATAATGGTTGAGGGTGGGTACTTTATAGAGGATTTTAGGTATTTATTTCATTATCAACAAGGATAAATGGTGTTAAAATAAGAGGAGATGTGGTTCAATTTTATAAATGAATGGAGGGACACACATTGTATATTTTAGATGATTTCAATGATTTATGTTCAACATCAGGTGAAGGTCTCTCAATATGGGCTGGTAATTAAATATGGGATATAATTTTGTTGAAATAAATTCAAAACATTATAATTTTTTTGGTGGGGGTGGAAATTCAACCATTATCTAATGGTTAACCCCTCGTAAACTCGTTTTAACAATAGTCTTGGGAAAAATTAATATTCTTACTATTGACTGTGAATTAAAAAATAAAATGGAAATATTAAATTAGATAATTTATTTTTATATAAAAAATTAAATCCATTTAACCATTTCAATTTATATATGTTAAGGGAAATTATTTTAATAAATCACTAAAACCGCAACAAAAAAGTTTTTTTAAAGAATATTTAAGTATAAAAATAATTTTAATTATATTAAATCCATTGAAAAAATTATAAAATTGTTGTTTAAATATTATATTGGATACATAACCTATATATTTATATATTTAATTTATTAATTATTTTTAAATTAAATTAATATGGTTAAAAACACATTTCATTCCATCAAGTGATTTTTGAAAAATTTGTTTTTAGCCCAAATATAAAAATATACCAAATACCAACATAACATTAATTCAATTAAAATTAATTATATTATTTAAAATTTAATGACATTTACATTAATATAAAATAAAATTTCAAACATAATGGTATAATTTCCGGAATATAAATGATATTTTACTAAAAAATGCTATTTTTTATATTAAGTAAAAAATAAATCTTCTTACCAAAATACTAATAACTTACCCTAAAATAATATTCAATTGATTATTTTAAAAAATTCATTTTTTTTAAATTATAATTCGTAAAATTCTGAATCATTATATTTAATGTTCTCTTATCAAAATGTGATAAAAACAATTTTTGAAGAAACCATATTTTTCAAGCATAAATTCCTTTTATTGTAAATTGAGTACTTATTATAACTTTAGACCTAAAAAATTATATTAATATGTACCATTATACATACTTTTCATATATAATTTTTTTAATATTCATAATTTCATGATATAATAGATTGGTTATGATGGTTTACTAATTCACATAAAATATTGACCTGTCTTAGTGATTATCTAATTATATCTTATACATCATGTTTATTTAAATATAATATCATTGGGTGATACATATTTCAATGGTATAATAATTATTTTTGATATCTACATTGTTTAGGATATCAAAAAGTATACAACAGGTTATTAGTTTCCATGTTACATTAATATTTTTATCATACAATGTTAAATCTATAATTCTATGAATGTAATCCATTTTAAACAATATTGTCTGAGATGGAATCACTGTGTCAATTGATGGCATTCTAAACATTCTAAAATTATAGTCGAAAGACTAAATCTATGGATGTTTATATAAGAAAATTTTAAAACAATCTTATTTTTATATATTATTTAATTATAATATGTGATATTTGTAAAATTATCTAATATACATATATCATATTATATAAAATGTGACTAAACCGAGGTTTTTAAAATTATTATTAAATCATATATTGGTAAATAATGACATCATTATAGTGATAATGACGAATAAAATCATTAGGATTTTACTTGTAATAAGAACTAGAATTTCTAATAAAGTGACGTCTTTGTGTTTTAAGACATGTAAATTTTTTTATTGAAATCATATATTTTTTTGAATTGAATTATAAGATGATTGTGATAGTTAATATTTTATATAATAACATGATATAATTATAAAAATTATTTGATTAATAAAACTAATTATTATTTATCAGACTCATAAAACAAAACATTAATCATACCATATTAGATAAATATTATATTTACCAAAAATAAAAAATAAAAGTGTTATATTTATTATTTTAATGTTAAGATAGTTTTTCATGTCGGTTTTATAAAAATAGACAATGTTGTTGGTTATGATAATAAAAAATATAAAGGGAACATAACATGTATTTTATTTAATAAAAATTTCCTAAAACACAATTTTTTAATTTCACAATGCTATATTCATTAATCATAGTATCCAAATAAGTTCATATTATTTAATTTTCCCATATTTTATGTGAAAACATAATTCATTGTTCTTATCATAGTATACAACATGTTAATATTATAACATTCACATTTATGTATAACTCATTATGGCATAAATAATAAAACATATTATAAAATAATATTATTATATATGATATGATCTATATAGATTCCCAAAAACAATATAAATTTATCAATATTAAAAATTATAAAATATATTCGAATGAATAAAATTATTTTTAACACTTATTTTAATGATCAATGATTACAAAACAAATGATCTGTTATTTAAAAAATATTATTAAATTAAAAAATTATTATAGATTGATAATTTAAATTTAATTTACTTTTGATATATGATAATAATATTTGAGTTTTTTTCAAAATAAACAATTAATAAATCTTTCATCTGTAAATATAATTGTTATAAACATAGTAAAAGATACATATCATATATTTATAAATATTTTTAAATGAAATATATTAAATTCAAGCTTTTTATACCTAATGATAACATAAACTATACTTTAAAAATATCACATTAACCATATATATTATAGTTTCATAAAAGTCAATAAGACATGGCAAAATGATAAATTGATAATTAATGTATAAATGTTTCTTATCGACATCAATTAAATAAATCTATTCTTTAATTAAAAAATTTCAATATGTGTCAATAAATATATTATTCATTTTTTTGAAAGAATCATATTCCAAATTATCATAGTTTATTTTTTTTGAGATAATAAATTTAATCATAATTACACAATATGGTAAATAAAAAAACATAGTACAAATTATAAAAAGAATTATAATAATATAATGATGGTTCAAACATATAATATAATGTTATTTAGTTGTTATTAATAATAATAAATAATTATTCTAAAAATATAGTTATTATTATGAAATTAGTAAATAATAGTATAATAATCTATTTAAAATAAAAATATATTTTATCATTACCAAACGAAATATAGAAAGTAATAATATTGAAGGTACCCATTTTTTATAAAAATTAAAAACAATTAAACCCAAGTTTTTTAAATAAAATTAAATTTACTTCTTACATGTTATTCGATTAAGTTATACATAACATCCACATTGACTACATAATACATTTTTGAAAAAAAAAATTACATTTTAAATAACATTCTTTTTTTGGGTCCCTTAAAATATTTTAACACTAATGTTTGTATCGCTAAATTTCATTACAGATTATGTTCTTGAATATTTTATGAATAAAATTAATTTATTTAGCATAAGACCATTTAGAAGAATAAACAATCTATTTTTTTAAAAAAACTATATAAATCATCATGAAATAAATGAGTGATTTAATTTATTGGGGATTTCCACCATTTCATTATTACTAATATAATTTTCTATATGAAACATCAATAAAAAATTTATTTGATTTTATTTTTCAATCAGATTATGTAAACTGACTAATTGAATATGTACTACTCTCACTATGTTAAGTTCATTATTTTTACCTCTTCGTGAAAAACTATATAAAAACCCTTTACATATGCCTCTATGCACCCAAATAATTAATTAACACAATTAGTACAAAAAAATAGTCGATTGGAAAAAAATTAAAATTATAAATTATTGACATAATTAATATCACATTTTCAATTAAATAAATTTAAATTTTTATCAATAAAACATTGATTATCTAATTTATCAATTTTTAATTATATTAACAATCAGTAACCAATATAAAAACCCAAAAAAACTTCCTCAATTTTTATATAAATATCATTACATATTCATATTATCATTCCATTTATATGATTATGTTACTCAAATTTTTAAATTTTAAATCTATAAAAAATCAATGAAGTTATTTTCATGAACTTTTATACAAAAATTTAATAAAAATAAGTACAATATATTGTATATAACATAAATTTGCCTATAAAACCCCGAGCTGGATAGAACACATACATGATGTATAAGTTAATGGTTTTCTTTTTTGAAAATTTTTATATTTAATTCAATCTCTCGAACCTATTATAATTCATGTTGAAATTATTAATTTTTCATAGTCCTCATATTATTCATTTAAAACAAAGGGAATTCATTGGAAAAAAATAAACCAAAAATATTTTCTTGATATCCTTATCATAATCATGTTTTTTATCACTGCAAACAATTATTATATAATATCGTAAAATAAAATTACAACCATGTACCGTCTATTCCTATAGATATAGAATTTATTTTGTATCATTGAATAATTTAAACACAATATTGAATTTTGTGTGTCCAAACAGATTTATGAATCTACTATCTTTGACATAACATCATCAATTATTTTCTATAAAAAAGATATTATTCATCTCCCTGGATTATTCAACACCACTACAAAATACGATTATCCACCACAAGAAGATAGATAAATAGGTGTTCATGTGTAAAATACATTATGATATTTAATAGTATTATTGTACATGTTGGGTAATTCTAAAACACACTTTGTATTATGAATGGTATTGGTTTCACAATATCATAATTATTTTGGAAATAACACATTCATCTCTTTCAAATGGATATAAACTTTTATACATATTTCTTTCCTTGACATAGATCAATATCAACCATTCAATATTATTTGAATGTTCTCAATGATAAGAATAGAATTATTCATTTAATAAATTAATATTTATATTCCCAGAAAAAATCATATTAATTATTTTTAAACATCATAGAAGTTATTACCATATTTGAATTGCGTGTTCATAATGATCCTCAGTAGATGTTATTCTTTACATTAAAAACAAGAGGATAAATATATATTTTTAATTCAAATTAAATATTACTTGAAAACCAATCATTGTCTTCTTTCAAATCCCATCAATCTTAGTCTTAGAATCTTATTCAATATTATTTTGAATTAAAAATTTAGATTGATAAAATATTCAGGCATTATTCCTCCAATAAAAAATTATTTTCAAGGTCACATGATTATTATTTTCATAATGAATCATCACATATCATATAATTTTTTCATTATAGTTTCCATATCATGAATCATTATGTAAAATCATGAAGTCTGTCAATTATACTTATAAATGTTATGTGTAAATAAAAACACATTCTTTGATGATCATGAACATTAATTTTATCTTGAGAAGTATTAGAAGAATTTAGATACAACATTTACCTTATTCATATTTAACATACAATGATTCATGATATGGAAACAAGAATCACTTCATTTCTTCCCCACCATTCTTTCTCGGGTATCTATGTTTCTCATTCTCAAGAAGCCGAGTATGAGATAGTAGATTTCTTTATTCTAGGTGATTTTGTATTATATGGAAGTGAAATTAGATATTATTCCTATTTCTTCCTTATATATATTTTAGATATTCTTATATCCAAAATAAAATTATCATTATTTGCAAATTGAATGATCATTGTACAATATTTTGGGGAGTTTTATTTTATTGTATCTTTTAATTTACTTATTTTATGTATGACCATTATAATTGTGTGTTCTATTATGTTTAAATAGTGATTTGGTTCACCATTTATTGTGCTTAAATATGGTATAATACCATTCCAATGGTGTAATCATTAGTTTAATATTGGGTACCCATAATAAGGATTCCTGCTTACCCATTTCCGAAACAAAAAATTTATGAACCCAAAATCAATTAAATACCCAAAAAATGAACATACAAATCACCAAACATTACATGAATAACATCATCATATCAAACCATTTGATTACTAAATTATTTAATTTTCTCGACTATATCAAAAAATAACAATTTCAATGATTGTAATTAAATTAGAACATACAGATCATCCATGTGAGTTTGACACATGATTTTTCAGGGAATACAATTTTAGTTGTGTTGTCTGAGATGTGTTATTTTATAAAAATTTATCACTATAGGAATTAACAATTCCCTATCATATATTTATTTTAGAAGAAATGTAAATAGAAGTATAAAACTCAATAACTTTTTTTGGAAAACCGGAAAACAAAATCAAAATGATATAATTTTTTTCATTTGAAGTAATATATACATTATTTTACCTTTTAAAATAAGAATATTTCCCTAAATTCTCATCATATTAATTGATGAATTATGAACGTAAATTACAGAATGATTTCTATATCATTCATACATACAACTAGATAAAACATCATGATTATACCAAGAGTAAATATCATAGTAACACATAAAATAACCCTCATGGTTATACTTGGAATCACCTTCACATTATATTCACAAAATCCATTATGATAATTGATTAGCTAAGAAATATATCTTTAATAATTACATTGAATTGCTATAAAAATTTCACAATCCCTTATTTTATAAAGGTTGACCCTTCATCATAAATAATTCCAATCAACCATAACACACATAAAGAACAATGATCCAGAATTTTGTAAAAAAATATAAATCAATCATGTTGGTTTATCCTTGATGAAAATAAATATCATTAATGATACTTAAAAAATTATTGAGGAAAATTTTATTTACATCCAAAATATGTTATTTAAAAAATGTGCACAAAAAATTAAAACACATTAAATGAAAACATAAATCTAAAGATGTAAATAAATATTCAAAAAATAATTAAACCATGATGGTGGGAAAATTATTTTTCATCATATTTTAAGAAACTAATTTTGTCCATATTTTTATCAAAAAATACATAATTGAACTCTATTAGAAAAGGAATAATAGTTTCCTTTCAAATTCTTTTTCCCAAAGTAAATCATTGGAAAGAATAACATTAACCACTAATAGAATAACAGTAAAAACATTCATCTGAATAATTTTATAACGAAATCAAATGGAAATTGATAAAATAAAGATTTTAATGTAAAAAATTAAATAATATAATGGGCTTAGGGCCCAATTATTATTTAACTTTTCATAATACCCATTTCAAGGGATGAGGGGGAACCATTACAAGACCCATAGATATAAAGATTACATGACCCGAAGTTCTTGTATATTAAATGAAATGTAAATCAATGAGTAATTTATACAAACTACAACTAAATTGACCTACTCCTCTCTAGTTGAAAATATTGATGTTAAATATCCACATTTCCATGTCTATTCGTCTAGGCTTACCGGTATTGAATATTTCGGTCCTGATCATAATGACATACCCTTAAATTCATCCAATTCTATTATCTATTTCTATAGTGAATAAGCCAACTCTAAAACCTCCTCTAGTGTCTTCTCCTTGTGAGATTTCATATTCCATTAATCACAATATCATGTGGTCCAAAATTTTTAATCTATTATAATGGCCTTGAGGTGGGCCAAAATCTTTACGTGCCTGATGTCCTTCGGTGCACAATGGACTTGAAGGGCAGGAGGACTAAAACGGTTGACCAAAATCCTAAATAGATGAAAATTTATAGAATATACAATTTTGTATAATAGATGAAATAATTCCTAATATTGTACCTTGATATTTTGTCTCTGCATAGTCTTGAACTTGGGTCTCTTGGATGCACTTGTCGAGTCCTCACCAACTGGGATGGGGCACTTGTACAAAAAATTAAATACGATTTATAAAAAATTGTCCCTAACCATAAGTATGACTAATCACATACATTATTTATAATCATAATTTATACAGATAAGTTAATTAGATAATCTCTTTATAATTTTTTCAAATATTATTATTTATTTTAGTTTATTTATTACCATGCAGATATTGATTATTTAATTAATTATGTTCATGTAGAATGTTTTGATGATATATGATTCATATGTCTAAAATTTATTTCTTAAGTCAACTATGGTTAAAAAAGATAAGATACACCATAACCAGAATAATAATCAGAAAATAATGATCATATTTATAAATCAATGAATATATTAAAACCAATATGAATAATTTTCAATACAAATTATCTACATTACAAACATGGGGACGGTAGGTCATATGTACAAATGCGTAACGTTTACATTTTTCATTGTTCATTATGATGAAAATGTAAGTATTATATTATCAATATATAATGATAATATATTCATAAATATTCAATTAAATATATGATTATACTTTTATATTTCATTAATATGTTGTCATATTGAAAAATAAATCTCTTCTCTTATTGGATGTGTAGTCCACGCTTACGCCTGCACGATGTACTTTTTTAGTGAATGGAAGTGTATGAAATTAAACTATATATAATATTTTCATAATAATAAATATTTAATTAATATCATATATATATATACTAACTTAGTAATTATTACTAATGGTGAGATATGGACATGGAATAAAAATTA
Source organism: Viscum album (assembly GCA_963277665.1). NCBI lineage: Eukaryota > Viridiplantae > Streptophyta > Magnoliopsida > Santalales > Viscaceae > Viscum > Viscum album. Next base: position 1,117,905,796 of record OY728133.1, read on the forward strand.
CATTAGGTTATGAGGTAGTAGTCCACCTTAAAAAATAATAATGAATTACCTCTCCTTTTTTAGGGAGGTAAGAGATGAATATTGATTATTATGTTAAAATAGTAATAACAAAGTAAATGATATGCAATTGTATTATTATAATATAATTGTTGATGATGATATGATGGAGTTTTAAGAAGAATAAAATATAGAATCTAGGTAAAAAATGTTACCTCTTAATTGGAAAACATTTTTTCCATAGAACCCTAAGACCACAATGGATTTTGTTATGAAAAAATCACGGGCTAAAAAATTAAAATATGGATTCTAGGAAGGTTTTTAATGTGTTATATGATGATATAAATTTGGATTTTAGTGTTAATTATTTATAAGAATAATTTCCATTTTAAAAGAGAGGGGAGGACCCCCTTTGGATGATTTCAAAATATTAAATTAATATTATTTAATTTTAAAATCCACGTGACTCCAAACTATTCTAAATAGATGAAAATATTATTGAGGGGTTTCATTAGCACATAAAATAAAAAGTGGGAAATTTTGGAATTTTTGTGTAGACATTTATTTTAATTTAAACCTCTTATTAACAACTTTCACACTAGTCAGGAAAATAAGAATTTTCAGACATTACATGTCTTGATAATTACCATAAATGGTATAAGACTTATAAGTGGAATATTTAATGATATTAACATATCTAAAAGGGAAATTGATCTAAATATTAAATTTATAGGATTTTTATGTCATTTAATAAGATATTATTTATTATATAAAATCATTAATGTCATTTTAATAATGTTTCATTAATATTTTATTAATAATATTTATATAAGAAGTAAAATTAAAAATATATTTTAATACATCCCTAAAATATGATTATTATACATTAAAATTCTTGGATAACAATTTTTATCTCAAATTATGTTACATTGAATAATTTACAATATCATTTATTTTATTTTTCCATTAATTAATTATTTTCTTTGTAGGTGTTGTGTAAATATTTTTGGTACTAACATATATAATACAAATACATAAACATCCAAGATAAAGTAATCAATTTATATTTAAAAAAATATAATAACTGGTCATATTATCCAGTAATCTCAACGGTAAATTTAATATTATTAATAAAAATAATATTTTTAAAATTTTTACTTTTTAGGAAATAAAATATTTTAAAGGCCATAGTCTCAAAAAATGACAAAAAATGACTTATAACAAAATTTATGATGATTATGGATGAATTGGGTTTCTCCAATAATATTAATTTATGTGATTTCAATATTTTATAGTCTGTATCACTAAATTTTTATCTTAAATTACCTAATTTACACTTTATCAAGGTAAAACATTATTAAATACACTATTCATATTGAGAAAAAATAAAATGGATAGATTTATCAATTTTTACCAAATAATTACACAAATGTAATCATTTTTTAAAAATTAAAATTATAAATTTGAATAATTTTATATAATATTAAACCAAAAAGACGTGATAGGTAACAATTATTTAGAAAAATGGATTTTAAATATAAAAATGATTTTATTCTAAAAAAATATTTAAAAAATATTTAAATCCCTTAATTGGGATATTTAGAAACAAATTTATCTAATAAATTATTAAATAAAATACTTACATTAATTTTAAATTTTAAATATTAAAAAATAAAAAAAAATCAATAAAAATTATTATTTTAAATATTCTTTGTCAAATCTACATTTTTAGAATATTATAAAAAATTCATCCTATGTTTATTTTAACATGATGAGTTAAATAATGAAATTAATGTTTTGAAATATATTTTTCATAATTTAATATAAATTAGTTATAATGTTTGGTTGTAAAAATCAAGAAACCCCCATGTATGAATAATCATATTTTTACGAATAAAAAGTGATTAATAAAAATGCAGTACCTTTTTTAAAATAAATAATTAATTTATTAGAAATGATTATGAGAATAATAAATATTATCATATGTATACTATTTTTCATTCATTCCAATTTCAAGGATATTTTATAATGGCCACATATAAAAGAAAAAAATCATTGTTTGTTTAAGCTTGGTGTTATATATATTTTACACAATCGAACAAAATCGTTAGTTTTTTAAATTTATGAATAATTTATTCTCTACCACTTATGAAATTTCAACCCAATAAATTGAACTAAAGATCAAAAACCATGGGTCTGTATTTTCCATATACTTTTGATGTATTTCAACATCATGAATAGGGTAAATAAAACATACACTCGAAGAAAAAAAAGGAATGAAGAAAAAGACAATTTTCAATAACATATAACTATATTTACATGTAAAACAACACTTTTCGTGATTGAAAACATAGTTATAGAAAAAAAACATAACATTCAATTATTGGTAGAGGGTGATAGAGAATATTTATATGATAATGTTAACCCCCGTAGAACCATAAATCTTTTTTTTATTAAAAGGTAATTCATATCTCTAAATAAAATTTAAATTAATAATAAAATTTTTAAATATCCTAATAATAGTGTGGTATAATTTCGTTATAATATATACTAAAATCCTAAGAAAACATAATCCCATTAAAATATGAGCTTTATATGTTATTCAATTTCCATCGCTCTCATATTTTTTCCATGTGAATATTATTCAATATGTTATCGTCACACCAAATGAAATATAATATTCTTTTATAGATCCAATAAAATAAAAATATTTTTTCAATAATTACACATTAACAAAAGTCAAAATTATAATGACTGGGTAAGATAATTATAAGAAATAATAATCATTCACATGAAGGAATTCTACATTATTCTTCATAATTCAAGAGAAATACACAAATAATAGAATTATTTGATCACAAAGTATCCCAATATAAATTTATTATTTATCTCCAAATAACATAAATCAATCTTAATTACATAAAAAATAATGGTTGTACCATAATCACATATTCTAGTATTTTCAAAAAAATTACCTAAATATTCATAAATCAAATATAAAATCATATCTAAATAAATAAAAATATTTAAAAATTATTTCTAAATTAAAATCCCATAGTATTTTGTTTATATTAAACCAAAAATGATCTCGAGCATTTTATTGATCTTATTCCAAAATAGATATTATCACACTAAAACAAATCAATTTCAAAATGCATGGTTATCTATATTTTAATACATAAGGTAAAAAATGAACATAAAATTATCTATTAAATCATTTAAATAAAGTCGAATAAGGAAATAATACATAGTAAATCAGTTAGACTACCTATATGAAATGCACCCTTGTCACCCATTGGTTGTGGGCTCAGGCCTTGTGGACATTCCAAATAAGACAAGTTGTTACCCAAACACCATGTTTTCCATATCTCTAAAAATTTATTAATATAATTATAAATAACTTCTTTATATATTACAAGAATTTATTCATGATTATATACATTTTTAACCTCAAATGTTACCACATTCGATTCTTTTTTAATCCTTGATATGCAATAATCCTTCTTTATGACAAAATTAGAGACCATATAAAGAGTAATGGATATCCATACCATTAAATACATCTCTAAAAAATTAAAATACCATTATTTTTAAAATAATATTTTAACATGTTTAACATAATGTATACATACACCAAATAAATGTATCAAAACTAATTAAAATTCTCCAAATGAGCAGCCACCATCAAAATAGTTTTAATTATTTTTGTCTTATGATTATACTAAATATTCCACAACTAATGAATACATTATTTTAATAAATATTAATCATACATAATTATTAATAATCAATTAACCATGAATTTTAATCTTATTTGTCACGACCCATCCCCCAGGGCCCGTGTCATGACAACCCCAAGCCCACCTTCCATAGGACATGTGCTTGCGATTGGCACCAAAAGACGTATTTTCTAAAACCGGGAAGGCATTGACTTTATAACCTGTAAAATCACGCAACCAAGCACATGGAGAGATACAAACACAAGTAAAATATATACTAAAATGAGTGTGTACAGTAAGAAAAAGGGTCCAGAATACATGCCCAACTGTAAAGTACATGAAAACTGAAAAAGTACAAGAAAACTGAAACAGATCATGTGAACACCTGCCAAGGATCCTACCTGAAGGGTTGGTGCAACTCTCAAATGGTCATCTCTGCGGTACAACTCATCTATGTTCCCCTTTCTAGCTACCTCCCGTCATGTTACCCTCGTATTTAGTCAGAATTTTCCTTCATATGCACCAAGCACAACAATGTGTGGGCATAGCCTGTGCAGGGGTGATTATAACAATACTCAGTAGGGACCCCGAGACCCCCGAAAGGTCTTTCAAAATCCAAAAAGGATAAACCACAAAGCATTAAAACTATTTTTAGGCATAATTAGGTATATTCCTATACATATTCCAAAGTTATCAAATATACCAATCTCATTCATGAGGAAACAGAAGGCCAAAAAAATAGCCCAAAGCTCAACTTTTCTACAATGGAAAGAATGCCACAAAGGTTACATTTCAATGGTATGTACCACAATGGTAACGCCACACAGATGAATATCACAATGGTTTCACCATGAAGGAATGCACCACACAAAGTAATACCAAATAGTTATCACCACGAAGGTAAGTACCACACCGGTACACCACACAAAATAATAAAACCAAGGTATAACCATAAAGGAAAGTACCACACATGTATGTGACACTGATGAATACCACAATGGTTTCACCATGAAGGTAAGTTCCGCAAAAGTATGCCACATAGAAATATATCACCAAGGTATCAACATTTTGGAATGTACCACACATGTACGCAACACGAAAGATTATGAAAAAGGTATCACTAAGAAGGTAAAGACTCAGCTCACTCTAAGTATAACTTAGGTACAGTAGTAGAGATGATTAGATGTGACTACTGAATAATATTACTATGTTAATATGTAGACTAATGTAGGATGTTAAATCATCTTATCCACATAGGATCCTAGTACATCATCAGACCCACACATGATTCTATTACAGCAGACCTACATAGGATCCTAGTACATCATCAGACCCACACATGATCCTACTACAACAGACCCACACATGATCCTAGTTCATCATCAGAAAAACACAAGATTATAGAACAACATACCTACACTAGATTTTAGAGTAGTACCACATGGACTCCTAGAGTGGATATATGTCAGATCTTCAAACACAAACCCCTAAAAGATCCCTTTCACATGTTATTTTATGCTATAGGTATCCCGCACTAAGGTCGTTTGATTACAGTAGAATACGCTCATCAATACAGTAGTCGATATTCCATCTTCCACAAAGTCCCACGAAAAAATAATCTCAATGTACCGCCATGTAAATGGAGTCTCTACACAATTTTGGGTGTGTCAATCAGACATCTGGTCTATAAGTTATTGGCCTTTTAGTCCTAAGGGCCCGATAGGATTTGTGCTCGATCCAACCTAGATGTACTCCTGCTTTATCCAAAAGTCAAGTGGGTTATACTAGGAGGACCATATCAATCCAAGGTTTATAGTTCCGCATAATATTATTCATTTCAACACCATATGAGGGACATGTGTCGAATAGAAAATCCCAAAATAATAGTAATAATATTACTGGGTGTTTTCTGAACCAGAGCCACGAACCAGAATTTAATATTCAACATTAGACTTAAATCAATCGTCTTAATGATATAATCACGTCATCACATATGGTAATTCAAAAAGATGTCACACAAATGAGTTATAGAGAGACTAAGATTTAATAATAATTATATATTATTTTTATTTTATGGTTTCGAGTACCCGATCAAAAAACCCAAAAAAGATATCATATATTGGACTCATTATTTCCGTCTCAAAGTTAGTGTTTTACTGATAATGATGTTTTGTGAAACTGAGTTTTCATGGATATTTTATGGATGAATTATGGTTTTAAAAAAATAAATAATAATAACATTATTTATATTATTTAGATTTTATTCTTTTTTTCATTAAAACCCATCTCAATTTAGAGACAAGCACTAGGGTAGTGCCTCCCCCTTATTCCAATTATTCCTCTTTTTATTATTTTATTATTTTAATTAATTCATTTTCAAATATTCATCTCTCCAATTAACTCTTATTTCCTCAAAATTCTCACACATAGTTCCATAAAGAAATCAAGCTCGTGGATTCTCCTACAACTCTAACTGTAGGCATCCTCCACATGTCTAGAACCACCATCACACCACCTATCTCACACGGAGCTACACCCCAATGACACACTAGAATTTCACCTCCACATTTCCCCTTTCTTGGCCAAATGCATCTTCATTCTAAATCTAAAAAATAATATGATCGCAAATATGCGATCCTCGGGTCAAGGGCTTCGCATCAATATGTCGCGCTCAAAAGAATATTGTGTTTTCACCACCAATAAATATTTGGTTTCCTCCTTCCGCGAGCAATTGAATCTTCGTTCCTAGCCTAAAATATTAAAGGATCACATATTTGTGATCCTTGCGTCGAGGGATTCACGTCCATATATCGTGCTCAACAGAACACCATGTTTTTAGTTCCAATTAATATTAGTTGTTGAAGAATGAATGAATAAATCATGAAAAATATAAATAAAGTGGTTCAGGATTTATGTGCATGACGATGGCCATGTTTGTTTGGCCATAATCATGGTGAATTTATGAGTTTACGAATCAATAAGACATATTCAAACATATATAAAAATCCCTACCTCGATTGTCCGTTGGAGGTGGTGTGAGGAAGAAGACAAAGTCAATAAGATGGTTACATCGATGTTCGTTTCTCTCGCATGATGCCTCTGATCCGGGCCCAAGAATCATCCTCATTCTCCGATTCCAAATAATGCTCTTCATTGGAGAGTTTTATTCAATGGAGAAGAATAGCCTTCAAATTCTCTCCCCAATTCTCCCTTTGCCATCGCTTTCCCTAAACTCAAGAAGAATAGCAGGCTAGTTATTAAATTATGTTTATTAATTTAACAAGTTAGGTTGCCTCATTATGTAAATTGAAGTTGGAACATTATCTAGGGAAACCCCAAGGGTTTCCCACACATTAATTGGGAGTTTCTATGGTCCCCAACACCAAGTATTCAAAATGGTTGTTTCAAATAAAATAAATAAAATGTTATTTTTTTTCTTCTCCCATGAAAATCCAAAAAACTAACTTCCACACTCAACCCACTGTGATCAAGGTGATGATCTCTTTAAGATAGTATCATCTTTGCAAGTTCAACAGGGTCCTCAGATTTCAATTCTGAGTACCAGTTCAAAAGATACAAAATTTCGCTCGTGCGTTTACTGATCGTACCTGAAACAAAGTTAGGAAAATTATTAACCACCGCCCTCAACCCATGTAGGTCAAGGTTAGGCTCTTCCCATGGGAAAAACGCCCTGACAAACCCAATGGTACTCTTATATTCCCAATCAGAGTTATCATTTAAATGTTTTGGATTTTAAAAAAAAATTATTGTCACTTAATTATTTTATTTCTGACCAAAAACTAACGTTCACTAGTGGCCCACGCTAACCAAAGTAAGTATCTTTATAAATAAATCATTCCCTCACAAGTTCACTGGTGTACTCTTATTTTCAATCTGAGAAACTGTTTGTACCTCATAAGAATTTGAAAAATAAAATAATTTATTTAGTTATTTTATTTACGGTTATGCCAATTTTTGGTTTCTTCACCGGAGGACCGTGCTGACTAAAATTAAGTCGCGCCTATGGTAAACCTGCCATCCTGAACGCAACAGTGCCCTCATATTTCTTATCCATGTTATAGTTTAGGATTTAGTACACATTTTTAGGATACCTGCATACATGAGCTAATTAAAACTCTATCAATCTTCGAAGGATCATTTCGAGAACCCCAATCCTCGGAATCATGCGCCTCCAGATTTTGTGGTCTAGAAAATTTTCATATAATAACAAAAAATTATATGGAATTTCTGGGACATTAAATTCTCCCCACCTTAGGGATTTAAATCATAGAAATCCACCACAAAGGTAAAACAACCAAAAAGCGTACTGAGCATGAATATAAGCCTCTTTCTCCCATGTGATCTCTTGGAGATTCCCATGCTTCTAGAAAAAGTGTACTGTAGGTATTGAACGACAACGAAGGAGCGGCTAATATCGATCCTAAATCTCTTCTGGATCCTCTATAAACATCCCCCGTCATCAAAGTCTATCTTTCTGTGGTTGATGATGTGGGGTGGGCCGTGCACTTATCTTCTCCGGTGAGACATGTGGAAGACGTCATGCACTCTCTCCAAAAGTGGTGGGGAGCTAAGCGGTATGATACATCACCTATCCTCCGAGAAATCAGAAAAGGACTGTTAATCCTTTGTGATAACTTACAGACTAAGCCAAATATTTATTGTCCATGTCTAGGAGAGACTCACAATAATATGTGATCCCCCTCCAAGAACTCCATGGGTTTCTGTATCTTGTTGACATAATACTTCTGCCAAATCTGTGAATTATTCACTTGGTGACTAGTGAGACATCATGATAAAAACGCTGCCACTGCTTTTTCATCCCATACCATCAGTTTTGATGTTAGAGATCTTTATTCATCATCACCACACTATCTTGTACCATCATAGGGGACATATGAGACTCTCTCAACACCTCCTCTTGTAGCGCTACAGGTACAATGGTACATCCTTTTAAGAGGTTGACGTGCCCCCTACCTTCCAAAAATCCATCAGGGGGCTTCCCTGAGAATATCATAAAATGTCAAGCCTCGCAGTTAGCATCCCCACATTGCACCTCCCTAACATTCTAAATAAGTGGGGTAGTGACTGTTAGATACTGAAGATAAGTTACTCCATCTCGATCCACATAGGATATCAATAAAGTGGCTTGCTTTTCTATCACATCACTCACCAGCTGCGGTCCAGACCTCATGTTGAGTGCATATACAACCACTATCTCCTTCATCATATCCTAGATTATCTAAATGTCATTGTCCTGGATGAACTCTATCTACTCCATTGGGAACTAAAATATAAAAACTCCTTCTACCAATAGGGTAATAAGGACCCGACCTTATTACATAAATAATCATGAATTTATTCAAGAAAACACATCCTTTAACATTGAAGATCATTTCAATTTTTGAGCTTTAGTGAATTAGGATTGTAAATTCATGACATTAAAAATTATTACATAGTGGATACCATAAAAAGAGTTTCTATTTTTTTCAAAATATAAAACATTAAAACATAAAACAAGACTCCTTGACAATTCTTCAATATTTGATGTGTTTTCCTTCTTTCTAATAAAAATCCATGAACCTGTGAAAAACCATTTAAAAACTTGGTATGAGCACAAAAGCTCAGTAAGGGATGGAAAGGAAGAACAAAATTGCATTACTCGATGAATACTTAAAACGCATTAAAAAATTTCAAATGACATTATTTTCAACAAAAAATACTTAATTCGGGTAACATAAGATTTAAACAAGATCCACACAAACATGAGAACATAAATATAATCATATAGGTATCTTGGTGCATTACTTACATAATCATTTAACCATCTTTAATACCTTAAAATGTGTAACCCTCACGACTACCTCACTTTTTGTTACCATCACAGTTACACTTTGAGTAACCATACGTACGACCTCCAACATACTCATACCCAATGAATTGGAGGGAAATATAGGTCCCACCATTCATCATAAAAAATTCCCAAGAACCAAAAAATAATCATATAACATGAATAATATCATAATAACATTGTTTTTGAATTTTGAAAAAACAAAATTTTAAAAGAGGATTCTAGAAGAAAAGTCCCTCATAAACATTATATAATTGAAGTGAGAGTTAATAGAGTGGATGGAATATGTATATACTACGTAAATACATATTTTTAAACATATTATAAACATAAGTCATCACACAAACAATTTAAATACCACATAAATGACGAAGTAGAATGTTAACCCAAAGAATGGAAATCAGGTTAAGAATATCCTTAGCTTAGGCTTGTCTTACTTAAAACATATTTAAACCTCACGTATAATGGTTAAAAGTGTGTTATTATTATTTTAAGGAAACATTTTTATGTTCATAACATCTTATATGGTCATTTCATAATATCATTTCACCCCATAATTGTTAGTATTTTGTTCCTTGCACCGCTTTTGGATGAGTTCTTCACATTATTTCCAAGATTGGTTTATGATGGTTGTTCATGTCGATTGGAAGGGAAACTCCAGAATTGGAATGGATTAGTATTTAAATATTTAAAATACCATTAATTATACCGTTTATCAGTTGATGATTTATATGAGGATGACTAATAATTCAAAACATTAATGATGTTCATTTAGAGCATTTAAGTGGGTCTATGATAATAACAACATAATTTAGTATTATAAATTAGAACCATGAGTAAAATAGAATTAAAAAACCAAGGATGAGTCATTAAACATATATTATAACATGTTTCAACCATATAAATTTTCTCATGACCAGAATTATAAGAATTAATGGCAATTGAAATTACATCATCCACGATGTCGGTAATTCGACACAACACAGACAATGTTTTTTATTCCTTAAATAAGTGGGAGAGGAGAAGAATAATGATGATTAATTATCCATAAAAATTGAATGATCTAGAATATAAATGATTCTGGAGATTTCATTCCTCTTGTATAAGAGGGGGTGAGGAAAGAAGAAAAAGAATCATGAAATAAAAGAAAAACTTGGGAAATTTCTTATGAAAATTCGGCTACCTTACGACGTCTCTTAAAATTTCATAAAAACATGATTGATGAGAGGAATGGAATATCTCATCTTTCATACATAATATGGAATTTAAGGGGAAATATTTACGTAAATATCCCAACACAATAAATATGGAATGGAAGAGTATAACATAAAATGAAATAAAAGAAAGAAAATAAAAGAGGTTGTTTTCCTCTTGATCCCTTCTCCTCGAAATCCTTCTTAAGGGCTTCGATTTTGGTCTTTTGGTGAGACCAGAAGCTATAGAACGTAGGGAAGAATATTTTGGAGGGAATTTGGAAGAAATTAGACAATGCTCAAGGCTTGAGAGGTGTTGGAGGAAGAGGGGAGTGAGGGTGGTATTTATAGTGGAGGAGGGGACGAATTTTAGATTATTTTAATCATTATTATAATAATTTTATCAAGACTATGAATAATCTCTCTTCATGTGAACCCATATAGTAAAAATGTCATGTTATTTTGAACCACTTGGGCTTACATCATCTTTGCATCACCCATGATGTAGTAAATCAAGTATTTAGCATTTATTATATTTTACTATTCATAAAAAACTATTGATTTTCAGAAAAATCCCAAAAAACTACCCTAATAAATTTAAGACATGTAGAATTCAAATTTGATGTCTGTTTTGAAAAATTAATTTTCTAAATATTATTAATTTAACTTTTAAATAAAATAATTCTTAATTAAAAAAATAACAGTTCTAATTCTATAACTATTTCTTTATCACAATAAAAAAGTAACCAAGATGTTATTACTTTCTAGTCAAAAGAAAATAATATAATAATAAAATTTACTATTCAGTAGGGTCATATTACTATTCAATTTACTATTCATAACGGTATGTTACTATTCACAAAAATATTTGGTTTCATCTGACTCTAAATAACATACTGAACACAATTGTAGATGACAGTTTCTTGAAATTAAAAACATAGAAGAAATAAAATTATGTTTAATGAATACTTATAAATATCTTCCTTAATCAAAATTTCAAGCATTTCAATTTATTTTTAGATAACCATGGGTTGGTACATTATCCCCACCTTCTTGAAATTGTGTCCTCAAATGTTTATTTACTTATTAAACAACTAAAGGTATTTTTCCCTCATAGCATTTTCAGACTCCTATGTTGCTTCTTCAACCACGAGGTTTCTCCAAAAAACCATTACCTGGTGGATTAAATTATTATGCAATACCTGTTCCCTTCGATGAAAAATCTAAACTGGATTCTCTTTATAAGAATGGTTCTCTTCCAGTTGAACTACTTCTGGGTTCATGACATTTGATGAATCTGGCAGATACCTTCTCAACATCGAAACATGAAAAACACTGTGTACCTGAAACAAACACAGAGGCAATGCTACGCGGTATGCAACTGTTCCAACATTCTCTCAGATTTCAAATGGACCGATGAACCGTGGACTTAGCTTTCCTATTTTACAGAAACGCATCACACATTTCCAAGGAGATACTTTAAGGAAAATATGGTCACCTACCTCGAAAGAGATGTATTTCCTTCTGTTATCTACATAACTTTTTTGCCAGCTCTGAGCTATCCTCATGTGATGCTGGATTATCCTCACTTTCTTAGAAACTTCATCAACTAATTCTGGACCCATCAACATTATTTCACCGACTTCATCCCAAAACGCTGGAGACTGACACCACTTCCAATACAAGGCCTCAAAAGGTGCCATCTGAATACTGGAATGAAAACTATTATTATAAGAAAACTCAACTAAAGAAAGATGTTGATCCCAACTTACTTGATAGTCCATTGAACAAGATCGAAGCATATCCTCCAAAGTTTGAATTGTTTTTTTGACTACCCATCTGATTGAGGATGAAAAGTTGTACTGAAATTTAACTCTCTGCCCAATGACTTTTGATGTCCCTTCCAAAATTTAGAAGTGAACCTGGGATCTCCATCAGACACAATGGAAAGAGGAACTCCATGTAACCTGCCAATCTCATTGAGTTACAATTGAGATAGCTGATCCAAATACATTATATCTCGAATAGAACGAAAATGGGAATGATTTATTATCCAATAAAAAACAACCCAAATCACATTGTTAACTCGATAATTCTTTGGTAGTCTCACCACAAAGTCCATGGATACATTCTCCCATTTCCGCTATGGCACTGGAAAAGGCTGAAGCATCCCCTACGGTAACTGTTGCTCTATATTAACCTGTTGACACGTCAAACATCTCATGGTAAAATCCACAATATCTCTTTTAATCCCATTCCAGCAATAATACCCCTGAATGTCTCTGAACATCGTAGTACTTCCCGGATGAGTAGAAAATGGAGAACATTGGGCTTCACACGACAATTTTTTCTTCAACTAAGAATCACAAGGCACACACAACCTTATTCCAAATTTTAAAACACAATCTTTATCAAGGTTAAATTCTGGGAACATACCCAGTTTAACCAATTCTACCATTTTCTGTAGATCACGGTCTTCCCTCTGCGCTTGCTTAATTTTTTCTAACAATGAAGACTGCACTGCAACCTGAAACAAAACAGATATATTCCCTACACCAACAACTTCTAAGCCAAAATTCATCAAATCATTAATCAAGGGATAATGTTCCAAACATAGCATGGTAAATTATGCATGATGTTTCCGACTTAAGGCATCCAATACTTTGTTTGCATTTCTAGGATGGTAATCGATCGTGCAGTAATAATAATTTATTAGTTCTAGATATCTTCACTGCCTCATGTCTAATTCATTATGAGTGAATATATACTTTAGTCTTTTATGGTTAGTATATATTTGGAATTTTGTTCTCGTATAGATGATGCCTCCATATTTTCAAAGCAAAAACCACAGCTGCCAATTCCAAATCATGTGTGGGGTAATTTAGCGCATGAGGTCTAAGTTGTCTCAAATCATATGAAATTACCTAATCATTTTGCATTAAAACACAACCAAGTACCTTAAATGAAGCATCACATTAGATGAAAAACTAATCATTATGCGAAGGTTAGGCCAATACTAGAGGATTCACCAATTGCTTCTTCAGTTCCTGAAAACAAACATCGCATTCCTCTGTCAAAAAAAAATAAACCCTTTCCATGTTAACTTATTTATCGGGCTATATAATCATGAAAATTTCCTAACAAACCGACGGTAATAACGTGGTAAGCCCAAGAAACAAAAAATCTCTGTAACATTTGTGGGTCTTGGAAATTCATCAGCTACTTTTGTTTTGGCAGGATCAACTGTTATTCTGTCTTTATTTTCAATGTTCCCAGGAAAAGAAATCTCTTGAAACCGAAAAGCACAGATGCTGAATTTTCCAAATAGTTTCTTTTCTTTTAAAGTTTCCAAAACAACCCTTAGATGTTTTTGATGCTCCTCTTTTTTTTAGAAACAACCAGAATGTCATCAATAAATACAACCACAAACTTATCCACGAACTCATGAAATACTCTATTCATAAGATTCATGAATACAGAAGGTGAATTAGTTAATCCAAATGGCATAACAACAATTTCATAATTCTCATATCTTGTATGAAAGGCTGTTTTTAGGATGTCATCCTCCTTCACCTTCAGCAAATGGTATCCTGATCTCAAGTCAATCTGGGAAAAGTATTGAGCTCCCTGGATCTGATCAAAAAATTCATCTATTTGAGGCAAAAGATACTTGTTTTAAATATTGATGTTATTCAAAGCTCTGTAGTCAATTGAATGTCTCATGGACCCATCATTCTATTTAAAAAACAAAATAGGGGCTCCCCATGGGGAAGTGCTGGGACCAATGCAGCCTTTGTCATGAAAATCATGAAACTAGTTTTTCAATTCAAGAAGTTCTATTGAAGCCATACAATATGGGGGTTTTGAAATTGGCTTAGCATCAAGAACTAAGTCAATTTTGAATTTGAATTCTCGATCAGTTATGCCACAAAGTTACTTGTTAAGAAAAACATCAAGGTATACATTTACCACTGCCACACCATTAATTTGAATAGTTCCCTAGTTTTTAAAAATATGAGAAAGATAACTTTCATTTACATCTTTTAATAGTTTCTAAGAATCCTGATATGTTATCAATTTTATGGGTTCATTCTTGTACACAAACTGAAACTCTTTATGAAAAACAACTTCTTTAGCTATACAGTCAATCTTATCATGATAATCAGAAAGCAAGTCCATCCCCAGAATAACATCAAACTCTACTAATGGTCAAACAAAAAGGATTGAAGGTAACTTCATTACACAAACCACAATAGAAAGATTCTTATAATTATTCTTTACTATAACATTTCCCCCTGGTGTTTTAACAACATGTTCGGGTCTCATTTGCTAAGGTGATATTTCTAATTTACTAGAAAATTTTTCATATATGATGGAATTTTTAGACCACGTATCAATCAAATATATAGAAAAATATGAGTGAACAAACAAATTACCATATACTACTTCATTGTACGGCTCGAAGTCTACTGATGTCGTCACAAAGGATCTCACTACACCTTTCTGCTTGTAGTCTAGCTCTTTTGCATCATTCAGATCTCTATATTGGAACACATTTTCATAGTGACCCATCTCACCACATTTAAAAAAAATTACAGTTTTCTTATCAGGATTAGTATTTTGATCACTTTAATTGAAATATAAGGTCATATATACAAAATTACCACATTTAAAACACTTCCCAGATTTTCTAAGACATTCTATAGGGTGTTTCATGCCACACGTTTCACAAACTGGAAATTGGATTTTCATACCAACAGATTTCTTTGGTTGATTCTTACCCATTGCTTTCCAAATGGACCTCTTCTTCTCTTTGTTTCCAAAATTCACATGATCATCAGGAAACCCCATCTCTACCCTCTCAGCACATCAGACAAGTTTCTCATTACTTTCGAATTCACGGGAGGCCAATGCCCTTCAATACCTTGGCTTCAATACTAAGTAAAAGCGGTTGATTTTTCTATCAAGATCCAGAATAATATTTGGAGCTTACCTCCCCAGTCGGGCGAAGTTCGCTTCATACACAACCACTGAATATTTCTCCTTCTGTTTCAATTCAAGGAATTGCTTCTCTATTATATGTCGCTCCTCCATAGAAAAATATTTTTTAATTAAAATACTTTTAAATTCATCCCACTCTAAGGAATCAAAATAATCTCTAACCCTGATATTCCTTACCATTGAACACAACTGATCAGCTTCCCCTTAAAAATGATAAATGGTGAGACTTACCTTTTGATTGTCTGAACATCCCATAACATCGAATATCTTTTCAAGGGCTTTGATCCATCCTTCAACTACCAGTGGGTCAGAAGATCCATTGAATGCAGGAGGAATTTTTCTCATAAAATGTTCAACCACTATCATGTTCCGTTGTGGTACCTCTATTGATTTTCATGAATTGATACCACCACCATTTAGTTCCTGCTTAAGCAGAGTCATTACTGTCACAAACTTCTCTGTTCCAATCCCAACCATTTTGGGTTGTAGGTCCGAATAGATGTCATTCTGTCGGTGCCTCTCCTCTTTAGCATCCATGTTCCTTCTGCGTACAACCATTATGAACAATCATATCATCGATGAAGCAACATGGTAATATTTAAATGCTATAACAAATTAAACATATAGTGAAGATCATTTATTGTATTATATTAACATCATCCTAACCCCTAATGTTATCTAAATCATCATTTGATACCAACTATAAGGACCCGACCATATTACATACATAATCATGTATTTAGTCAAGAAAAAAATTCCTTTTACATTGAAGATATTTTCAAGATTAGAGATTTAGAGAATTAGGACAGTACATTAATTACATTACACATTATTAAAGATTGGATACCATAAAAACGGTTTCCATTTTCTTAAAAAAATAAAACATTAAAACATAAAAACAAGACTCCTTGAAAATTCCTCAATATTTAACGTGTCATTATTCCTTGAATTAAAAATAAATTAACCTTTGAAAAATCATTTAAAAACTTGGTATGAGCACAAAAGCTCAGTATGTGATGGAAAAGAAGAAAAAAATCACATTATTCCATGAATACTCATAACGTAAGAAAACCTTTTCAAAAGACATGCTTTTCACTCATAAATACTTACTTTTTGTAACATAAGATTTACAATAGATCCACACAAAAATGAGAACATAATTATATTCATAGTGGTATCTTGGGGAATTACTTATATAATCTTGTAACCATCTTGGCTACCTTTAAATTTGTAACCATCACGTCTACCTTACTTTGTGTAACCATCATAGTTACACGTGGAGTAACCATACGGCCGACTTCTAAGTTACTCATAACCAATGCATTGGAGGGAAATATAAGTACCACCATTCATCATAAAAAATTCCCAAGAACCAAAAAAATAATCATAAAACATGAATAATAGCATAAAAACATTTCTTTTGAATTTTGAAAAAACGGAATTTTAAAAGATGATTCTAGATGAAAAGTCCCTCATAAACATTATATACATGAACTGGGACTTAATAGAGTGGATGGAATAAGTATATACTCTGTAAATACACATTTTTAAACATATTATAAAAATATTCCATCACACAAAAAATTTAAATACCACATAAATGACGAAGTATAATGTTAACCCAAAGAATGGAAATCGGGTTATGAATTTATTTACCTAATGCTTGTCTTACTATAAACATGTTTAAACCTCATGTATAATGGTTAAAAAGGATTATTATTATTTTACATAAATATGTTTGTGTTTATAAAATCATATATAGTCATTTCATAACGTCATTTTACCCCATAATTGTTAGTATTTTGTTCATTGCACCGCTTTTTGGTGAGTTCTTCACATGATTTCCATGATTGGTTTATGATGGTTTTTCTTGACGATTGGAAGTGAAACTCCAGAATTTAAATGTAGTAGTATTTAAATATTTACAGTACCATAAAATATACCCTTTATCATTTGATTCTTTATATAACGGTTATTCATTAGTTAAAACATTAATGATCTTCATTTAGATCATTTAGGTGGGTTTTTGATAATAACAACCTCATTTAGTCTTATAAATTAGAACCATGAGTACAATAGAATTCCAGAACCATGAATGAGTCATAAAACATATATTATAAACTGTTTCAACCATATAAATGGTTTGTGACCTGAATTATACGATATAATGGAAATTGAAATTACATCGTCCACGATGTTGGTAATTTGACACATCACAGACAATGTTTTTTTTCAATAAATAAGTTGTAGAGGAGAAGAATAATGATGATAAATTTTCCATAAGAATGAGAAAATAAATAATATACATGATTCTGGAGATTTAATGCCTCTTGGATAAGAGGGGTGAGGAATGAATAAAAGGAATCATTAAATATAATAAAAACATGGGAAATTTCTTACGAAAATTCGTCAGCCTAACGACGTCTCTTAAAATTTCAAAAACAAGATTGATGAGAGGAATAGAATATCACATCATTCATAAATAATATGGACAGTAAGGGGAAATATGTAATGAAATATCCCAACACAAGGCAAAGTAAATGGAAGAGAATAACATAAAATGAAAGAAAAAAAAGAAAAAAAAAGATGTTGTTTACCTCTTGATCCCTTCTCCTTGAAATCATTCTAAAGGGATTTGATTTTGGTCTTTTTGTGAGACCAGAAGCTCTAGGATGTGGGAGAGAATATTGGGGAAAGAATTTGGCAGAAAATAGACAATTCTCAAGGCTTGATAGTTGGGGGAGGAAGAGGGGAGTGAGGGTGGTATTTATAGCGGAGGAGGGAAGGTATTTTAGATTATTTTAATCATTATTATAATAATTTTATCAAGATAATGAATACTCTCAATTAATGTGAACCCAAATAGTAAAAATTTAAATATAGTTAGAACCAAGTGGTCTTACATCATCATTGCATCTCCTATGATGTATTAAATCAAGTATTTATAATTTATCATATTTTATCATATTTTACTATTCATAAAAAATTATTGAATTTCATAAAAATCACAAAAAATTACCTGGACAATTTTTCGACGTGTAGAATTCAAAAAATGATGTCCAATTTTCAAAAATAATTTTCTATATATTATTATTTTTTCTTTTAAATAAAATCATACTTAATTAAAAAAAATAACAGTTCTAATTCTATAACAAATTCGTTATCATAATGAAAAATTAACCAAGATGTTATTACCTTACAGACATAAGAAAATAAAATAATAATAAAATTTACAATTCATTAGGGTCATATAACTATTAATTTTACTATTTATAAGGATATGCTACTATTTACAGAAGAAATATGGTATCATCAGACTCTAAATAACATACTGAACACAATTGTAGATCACAGTTTCTTGAAATAATACTTATAAATATCTACCTTATACAAAATTTCAAGCATTTCAATTTATTTTTAGAAAACCTTGGGGTGTTACAAGGGTAAGGCTGGCCAACTCACTAGTGATTGGCAACACCATCCTATGCATGATTTTATCATGTGCTTCCAGGAATTCCTTTTTCACTGACTAAGGAAAACCTAATCCCAATGTTGTATATAAACCACAAATTTTCTTCCTAATATAGTCAATCTGAGTATGAATTGTGGACATCCAATCATACCTAAACTAACTTCATAAGACCTCGATGCAACCACCAAAAGGTTCCAACTAAAACACCCACCTCAAGGGCCAGATCACACCACCGACATAAGTGTGATTATTTAGTTTCCTTTCAAAGGTATCTCCAGACATGAGGTTCAAATAAATGGTTTATCCAAGAACTTTAGGTATTAGACAATATTCTTCGAAGGAAGGAATGATTTGTACTTATGTCTATTGATACGACATCTAGTAGTAGACACAGAAAGTACCTCAAATCCTTCCTAGATCCCTTGGGTCACACTCCTTGACTGCATGCAGCTACTCACTTCCCTTGTCCTCCAACTCTCTGAGCCTAGAAGGGACCTCAAGGGGGGGTGGTTGTAACATGTCGAAGTGTAAACCACCTCATGCTTCTCTCCTATCTCTGCTCCCACCACTATAGCCCTACAGATTCATTTGTCCTTAACACTTCATATTCTCAAAACATTTTTACCCGCCCACATCTCTATGATTAGCTCTAGTTTCCTACTTTCCCACTACTAACATTAGTTGTTTGCATCTTCTCATCCAAATAATATTCAAAAAATAAGGATCTCCCAAGGACCCTATCATATGTAGGAATGCATAGTGGAATAGTGAAATCTCATATGTTCCTAAAGACACCTCACTCAGAGGTCCGAGCTCGGATTCATTGATCATATCCTATTCGTCGAGTACATGGAATGATCGGTATGCCACTATGAATACTTAGTTACTGAAATTTCATCCGGACGAAGCTGTAGAAGCTCTAGGGAACCCTCAGCCACCATCTTAAGATAATCCTCAGCCGCTTGTGTGTTGGGCTCACCTCAAGACCTGAGGGATATCTATTGATGAATCACGCGTAAAGCACTATGCCTATATGTGTCCTTTACCGGTACCACCAGTTTTAACTGCCGACCAACGGGTAGTGATATTGCTAATACACTACCCGAAGGTACTATATCGGGTAATGGTCCACATACAAAATCCTCATCATAATGTGGACCATCCTCATAGTCACTCACTGAAAATGTCTAGTAGCATAGATAAATGTCTCCTCTACTGGTGTCTCAACAAGGGAGAAAACTCTTGTAGCCGCCTCCAGCAAGACCTCAGCTGTTTTGGAAACATTCTCTCCTTAAATCCTCGAAGGCCTCTCCTACTGGAACACGTGAAATGTGATCAGTCGGCATGAACTTTCCGCTAGTGTGGATGGTGGTATCTCTAGACCAACGGGTGGTGGTGCTTCTGGTACACCACCTGAAGGTGCCAACATATTAAGATGGACCTGCATCAGAGCCTCGTCACTCAGTGGGTCGTCATTGGGTACTTTCTTGGGAATCTTATCTGGTTTTCTACGCAACAGAATCTTGATAAGGAACATATGTTCAACGATCATTTAGTTATACCTGGTGAGTTGACTATAGAAAACACATGAAAAGATTTCAAAACACACACACAATCAGTGTTTTCGTGCACTGAGTCAGAAATCAGATGTTAGGGAATTGGTGTATGTATACGTTGGTCACCACACAAACACTTGATTCCCTAAAAAAATAAACACACTCACTACACTTAATATTATTGTTGTTAAAAATATCAGATCCCAATGTTATATTATAGAACTGACTCTACTGATACCAACTTGCCTGGACCCGTCCCCTTGGGCCGATTCCATGACTACCCCAAGCCCGCCATCCACAGGAAAGGGGCTGTCAACTAGCAAAAAAAATGTGTATTATCTAAAACTGGTAAGTCAATGCCTTTATAACCTGTAAAATCATGAAATAAAGAACACAACGAGATATGAACAAAAGTAAACTGTATAGTAAAAAGATTGTATATAGTATGAAAAATGGGCTAGAATACAAGCCCAACCGGAGAGTACAAGAAAACTGAAAAAGTACAAGAAAAATGAAATAGATCCTATTAATACCCACCAAGGATCCTACCTGTAGGGTAGGTATAGCTCTTGAACAGTCATCTCTACGGTACGTCTCATCTATGGTACACCTCCGAGATACCTCCAGTCCTAGTAACCTCGTCCTTAATCTGTGTTGTCTGTCATCTGGACTAACCACCATAAGGTTTAGGTGTAGCACATGCAAGGGTGATTATAAAATACTCAGTAGGGACCCCGATACCCCCAAGGGTCTCTCAAAATCCACAAAGTATAATCGAAAAAACATGAAAAAAACTATCAGTCATACATAGGTATATTCCCATACATATAAAAAAGCTATAAATTATACCCATCTAATTCCTGAGGAAAAAGAAGGCACAAATCCATAGCCCAAGGCTCAACTATTCAACAACGGAATAAACACCACAAAGGTAACACCACAAGGGTATGTACCACAAAGGTAATTCCACACAAATGAATACCACAAATGATTCACCATGAAGAAAAGTACCACACATGTACGCCACAAAGATGAATACCACAAAGTTATCATCGTGAAGGTAAGTACCACACAGTTATGTCATACAGAAGAATACCACCAATGTATTTCCACAAAGGAAGGTACCACACATGTATGCCACATAGAAGAATACCACAAGGTATCACCACGATGGTAATTACCACATGGGTATGCCACACAGAAGAATACCACACCAGTATCACAATGAAGGAATATACCACATAGGTACACCACATATAAGATTACCAAAATTGTATAACCATGAATATAAGGACTCATCTCACACCAGGTATAACTTAGGAACTGGTGTATAGATGATTAGCTGTAGCTGCTTAATCATATTACTCTGTTAAGAGGCAGACCCATGTGGGATCCTAAATCATCAGTCCCACACAGTATCCTAGTACATGATCAGACCGACATAGGATCCTAGTACATCAGACCCACACAGGATCCTAGAACATCATCAAACCCACGTAGAATCCTACTCCTGCTAACCCACAGAGGATCTTAGTACATCATCCGACCCACATATGTTTTTAGTACAATAGACCCACACAGGATCCTAGATCAGTTCCAGATGGGTTCCTAGATTGGATACATGTAGGATCCTCGAGCAGAGAACCACGAAGGATACCTTTCTCATTTTACAGCCAGCTACAGGGTTCCCGCATTACGCTCGCAAGATTCAGGGATGATCAACTCCTCAAGACACTGGTTGATAATACAACATACATGAAGTCCCACAATGAAGTATCCCAATGTACCACCATGTAAAAGAGATTACAACGCAATAGAATATGTGTAAATCGGGCGTCTAGTCTGTAAGTTATCGCCCTTTTAGTCTTGAGTTCCTGGTTGGATTCATACTCAATCCAAACCGGCCATACCGCAACATTATCCAAAAATCATGTGGGGTATCCTAAAAGGACCTTCACAATTCAAGGCTTCTAGTGTTGAAGATGGTTCATCATTTCGACACAGTATGAGGGAGATTTGTCAAATACAAGATCCTACAACAATAATAATTTTATTATTGGGTGTTTTATGACCCTGAGCCATGAACCATAATTTAATATTAAACCTTAGACTTATATCAACTGTCTTAAGGATAGGATCACATTTACCCAGAAATTATGTCAATGAGATTTCACACACATGAATTACGGAGGTTCAATGATTTAATAATAATATCTTATTTTTATTATTTGAGTGTTTCAGGTACCCAATCCAAAAACCCAAAAAAGAAATCAAATATTAGACTCATAAATTTTGTCTTGAAGTCAAGGTCGAACTGCTACTAATGGTTCGTGAAACTAAGGTTGCACGCATTAGTTACAGAAGAATTATCTTTTTACAACAAAAAATAATAACAAAATTATTCAAATTATTATTATTTTGTTCTTTTATTCCTTATAACCCTTCATAATTGAATTTCACGCACAAGAGTAGCGCCTCACCCATTTTCCAAATATTTAATTTTTAATATATTTAGATTATTAATTAATTTCTTTTCAACTATTCCTCTTTTTAATTAACTCTTTTCCCCCACAATTCTCATGCACAATTCCAGTAAGCAATCAAGACCATAGCTTATCCTACAAATCTAACCACATGCTTCTTACACATGTCTATAATCATCGTCACACAAAATATCTTGCCCAGAGCTATGCTCTAATGAAAAACCAGAATTGAAACTCCACATTTCCCTTTCCACCGCCCACTGCATCTTCGTTCTAAACTCAAAAAATAAGATGATTTCATATTCACGATCCTTATATTGAGGGCTTCAAATCCAAATGTCGTGCTCAATATAATATTGTGTTTCTAGTGCCACTAAATATCATTCCTCCTCATTCCATGATCCATGGTGGCTTCGTTCCAAGCCCCAAAATTTAAACAATCACATATTTCCAATCCTTGCATCGAGGGATTCGCGTCCATATATCACTCTCAACAAAACACTGTGTTTCCAGTGCCAATAAATATTAGTTGTTGAAGAATTCATGAAGAATGTGTGAAGAATAAAAAGAAATAGGGGAATGATTTATTTTTGGGATGATTTCCGTGTTCGTTTTTAAATTGTCTTCAGGAATTTAGGGTATGAAGAATCAATAGAACAAATTAAAACATATATATAGAACCTTACATCGATTTTCCATTCGAGGTGGCTCGAAGAAGAAGATGAAGTCGATGACATGGTGATGTTGATGTTCGTTACTCCCACACGATGTTTCAGATCTGGGATCAAGCATCTTCCTTGTTCTCCAATTCTGGATGATGCGCTTCATTGGAGAGTGTTGTTGAGTCAATAAGGTTTTCCTTATGACTTTTACATTCCTTCTTGTTTTGAAAATCACAAACACCTTATCTTTAAGAAAGTTGCTTTCTTAAGGAAATTTTCTTTTATAAGGAAAATTTATTTTATAATGAAATTTGCTTTTATAAGCAAAATTGCTTTCTTAAGGAAAATCAATTTTATAAGAAAAATTATCCTTATCATATTTTCATCCATATTTTTCTTAAGTATGATATTCAGATTCATTTTCTCGGAATCGTTAAAACTTTGATATAAAGAATTCTGTTTTAGAATTCGGATTCTGGGAATGAACTATAAGGAAGTTTCATTCCGAATTCCAGATATGAACTCTGACTAAGTTCTATTCCAGATTCAGGATACGAATTCTGAAGAAGAATTCTCATTACGAACTGTAATGAAGAATTCTCATTACGAATTCTCATTACGAATTCTAATGAAGAAATCCCATTCCGAATTCTCATTACGAATTCTGATGAAGAGTTCTCATTACGAATCATGATGATGAATTCTCATTACGAATTCTGATGACAAATTCCTATTCCAAATTCTCATTCCGAATTCACCTATTAAACAGAATTTGAGTATCTTTGTTTTATACTCTCTGAATTAATTCAGACTCTGAAAAATATCATTGTTAGACTCCGAACTTCTATATTCCTTACACTTCTAAAATTTGTCTACTCTTTACTATCAAACCTTCACTCCGAACCTTCACTCCGAAGTTTTCATTCCGAACTTTTATGTTAGAGTTTAAAACGATGTCGTACATTCTGTTACACTTGTTTTGTTATAAAACGATGTCGTCTGTTTTGTTATAAACTAACTGTTGTCTAAGTGACACGTGTACAGGTCCCTCCGATATTTAAGGGAAATATGACCGTTGGAGAAGGAGCCGACCTTACCTATAAATAGGAGCTCATTTGAAAGAGCTCGGTGCTAATGAAAGTGCTAAAAGGCTGACTAATTTGCTTGAAGCGATTTCTAGAGAGAGAGGCTCTTATTAAATCTCAAAGCTTCGTGCGACTTCGAATGTTGGTGATTACATTCGACGTCTTCCAGGGATAGGATGACAGAGGTGATGACTACCATGAAGTTCGAGGGCTTCCTTGCTGAGGAAGACAGAGGTTGCCAACTACCTTGAAGTTGAGGGCTTGCGGGGATAGCAAGACAGAGACTCCGATCTTCGTATCAAGGGCTTACCCTGGTGTGGGTAAGACAGACTTTCTTGAAAGTATAAATCAAGGGACCTTTATCCAAGGTTGTTGGATACCCTTCTCTTTGGGTTAAAAGACTTATATCTTGTTACTAGTAGTTATACTACTTGTTTCTATTCCGCTGCATTTTGCAATATAAGGAAAGTATAACTTTCTTATACTTCCTTATTTTTACTCTAATTAAGTTAGATTCTATACGCTTTAAGGTAGAATCTTATATTGTAATCTTTTGTTAAGTTTCAATTTTTCTGGAACCATTTTTCCAGAACCTACTTTCGGAATCTCTTTCCACGTTTGCATTTGGAGTTAGAGGTGTTGTGAATTTGCTTAGTTTAACCTTGTTAAACTTAGCCTTTTCCTTTGCTTATGGAAACATAGTTATTCTTAACTAACTTTAAAGGTTCCAAAGGAATTTTTAAAGTATACAATTCACCCCCCTCTTGTAAATTGAGCATCTCATACTATATTTCGATCCTACAAGTGTTTTTTGTTGGATATGATGATCCTCCCAATGATCGTCCCAATTCACCCTTTCCCAATGATTTCCCCAAACTGATGAAGAAGAGGAACCAAATTTTTAAATTATGTTAATTAATTTAACATGTTATGTTGGATCATTAAGTAAATTTAGGATGTCACATTTTCTAGGGGAATACAAAGGGTTTCCCCCACATTAAATGGATGTTCTGGTGGTCCCCACCACCAGGAATTCATTACGGTGTTTTCATATAAAATAAATAAAAATTATTTATTTCACTTTTTTCTTCTCCCACGAAATTCTTAAAAACTAACTTCTAGCCTCAACCCATTGCAGTCAACGTAAAGATCTCGTTAAGTGAATATCAGCGCTGCGAGTTCAACGGTGTCCACGAATTTCAATTTCACGTACCAGTTAATAATTCACAAAATGTGGCTCACGTGTTTACTAAACGTTCCCGATTTTTTTAAAAAATAATAATAATAACAGTCACCCTCGATCTACGTCGTCCCTTGTTAGGCTTTTCCCATGTGAAACATGCCCCAATGAACCCAATGGTACTGTCGAATTTTTTATATGTGTTATCTTTTAAAAGATATGGATTTTACAATAAATTAATTGTCACTTAATTATTTAATATTCGACAAAATTATAATATTAACTATAGGACCACGCCAACCAAAGTTATTATCTTTTAAAATAAAGAATGCTCTCACAAATTCAATGGTGGTCTTAGATTTTCAATCTGAGCTACCATTTGTGAGTTATAATCATTTGAAAAATAAAATTATTTATAAAATTATTTTATTTACGGTGATGGAATTTTTAGGTATTCTCACAGGACGCTTATGTCGACTAAACATAAGTCGCACCTGGGGTAAACACGCCATCTTGAACTCAACAACGCCCTTAGATTTCTGATATGAGTTAGAGTTTATGTTTTATTCCACTTTTTTAGGACAACTGCTTAAAAGTGCTAATTAAAACTCAACCAAACTACAACAGATCATTTTAGGCACTCAGGGCCTCAGAATCATGCACTGTTAGATTTCGTGGTCTCGAAAAATTCCAAATAATAAAAAAATTATACTGAATTTTTGGAAAATTACATTATTCAATAGTATATAATTCATAAAAACAAAAAATTGAATCATTTTATATGATTGAATAATGTCAAAACATAATCCAAGACGTATTTCACACCTTTAATATTTCTTTATGAATCCCCCATCATCAAATAAAATGGAATTACATATTAATAGAATCATATTTGAATGATCATGATAATTCATTTCAGGAGCCTTCCTCCAGGTACATGGATTCTCATATTGACAATTCCGTAAAAAGTTGGAAACAAATGATTCCTCAGGATGAACTTATTTGCCTTCACATAGATAACTAAAAGATATATTTTTCTTTGAATGAACATTACATTATGAGCTCCCTTATTACATATAAAACACCATCATTGTTTTATTAAATTTCCCATGGTTTTATTTCAAATTTATTTTCAAATAAATCATTGAATATATTTACCATTATGATCACTATAAAATGTACATCCATGAGGCGTCATATATCTGGTATTCGAGGAACTAAGAAACTCTTATAATATCATTTTGTAATTAATAACTCAAGATAGTTGGTAAAAAATAACCATAAGTATTTTCACTACATATACAGTTCCATTTGGTGGCTCAATTAGACCACCATCAAATTTTCCTTCACATTCATTGTTACGTTCATTCCAACTAGAGTATGTTATTTACTAGAACTAAAAGGGTGGTTTTGATCATAAACTTTTAAAAATAATAAGCCACATTATGCGGAAAAAATGAGTATGATATCCTTTACATCATATGTCGAACACTATTTATTTGTCCAGACATATGATTATTATCCCTAAAATTTGAAACATTGTGTTTATAAAGGTCTATTAATTGTATCTAAAAAAATTATCTTCAAATAATGTCATCTAAAACCTTCTATACAACCAAATTCATCGACCTCCCTTAAATATCACATAATATAGCGTCTTTATAATATAATTCACGGTATTTCATTGAAAAATAATATTTATGTATGGGTTATTATATAATTATTATAAAAACGTACATAATAAACTCATACATTAAATGTTTAATCATCCCGTATTTATCAAATTTTTCCCAAAAATAATATTATAAGTTATAAATTTTTTATATATATTCATTTTTACAATTATTATCTTTACCTCCTCATTTTCACTATTAATCCTAAAAACCTATGAAAAAATATTTTTAGTTGTTGGTTAATGAAAAAAATAGAATTATGTGATATAAAATGAAATAAGAAACTATTATCCCCTGAATAATTATAAAAATATTCCTTTTCAAAATTAGTATCACACTCAAAATAAAAAATATTACACGTGAATTCTATATATAAGGAAAAATCTATGCAAAAAACATATCATAATAAACCGTAACGATAAAATAATATTCATAATAAATTCATTGAACACCTATAAAATCAAGAAAATATTTATATGAATTTCTATTTTTAAAACATATTATGTATAATTTATAGTCTTTTTCCTTTTCAGATTATAATATACACATAAAACCAATATAAATCATAGATAAATAAGGTAAGTTACATGAGGCATCTTTTTTTCATTCTTAATTGTACAAGGAATAAAAATAAAGTATTTAATTCAATTAGTGATCATAGTTACACATGGAATAAATATAATGTGTATACATGAAATAAACATCACAATATATTCCCATAATCCCTTAAAATAAAAATAATCTATTAACTCCTTTATTTGAGCCAATGTATTAGAGTGTTAAAAATGGGCTTACACTCCGTTGGTTTATAATATAATAAAACGCCATCACAAAAAATTCTCAAGATCCATATCATTAATAAATAATCTATAAATATCATTTCATAATAAAACTAAATTTAAATCAATTAATTTTTTCTTTAATGAATACGAATAACATTAATGATCTAGAAAACATTCTTGAGGAAAATCACATTTCAATTTGAAATCACTTATTTTTTTTAAAAAAAACAAACATATATTGAAAAAATACTTTATTTGAAAATAATGATGCTAACTAGTAATTGAATCTTGAAATAAAAAATTAGTCATCATTCTAAGTAAATTAATTCATTACATATTAGATAAAAACATTTCTTCAATTCTTTTTGTGGAAAAGTCAAATTGTTCCTCATTTGTAAAAGGAATTTTTTTTCACTCAATCTATATTCTAAAAAGTAAATAATTGTTGAAAATGATTTAATTAAACAATATTTTAAGAGTAAAAATATTTATAAATCATTTATAGACGAAAATAATATGAATTTTGATTAATGATAGTGTTTTAATGGAATCATTAAAAATTATTTAAAAAGGAATTCTGTTACCTTGAGTTACAATCATCAATCACATTTGTTATCATCATTGATGATTCAAAAATGAAAATTACTTAATAGATTAATAAAAAATTTCATGATAATTATTAATTTTATTTTATTTATTAAATTGTTACTTATTTATTTATTTAAATAAATTCACATGAGATGTTTTCATAAAATCCATTCCATACTTCGAAAACTGATTTAGTTAGTGGGATATGGTCAAATTGGTCAGTTTTACATCATATCCAAAATAATAATAATGAAATAATAATAATTTTTATACTTATATTATACTTTATTAACTTATCACAAAATATGGCTATCAAAAATAAAATATGTTACAATCATGGATATGTTAAGCAGTACGTATACCTATGTAATGGTTTGGTTTTAAATTATTCATTGTTGAAAAAAATTAAAATTATTTTATCACTTAATAATTATAATAAAAATAAAATTGGTTCATAAATTATTCATATATATATCATTCATTTGATTTTGTGATGAAAAATGAATCACATTGCTTTGTTGAAGTTGTTGTCAACAATTACACACGAAAGACGTTATGATTTTTCAATGAATGGAAATGTAAGATAATAAATGTTATATTTAATTTTCATAATGAAAAATGTTAAATTATTATCATATATTTATATATATATTAATTCAATCAACATTACTATCAATGATAAAATGTGATTGATAATTAGTTCCATCATTTCGTGGGGTGACATTCCTCTATTCACATGTTTGAAAAAATTAAAATAATATTTTATGGAGGTTAAAGATGGATATTGGGTTGGTATTAACATAATAAAATAAATTTATTTTTTTATATTGGTTTTATATATTCTTTATTGATGATTAATAATTTAAATACGTTGAAGATGAAATAAAATATAAATACTTAATTAAAAATTATATCTCTTTGTTGGTAAACATAATTCGATTGACACTTTCATACCATTATTATTTGGGTGATACCCAATGAAAGACCTACATAACAAGGTGTGTTAACCTCTTATTGGATTTATGTTGGTATTGGATGATTAAAATGGGATGTTATGTGCAATGGAATAGGAATAAAAGGGTTCCTTTTGTAAGATAGGGGAGGGTCACTATTAGAAGTCCTAAAATATTTAATTTAATATAAATTAATTTTCTATTAAAAATGATCCAAAATAATTTTTTTTAATATATGAATTGTATGGGTATTAATAATATGAAAGAAGAAAAATTTAACACATTTTTAACATGTTTTTACACTTATAAGATGGTTTTAACCCCACATTAAATTGTTTCATACTTTCCAAAACTAGAAGAATATTTACTATTTTAGGGTTGTGATAATTATATTAATTTGATATAACCACCAATAATTTGATGATTAATTATATTATAAAACATATCGTAGTCATTTTAAAAAATATAATTTTAATTTGGAATTTTATATCATTTAATAAAAAATAATTTATTAAAAAATGACATTTATATCAATTGTTAAAACAAGTGAATACATTTATCATAATAACTTGTAGACAAAAAAACATTACAATAAATCCATAAAACATTATTTTACAGTATTATGTTTGTGTACATATAATATAGCTCAAATAAATTTACTTTTGTTATTGATTAATAACATATTATTGATTTTCCATTAATTGAATATTTATTATGTCAATGTTGTGTAAGCATTTAAGGTAGTTATATATACACTATTTTTAATAATTTAATTACCATGATGAAGATAAATATTTCATATTTAATATTTTTATTTATAATAGGACATTTACTTTAGAAGTTCATATGTTAAAAATATTATATTTAACAACAATAATATTATTCCATTTTTTTAACGTCACCTTAAATAAAATATTATAATAGTTTTAAAATCCTCCATATGGCGAAAAAAACTATATAAACGAATCATGAATGTGTTTGAAAAAAAAATTCACAAAAAATTAAATTATGGGTAGTTTTTATTTCATTTTTAATACTTATAACTTTATTTCAAACATTAATTAGTAGATTTTCCAATTACCATGATAACAAACATTACTATGGTTACAACTCATATTGAAAAAAAAGAATATTATTTACCCAATTTAAAACCAAATATTCTAAATAATTAATTCATTTTTAAAAATTCAAAACATATATTTTTCATTATGTAATCTAATATTTTATCTGAAAATATGTGATCAATTAGTTTTTCTGACTTTTCTTAAATGTAAAAATGATATTTACAAAATTCATGTATAAAATCCATTTAAAAATATTGGTATATTTTAAACATAAATAAAATAGGTAAAATTATAAAATAATCCAAAATAGATTTATACTTTTCAAATATTTATTAATAGAACTCAATTTAAATTAAAAATCATTAATTTTCAGTAGTCATTGAAAAATCGTTTTTTCGGAATAGTCAAAAATAATCTTATGAATTTTACATTAAAATGATCAATTAAAAATTGAAATTAATTTTATAAAATATATTTTACATACTTTATAACACCCCAATATTTCAGATTATGATTTTTTCATTAATGTAATTCAATTACTTGTGCTCCACGCAATAATTAGTTCGATCACACCATGACTTACCAATCTAGCTATTCAAAAAGAGGTTTAGTATAATATTAACTAAATTCTTAAGTTTATATACTATATATAATCTTAGAATACATATTATTTGTTTCTTAGAAGTAGTATAGGAACAATTTTATTTTTTCAGATAATAGAGGAATTTTTAAGAAAAGAAATTTTAACAATTTTTAATGGAAACCCCTTTTTAAAATCATTATTTTACACTTTTATATTTTCAATTTAATTTAGCTAAATTATTAATTAGAATCTGGGCATACAATTTTATTTTGGATAATTTTTTTGATACTTTTCTGATAACTTTATTATATTGTTGAATAGTGAAAATAATAAATTTTAATTGAAATCAACTTTATTAATCGAAATACTTTATAGTGTTAAATTATGCATATTATTGGTTTTTATGTATAATAATATTATCTTTTTATATTTTAATACAATATAGGTCATTATAAGTCATTTAATATTTAAATTTGACATAAACACAAGTCAATCTTTTGATAGTTTTTACTATCTAAAAAACCCGCATTTTGATTTTGACAATGGGGATTAATTTTAAATTAATTAATGAAGCTTCTATGGTATTAATATGTTAAAATATAGATCATTTTAAAATTCATAATATCAAAATTATCTTATGGTGAATTTTTGGTATTTTTATGAAAACACTCAATTTTTTATGAATACTGAAAAACAATGTGTTATTGTTTAAAACCGACTTTTTATTTAAATATTTATTTATTTTATTAAAATTTATTTGAAGTAAAAATAGATAAATAATACCAATATATGTTCAATTTATTTCATTAGTGTGGTTTTATAATAAGTGTAGATATAGTAATTTTTTTGATCTGTTTATCGTCTTTTACTCACCTTCTAGGAGCATTGGAAATTTTCAAAATACATAATTTTACCACATATGAGGGTTGAAATTCTGAAATCTTTGAGACACGGTTAATAACAGTATGTAAAATTTGGGTCAATAAGATGAAATTTTTTTTGGTGTATTGTAACTTTTGATTTTTATTTACCAGAGTTAAAAGTTAATACGGTAATTAAGGGTAAAAATTATTATATAGTTACCCTAAAACATGTCACAATTATATTAGATAAATATAATTCAAACAAAAAAAACAACATGAGTAAAATATGAATCTTTTTGGTCCCTTTGTAATATATTACGACATTTATTATTATTTTATTTAATGAAGAGTTAAAAAAGTTAAATCCAACGTTTAATAACTAAACAATTTATATATATATGGTTATACATAAGATAAATTAGACTATAAAAATTAATTAGAAAAAAATAAATATTTCCTACCTAATTGTATTTTATTTATAATTTTTTGACATTAAATAAATAAATTTATTTATGACATAATGATGATTCAATAATTACCTTATTAATGAAAGATTAAAATCATAGATATTATAAATAACCAAATAAATGTAATATGAAAATTCTTATTAATTCGACTAATTTAATATGATAATATTATATACTAGGGTTGATTAAAGAGAATTTATTCTACGTAATCATGTTGTTAAGATTTTTACAAAAACCAAATACAAAATGATGTCTAAATTGAAATAAATGAGTTTTAAAACACATTCTATATTACGGGTTAATATAATATTCAAAAAACCCAATGGTTTGAAAAAAGGGAAAAAATAATATTATATATGTCATTATTAAACCACTTGATGTTATTTTAGATGTTTATACTATGTTTATAAACCATATATTGTAAAAATACAAGAAGACAAATTTATTGTTAGACTATTTAACGAAGTGTTAAATCTAATATGTAAGGTTTAAATGTTATCCTAATCATGTAAAAAACATATTGGTTGATTTTTTTTCTCCCATCCCCACCTAACCTCCAAATAATTCATTTTGGAGCCCTTTGAAACCGAAAATTAGTGTATTATAAAATAATATTTCAAGCTTTTCATAAAGTGTCCCTAATGATTCTTATAAATGGGCACTTCACCTTCTATTAATTTCACAGCTCCAAATCCATTTGGTTTGGCCTTACTATGCCGAAATATCTTCCAATCTTTCTTATAATCTTCCTAGATTCCATAAATAGATCATAATGTCAACCTAAGGATCCCTTTTTATCAACTCAAAAAGAAACACCCAAAGAAGAGGTAATAATTTCACCACACTTTTAAGGTTCTTTTCTTCTTCCACTTCCCATTTTTTTTGTTTCCATACCAAAATAAATACATCAGTAACTTATACATAATGTGATGTTATTGAAAATATGGTAAAACCATATTCATTATTCTAACCATCCTATAAACGACAAAGTTTCCATTTGTGCGTACGTACAACTTACCGTCACCACGTTGTGGTGTAATTTGTTATTCAAACACGTCATTTTTTAATGAGTATAATAATGTGTATAAATGATTTAAATAATAAATATTACATATTAATAATTCTATATATATTATATACCATCCAATTATATACTATTTCAACATCAATTAAATGATATTGTAGCTCTTGCATACGTACGGATTATCGTCTCCATGAATGCGATGAGATTCATTCCCCATCGTAATCATTCAAGAATAATTTTCATTTAATGATTAAAAATATTGTTTATGAAAAAATTATCATTCTATATATGAATCAAATACATCATATATGTTGCAAACATGGCTTTTGTAACCAGGCAAATTAAAGAAAATTAATTAGTTAATACTCGAATCAATGATACTACTGAAATATTATTAACAAATCAATATTAGAAGTTCATATATGATATTATATTTTTTAATTTGGTTATTATATTATTTAATAACACTGATTTCATCGTTATATAGGAGGTTAACCTATCATATACTAAGTAAAATTATAATGAAAGGGGTTTTTATCTCACTTTTAATTCTATGATATTTCCATTGTTCGCCACGTATTTATTGAATGTGGTGTATCTTGTACTAACATTTGATATTTATTATCATGATCTAATTTATATTCATTGTATTCTGTTTGTACATTTTTTTTATTAACTATTGGTCATATGACTCAATTGATTATAATGAGGTAAGGGGTTTTTATGTCACTTTTAATTCTGTTATATTTCCATTGTTCATTACATATTTATTGCATGTGGTTTATCATGTACTACAATTTGATATATATTATAATTATTATCTTTATATTCACGTTATTATGTGATTAATTAGGTCGTAATTAAATTTTTTCATATAACTCTATTGATTACAACATGGTAAGGGGTTTTTATCTAACTTTTCATCTCGTGAGATTCATGCTATATTTACCACTATTACCTTTTATGTGGTGCATGTACTACCCATTATGGTATTGATTGCATAATATAATATTATTTTGGGTATTCAAATCATGATTGGATGATCCTTCTTTCTTGGGGGGGTATGTTTCAAATGTTATGAAATTGGTTAGGGAATTTCATATTTCAATTTCCACTCATTCTGTTTTTACACAAACTTCATTGATTAATTTACTCCAACAGTATGTGTGAAATAACAAATTATTTACATATGTAGTAAATTTCTACTCCACTTTGTGTAGATATAAGTTTTATACACATAAACACTCCATTTTTAAATTCTCAAGTCATCGATATAAACATGATAAGAGTAATTTTAACTCAATTTTTGTATTCATTGATTTAAACATCCATGTCATTGATGTTCTTTTTTAAAGAATATGTGTGAATGAACTCTGATTATTTTACACATAATATCTAATAATATTTATTGTATTTATATTTTTCACACATAATTATGTCATTGACTTATCCTTAACATAAGGATACAGTCTTATAAAATAATTCATCTCAACTTACATTCTATTGAGACTTAATTGTTGTTATGTGCCAATTCAATATATTTTATGCATATATAGTACTTTGACCTAAGATTTCATGAATCCGTTTATTCACATGATAAGATAATGTTTTTATTACCTTAATTATTTGTATTCAGGCATTTTTCATTTGTTTAAAAACTCTAACGAAAATATCATTTTAAATGTTTTAAAAATTAATTCTTCTAAATAATTCTCATTAATGAACTTGTTTTAAAAATGTTTTGAAAGATTTATTTATATGGAAATTAATTTTTTAAAATTGAAACTCATTTTTAATGTTTTAAATATTTATAGGACACCTTAATTCAAATATCTATTTTAAACATCTACTTGATAAATAGTGAGACATTTAAATGTTTTCATCTAAAAGGAATATTTATCTGAATTATTTTTACTAATAATTTTCAACAACATAAACATAATTTATGGGATATTGTTCCTGATAAATGTTGATTTATTACGATAAAAATGATTCATACAGTATTGATTTTTTTGTCATATGTTTGACTGTGGATGTGTTATTCTTATACCATTCATTGTTTATGGAAAAAGTATTGACATTTCGTATACTATTTTTTATACTACTGATTAATATTTTATGTTTAAAATTTTTCATATGAGGAATGCATTGGACATATTATGATTTGATTGGAGCTATCTCTATGATGCATTGGTAGGTCTCATGGGACAAACTAGTGTCTAGGAACCAGGACTTACAAAAATATTATTTGTAGTCTTGTAATAAGGCCTTGACTATGTGGTTAAGATATCTGTAATTATGCATTCCATAATTATGAATGTGGCTATTGATATGGGATGTGACTATTCGACTAGTAAAATATCCATGTGAATAAATAAATGAAATTATTTGATTTTTATTTTCCATTTTATGCATAATTTTATGTTTAAAATTCTTATGTTTTAGACCTATACATTACCTTAAATGTTTAGGTTTATTTATGAAAGTTTCCAAAATTTTGTTTTCCTTACTAAGCTTCAGATCTCACCCCTTTCTATTATTTTATTTTTCCCATGATGCGAAAAAGTATATTATGACTTACTAATAGGATAGTCTAAAGGATATGAATGTGGTCAATAGATAAAATTATTTTGTGGATTATTATTTTTTAATTTAATGAAAATTTTAGGAATGTTTCTAGTACTTCAAAGGCTACTAAAATAATTGGTCCATTGGGACATGATTCCTTGTATCATGCCAATGTTATGTAATAATGCACTGAATCTAGGTAACTATGATCAGGGTATTAATGTTGGTACCAGAGGATGCTTAGTATAATCCTTGGATGCTCGATTTAGAAAAGGGTCCAATTAAGAAACACTAACCTAAGATAGACATTGATGAATATTATAGAAGAACATCCAAAAAATTTGGGAATGTAAATATTATGGGGGTTTTCCAGGAATTACATCCATTTTTTGAAACGAGTTGGTAGAGGAAACTTGGGAACAAATGTACCAAGAAGTGAAAACAATAAAAATGTATTTCAGGATTGACCTAGGGTATCCTGGTACATGAAAACGGGCCTTGTTGTATTCTTGGTTACGACACTCCTGGGGGGTATGCATAGGATAATAAACATTTTCTTTACAACAAGATTTGAAGGATTTTAAAATAAGATGAGACTAAATAACCTTGGTTAATCCTATGGTGTTTTATATTTAAAATAATGTGGTATGTTATTATCTAAATGATTTTATGACTCACACTATGCTTTCTTATGTTAGTCAGTGGATAGATTACATGGAAGTCATAGTAACATTGAACATGATGAATAAGGTGGGAACGGTGGTGGAAATGGGCAACGAAGTGGAATGTTGATAGGTGTAAAAGATATTTTTTTCATGTCGAATATTTTTTCCAAAAAATATGATCAAAAACAGATATATTAACCAACTCCCATACTCAACAATGAAGAGAATAGCGGGGAATTATAAGAGCTCCTATAGTGGAGACCATAGATAAAAGAATGCTCAATTTTTATCATGCATGAAATGTGGAATGAGACACATAGGTATGGGTCTCAATGGAATAAATAAATGATTTATGTGTGTTAAAAAGGACATAAAGTATATAATTTACAAGGAAAAATGATGAGTACTATGTAAGGAAAAAAGGGTATGAAGAATCCATTTAAAGTCATTTTTCTTAAATGTAAGGGACGTGGGGAATTATCCAATGAACTAAAAATAATATTGCATTGACCCACCATCTTCGGATGTAGCTCGACTCGTCTTCTTGGTGGAGATTCCCTAACGGAGCCGAAATTGGCTCCCACCTTCCCCTTCCCTCTTTTGTATGGGGGGATGATCTCGCATCGCCTCTCCCGGATTTGACACATCATCCTTTCTCTCCCTCCTCAAAATTAGTTGCTCATCCTCAATTCCTGGAAATATCGCTACGTATGAAGGTTCCTGACCTCTTTGATGTCTTGCTGCAACATCCGTTATCAGTTTCAGAGTTTGAGGAAGAATCAAGTCTTTTGGAGATGACTCTGGTGGCTCGATTTACACCTTGAATTCCCATGGTGAACGATTTTGACCGGTTCGTCTCTGAATAATGGGGGCTTCATGAACGCTCAATTTTCGGTCTTCATGACCACTGGCATCAGATGATTTGCTTTAGTTCAGTGGATGATTTGATTTGCGCTTGATCCAATGCTCTAAGGAAGTGGATCAGTTTTAGGTTTTTCCTATTCCGATGGACTTACTATTTTTATATGAAAAGGAATCCCTCTACAGTCACAATTTGAGTCAGTTTTTCAGAACTCACCTTTCCATTACAAAACCCTTCTATTCATCAGATGTTAGGGAATATGGTAGGAATATTCTTGTGTTCCGATGGATGAACACTCTTTTTTTACATCCGGTTAAACCACACATATGTGTGGAGGTCGATGTTTACAAGCCACTGGTGGAGTGGGTTTGGGATACAGTTAGTGAAGAATTCCGGTGAAAAAAATCTGTGCGCTTTGAATCAGGGGTGGATCATTGCAAGCTATGTAAGAGATTGGGGCACATAGAGTCCAATTGAAGGTGCAAAAACAACTTCTAGGGAGTTTTCAAAATGGGTAATGATGTGTCAAGGTGTCAGGTGGGAGGTGATTCACCCCGCCTGAAGAGAGATTTGGTTGATTGCAAGTAGACTAAGCTGGACCCGTTGGATATAGGGACGCCCGAGGTGACTCGAGGTGATGAATTCATAACCAACAGAGTGGCTACACCTCATCCGGAGGTAGCTCCAAAACATGATGGAATGCCTTTGGAGGTAGCGGAGGATATTAGTTATGAAAAAGTTCTTCACTCCAATTGGCTGTGAACTAAATCAGAATGACTCAAAGAAAGGTACTACAATCGAGCTGGTGGGTCACTGGATCACAGGACAACAGAACACACATGAATCCGTCCAAACCTATAACTGATTTGATGCCCTGGTAATTGAAGGGATGGTTCAAGACCAGGAGAATGACATACATGACCAGACAATATGTGGGACAGAGTCTGATGAGGAATACCCTTGCTATTTTTCTGAAGACAATGTGGGAGGGAAGAATATTAAAGGCATGTAAAATGTAAGGAAGAAGAATGGAGAAAAATCTAACCTAGATTTAGGAAGTTTCATCTTGACTAAAGAGAAGAAAAGTAAAGGGCGCAAGGATTTCACATTACTACCAAAACCAATGTAGACCATGTTAGGTAAAAAAATTAAATCCATGGAGTTGGAGTGCATGCCTTCTTCTATTGTTAATATCCTGCGAAACATAGAAGTAGTAAAGGTCGATTTTGGTGAGACTAGTGAAGACAAAACCAGTGTAGAGGAGGTCAGTAATGGGAAATCCATGGGAGTGCTTATGCACTTGGAGGATGAAATGGTGGTGGATCCTCTCACTATCAATGCTACACAATAAATGGCTGACTAGATGATGGGGAGGGTCCTTCGTGTGGTCACTAATGCTGAGAAGGCTGCTTGGATCGACAAACAAGACCATATGTTTATTAGGGGTTTCAATGAAGGGAAGATAAGTAACAAAGAGTACATTCAAACGTGGAAGAAGCTGGCTGATCTCTTTGAGGTCATCATCAACGACGATCTAGATACACATGTGCACTCTCTCTCCTAGAAAATATTAAAGGAGGATCTCTCTAATAGGCTTAAGTTCTGTATCAATGATTTTGTGATTTCTTATGAGATCTATCCTCCTGGTTTAATTTATGCAGTTTCTCACATTCCCTTAAAATTAATTGCTAATAAAAAGTTAATTTTCAGTCTAAGGGACATGGGAATTACCCGAGTGAATTCCCTATTCTATAGGAAAACCTCTTGGTCAGGTAAGAACGTATGTGGATATAAATGGATTGCGAAATGTTTAAAAGTATTAGTGCCCTTTGTTGTTGGGATTACGTTGGATGAAATTTCTCTTATATATGTAACCATGAAATTTGTTATGTGAAAATTCTATTTTTGGAAGAATTATATTTTCTTTTTTTGATATAGTTATAAATAAACATTTGGGTTTATATGATACATGAAATTGATGCAATTAGAAGTTATAAATTTTTTGAATGAAATTGAGAGGTATAATATAACATTTGTGATGAAATTATGTTATGATTATTTTGAAAATATTATCTCATTTTGGGATTTTTTGAAAATATAGTTTTTTAAAAAGGACAACACACAGACCGTGTGACAACCCGTTGGGTCATATAATGCTGCGGGAAACGAACCCACAACCATAGTGCGATTGTGATTTATCATCTACCACTGGACTACGTGAAGTCCCTGGTAAATGTGACTAATTAATTTTAGATAAATGATTTTATTGATCATCAATAAGTATATTTGAAATCTTATGTATTATCAAATGGAAATACTTAGTATAGAAAATGATTTGGTGATTATGTGAAAGTGTTATTTTGCAAAATGTTTTCTCTCTTGGGAACACTATATTCTTAATAAAAATAAAATATTATGGGATTTCATCTGGGGAGTAATGGTTGATTTTTATCTATGTTTTTATTGTGTATTTATAGTAATTTGGGTTATTTATGGAAATTATTAACCTATCATATAGAGTATGTGATTAGGCTAATTATTTTAAATTATGTGAATTTAAGAGTAGTTGATGTTATTTATAGGTACAATTTAATGTGGAAGACTACATAATCATATTATTCAATGTTTTGCGTTTCAATATTAGTAAGGATTATATTGAAGGATTTTAAGGACAATGGTTTATAGAATGGTATTAATGGAACTTTGGGTATTTTTGGATTAATTTAAAAATTAAGATAAATATTTCTATATCTAATGGATTATCATTTTTGGGGATCATTTGATCATGTACTAACCATTTTGGTTTTGGTTAATCTCCAAACAAGTGTAAAATATATATTTTATCCTATGTAGATCACGTGATTATCTAGATGTTTATTCTAGAACTTCAGGTGTGACCAAGTCATTTTAAATAATCATTTTTTAAAAAAGATTAGTTAGTGGTATAAATTTAATAAAGGATGAATCTCTACAAAAAAACTAATAATATCTCTTTTTTTTCTTAGTAAATCTCATAAATAAATTCCTCGTCTTTTTGAAATGGAATTTAAAACAAAAACTTTTGTCCCTTTAATATTCTTACTGGGAAACTAATGATCATTTATCCCATTAATAGTTGATGGTTTTCTTATTGTTAAATATCTCCTAATCATGTTTTTTATCACATTCTGTAAGAACATGACACCTCTTTTATCTTCTATATCCATGTTTTCAAACATGGAGTCCTAGTAAGGGTTATCTCGGGTGACCTTTTAACTTCAATTTCATTCTTTTAAATTTATTGCTTTATTGAATCTTTTTCTGATGTGGTAATTACAATAAAGTTCCCATAGCCAATTTTAAAATTGAGAGGATGGAATTTCCAAATGGGGGGATGAATATAACACCACAAGATGTCATATTAAGTTATTTTCTTTAAAATAATCCAATATCTTGCACTACAAGAAACACCGAGTTCGAGCGCACCACGACTTACCAAACTAACTGTTAAAAAAGAGAGTATGAACAGTATTAACTAGATTTTGAATTTTTTATACTCCATATAATTTTAGAATCCATATAATGTGTTTCATAGATATAATATAAGAAAAAATTAAATTTTTTATATAAAAGAATTATTTTTCAAAAAATGAATATTTACGACATTTTAATGGAAAACCCATCTAAAATCCAATATTTTAAATTTTAATAGATTCAATTAAATGAAATTAAGTTCTTCTTTAGAATAGGGACATAAAAATTTATTTTGGATAAATTTTTTATATTTTTCTCATAACATTCATATTTCGATGAATACTGGAAAATAATAAATTTTATTTGAAAAAAACATTTTTAATCGAAATAATTTATTGTTTTTAATTAATCAAATGAATGGTTAGTCATAATAAATAGATAATTTTATTATCATATAATAAAATGTAGGTCATTATAATTAATTTCAAATTTAAATTTGACATAAACACATTTCAATCATT
The DNA here is from genome assembly GCA_963277665.1 of Viscum album. Taxonomy (NCBI): domain Eukaryota; kingdom Viridiplantae; phylum Streptophyta; class Magnoliopsida; order Santalales; family Viscaceae; genus Viscum; species Viscum album. The sequence continues at coordinate 1,117,948,079 of OY728133.1, forward strand.
TGATTGTTTATACTTTTGTAAAAACAAACTTTTTGGTTTTGGCAATGGGAATATGTATTAATTAAATTAATTCAACTTCTATGTTTTTTATTTGGTACAATAGAATTAATTTTTAAAATTAGAATATGATAAATAGATTAGGGTGAATTTTTGGTATTTCCCGGAAAACATTAATTTTTTAATGAATATTTAAAAACACTACATTATTTTTTTAAACAGGCAATTTATTTTAATAATTATTTATTTTATTGAAATTTATTTTAATTCAAAATTGATACGTAATACCTATATATGTTCAATGTAATTAATTATATTTATTTAATAATATATTTAGATATAAAAAATTTTATTGAACATTTTACCGTCTTTTACTCACCTTATACGAGCATTTGAAAAGTTGTATAAAACATAATTTTTCTTCTTCTGTGAGTTGAATTTTAGAAATTTGTGAGACACGTTTTACATCACTATGTAAAATGTGGTTAATAAAGATGAAAATAGTTTTGGGTTAATGGTATCTTTTGACTTTTATTTACCACGGTTAAAATTAAATATGGTAATTAAGGGTAAAATGATAGTATAATTACCCTAACACATGTCCTAATTAAATTGTATAGTTTTAATTCAACCAAATACAACCTTATGAAAAAAATATGAACCATTTTGGTCAACTTGGATTAAATTTTTACATTTATTATTATTTTATTTAAATATGGGTTAAAGGAGTTAAATTCAATGTTTAATAACTAAACCATTTTTAATATAGAGTTATATATAATTTGAAATCGACTATAAATATTAATTATAAATATAAGAAGATTTCATATATACATTTATTTTATTTATAATTTTTATATATTAAATAAATTAATTTATTTATGACACAATGATGATGCAACAATAACCTTATTAATGAATGATTAAAATAATTGATATTATAAATATCCAAAGAAATGAAATTTTAGAGTTTTGACTAATTAAACTAATTTTATTGGTTAATATGACATGATAGGGTTGATTGAATAAATTAATTTCGATTTAATTAGGCTGTTATTGTATTCAAAGAAACCAAATACTATATAATGTCATAATTGACATAAATTATTTTTTAAAATAAATAATTTATTATTAGTAGATATAATATTCCTAAAAATATATGGTTCAAAAAAAAAGGATTAAATAATATTATAAATGTCATTAATGAAGCACTAGAGGTTATATTGGAAGTTTAGAGTATGTTTATTATCCATATAGTGTATGAATACCAAAAGACACCGTAGAAGTTAATCTCTTTAACTAAGAGTTAATTCTAAAAGATAAGGTTAAAATAGTAATCTAACCATATCTAAAACCTATCAGTTGAGGATATTTCAACCCATCCCATCCTTAGCCTCTGAATAAATTATTCTGAAGCCATTAGAAACTGAAAATAAGTATATTATAAAATAATATTTGATGCTTTTCATAAAGTTACCATCATAACTCTAATAAAAGGGTGCTTCCCTTTATCTTAATTTATCACATCCAAATCCATTTGGCTAGGACAACCTGTCAAAACCTGTCCTCAGGGCCCGTGTTGTGATTACCCCAAGCACGCCTTCCATAGGCCATGGGATGGAGATTGACACCAAAGGCATATCCCCGTTAAAAAGGGAATGCATTTCCTTTAATCCTATAACAGACACAGTCTGAACAAAAACAATAGAAGCAACAAGTAATAATATATATATGAAATGTGTGTTGAATGTAAGTGTGCCAGTACACAAACCTAACTGAACAACTATTAAAAGTACAAGAAAAAAAGGGAAAATAGCTCATGGATCATCCACCGGAAATAGTACCTGAATGGTAGGTAAGGAACTCGAACAACTCGTCCCTGAGGTATGTCCCGTCTAGTCCGACTCTGACCAGACTCCCATACATCACCCTCAGTCTCGAACATTGCTGACTGTCATCTGCATACAACACAACATGGTTAGGGTGAAGCCCATGTAGGGGTGAGTAGAACAATACTTAGTAGGGGAACCTGAGACCCCTGAAGTACTCCAAGAATCCACTAAGGATAAACCACTGTAGTAAAATACAATCACAACGTATCAACCATCCATACTTATGTATATTCCCATATATATAGCTAAGTTACCAATCAAAGTCTGACTCAAACACTCGAGCCCAAGTATATAACTTTACACAAAGGAAGTAAAGTCAATCAACTCGATGATAATAACAGAAAATCAAGCCACAGCTCACACAGGTATACAACTCATGTAGATGGGTATAGTTGATTAGATGTAGCCATTTAATCATCTCCTCTGTTGAACCCACGTAGGATCCAAGAACAGTATCAATGCTGTTGAACCCACTGAGGATCCCAGTACTGAAGTCATCGCTGTCGAACACACATAGTATCTCGGTATAGAAGTCATAGTTGTCGAGCCCAAGGAGGATACTGGTACAGAAGTCATTTTTGTCGAACCCACAGAGGATCCTGGTACATTATCGTCGTTGTCGAACCCACGAAGAATCCAGGTACAGTAGTAGGTCCACGTATGATCATATCATCTCAGTCGCAGCCAGCCATAGGGGCACATAAGATCATATCATCTCAGTCGCAGCCAGACATAGGGTTTCCGCCCACAACACGCTTGATTTTGGCACGGTCCACCTCTCGATCCATGTGTCGAGACATCATCTAACACGAAGTCTAGAGTTTATGTATCCTATAGTTCTGTCTCATCATAAGGAACCAAACATGGCAAAGGGAGCTTCAATCAGATACTCGATTTGTGAGTTATTGGCATTTCTGTTCTAGGGGCTCGGTTGGTTTTTAGTTTCAAACCAACCTGGTCATACCCAAACTACGTCCAAAACTCAAGTGGGTTATGCCAAATGAACAATTTTTCTCTGTTCTTTCGATCATCGTAGACGGATCGTCGATCGGACACCCGTAGCCCATGATACGGGCTGAAAGGTGAAAACTGGGCATAGCGGGTCCGGGTCTGGTCCGACCCAGTCGGAGTGACCCGGACCAACCCGGTACGGAATGTGGTCTGACCTGCTCCGAGGGTCTGACCCGGTCTGAGGAAGCAGCCCGACCCGATGGCGGCCAGGGAGAGGGCGGCCCAGCCTGACGGCGGCACAAGCGAAGGCAGCCCGACGGCCTGCCATAGCCGTGCCACGGGGAAGGAGCACACCCCCTAGCACCAAAATAGATTATCTGTTTGGGTAGGAACCCAAACTAGCACGAGGTTGCACTAGTCGAGGTTAGGCCGGACCCCTAGGGTCCCGCTCCTCTTGCGGCCGGCCCGGCCTGCCGCCTCAGCTCCTCCGCTGTGGCGCGATGACGCCGCTATCCTACTTCCCTCCGCGTGGCGTGATGGTGTCGTGCCACCACTACCAAGACCTAGCCTAGACACAGCCTTCAGCTCATCCGCATTGAGTGATGGTACCGTGCCACCACCTTCAAGGCCCGCAATGGTCGTGGCCCCCCTGCTTCACTCTGCGTGGCTTGACGGCGTCGCACGCCTCTACCACGACCGGACATGTCTGCGACACTACTTCCATGTAGCCTAGCAGTGTCGCGCCCTCATGGAGACCCAGTGGACTTGCGTCGCCGGTTCCTCCACGGTAGTGTTGCGCCGCCAATGTCGACAACAAAGGAGAACAAAAATGGGGGAGGTTTGGGCCGTGTTCGTACGATCTGATCCCTCCTCGATAAGATGATAGCAATTGCCAATAAGGAGCACAGCATACAATGAGGAAAAGAGGGAATAACTCATAAATCAAATAACTCAAATTCTCCTACATCGCTTGACGAATATCATTGACGATGTCGTGGGAAGGCGGCGTCGTTTCGTTGACGTCAGAAAGAATCCAGGGTTGGATACTGAGGAAGAAATGTCGTTGGAGATCATTTCATTCACCTTCTTCTCTCTTGGCTCAGTCGAAGATCGATGAATAAGTTTGATGATCATCGGTGAATTATGAATAAGTGTTCTTCGCGTTCTCCATGGAGAGGAAAAAGTTCTCCAAAAGATCCTCTCCTCTTTAATTCTCCCAACCAAGATTATGCCCCCCCAAAAAATAGAATTATAGCTTAGTCTATTATTTTATTGTTGGAATGAATTCAGAATAATATAAATTAAATAATTAATTCCATTCATTAATTTGTGTGTTTTGGCACACATTTGATGGAAGGTAAAGTGTTTCATCCACATCAAATATGGGGTTAGAGTGGGTTTAATGCCAGTGTGGGCCCCACTTATTAATATACTCCCAAGGGAGGATATGAGCGGGTGGGCCTCTCCTCCAACCTCCCTTCTAAGTATTAAACCGCCAAAAATAATGATAAAGTAACACATTTATTTTTATTTATTTTAATTAAAATCCTCGAAAACTATCATCTATTCTCGTTAAAATGCAACTATGGTGATGGTCACTCAAAGAAATCACTGACGCTGCATGTTCAATAGTGCCCTCACATTTCTGTTCTGAGCATCGGTTCAAAAGAAATGAAAATAACGCTCATACATTTACTGAATGTAACCGAAAAAAACTTCAGAAATTGATTTAGGGCATTGAGGGATACAAAATTAAGCACCTTCAAGAACTATGGGCTCATAAAATTCCCATTTAATCAAGAAAAAAAATTTCCATAGAATTTAAAGGTCATTACGAAACCCATTCCAAAATATCATCCCAACTTACATCACATAATCCTAGAGTCTTTACTTTGAAAATGATCAAACCTATGGAGCACTTTTGATCAACTCAAAAGGAGAAACCAAAAGAAGTGGTAATGAGTTCACCACCCTATATTACGTTGTTTTTCTTATTCAAAAACCACTTTCATTGTTTACATACCAAAATAATAGCATCAGTACCATTTACATACTTTTATGTTATTATAAATATGGTACAACCATATTTGTTTTTCTATCCATCCTATAAATTACAAAGTCACTATACGTATGTATGTACGACTTACCATCTCTACGTCATGGTGTGGTTTTTTATTCAAAAATATCATTACATGGATGGGTATAATAATGATAATAACTGACGTAAATAATAAATATAAAAATATAATGATTCTGTATATATGATATACCATACAATTATATATGATTTCACCATCAATATACTGATATTCTCCCTTTTGCGTATGTACGAATTAATATCTCCATGAACGTGATAAGATTTGTTCCCCATCATAATCATTCAAGAAAAATTTTCATTTTAGGATTAAAAATAATGTTTATGAACATAATATAATTCTATATATTAATAAAATACATCATATCCAAAACAAACATGGCTTACGTAACAAAGTATTTAAAGGGAAAAACTAGTTAATACCCAACACGATGTTAGTGATGAAACATTGTTAACCAATAAATTTTATAAGATCATATATGGTATTTTATTTATGTATTTTGTTCTTTTATAATTTAATAACAATGATTTTACCATTATAAAAGAGGTACAACTACCCTATACCAAGGAAAAGTACAAGGTAAGGGGTTTTTTATCTCACTTTTCACTCTGCAAGATTTCCATTGTTCGCCACTTATTTATTGCCTGAGGTGTATCATGTACTAACATTTGAAATATATTATCATAATTATATTTATATTCATGGTATTTTATGATTAATTTGGTGGTTGTTAACAATTTTTCATATGACTCAGTTGATTACAATGGGGTGAGGGTGTTCTTATCTCACTTTTATTCCCGAGAGATTTCCATTATTTGCCACTTATTTATAGATAGTGGGGTATTGTGTACTTCTATTTGATATATTATATCATGATTATATTTATATTCATGGTATTCTAGGAATAATTTTCAGGTTATTAACTTTTGTTCATACAAATCGATTGATTACCACATGGTAAGGTGTTTTCTTCTCACTTTTATTCCCCTTAGAATCATTCAATATTTTCCACTATTTCCTTTTTCATGGTTCATGTACTGCCAATGGTTGTGTTTTTTTTGTAAATAGATTAATTTTTTTATTTAAATCATAATTGGATGATCCTTCTTTCATGCGGGGTATGTTTCTTAAGTTACCAAATTGGAAATTGAATTTCAAATTTCAATTTACACTCATTCAGTTTTATGAAAACATCATTGATTATTTTACTCCAAGATTATGTGTGAAATAAATATATATTTACATAGGTAGTAATTTACACTCCACTTTTTGTAGATATAATAATTATACACATAATAAATCTATTTATAAATTCCCACGTCATTGATATGAACATGATAAGAATAATTTAAACTCAATTTATTTTCATTGAGATAAACATCCAAGTCATTGGTGTAGTTTTTATAATAATATGTGTGAATGTCCTATGATTTATTTACACATAATATAAAATAAAATTGAGTGCTTTAATTTTTATTCCACATAATTATGTCATTTATTTGTCATTTAGATAAGGATACAGTCTTTATAAAGGAATTCATCTCAACTTACATTCCATTGTGTCTTCATTATTATTATGCGCTAATTCACTTTTATTTGGTTTATATAATATACTTCAACATAGAATATCATTATTCTTGTTATTATCATGATATTAGAATGTTTTTTATTACCTCAATTATTTGTATTCAAGCATCTCTCATTTGGTTATGAGCTCGATCTGAAATATCATTTTAAATGTTTAAATGTTTTATTCTTCTAAATCATTCTAATTTATATCCATTTTTTCAAAATGTTTTTAGGGTTTTATTTATATGGATATTAATATTTTAAAATTGAAATTTCATTTAAAAATTTCAATGTTTTATAAGACACATTGATTCAAAAATCAATTTTAAACGGCTTCTTGATAAATAGTGAGACTTTTAAATGTTTTCATGAAAAGGGGATATTTCTATCAAAGATCTTTACTGATCGTTTTCAACTATGTCAATATAATTTATGAGATATTATTATTGATCAGGGTTGATTTATTTTGATTAAAATATTTCATACTCTATTGACTATTTTGTGATATGTTGGACTACATATGTGTTACTTTAATACCATTCATGGTTTATAGATAAAGTATTGACATTTCGTATGTTATTTTTGATATGAATTTTTATGTTATGTTTAAAACATTCCATATGAAGAAATCATTTGAATTAGTATGTTATGGGTGAATCCCACTATATCTCCTCGATGCATGAATAGGTCACATGAGAAAAACTAGTATCTTGGCACAAGGCCTTGAAAAAATCTTATTTGTAGTATTGGCACAGAGCCTTGAATATGTGGTTATGAAGTCTAGCATTATGAAATCCATAATTATGAAAGTGGCTATTGATATTGCGTGTGATTATTCGATGAGTAGAATATCCCTGTCAATAAGTAGATTAAATTGTTTAATTTCAATGTGACATATTATGTAGAATTTTATGTTTAAAAGGCCTATGTTTTATTCTTATACATTGACTTAATTGATTATGTTTATTTATGAATGTTCTTACTATATTGTTATCATTACTGAGCATCTGATCTCACCCCTTTCATATGATTTATTTTTTCAAAGATCTAACGAAGTATATTATGACTTACCGACATGGATAATCGAAGGGATATGAATGTTTTGAACGGATACAATGTTGTTGTGGTTTTTTATTTGGAGATGTAATGTAAATCTAATTAAAGTATCTAGTACTTCCAAGGCTACTAAACCGATTAGTTGTTTTGGAAGTGATTCCTTGTATTATGCCACTGTTATGTAATAATGTACAGACTCTGGGTATATAGGGTAGGGATGTCACATACTTTCCGTGAATTAATTATAAATTTTAGTTGTATAATGGTTGAAATACAATTTCTGAAGAAGAAAACATATTTTTGAATAATAAAAACGCATTATTAAAAATTGAGTAACTATTTACAAAAAAATAACTAATATAATATAAATGAGTATAACCATTATTTATATTACATAATATTGATAATAATAATCATTCCCACAAATTTAATTGATATTATATATTGGTAAAATTTAAATAATTATAATTCATCATTATTTAGGCATGATGTTGTGTGTCTTAATCCTTGTTGGTCACCATCAATGTTTTTAAAAAAATATTAGCATATTATATAGACTTAATTATTTTAGGTATCATGTTTAGGAATATATTCTTTAATTGCCATTATTGATTATATTTTATTGGTGTTCTATTTTAGAAACTCTTGAACTCCCTTTACATGATCAAATAGGTAAACAATATGTGGCAAGATATACCGACTATTTATTTTCACCAAGATTTATACAATAAAATTAAAAATAAAAAATGATTATAAAATTTCATTTAAAGTTAAAAAAATTACTATTAGTGACACACTAAGAAAAAAATATCCTTTAATACCAACATTTACAAATTATATCTTTCATTACTATAACAATGTTTCCATGTAGGATGGAGGTAGATAAATTAGATTTTAACATGTAAACAAATAAATTGAAAATTTAAATTTCTTTTTGAAAGTTATTCTTAAGATATATTCATAAGAATCGTTAGAATGGAAATCAACTACAAATGTTATCCTAGGTTGTAAACCCAAATCAATGGATTCATTAATTCAACAATCCTTTGGAAAAAAACTCCATCCAACATCATAAATAGGTTAACTAGTTATAGTTTTAATAATACAGTGCTCTTTTTAAATCCATATATATTACCTTTTGGTGAAATAAAGAGATGTCTTCCACTATATATATTTATTTTAACTATATACATGATAGGATAGTCTACTTAAATTATAAGGTTTTATGATTCCATTTTAATGATCTCAGGTCACATGTGGGTTCAATATCACCAAACATGATAATGAATTGTGGAATCTAGAATGCTCACTCATTCAATTCTTATAATGGTGTATCTGTGATCATTTTATATAGAACTAAATCAAAATGTATTCATGGAATATTTATTACCTACATTTGTATAAAACAATGATACACAAACTTATAAATTGATGTATTTATGATCGTAAAATTTGTTAATTAGTAATTATTATTATAGATGCTAATGACTAGTCATCATATTCTTCATCCACATGATTAGTTGAATAGTGTTTTTAGTTGCCTATACAAGGTCAATTGGTTTTACATCAGGATAATAATCTTGTTTTTTATTCATCCATTGTTATTTTTAGTCTATTCTTAATTTTTGATTTCACGTAACAAGTCATTCTAGATAAAAATTAATAAATTTTCATTAAATAACATACATTGTAAAATTAATAAAAGTTTTTTAGTGTACCCATGAAATTATACATTACCTGACCATATCCTACAAATTTAAAGTATAAAAATAACATCAACCCTTGATAATAACCTAATTGTTTTTGATAATTTATTCAAATAATCATGTTTTCACAACTAATGAACATTCAATTATACCCTTTCATTAACATGGATATGGAATACATTTCATCACACTATGTCTACCAACCTTTAATACCACCACCATAGTTTTCAAACTAACAAGATTTTTTAAGTAATTAATTTTAGTAATAATATCCCAAATCATTGGGCTAACAATATGCAAATTTCAAAAAGAAAATAATTCATTAGTTTATAATTTTATAAAAAGTATGAAACATTAAAAAAAATAACTAAAAAAATTAAAACCATTTCCATCAGAAATATATATGAGAATTTTATGTACATAAATTTTCAAGAATTTTAAAGGATCATTACATCAACAAAAATATTAATTATTAAATATCATATGGAAACACTTTTAGTCAATATCCATATATAGATTATTTTTTATCATAGAGTCAATCATATGAAAAATAGGTTTTGAATATATTAGGTTGCATACATGAAGAAATAATAAATGAGTGTCCATAAAAAAATTATGATATATATTTCATACTCAAACTACTCTACCACTGTCTTTCAACTAATTCCTCCACAAAATTATAATGGATTTTATTTAAGGAACTCCATGGCCAAATTTGAATCCCATGAAAAATGTTTTCCAAGTTCTTTACAAATGACTTCAATTAATTTTTCAATTATATTGACGTGTTAATGAACCATAACAGCATCATCAACTCTATATTTTCAATTTCCATCATAAATAATTATTGGAATAATTTTTTATTAATTCATAATTAATTATAATAAATGAAATTTTTTTAATATTTATTGTATGATACATCATTGTGATTTTATTTTATACATAGATTTCAAAGAAAAATATAAATAAGGAATTATTTTATATATTTCATAAAAAAGTAAAACAACAATAAAAACTCTTCAATAATTGAGTAAACAAAATATAATTGTTGAAAAAAAATCATAAATCGATGGTGTTTTAAATTGAATAGAAATATTCTTTTACACACAAAGAAAATCAACCTATCCTAACTACACTCTTTAAAAAATAATTAATATTATAATGGGATTTTGTTATCCACTATATTACATGTACATTGTTGTATAATAAACTCAAAAAATGGTTATTTGCATTTTTTTTGAATGTTTTGAGTCACATACATCCTCTTCTCAATGCTTTCCAAATATCCCTCGATTTGACATAATAAATTTGTAATGATTTCCCCTATTAGAAACCCAACCGTTCTAACATAATCATATGATCCTCATTGTTTCACCTCATGAACCTATGTGGAATCCTTCGTCACCAAATGTGGGTATCATGTTTAAATCAAAAAGATAAATTATATGTGGAATCTATTATCTCAAATTATATATTAAAATATATAGATAAAAATATGTTAATTTAAATATTTTTTTAACAACCATTAAATTATATACATGTAGTGAATAATTTGATTATTATTCCAAACATTTATTTTAATCATCAAAACAAATCATGAAATCAAAAAAATTCTAATGAAAATATTTCTTCTCACCAAATCTTATATGTGGATCTACTGGTCACTACTAACTATAAACATTTCCCTTTTTATAACATTAAATATAATAAAATCAATATTTTCATTACATTGTATATATATGATGTGATTTTACAGACTGTGATATCTTGACACTGAGTCTAGTAAAATAAAATTAATGATCAATGAAAACAAGTACTCACAGAATATGGATTATTAAAATATTTAAATAGTTCACAAAAACATAACCACAAGAGAACATCCTTATTCTATCATGAAATAATAATATAATAATTTTAAAATAATAATTATATTACTTTTTAATCAATTTATTATGAAAAATAATATTATTTTTCATAATTTATAAACATAATTTCATTGTATAATGATATTAAAATTTCTCATGTGTTAATTCAAAATCAATGGTGAAAACATAATATCAATGGATCATTGTTTCACATAACTAGTCTATCATGATAAAACATTAGGATTCACTTGTATTGGATATATATTTTATCATTACCATATATTCATATAGAATATGCATATTTTCATTTTTCAACCCTCTAAATAAACATCATTTGAAATATGAGTCGACCCTCTTGATAATTCAAACCGTTTTAAATATCATAATACTTCAATAATAGTAAAACCCACAATGGATAATATAAAATAGATCTATGAAAATATTTCATATACCCAATTCGCATATTATCCAAACCCTACAAGTTTAATTTTTTATTTTATTGAAAAATAATAATAATATATATATTTTATGAAATAGATAACAATACCTGAAATTAGAAATCTATTTTTAAAGAAACTGTTAAAAATAAATTCTATAACTATTTAAAATCCTTCTATTTTATACATAGATCTAAAATCATCAAAAATATAATTTTACATAAAAATTATCATTCCAAAAATAGTGATTCAAAATCCAACATATAATTCATTCCATAATTAGTAATTCTTGTACAAAAATATATCAACATTACATATAATGTCTAACATAATTTTAGAATAAATCTAAGACACCAACCTTGATTCACATATTCATAAGTCCTTATCCATTTTGTTAATTAATTTATAGTGACTATAATACTAATTCATATAATCATGGACCTTCAAAAGTAAACATATCATATTTCATATTATCTAATACTATTTGAACATGTATTTATTAATAAATATACATATCTGACATCGATCTGATGAGTAATTGATATTTTAACTTCTTTTCTCATTCCCCTCGTGCGACTCACTGTATTAATGAGTATTTACTCACAACTTTAATCATGACCCATTATAAATGAGAATGACACCCATGTAAATAATTTTTACTTTTTTATATAAACTATTTCCATGAAAAAAAATAGAGTGTGGCAGGCCGCTAATATTAATTTGCAACATAAAAATTAAAATTAAATATAAAACAGACTAATTCCATCAAATAAAATATTTCAAAAAATGGTTCAATGAAATTGACAAACCATAAATAACATTCAGTAATTCATACAAAATATATTTATTAATTTAAATTACATTCAATAATAAATCAATCTGATCCACTATCTTTTGATAAATGTTCAACGGAATATTTTACACTATAGGAATTTATATAGAGTGTTTTTTATATAACTAAATAGATAGATGAGAGTTTTTTCAAAATAGAGACAACTAACAACTTATTAAAAATTTCATCAACTATCTATCATTAATCCTACATGTGATACTCCCAAAATAATGTATTCATCATTAAATATCTATATATAATATCATTCCCTACTACCCAAATTATATCTACATTATCCATTATTAATATTGCTACGGTTCAAAACAATAGTTAACTTATTTATAACCCCGTTAAAAATATAATTTACCATTTTACCATAATAACAACTCATGTCAACAATTCCCCTTCAAAATCCCATAAAATATATTTACTAATAAATTAAAAAAACACCTAAAAATAATTCGAAGACTATACTTATACCATAAATAAATATATAATAATATTATAATAACATTCCAAATTATTCCATGATATGAACACTTTAACTAATATACTCCATATATTATCCTCGTACACTCATGATATTTTAAAATATGAAATTATAATTTTCCATGAATACAAAATATTTATTATTTATGAATATATGACTTTTATTTTTTAAAATGGAATATAAAAATATTAAAATACATATAAATTAATAATAATAAAGTCGATCAATTACAATTTCATCACAAATATAGTGAAGTAAATAAAATATATATTTTTAAAAAATCATTTAGTAATAAAAGTTATATTTTACAAAGCATATGATACCAGTTCAAAAACATTTAATATATAAATATTCAAATTAAACAAAGAATAAATGGAGTATATTTAGAATTATATTTTAGATAAGAATATAGTTTTATGGACACATTTTATTAATATGTTTTATATATACATGTAAAATATTATTTTTTACTAGTTTTAAGTGTTTTGGACTCTAAATGAAATAAAAATAGTTTAAAATATATACCATTAAATTGACTAATTTACATAACATATCATCATAACTAATAAATTAAGAAATGATATTAAAAAACTTGATTACCTTATAAATAAATTATATTTCTAACGAACATATGATATGGGTTGTTTAAAAAATTGTTCCTAAAAAAATGTACAAAAAACCTGTTAATAATTTTTTTTAGAATTTTTATAAATTTTTTAAAATTTTAATATAAATAATTTATAAATTGTTTACTTAATCAATAAAAAAGAAAAATATCCTTCATGTGAAAATAAAAAATTAATTTGATGAATATAATTACCCTCATCTAAATCGCATAATATTAAATTACATTTATCGTTAATATTTTTTTCTACATGATATATCTCGTGGTACTATTCAAGGTATTAATCTTCCATATACTAGTAATGATACATGTGTCTATATATTTCAGATTTATGAAGGTTGGACGGCTTTACCACCTTGGATAACAATGTCAAATTTATTATCAGAACCTAACAATGAGACATCATATTTTCCATCTAGGATTTTATCCATATATTTATTCCATTGTATGGGCTACAATTTTAAATAAATTAAATGTTTTTGAGTATCATTTTTTGTGGTGTCAATTAATTACATCTCTTATGAAAAAATAGAGTGTCTAAATGTCATTCAATCTGATGACAGTGTTGTGTATATTGGGAATCTATAAATATATTCTTCATATAGGGTGTGAAAATTTCATTCTCATGAAATAAGGAATCACAGCTAAATAACCTAATAAAACATATGATATCCATACGGATACATATGATCATTTTGTAAGGGATATGAATCCCAATTTGATCTGTGTCAAATCATCATCCCAAAAGATGAAGCATGATTGGTATACGAGGAATTTCATACTATCCATTCTAATGAACATATGATCATCACATAAGGATTCCTTGGATCATCACCAATGAAACATTATTCCCATAATATAGGGTAATAATATTTATCTGTAAACTATTATTTTGACGGATTTCCAATTAGTTTTGGTTTTTATGATGCCTTATATGGGATACCCGGATTAATGTATAGAAAGTGAAGTCCAAAAAATTTTCAGCAAAATCGGGTCGATATATTTTTAGAATCTAGTGTGGATTATCCAATATATGCTCATCATGTATTGGATAGAACATATATGGACTTCAGTGTTGAAAATCAGGCATTTTATCATCATGTATGGGAGAAATTTAATTTTTTTGGGAAAAACCCCATATAAACTCATATCTTATTAGATGAAAAAAATTATATTTTGTTATACGCATTCCTTCATATTATAATAACATATTTATTTGAATATATTAAGATTATAATACGGAATCATCCCATGTTATATTATTAGGTAATTTTGTGGGCATAGGTATGTATCTTCTAGTGATGTTATTATCCAGTTAGTACATTGAGTTTTTATTGTGAGGGATTCAGTATAATCTAAAAAGAATATCAGGATCCTCAGTTATTTACTCTCATGAGAGAGAAAAAAGATTATGTGGATTATTGTTTAGGGATTGTATGGTCATCTTGGAATCATCATTTGATGTATTCCCTTATTTATGGGAAATATTGTCATCCAAAAATTGGGATTT
This sequence comes from Viscum album, assembly GCA_963277665.1. Classification (NCBI taxonomy): domain Eukaryota; kingdom Viridiplantae; phylum Streptophyta; class Magnoliopsida; order Santalales; family Viscaceae; genus Viscum; species Viscum album. Next base: position 1,117,963,105 of record OY728133.1, read on the forward strand.
AACCTCAAAGTGGTGTCTTATGTATTGTACGTTAAAGATGTAATAAATTATCATGTAGTTTGAGTGTACAATTTTTAATTTTTTAAATGAACCATAAAACAAATTATCTATAGTTAAATAAGAATTACATACTTGGATATTAGATCATTTCAGAAGAACATTCCGCATTTTTTTTAAATATGTACCAGATTGAAAGAATAAATTTGTGTCATTGGACACTTCGAAACATAATCCACTATCATACTGAAAGATATTTGAAGACTCTCTTAATGATCTCCCAAATTAATAAACCTATTTATAAACAATCATCATTACATGGGGAAGGGAAATAGTGTAAATGTGTGATCTGGATTTCTAAGTAATGTAATGTAAATAAAATACACAATCATAACATGATCAAAGGGGTTCGTTATCATGGTAATGTCATTAGGATATCATACCCTACTTTTCAATGATCATAAAAAAGAGTTATTTCATATTTATTAGATGCCTATAATACATTAATACAATAGAAATCCAAATATTAATATAAAAATAATACATGTTATAATGGAAAATATATAATAATATTAATTGATTACCATTGTTGCCAAGGAATCACAGCCAAGAACATATTATGAGTATAAGCTCACTCACAGTACAATGTTGGTAGTCATGGATCACTCCAAAGAAAATATTTGTTGTAAAGTCCCCGACATGGAAGCCCCTAAATCGGTGCTCTGAGCCGGGTGGTTAAATGACCTTAAGCGCGCCTCCACGTACGCAAATGGCTGCCGACTAGCATCGTGGGTCTATATAGTCATGTAGAGAGATTGTACCCCCTTTTTATGAGAGAAAGACACAACAGAATAAACCAAACAGTGGAAACAATAACCCACAAACAAGGAACATGTATAACAAATATTTCCAACAGTAAATTTGCCATGTCATACTACAAGTTCAAAAGTGAAAAAAATCCCAAAATAATGATAACGTCAAAATCCCCAAAATGATCTTGACTCAATTTCTGGATACTCCACCAAGTGCTACCCATGTCGACTCACTATCTAGAAAGGACCTTTGCCCTTCTACTAACCTACAGATATGAAGTCCGCTCAGGTACCCAATGGCGGCTCAAGTAAGGTGTGAGTACAACTCAGTAGGCCACTGCCAACGATGTCTAAAAAATGTTCAGTATGAACAGGTAGTGCATGAAAAAAAATATGAATGATAATTTCCATGTAATAAATTAAGGTTCCATTAAAAAGTTCAAAACCAAACCATTTCCATTCTATTACCATTCAATTATTATCAATTATCATCACTTACCATTCGCACAATTTCCATGGGTTAAACACATACATTATGTAACATGGGTCTAAGGCCAACAATCACATGCAAGAGTGTAAACACATCGTTATCCTATTTCACTTGGACTAACCCCCTCATAGCAACCATAACCTCACCTCGAATCCTCAGTCCCAGTGGATGCAACTGTTAGGAAAATAGACCCTCAGTACCTATTCCTAACTTCTGCTTTTAGGGTGGAGTTTAAACCTCAGTCTTCACTCGACCCATGGACGTAGATACTCATGTAATACCCCACTCTATGAAGCCATGTGAACATTCTTATATATAAGTAACCATCAATAGTCCAAACCATTTCCCTTCCGCAAACTCTATTCACAACAACCCACATGGGACTCCACATCATGCCTTAACCCATTAACACGTTACCGTTTCACATCATTTGACCATTCACCCAATTACCATGTGTTATACCTATCTCACTAGAATTCAACAATAAACCCTATAATCTATCCCATTATGGTTTTTAATTATTTCAAACATTAACCGATTTAACCTGTTTATCATTCCAATGAATCAACCATTTAACCCATTCCACTCTAACCATTATGTTATTTCCATCTCTAGGTAAATCACATTACATCTATTCCACGTTCAACCAATCATTCCAACACATTTATCAAGGTCTCTATAATTCATTAAAACATGGTCAATTGTTTAATATCAATCCCTAAATCCGGGAAAAGCCGGAACATCCCACGGATGGCCCTAAATTAGGTCATGTCAATCCCAAGAAATCCCAAGAGGATTGTGAGGGTTTCCATTTAACATTTTAAACACAATTATTATCAAACATGCCTAGGTTATTAAAAACATGTCCAAGGAAAACAAGAACATAACTGAACATGAAAAAATACCAAAATAACTATTGGATAGCCCTTGTAGATCACCTACCTCGAAATCACGGTCAGATGCACTCTCAATCGAGTCCTTAGACATCGATCCGACCATCCTTTGGAGATTCAACTGAAAACTCATCCAAAAGTTAGGGTTTTAGAGCTTCGGATTGAGAGGGAGAGAAGATGCAAACCCTAAACCAAAAAAAAGAAACAAGAATGGGATTAGCCTTACCCTGAGCTTCGATCCACAACCAATAGCACAAAAAATGAATTTGAATTGAAGGAGATATGTCTCTTGGAGCCATTGGGAAATTTCAGTCATGCCTAGGGTGGAGAGGGAGGGAATGAAGCGAAATACCGAGTAGGGTTTTAAAGATCGGTGTGGAAAACATGTAATTTTCCCAACTTTATGTGGCATCAGGGTTTGTCCGCACGGTTTGGAAAAGCGTGTGCAAACCGTGTGCATGCCACTACCTGGAGAAGGAGGGTTCGCACGGTTTATCCACACAGTTTGGAAAACTGTGTGTAAACCATGCACATGATTCTGTCCGGAGGGGGAAGGGTCGTACGGTTTAGCCTGAGCAGGCCGCACCGTTTACCTGACTGTGTGCATGCCGTGCTCCCTGGCCTGTCTTGCACAGATTTCCTTTCTTCCGTGCCTCGATCCCCCGGAACACCTCTAAGGACTCTCAAACATTCAGAAAACATTTTAGAGCCCCAAAACAAAGGGTTCAATCTAATACACAACAAAAACATTCCTTTAAAAAAATCGGGGTCTTAAAACCTTCCCACCTTATGACGGCTCATCCTCGAGCTGAGTTTTCAATCCTCATTGATCCACCAAAGAGAAGAGTTCAGACCGCTGAGCTTGCATATCTGATTCCTTCCCCCATATTTCTTCCCGAACATTCCCATGATTCCATAGTACTCAAACTAATGGAACAACCTTTCCTTGTAAGAGATTTTCACTACGATCCACCACAAGAACCAGATACTCCTCAAAGGACGCATCAGCCTTAAGCTCCATATCCTCAACATCAACCACATGAGATGGGTCTGTTTGATACCTTCGAAGCTGCGACACATGAAACAAATCACGAATCCCACCATTCCACTGTGAATGAGACAATTGGTAAGACACTAGTATGATCCTCTCCATAATCTCAAAAGTTCCCACATACCTTGGTGCCAAATTGCCCCAATTTCATATCTGACGGTGACCCGTCCTTGGAGACACCCGAAGGAAACTTTTATATCCCACCCCAAACTCAATAAGTCTACGCCGCCGATCTACATACGAATTCTGCTTACTCTAAGCCGTATCCATTCGCTATCTGATCCACATAACTCTATTAGAAGTCTCCTGCGTGAGACATGGTCCCAAAAAC